>OZ007526.1:2457665-3202278 GCA_963931895.1 Eupithecia pulchellata | reverse complement strand
GTGGCACTTCCAAGTTTGACTGACAAATGTTATTTTCTGAAAGATGATTAGTCTTTGTTTCATTCTAGAACATACATATTTCGGAAATTTTTAAAAAATTCAAAGAATAGTCACAAATATTAACGAACTGCGTCTAAGGCGGACCATTGCCCACTGTGCCTCCAAGGCCATCAATTCCCTGAGCAAACATCTAAAACACAACTCTTTTGTGCCTTAATGAAGGCTGTCAGAGGAACAACGTAAAGAGACTAATGTGGCTTCACCCGGCCTCACCCCTGTTATCTTTATAGCCCATTGTCTGCATTCGGCATTGTCATGGAAGATTTAACTTCATTGAAAGCTAGTCTAAGTACCTTGAGATTTGTTAAGCAGTGTAGGAATTAATTGAAATAATCAAGGTGGCGCTTTCTCTTTGATTTTGGTCTTTTGTTGTCGAATTTAATTTCTATGGAGCTTTCAGAAAATGATGAGGTTCTATTGTTTACTGTAAATACAGTAAAATTACTTGGAGCATAAATAAATTATCGAATTTTACTTAAAACCTGTTTAAATTTCCAAAAATTACTATTTCTATAATTAATGTTCAGCTCCTATAAATTTTACTATTATTTTGTAGCACCTACTGCATAAAATCTAAGTGCATTTAATAAAAAGAACATGAGAATTTCGTATACCATTAACCCCATCAAAGTAAGTATCCAGCAAAAAGTGTGAGTTCTGTCAAGTCTTTTATAAATCTTATTTCTACGCTATATAAACATACAATTCTCAACATCTCAAAGACACGTATTCCTACAAAGTGCTCCATTTAAACTATCTAAGATCCGATAAGAGTCCAAAGCCCAGAGGACTCTTGAAATAAAAGCTTCATTTGTAAACTTGAGATCTCGAAAGCCATTTACCGTTCGGTTACATTCCAAGTTCTATTTTAATCTACAGGTCATCAAGACGTTTTGTTCGGCCACAGTTTAGGGCATAGCTCAAATACTTATCCATAGAAGGACTAAGTCTTAAAAAGGTTTTGTAGATACTCACGTACTGAATGTTTCTCGACGTAAGTACGCTTCTGTAAAGTGCCTTGTGGTAGGATAAATTGACGGCACCAGAGCACGCGGTAGTTTACCAATGACCAAATTAAAGCTGCACTGAACGGTCCCTATACGAATGTACCAGGAAGGCACTACGGTAGGAGAATAATGGCGCCTAATTGTGAGGCATGCCACCACTGCTATAAACCACGTCCACACCGAGTGGTGTGGGTGTGGCCATACAGAGTTGTCAAGAGTGGAACGACTAAGAAGACGGAACTGATATATGCCGATCTTCGATTGTGTATTGTTTAAGGAAGCCTCATGCAGATGTTATGTTTAAAATGCCTATTTTGTTATAATAACTTGGCGTATAGTGGTGCCAAAATAAAAAGAAAGAATAATAATCTTCCTATTCACTGATAGGTTTCTTTAGACTGTTGCGGTATTCACAGGCTGAGTTGCAGAGGTCAATTTTAAAATCGACCCGGCCAGTTGGAGTCTTTGCGGGTAGCGCCAAGGGTGAGTTGTAGGCTCCAACTCACCCTCGGCGATAGCGCCGAGACCCTGATGGCTGGTGTTTTCGCGGTTTCTTGTAGGTTTAGTATCAATGAGAGCATTGCATTATATTTTTCACGACAAACTAAATATATGCTCATGTTTATAGGAAAAGAACTTGGGGATATATCATCGGTTACCAATATTACCTTTGCTTTACATTATCAAAACTACAATATGGTGGTTGTATATAGCCTAGCCGTCTAATATGAAGCTCGACTAATCTCAAAAATTCAATTTAATTGGACATTATCTTTTATTTCATAGTGTGAGTTCCAATACTTAACTGATTTTACAACATTATAAACTCAACAACAAAATAAATTGTCTTTTAATTCTGTAAAAGCAGTTCCTGCAACGTGTTTAAAAAAACAATTCCACTCGTTTTTTAATGTCTAACGGAACGAAGTAAATGAAGTTAGCGTACCGCCAAGCTCTTTGTTAGAAATAAAATGTTCCTCTATTTCCGAATCTACGGGAAATGCACTACTTACACTTGTCCGAGCCATTTTAATTAGAGAGAGTGAGAATTATTCTTACATGCTGCCAGGAAGACATATTATCACTGCATTGAAGTAAAACTAGGTTAAATTAAAAATGGTAATCTATTAAATAGAATTATATAATACTTAAGAATTAAAAATAGTGATACTAGCTGGGAATTCTACTCTATATAATTTTATTTACAATGCAATTATAATAAAAGGATTAAAATAGAAAAAGTCCTATTGAATCAAATTTTACAATTCAAAGTTCCTACTGTCGAACAACGGAAACAATATAGTTTCCGTGAAAACACATTCCTATAACAGATAATTCGATTGTTTTGATACATGATCCGTCAAGTGCGAGATTAACTAGTGCCCCGGGGGTTTCGTAGGTTTATATACAAATTTGTACTTTAGGTAAGAGATTTATTCGCTGAATACCTAAAAAATCGTAGGGGTAAGGTTAAGGGGTAATGGTCAATAATTCAAAAAGTAATAAAATTAAGGAAAAAGATACCTACTGTTTGTAGATGTACCGACAAGCTGATACCGTTTATTATAAAATAAACTTGATCTTGTATTATGATCTCTTTAAATTATTGGTGAGTTTCTGCGGTATTTGCTTATGTATCTGTATTTCGCGTATCTTTTATTTTTTTCCGACATTTCCAAAATACAAAATAACAAATCGTGAGGGCTTAAAAATTATTGATATAAGTCAGTTATTTCTTTGTTTTTCTTTCTCAACGAAATAGTTTTGGTATAATTGATTTCATCGTATTGTTGAGTGGCTGGGGCACATTCAATAAAGTTCAATTTACGTCGACAGAATAGTGACGCCTCAGTTATTAATCTAGGATCACAGGTCGACGCGATCACTCTGCGTCCTCGCTAGTGGAAGTGGGGTAAGCAATAAATCGCGAGGCTCTGCACTGCAGCCTTCTCGATGTATGGCTTTATAATGGAACAGTAAATTGTTTTGTATTAGGTTTTTTGTAAAAGGGTGTTGTTGATGCTATAAGCACTAAGTCTGAGTGAGTCTATAAGTTTGTGACTCCACTCACTTCTGTAGTACCAATCTTATTAAACCTTGATCGAACCATTGAAATCGCGAGGCTCTGCACTGCAGCCTTAAGCTTAGCCGAACAGTAAATTGTTTTGTATTAGGTTTTTTGTAAAAGGGTGTTGTTGATGCTATAAGCACTAAGTCTGAGTATAAGTTTATGTCTGTGACTCTGCTCAATTGTGTAGTACGAATCTTATTAAACCTTGATCGAACCATTGACGATTGATGTTTAAAATCTAAATAAAATGTTTTTATTAATCCTACAGACGGTGTAGGTAGTTGGAGCTACATATGTTTTAAAAAAATTGTGGGTAGAGTTTCTCTGTTGTCGTCTTTAAGTTCTTCTTCTGCTGTCGTTAGATTTGGTTTCATAAACCGCGAGGCTCTGCAGATGTTTGTACGACCTTGGAACAAATGTTTGTACGATCTGCTGATATTTTATTATTCTTAATATTTATTATACATAGAAGTTTATAATTTAAGTACTTTCTGCCCATGACTGCTTAAGGCTTATATTTATCCAATCTCAATGAGTATGTAATTTTTTTGAATAAACCACGAGCTTCTTCTCGATTCATGGCGTCGTGAAAGCACAGTAAAAATGGTTATGTGTAGGATTTTTGAAGAGAGATGTGATGATAGTGTTTATTGTAGCAGAAGCTTCTGGTCACGACTATGCCGGTCTCTATCGAGACATACCTCTATATTTGCCTCTTGAGATCCGAGGCTAAATCTACTGCCGCACAAACCCAAACGGAAGATCGTGTCCTCAGACGGGTTGGCACAAGCTTGTCACTGCATGTAGCGTCCCACACAATGGGCATCCCCAACTCCCATGGGGGTTGTGTCATACCGTCGTCGACCTCTCATCGTCACGCAACAGACACATTCTGCTCCAGAATTGTTTGTATGTTGACAAGACAAAGGCCTAACGGATGATTTCGTAAGATATTTAATAAGAAAATGTAAAATGATCAAAACTCTGTTCGGCATGTCCGCGGCACGCAGGTATAAACTTCTAGGTACCATTTCAAAAGAGTTAAATCATCTAAAATAATGCATATATAAACAGGATGCTCAGGTAAGTAGTTGTACGATAGTAAGCATGTAGTCCTTTCAGGTTTAAAACTAAAACGTCATCCCTAAGACAACAATCCCGCAAGTATCACAGCACTTTGTACCGTCTCCCGGGGCTTACCCCTTTGTTTTCTAAACCCGAGCTCTTTAATACTCTGTAATGGCGGCGGCCAGGCAAATTCTATGCGTCTGGTTTGTGATGTATGTTGGTTGTATGTAACATAAATACATACATTTATGTTATATTTTACTTAACTATGGTCGCAAAATACATAGGCCTTAATGTTAAAGAATTTCTTTGAGTCAATTCCATCCTGTTCGTCTTTGGTACCTACTTGATACTATACAATTTTCTAAATTCATCGTCATCATTCGTTTTTATGTTCTAAATTTAGCATTAATAAATTTTATTGTGTTTAATCATGTAAATGTTTTTTTTTATTAGTAATATACAGTTATTTATTCTAAATGAGAAGTAAAACATTCATAGACCTGATAATTTTAAGATCCATGACTCATATAAATTTTTGATGGAAGGTAACAACTTCAGGATTTTCGTGGTTACAACGCGGTTCCGGATGATTTCAGATTTCATTTATTCATAAAGTTTTACTGACAACCACCTGTCTATCGGTTGACACCCAGCGATGACTTTTTTTTGCATTATTTTTAATTAAGTGGCTTTATCTTAAAGATTTTCTTGAAAGTTTGGCCTAATACTGACAAGTAGGGACCTAAAGTTAAACAATAAATATTGCTGGACAATCCACACAACATCATTTAGTCCCAAGCTAAGCAGAGTTGTGTGGCTTGTGGGTACTAGATAACTGAAATAATTTCAACATTACTTCACCAACACATTGCATCCCGAAAATTTAATTTCAGTGACGTTACTGATTGAATTATATCTTTGGCATAACGAGCAGACGTAGAGTTAGTTAACGAGATGTTAAAAACTCATCAAAGGCAAAAAGCCGAGTTCCTAGTTCCCGCGATATTGGACGAGTTTCCCCGACCACGGATTGCAACAGTAATTGGTTTTAGCTATTATATTTTGTATTGATGTAAAGAGAGTTCAATGCACAAAAGATCCGAGAAAATAAGAATCTTTGTGAATAACGCCGTAAGTTTCTATTGTCGTTTTCACAATATTGCAATGGTTGAAAACGACAATTTTCAATTTGCGCGTATTATGCCTACGGAAGTTGTGTTATGCATTCACCACCATCAGCCTATATTAGTCCACTGAACAATAATTTAAATACTATAAATAAGAATAAACTCTCTGCCCATTACTAGGCTACACAAGATTAAAGTATATTTTAAATGGCAATGCGCTTATATAAAAAAACTCCAAGTGAGTTATAAAAATTATCAATCAATAAATTCAAAGGTACTATCAAAATATTATTTTCAATAAAAGCTTATATCAAATTATTTAGATGAAAATATGTTTGAAAAGGATTGGGAAAAGATTGAGGTTTACAAAAAATCAGTTGGTCTTCATTTTCTAATTTTAAATTTGTATTTTATGATATGTTCGAGAATCCTATAAGGTCTAAAGGAAATTAAACAATTTGATATGCCTCCCCTAATGCCCTAAGCCCCAGCTTTCGACTTCCAGCATCTGCCTGCAGTCTTTCTCAAATCATCCCACCCACACTACACTTAGTAGAAGTTTAGATGTACGTTACACTACGGTGACCAAAAAATGTTTCGACACAATCAACATTGTTTCCAGGAATATTGTTCTAGGTGCCTACAGACCAAGTGTATATATTTTGATAGTCTCCATCTGTGCAATGGAATTGATCCACTTAGTAAACAAATAGGTATAGTTTCACGTTTCGTTACTGCTCAAAATCAGGGTCGTCTCAAATGATATTTCTGTCTGACTGACCTATACGTTGACATGACAACCGCCAAGACAAAGGGCGATGGTAAATGAAATGTACCTGCTGAGTCATTATGAGTTGTGCATAGTTTATGAAAACTATAAAAGTTTTCGTTACCTCCAAACACTTTTACTTGCGGATAAAATTATTTTTTTTTGCTATGATAGAAAGGAACTACTTTATGTTGTATGACAGCTATAAAATAGTTTCGTACGAACCCTCCTTCTTTGTGGCAACGCTTTTGCGTCTATTTGCCACAATTCTGATTATTATTGCATTTACGATTACTTCTAATCCGTTGCATGTAGCAGCAGGAACTTTCATGGTCCGAGGTTTATTATGAAGAGAGGAACTAATTTACGTTGTTTGCCAGCTATCCAATAGTTTCGTACGAACTCTTCATTTTAATTGTCGCTAGGTTTTTGCGTCTTTTCTCACAATTCTGTCATGTTGTCTGTCATTCTGCTGACAACGTTAGCGAATACTTTTAATTCCTTGCATTTAGCAGAAGTTGCAACTTTGGCAAGTTTGGTATTAACTTAACCTGTCAAAGATGTTGTAGATACGGACGGTGAAACAGTGGTTAAAGAATACTTTTTTCGTTTTTGCTATTGTATAAACTCATGCTTGCCACTCCGATGGTACTAGCAAAGGTAATAACAGTCCAATCCACACTAATGAGAACAAGGTTCGTACACGGAGCGACCGCAATAAGATCGCGGAAGGCCTAACGAGCATCTTTGATCAAATTCATGCTTTGTACTTCTGTAGATGTATTGATATTGTAAATACCTGAAGGCACATTTAAGAACCTATGGGTTTAATTTTTATTAACCTCTGGCGCGGTGGGTGAAAAGTCACCTGTGACGCATGAGGTAGCACGATTCCAGCGCCAGGGCTTATGTTTGCACGATCTGAAGATATTTGTTCCAGGTATTCTGGTTGTTTTATTTGTGTAGTAAAAAATATCAATCTATTATGTAGGTAGGTAGCTATATCATTCTCTAGTACCCATATTGCTTAGCTCGGGGCTAGATGTTGCTGTGTGGATTGTCCAGAATTATTTATTTATCAAATTCAGGTTTGTACAAACATACACAAAGAAAAATATGCATATGTATAGATTGAATTATAGTGTCCATGTGTAGGTACGTTTTACGCACAATAATAATAACCAGCGCACTATCTAGTTTCCGTTAAGACTTGCCTCCCCACCATGACCAAAGATTCGGCTAGGAGGACATCATAATACATCATTTGACAGTGCTTACATGTTAATATTTTTATATTTATTTAACATAGATTGGATGTATTCATAAAAATAAATACGAAAGCAAAACATGCATCGAAACAATTAAATGGATTACTGAGGAAACAGGTGCATTTTAATCGGATATATTATAAGTTAACGCGACAAATACTATTTGCAATAAAAGTAAAAAAAATATATAAAAATTTATGAGAAAAGTAAAATCAACAAAAATCAAATCAAAATTACAAGATTTATCATCAAAACACCATTGACAGATATACTGCATCATTTTACTCGTTTGGTATCCTTTCTACTGGTCTGAAATCAAAAAGCCTCAACCGGAAAAATCTTTTCCCTGAAAATTCATACCATCTTCCGCGGTAAACTATGACCTAGCCATTAGCACAGGTGGGGAATAACATAATGGGATCCATTAAACCGGGGCGGCCACCGGCGCCGCAAATGCATTAAGTTTTTGTTGGAAAAGTTGAGTTGTTAGGTTATTAAAAAGTGGCCTGTGTCGCTTAAGCATTATTTATTTATTGATCGGGTTAATTTACACTCTATTTCATATACATACATTTTAGTTAATTTGGGTTTTTTACAGACAGGTGAAGTAAAATGTCGCATTTTGATCGGTTTAATATTTTTACCCTAATTTAGTTATTAATGTTGAGTTAAGATTTTGTCAAGCTATGTTTTATCTACAAAGGTATCTAGATAAAAAAAACTAACTTTGACATAAATATTGAAAGGCGTAGAAATCGTGATACCGCAGGTTTCGTAGAATTCGGAATCGGATAACTAGTATAATAACCTAGCGTAGATTTTCTCTGAAATTATTCTTAGGACACTAAATAATTCTCTGAATATATATTTTATACGACTACATGACCATTATCTGGATTGTGTTCATGTTGAAAAAACCACTTATCGGAAAAAAAATCATCTCAATACAATATAGGACAATTATACAATCATTATAATATAAGGTAAATTTTATCGTAAGTCATAATGGTTCAGTGAACTGTTTAATTGAGATTCTTAAAAATTTTTAATCACATCATCAACACATGCATGGAGTCGTCAATTTTTTGACGACTCCATGCATGTGTTAGAATTTTACGTTTATGATAAATATTTAACCTAACTCCAATTTATCTTGATTCTATTGCACTTACAATTCAAATACGCTATTGAATATAATATAATTGTTAGTACGAAATTTTGTAACCCTAAATAATAGTTATTGAAATCTTGAAATACCATTTAATTAAAATTAGGTGTCATAACGTTTATTTCAATTATAAGGTGATACCTTGGTGCAATGACAACGGCATTAAAATACTCTCGACAGATCAGCGCAGCGAAAGTAATCCAAGAGTTGGATCCCTCCCAACTTGTCGAGATTACAGCCCACGCTCGTGTCAGGCCTAGATTGGTATCAATGACGAGAATATGCCTGCTGGCAGATACATTAGCAGATTTCAGAACGTTGGCCTGGTAAATTCAGTTTTAGGATTTTGAAAAGATAAATGAAGGTAAAACCTTCTGAATATAATTTTTATTTACAAGGGTTTTAAAATAAAGATTATTTTCTAATTTTATCATTATAAACCTGTATTTATTGTTCGAGTCTTTTTGGGCAGGACATACTATCATGAATTTATTTTGACAAAATGGCTTAAGCACATGGAACTTGAATCTTTTTTACCATTATCAGAATATAAGACATCATAATATGTAAACTAATATCTAATACGTTGTACAAATGGTGTCCCCTTTATACATCGTATTAGCTTTTATACCTTCTTAACAGTACACAAAGCTTTGAACATTTATACCGATTTTATACACTGATGTGTCCACCAAACGCTGATTGTCAGTGAAGACCAGAGGTATCGTGTCACGTCAAGAGCGTCGGATGTGTTTTGTACACAATCATTACATTACAAACCATTATTAATGCCATACTTACAAATTTTAATTTTTTTGTAGCTGGAAATAGAAATAGTAGACCCTAAAATGAGCAGGAGTAAAGAGACGCGAATGGAACCCGTAATTTATTGAACGCACCTCGGAGATTGATTCACTCACTACGCTATAGAGACCACCAAACGAAATACCTGAGGATGACTTTTTAATGTTTTCGGCATTGTAGCATGATTTTTTTTTTATATTTTTTATTTTATGGATATTTCTTTTACCCTATGTAGCCTTCTACCAAATATTTAAGAGACACAGATTAGTAAATAATCTTTATAAGTGAGATCTTAGAGATGTTTTAATTGTTATAAAACAGAAGGTTTTATTTAAACAAAATACAGGCATAACTGCGAGTTTTTTGATACGATAGTTATTAAACCTTATCCATGGATTTATGAAAAGTACGGATAGAATCCTGTCAAATCAAACTTGAATCTTATCAATGGCGGAATGACATTGAGCGTCAGTGTATAGAGAGATGCCAAAAGAAGAAAAAATTACCCATACTTTTTATAAATATTCTTCCTAACAATTGTGTACAAATGAATATGTAAATTATAAAAAATCAACTTAGGTATTGCTTTAGCCACAGTAATCGTCTTTATTAGACCTACTTTTTATAATTTTCAATTTACGCCAGCGCTTTATGGTAGCACCATGAAGCGTAGTTAGCAAACTACAGTGAATTTGATTATCCCACAAGCACAGAACAGAACACTGTACTTTCCCGGGATCAAATAGTAACGTATTTGCTAATCGAAGAAATTTAAACAAAATCTGTTCAGCCCTCAGTGTGTGTGCAGAAGTAATAAACATAAACACATTCAAACTCTCCGTTCACTGTCTAATTTTAGTTTGAAATAATTATTCTTTGTGCCTATTACTCGCTGATAACTTTTTTTTGCCTGCATGCGTTGTTCCTATGGCAATGTCTAACTAATATATCTAAACAAATTACCTTAATAATAATTATAATTATTTAAAAGTGGCAATTTGCCGCCATATCTTATGATTGTTACTGGGAAGATCAATTAAACGTTCCTAATAATGAAAAAATATTCATTTTTCTCATATTCATTGTTTGGTTTGATACATAATAAATAAAAAATTATGTAGGTATACATATAATTTCCGAATTCTTTTACATGAAAAATCTTATGCACACTGCCTGCTATACTAGATTTAGTGGAATTCCAATTATTTTCATTGTGAGATTCTCTGATTATGCGAATTCAATTTAACTTTCAATTTTCATCACCTGGAAATCTGAAAAAATATTGACTATTAGTTATGCCCCACGGCTACCTATAATCTCGATATAACATGATATCTACGTAGCATCAGCGTCAGTAAAATTATTATCAAAATGGGTTCAGCTATTTTGGAGGTTAGCTTAAATAAACACCAAACATATTTCGTAATTCGTATACATAAAGCTAAGCTATTGTATTGATATTACAAACAGAAATTCAATATCATAATTATATTTCAAATAATACATATTATTACAGATAACCAGAATGATAAAGAAATGCATATTTACCTGATTCATAATTTAAAGTCAATAAAATATGAGAATTCAAACTTTTTTTAATATCCTCCCAAACTTACCGGAAAATTTACATGTTTTCATGTTGGCAAGACTGGCTAGATTTTGTGCTTTTATTTTGATTTTTTTGTTGTCAAATCGAAGAAATAAGTTGGTGAAATAAGAAATTTACCTAGGAAATGTGATCCGGTGTTTTTTATTGACAAACCCATTGTGATTTTTGCAACATCTGACCACACAAGACGGCGTTTTCCATTTATTTTGGTTTGTTTACAATGGGGTTCATCAGTTGGTGTATAAAGCCGTAATGGCAATGACCGACATACTATTTGATTGATTGGCATGCTTGCTTGATAGGAGTGCTTCGTTTTATTTTGTTCTGATACTCCTTCCGTACTTATTTATAGTTTCATGACCTTATCCATAAACAACCGAAGTAAAGGTGTTTTTTATTTAATTTTATTGGTAAAACAAAATCCAAAGCCCTTACTTATACTTATATTCAATACTAGCGGCCCGCCCCGGCTTCGCACGGGTATTAAACAAAAATTTCAGAAATTATACACACTAAAACGATGGGTTTCACAGTTTTCATACGGATCTTTACTTTTTTTAACAGCATTGGGGTTTTTGACATTGACTCGACATTCGAAAACTGACACTGGCCGTAAAGAAAAAGCAAGCACCGTGCGTTATACAACCTCTTTTTCTATTCTGACGCGCCATAATAGAAAAAGAGGTTGAATACACATATACAGCCCACGGTTCAATTATTGAATTTTTCATGCGGATCCCTAACTTTTTTGAAAATATTATATAGCCTATGTTCATCGCGGAAAATTAAGGATTCTAATGGTGAAATAATTTTCCAGTAGTTGCGGAGCCTATTCAATTCAAACAAACAAACAAACATACAAACAAACAAACAATCAAATCTTTCCTCTTTATAATATTAGTATAGATAAATAGTTGCATTAATAAATAGCGGTGTGGAGAATAAGCGCTAATTTTAGCGGAACTTTCGCTCAGTCGTTACTTTTTCCCTCTCGCTGCACAAATGTTCAGGTCGAAAATGTTGAATTTCGCGATATTCTGCGGAGATGAACCTATGTACGTGGAATATTTGCCACGTTTGCTGCACCGATTGAAAGCAAATTATTTACGGTGAGCTGTTTTGTCTGCCTGTGTATATTTTCTGCAGGTATTGTTTTGTGTGCTCTTGTATAACTTTGCGATGTTCTAGCTTTTGATGTCTCTAATATTTGCTATTGAAATGGTAACATTATATTATGTTAATATTTTTAGATTATATTTGAAGTTTTGTTTAACCCTTCCAGGGTGCGTGTCCCTAAACAAACCAGTGACTTAGATAAATAACTGATAGGTAAATATTCTTTAATATGTCAACAGATGAAAGTGAAAGTTTAAAAAGTTTCATTAACTTAGACCTAAGAATACAAACATACCAAAAATAAACGAAATTGAGATATAACTATTGGAATCAAACTTTAAGAGTAATTTGTGAGTAGGTCATGTTAGGCCCCGTAGGTACTGGGGCATATGCAACTACAAATATAATATTATTTACATGGTTTTAGCCAATTAGCGTACTCTAAATACACCCAATTATAGCAGCAATTTGCTTAAAAAACAAAACAAAACAATGGATAGCGTTTTTGGAGAATTAAAAGAGGCCCAAGGATTCCAGGGTCCGTAGGGTTCGTTTCTTCCGTAGGACAGTTAGCCTGGTTAGGTTAGACTATCCTATATAAAACCGGAACTTAATATTCGAAAAACTAAAGTACAACCCTGAAGAAAATTAAGCGCCGTGCCGCCTTTGGCCGTGTCGTGCCGGCCATAGAATTTCACCACTCCCACTCTTCCCGTGGATGTCGTAAGAGGCGACTAAGGGAAACACACCGGGGGGCGGGCAGCAGCGCCCTCTGCAGAACAACTCCACCGAACTGCGATCCCCAACCCGCATGCCCAGCGTGGGGATTATGGGCAATAACCCCAGATGAAATAACGCCACCTATGGCGCGCATAAGGGGAGGCCTATGTCCAGCAGTGGACTGATCTATCTTCTATCTATCTATCTATCTATAGGCTGATGTTGAATGTTGAAAAAGCTTTATAATCTAGCGGAATAATATTAGCGGAATAATAATATAAATAGTTCAATCGAGCTCGTGAGCTTTCGGTCCACACTTCTTTCCTAGATTGTGTGGTTTAGGTACTTCGTTATGTGGTCTCATGCACTTTTTCCTTTCTTCTTTCAAGATACTCCGGTAAATTAATTCTCCGGTATTTTGACTTCCGGTAATCCGTAGCACAGTCGGCTTGTTTTGTAAGTTAGAAACTAGTCAGTGTAGATTAGAAACCAGTAAATACCATCGGAATCGTTTTTGAGCATTTTCGTCCTAAAGTTAGATTTGAAAATTTCTAATCAGAAGGTAGTTAAAATCTTTTATCAAGAGTTCACCTTGATTAAAGAGTGCCTGACTGTTTTATTAGTCACTTACGTGCCTCCTAATTTATCGCCTTATTTCATTCCATTTAAGTCTACCTCGGTGCTAGCGTACTTACCAAGACTGGAAATAAATGTTTAATGTAAGAAACGCGACTCCAGTCTTCGTAATGGGAGAGTAAATATCGCAGTGCCTTCCATGAATGAATAAAATATCGGCTTCTGTGCTATATAATCCAACCGCAGGGAATATTGCTAGCGCCCGCCGTCGGATTTGGTCGGGAATTATTGCGATGACCGCGGTGCAGCTGCCCGGGTTAAATTAGAACTGGTACGTTTTGGTGCACAAATTTCTAACCTCTTGATTGAATGAAAAATTTTCTGTGTGACATATTTTTATCTCAAAGAATAACTTTAAAATTCTTCTCTCTTTGTTTGATTTTTGTTGTAAATTATGACAGATTTAAGTTTTTTGTATAATTTTTTAGTGCTATTTAACAAATTAGCATCTGTAACGTTGTTGTGTTTTTTGTAAATATTTTTTTCTAAAAGTGGCATCTTGATTAGTTTATATACATACTTATTAGGTATTGTTTATTTTAGGAGTATTTTATATCGCTTCTTTATGCCTTAATCAAAGATACAAAATATAATAAAATATTTTTTCTGGTATATTATAGCTACAGACAGATTTATTTAAAACCCCGTTTTGTTATCATGATATCTGCATGATGTATTTGTCAGCCGTTGCCGCAGATTATGTTTTTAATTTATATTCTTTTGATTGTTTTGTGTTTTGTTCTCTGTTATCTTTCATATTATCCATGACGTCACTAAACGGCTCTGTTACAATACCATCATAAATAATAGGTATATATAACATAGATAGGTATTTTTACTATACTTATAAACCAGAACACTCGGAAAAACTACAAATCGTATAAGTTTGTAGTAACGGAAAAGGAACAAGCAAACTCAAGCTCGTGAAGCATGCAACATTGCAACGCACAAACGTAAGATAGTGTGTCGTAGTTTTTACTAGCAAACTCTACGTACAAATATTTACTTAGTAATCAGCTGGAACCTGTAGGCCAAGCACGGGGATTGTTCTCTAGGGTAGAATAGACAACAATGACATCGCATTGCCATACATTGCGCACATTATTGAAGTTGAAGAAATTAATTTCAAATAATTTACGCATTCGATGACAAAGTGACGTAATTTTTGTCTATTCTACCTTAGACAAGAAAGCCCGTGCTTGCCCTACTGGATACAGTAATTCAGGGCTTTAAATGCAAGAGCAGCACCAAAAATCCTTTTTACTCATTTATATTTGCACAGCCGAGTCCAATGTTTGTCAGTGGGTTAAACAAAACGTTGTTTTCAACGCCGTATCGTTCCGTATAATTGCTCATGTGCTCAAAAGCGACCATAGAATGCTTGTTTTTAGCTGATTTCAATAAAAACGGTACTGTAGGTATTTATTTTTTAATATAATTTTGAGTATCTGTTATTTTATTTAGTGATTCTTATAACACCTACAAGTTACTACCAGTTTTATTCTAAAGGAATATAACTGGTAGTATAGAATTGTTTATGTTTTTATGATGTTTTGTCTATTGTCCAGCGTTTTGGAAATTTTTAGACACACTTTTCATAAACCCTGAGTTAAATAGAGTTAAAATGTTCACTTTTTAGAATACGTTGCGTAAATAGTGAATGGAACAGGTTTACTTCGCTTACCTATATTTTTATTCCCTGTTTTACGTTGGTACTCAGCGAAATAGTACTCTTTGAAAGCTTTCAGTTTGGGAGATTTAGCTTTCAGTTTGGGAGATTCTGTTTCCGAAACAGACATCCCCTCTACCACTCTCACCCGGGCATAGGGTAGTATAGAGAAAAAATACTTAACTTTGTCATCAAATGCGTAAATTATTTGATATGAATTCCTTCAACTTCAATAATGTACGCAATGTATTACCAATACGATGTCAATGTACATATCCACGAGAACCAGCACGTTTAGGGAAGTAGGCAAATATTATTTATCGAACTAGTGCATTATGAAAATGATGATGACAATGAGGTTTCGAATCCAATTCTCAGTGATCTATGCAGGAACCAAATAATGCTGAATTTTATATAATTCGAGTTTTTTTACCAACGGTATACGAGTACTAAGATCTAGGCCCAGTTAAACAGCAAATTACGTAAGTTTCGCCCCAAAAGAACTTAAAAAGTTACCTAAGTATTTAGGAATCTTAAGAGACATTTGTTGACTTCCACCTAAACAGAAGTGCCTTTGTAAATAAACAGCCAGTACACGTATTTCATTGTCTAAATTAATTGAATTTGTAAGCGAAACAGCAAGACGGAGGCGCTTTGTTTACCGACCACATTTTCTGATTAACTGAGAATCAATTTACATTCGTTTTAATGCTAACTAGTTTACATTCAGAACGAATAAAGCGCAGGTAATGAAATAGAAACAAAGATGAAATAGATGGACAGGGCACAATTAATCATATTATTAAGATAAAATTACAATGATATAACTAAATAAAAACTAGTATTTACAATTGAAACAATTGGGGTAACAGACTGTTGCGAACAAACCACAGGTAGCTCAACTGATCCATATCAATACCAGTTGGAAGTGTACCCAAGATGCTGGCTGCATTGCCACGTTGTATGGCAATTCTGATGCGCTGCGACAGATATTGACCAGCTCTCGGGTCACACGTCGCTTCGACCAGACGCTCTGATAATTTTTTGGAGACACTTCCAACTGGTATTGATATGGATCAGTTGAGGTACCTGTAGTTTGTTCGCAACAGTCTGTTATTAAGATTAATTTTAATATTTTGAAAGATTAATTTGATCAAAATATTGTTACATGAATTTTCCGAAAATGTTCCATGAATTCATCAAATGATTTTCACTTTGTTTTTTTATGATTATGACTGTATTATTTTGTTTAACGAAAGTCAAGACCAAAGCCTCAATATCGTGCTGAGTCTACATCATTGTGGCTAACAATACGTAACTCACTACATCGAGAACATTTCTTTCATACCGTTTCGTTACAGCATGAAATATAGCTTTTTGACTTAACAACGTCTTACATTATTTTAAATATTACAAAAAAAATAGCTAAACTCACGACTACGTAAAGATTATACCTACCTAGCTTTCGCGAATTGTCCTTGTACTTTTTTTTGCTTAGTAGTTTAGTAGTCGACCAAAAAAGTATAACCTAATTTCCTCATTATTTAAATAATATTTGTATCTTGTATCAACCCATAATAAAAACTAAGCGGTTAGCTTGAGGTTTGATCGTGCTGTGTATATTGTCCAGCATATTAACATAGGTAATAATATTAATTGGTGAAAACCTAGAATAACGAAAACTAAAAAAAACAGCCCAAATAAGAACCAGCTCCATTCATGAAGTTAGTTGAAAATAGCTTTCATTGTTGATGGAATCATGTTTACCAAACTTATTATAGCTAAAGCCTACCAGTCAAACACGCCATCTACTATAAGGTACATAAAGCGGTTGTTTGCTTGAATTTCATCCGTAAACAATACACGAACCGCGTTTGTACGTGATAGAAGATTGTAGGTATGTAATACCTATTCTATTTATATCAATTGTTTAATCATAATGTACAAACTAGAACGGAACGTGTTGACATACACTTTGGAAGGTTAACTTAGACGGTAGTAATAAATTAGCTCTTTCACCTTGCATTACCGTGAGTTAGTCTTATATAACTATTTTTATGCTAATATAATGACTTCTATCCTGAAAAAACTGTTAAGATATTGTATTTTAGGTTATTAGCAGGGAATACACCATGGTGCGTTACTTGCCTTGTTATTCATGTATGTGCACCTTTATCATTTTTATTGTTGATTGTAAAATCTCGAGGGAATACAAATAAAGTACTTTGACCACCAAAATAAATATATTCTTTTACCTCATTTACATATTTTTTTATTTTTCAGAACGATCCCTTCAACACGTTTACATTTGTTTATGTCAGTAGCAAGTTCCGCTTCTAACACAATAATAATTCCACAAAACCCAAATATGATGCCATTTCTCTTTCAGCGTTTGGAATTTAGTAGCACAACGTTGTTTTAGTGACCTATTAAGTCAAAGTGTATCGATACAACGGATGCATGGGGCGGAAGCGGCCTGCAGTGAGCCTCTACAATTTATGGGCTGCCCTAGTGGCCGGCTGCGGACACAGAGTGATCGTGTCAGGCCTCGATCCCGGCTCCATCAGTTTTTCAACGGAACGCGTGGAAACTAAGCCTTTCTAAGCTTATTTTCATAGAATAGGAACCTAACTCTGTAAAAGTCTGAACTTTATGCCTCTAGTAATAAAGGCGTTAAAACCTACGTTGCTTTCATTGAAGCAGGTCGTTTGCTTGTTTTCTTACAAATAGAAACATCCAGAGGTGAGCGACCTCTGAGTTTTATGAAATTTTTAGACGGTAAAATATTTTTAGAGGAAAATGGTCTCTCAATTTTGTGGCTGAAAGTTGGTGTAGCTGTTGATAGGTATCAAAGTGAATGTTTAGTTAATTTATTTTTAGATGGAATAAAGGAATAGTGTGAACACGCCCTTCTCGTACCGAGTAGTAGTAGAACAGGCTGAAGTAAATAACGGCTCAGTTTCAGTGCATGTGACACATGCCTAGTTTTTAGTCGTCAGCGCCAACGTCCAACGCATAGTCAAAAGTGGAACTTGGTTAGTAAAAACATTAATAATGTTCAATTTATAACATTACTAGCGGTCCGCCCCAGTTTCGCACGGGTATTTAACAAAAAAACGACTTGAAACAAAGAGAATGTAATAAGAACTCTTTTGTGATGAGGATAACCTTCTTAGTAGTTCCTTTTTGTCTAAATGATAATTTTAATTTAAAAAAAAATCGGTTTTAAATTTAGAAACGAATTATAAATTAAGTACATTATAAATCGCGTCTTCCGGCTGGTATTAATGCGCATCAGCTAGCTACATGTAGTATGCAGCAGTATGGACTGCTGCATATAAACTACAGGTACTGTGGAGTAGTGAATTGATTCAATTGTAAATAAATACTTTGTCAAAGAACAATGGCAGAATTTGGTCTGGATTTTTTTTTTGCGTCCATGGATCTGATGCATATGAATCAAATTTAATAAATTTCTACGATTTTTCAATTATTCACTCCTTCTCGTAAAGGCCGGAGTTACTTTATGATATTTAAAAGCTTATCAAATGATATTCGAATTAGGTACATTCGAAATGTTACCATTTTATTAGTGGTGCGGGTATAATTATTGAATGCAATGTATCATTTGTGAGATCATTTGTCTTTGATTTGTCTTTGATAGTGTCATGTTGTCAGCGGTTGTCTGTCAAGACGCCACAGAATCTAGAACGTAGTGGTTTTATTCTCTTTGACAGAATCCTTCCGAGACTTCGGCGTTTTTCATTTCTGCTGTTTTGTGTTTACATTTTGGTTTTCTATTTATTTTTACCCGAATTGCGGAAGCCACAGGCGACGTATGTAACTCCCGACCTGGACTGTTTATGGACTGATTGATACTGCCCTGTGTCTGGCTAGTGCGTGCCCTTACAACAACAACAACAACAACAACAACAGCCTATAATAGTCCACTGCTGGACAAAGGCCTCCCCTGATGAGCGCCATAGATGGCATTGTTCATCATTTGGGGGTTTTTGCCCATAATCCCCACGCTGGGCATGCGGGTTGGGGATCGCAGTTCGGTGTAGTTGTTCTGCAGAAGGCGCTGCTGCCCGCCCCCCGGTGTGTTTCCCTTAGTCGCCTCTTACGACACCCACGGGAAGAGTTGGGGTGGTGAAATTCTATGCCGGCACCACACGGCCAGTGCGTGCCCTTAGGACTCCGATATTGTTGTTTTGGGTGTTCTGTGCATTTTCTATGTAAAATAAAAAAATATCTATTAATGTAGGTATACCTATATATATAGTTTTAAGTAAATAAGTTATCTAGTAGGAACTCATAACATAACACAACCTCTGCTTAGCTTCGGGCTAGATGATGCTGTGTGGATTGTCCAACATTATTTATTAAAACCCTCAGTTTTTTTGTGTTTACGGGGCAAGTAGGTAGGTACATTTTTTTTAATACACGCCCAGCTTTCGTAAACATGCGGTAAGAAGTTTAGAATTTGTTTTGCTCATTTTGTTTATCATTTCTCATTTCGAATATTTAAGGTGGCGTGGTCTAATTGATAAGACCAAACCCAAGACCAAACCACATTATCCATTTCTTTATGATTTGATTTCAATCTGCGATGTTTTATAGACAAATATTGTTTGACGTTTATTCATAACCAAACAAATAAATTCAAACACTGAAATCTTTTTTTTCCGGCTTTCCCCAAAGAAAATAGTCTCATTTATAGATTCTGGAGCTAACGCCAAATCTTTTAACATTTTTAGGGTTTTGACATCGGTTGCAAAACCCTTATGAAATCGCTTTGGGTCTGTTTTGTGTTTTGAATCCTTAATATCTCAGAAACTACTGCAGCTATTGACTTGAAATTTGAAATAATAATACATTTTGTGCGCCCGCACATATTTATAGAAAAATTAATGAAAATAAATGAAAAATAAAAATGAAGATTTTTCATACAAATTTTGAAATCGAAATTTTAAATGGGACCTACAAAGTCGAAAGTGGTATCAAATGAAAGGTACTCGATTGTAGATTTCAAAATAGTTTTTGAAATTTTGGTAGATTTTATACTTTTTAAAATATTTTGAAAAAGGTCAAAAAAATGACCGTTCCCCCCCCCTATCTCCGAAGATTGCAGAGCGATCGACGTGATATGTACCAATTGTTTGTAGATATGGATCTATATTTTACAGGAAAAATATAGAGAAGTCTGTAAAAATAACAGTTTTTGAAATATGGTCAAAAAAGGGCGGGAAAAATTTCTGAAGGGCTGACTACCCCACCGAGTTGGGTATCAAATGAAAGGTATTGGCTTGTACATTTTAAAACAGTTTTTGAAATTTCGACAGATTTTACACTTTTTGATATATTTTGAAAAAGGTCGAAAAATTGACCGGTACCCCCCCCTTATCTCCGAAGATTGCAGAGTGATCGATGTGATATGTACCAAGTGTTTGTAGATATCGATCTATATTTTACAGGAAAAATATAGAGAAGTTTGTAAAAATAATACTTTTTGAAATAAGGTCAAAAAAGGGCGGGAAAATTTTCTAAAAGGGTGACTACCCCACCGAGTTGGGTATCAAATGAAAGGTTTGTACATTTCAATACAGTTTTTGAAATTTCGATAAGTTTTATACTTTTGGAAATATTTTGAAAAAGGTCAAAAAATTTACCATTCCCCCCCCTTATCTCCGAAGATTGCAGAGTGATTGATGTAAAATGTACTAAGCGTTTGTAGATATAGATCTATATTTTACAGGAAAAATATAGAGAAGTCTGTAAATATAATACTTTTTGAAATATGGTCAAAAAACTAATTTTCATACAATGGGGGCTATTTTATTGAGAGTAATATCAAATCAAAGGTATGGATTTCGACAATTCAAAACAGGTTTTGAAAATCGTCTAAGTTTCATACTTAGTGAAATAGGTTGAAAAAAGCCGAAAAAAAATTGTAGGTACCAACCCACTAATCTCTGTAGTAACTGTAATAGGAGTTCCACAGCGCACCAAAACCGTTGTTCTCAAAATTTTTGAGAAGAGATATGTATCCTAGATAATCCACACAGTATCATTTACCCACAATTAAGCTAAACAAAGCTTGTGTTATTGGTATTACTACGATAGCTGTTATACTTAATAAAGTATAAGTATCACATTAGATGATTTATTTTTGTGTACTGAAAAGGACTAGAACACCCGAACAAATAATCTGAAGATCCTACAAATATTAGTCCCGAGGCAGGAATCAAACCTCCACCTCCTGCGTTGTAAGCCCACCGCGCCAAGAGGTTGTCATATATGTACGTACCTACCTAAACGACAAAAAGTTCAAAACCCTCGGCGCGCGAGTTACACTCGCACTTGTCGTACTTGTTTTCATTACGGTACGCTTCAATTTGATCCCAGACAATTCTTAGTATGGAGACCTGCCATTGTTCTTTGGTTATTCAATTTTAATATTATATTAGTGATAGTGATTTTGTTGTTTGAAAAGATTGTCTCTCAAAAGAGGTTAGATCTAACTTAATCACAAAATCTAGAGACTTCAAAACAATGATCTCGTCGGACGTGCCCTGTAATAAATTGAAATATTTCCATCAAAGGAAAGTTGATAGGCCCGACATAAACATCTAAATCATAATCAGAGTTGTCTCTTAATCTCTCTTTGCTTTGGATTTCTTGTCTTGTGTTGTAAAAGTTTGCAGTTTATCAACTCGTTCTGAATTTAAACAAGTACGACAAGTGCGAGTGTAACTCGCGCGCCGAGGGTTTTGAACTTTTGTCGTTTAGGTAGGTACGTATATGACGACCTGTTGGCGCGGTGGGCTTACAACGCAGGAGGTTGCGGTTTTATTTCTGCCTCGGGACTAATATTTGTAGGATCTTCAGATTATTTGTTCGGGTGTTCTAGTCCTTTTCTATACACAAAAATAAATCATCTAATGTGATACTTATACTTTATTAAGTATAACAGCTATCGTAGTAATACTAATAACAGTAATAACACAAGCTTTGCTTAGCTTGTGGGTAAATGATACTGTGTGGATTATCTAGGATACATATCTCTTCTCAAAAATTTTGAGAACAACGGTTTTGGTGCGCTTTGGAACTACTATTAACAGTTACCTACTACAGAGACTAGTGGGTAGGTAAGTGGGTTGATACCTACAATTTTTTTTCGGCTTTTTTCAACCTATTTCACTAAGTATGAAACTTAGACGATTGTCAAAACCTGTTTTGAATTGTCGAAATCCATACCTTTGATTTGATATTACTCTCAATTAAATAGCCCCCATTGTATGAAAATTAGTTTTTTGACCATATTTCAAAAAGTATTATATTTACAAACTTCTCTATATTTTTCCTGTAAAATATAGATCTATATCTACAAACGCTTACTACATTTTACATCAATCACTCTGCAATCTTCGGAGATAGGGGGGGGGGGGGGGGGAATGGTCAATTTTCCGACCTTTTTCAAAATATTTCGAAAAGTATAACAGTTATCGAAATTTCAAAAACTGTTTTGGAATGTGCACATTGATACCTTTCATTTAATACCTAATAATAACGGATACTAAAAATAGGTAATAACTCGGTGGGGTAGTCACCCCTTTAGAGAATTTTCCCGCCCTTTTTTGACCATATTTAAAAAATTATTACTTTTACAGACTTCTCTATATTTTTGCTGAAAAATATAGATCTATATCTACATACACTTAGTACATATCACATCGATCGCTCTGCAATCTTCGCAGATAGATTTACCGGTAAATTTTTCGACCTTTTTCAAAATATATCAAAAAGTGTAAAATCTATCGAAATTTCAAAAACTATATTGGAATGTACAAACTAATACCTTTCATTTAAAATTTTGATTTCAAAATTTGTATGGAAAATCTTCATTTTGATTTTTCATTTATTTTTATTTATTTTTCTATAAATATGTGCGGGCGCACAAAATGTATTATTATTTCAAATTTCAAGTCAATAGCTGCAGTAGTTTCTGAGATATTAAGGATTCAAAACACAAAACAGACCCAAAGCGATCCCATAAGGGTTTTGCAACCGATGGCAAAACCCTAATAAGATAAAATAAAACGAATAGATACATATGTTTTTTTATAAACAAAATTATTAAAAATTACTAAACCTATCAGATATTAACAAATATAATTTGTTAATATCTATTTCCTAAAAACTTAAGCTGTCGCTAGAAGCAGATTCTGCTGACTGCCGAGAATACTTTTTCCCATACATAAAATTTTTATTTCATTATTGCTGATACTGCCTTTTTCAAATGCAGATACTTACTATTGTATAATTTATGGCTGCAAGCGAAGGGATTAAAAACTGAGCGACAGTGTCAAGTTTAACCTTTCAAACCAAAAGCTTTCGACAAAAATATGGAATAAATTATCGATCTGGATTCTCGGGGAATTACATAAATCAGCATTGGCAACCCTGATGCGATGCTAATTTGTTGAACGAAGTAAAAGCCAGCATTCCGATCAACTGTGGTTTCTATGAGTAGCTTTGTAAGCTAGAAATTCATAGATTTAAAACTGTGAAAAACATCATATTCAATCTGATTATTAGCCAGTCTTTGACGTTGTCTTTGCTAAACACCTCACAACTTTACAAATTTTTAATTTGAGAAAGCACTAAAGATTAATATGAAATTTGTAAACCCCTTTTCCTCTTATTGTAAATTAATTAATACGTCGGCAACATGCATTTATTGCAAGTGACTGTAAAGAGACCACGTCCTCTTTGAAGCCTTTTGCGCGGGTAAGACTAAATTACTAAAGTGAACTCTGTGTGGCTTTACTGGTTCGGTAATGCATTATTCAGGAATATTACATAAAATTTATTTTGTGTAAATTTTATTACATACAGTTTCACGCACCATAAACGTATTGTGCAGTTTTGGTGAAAACTAAAAAATATCAAATATTTTTAGTGGTTTATTTTTTTAACCCTTCACTTGGACTCTTGGACATGTCACAAAACTCAAATTACATAAAATTATGTAAACGAAAAAAGTGATCACTATGATTTTTTGTTCTTCAATCTTATTATGGCAAAGTAAAGAAGCTAATAAGAAACCTTTATCTTGTTAGGGTGGTTCGTTTTCGAATTGGACCAAAACTCGTCCTAAGCTTAATAATCCGATATGTCGTAGAAAGCCTTTTTACAATGAATATGTCTGACAATTTGTTTTAATTTATTTCTGATCGTTTTTGCAACTCACTTGGAGGTTGTTTTTGTAGAACAAACATAAACTATCGTAAACATTGCCATAGACAATCACCAAGTCTGGTAAGAAGGTTTTTCTCATCTCCAAAACGGAAAGATCTCAAAGCCAAATAGTTAGTTATCTATTCCTTTTAATCTTATTTAAACCTTTTAAACGGCGCATTGACCTCAAAGTTTTGATAATCTGATTGAACAGGCGCTTATCCCTAAAATCAAATTGCCAAAGACAAATTCAATGAGCCATGGAATAATTGGAAACTCCTAAAAGTAGGGGTTAAGGTACTTGGAAACAAAAGTTTCAATAAAGGTTTGTTGGCCCATTAAAACGGCCAGCTGTTGTTTTTATGGCATTTTACCTCCCGACCCCCTAACTCCCTCTACGGAGTGCAAACAGTTTTAATGGAGGGAATCAAGGGTCCCCTTTGCATTTGTAAATTAGGGGTCAAACGATTACATTTAATTAGAGGATGTTTTGTGACCAGTGACCGCGAAACAGATATTGATTGGAGGGTGTGAATTGAATTAACTTGATCACTGATTTTGTTGATGGATAATAAAAAGGATCCGTGATAGATCCACGACTATCTGAAATAAAGTTAAGTAATATTATTTTAATAACGTAGGTAGAAAACTTATGAAGCTAGTGGAATAGAAACACATGGTTGCTTTACCTATCAGCGCTGAATATTTGGGTGGTAAAGTAGGCAAATATTGAATGAAAAAAAAAACTTGCATCATAGAAATAATATTATATGATTTCTTCAATTAATTCAGTCTAATAGTTAACCAAACTTTTCCATAAAAATGAGACGTAATAAGTTTTTTCTTGTCATCACAACCACCTCAAAGGATTTCCCATGGAGGAAAATTGGAAATAAACCGTTTGAATCTAAATTTAATTTAAAATGAAAGTAATTTAGTCTTTTATTGCTTCTCAAATTATATTATTTTCTTCGCTAATACATTTAAAGTAACGATCTCAAAAACCCCACTTTGCAATTTCATGGTGCAAAGATGGTATCTTTACCAATTATGGTCCATAAAACGAATGCCCATATTATCGTAAATCTCATCGTACACGACACAATTTCACTTGGTGTTGAATGAATTACTTCAAATTGCTTTGGGCAGACTTTGCTTTTATTTACCAGGATGAAGCTTAGATTTCTAGTCTAAGGAGTTTAGTATACATTTAGTTGATTATCACCATCCGCCTGCCAATCAGGAGAGGCAAGACGCAACAGTAGGTGAAAATGATATGAATGCAATTAAAGATCACATGTTATGTAAGTCAGGTATTCAGTACAGTAATTTTATGCACCTACGTGCATAAATTTGATTGCAACTAAGCATATGTCTATGTATGGTTGTCTTTCCTGAATAAGCCACTTTGGTAAGCACTTAAAATGTCACTGAGATGAATGGCTTACCTAACTTTAAGGTTTACATTTTTGCTGGAAACTTTAGAATTTGTATTTAAGGCTAATGGAAGTGTCTGTCGACGATGTTTTCATAAAAGCTTTACATTTGTATTTGTTATTTTTATAATTCAAAAATAAGAAGTTTTATGGAGGTTTTTTTTGTATACGATGATAAAAACAGCCTTCTAAAATATTATTTGAAAGAAAGTAAATTACGCGAAATAACTCCTTACTGAGAAATGTCCTTTTATTGTGAATTTCAAGAGCAAATAATTTATCGACCGCACATTTGTATTACATTTGCTTAGTCTAGGATTAAAAGAAATACATGGGAAGCTCCGGCTACACGCATAGTGTTGGTAAGACAGATATTCGATTTTATTAAAAACCAACTATAGCACTACTGGACGAGCTCGGGTCGCTAAAATAGGAACTCAGCGGTGCCACAGATATCATAATTATGATAAATATTCAACCAAAACAATAGATGCAGTAATTTCTTGTGCAAGCAAATATATTATGAAGAATAATCAAAATGCGAAAAAAGAGCTTGTGGGTTCCATTCCCGCGTTGGGACAAAATGTTTGTACCATTGCAGATATTTGTTCCGGGTTTTATATTTCTAATAAAAAAAGTTTTATAAAAAAATAATGCCATCTATGGGATATATTAGGGGAGGCCTATGTCCAGCAGTGGACCATTATAGGCTGGTGATGATGATGATGATTGTTTTATGTTTATCCAGTTAGCTAGTACCCATAACAAAAGCTCTGACTACCTTCATGATTCTATGTGTGTTGTCCAACATTATTAGATTTTATTAAAACCCACTTTTCGTAGAATTCTGAACGAACTAGAATATTAATTTGTCTAATTACGACGTCCGAGTAAAATCCATTGATATTTCATGGTCCTTGGATAGACATTTTACAGGAAAACAAAACTTCAACGTGAGCAAAACAGCTTGAAATTGAATCTCTTCATGAGTGTACTCATCGTTTTTCAGTGTATTTGTGCGTCAAATGAACCGTATCATTGGCAGTGCTTGTGGAATTTCCCTAATTGCGCGTGAAATGTTCCGATTTACGCTACTGCATGTGTATCGACAATAATTTTTGAGATTTTTTTGGAAATCGCCTCCCCAAATTGAGAACACGAAAAACCAAGGAAAAAAATCCAATGTTGAGACTGATGTATTTCCAAATTTATTAAATGGCTCTCTAAATTCAAAATGACAACGAATTCTACGAAACAAATTGTGCTGTTGGTTATGGTGATCTAGTTTTACCATTTTATGGGTCCTTAATTGGTGAAAACCCTTAAAAAGTTCAGTTTTTTATCCTACGAACTCCGTAGGATAAAAAACTGAACTTTATTTTCAATATTATTTGTTAATATACCTACCTACCTTTATTAAATGCAATTTGAACAAAATTTAATCAAGACAAACGGTTGTTTTTGATTTATTGTTGTAATTTTACTAACAAGGTAAACAAATGTAAAACTTTATTATAAAAGAAATTCACAACCAAATAACAAACAAATAGAACTAAAGTCTGTTGTAAACAATCTATAGGTAGCTCAACTGATCCGTATAAATACCAGTCGGAAGTCAAACCAAGATGCAGAGAGGAGGTAAAAAGCAGTAAGCTTGTTGGGCGTATTGACAATTAATAAATGATGGAATATTGAATACACGACATGCAACAGTTAGCTCAGTTGTTCTATTGTAAAAACTGGTTGTTCGATAGGTTTAAAACATACATTTACGGATTATACCAAACAAGTGGTCCACCCCGGCTTCGGAATCCATCGAACCGAGAAAATCGCAAAATTTAAAAAAAAATATCCTAAGCTAAGTTTATCAGGGAAAGTTCAGGAATATGGTGAAAGAATTTTTCAAATCGGTCCAGTAGTTTCGGAGCCTATTCAATTCAAACAAAAAATCAATTCTTTCCTCTAATTATCATTAAATCTATTGTGTCTATGTTTCAAATTGTATACTAATGTAAATAAAATTGTATGTTTGTCAGTAGTAACAAATAATTTTCCTATCTATCTAATATTATTATACTAATATTCCTAATATTTTTACTATTACTAATATTTTAACTAATATTACTAACAAGTGAGACAAAGAGAGCAGTGGCCAGCAGCTAGTTTAGAAGTAATTTTATTATATTATCAAAAGGATAGGTTGAAGTGCAGAACCAAAAGCCTTAGGGGACTGCTTTGACTTTGTCATGTAAATCTAGCTCTTCGCCCAGGGGTTCAGCTGATATTGTGAATATTTTAGACATGTCTACTTGTCTTTTGAAGATTTATATCCAGAATTTATACATTTAAAGATTCATAAGACTATATATTGCTTAAATTAAGTAAGTTAGTAAGCTTTGCTTAGCTTGGGGCTAGATGATGCTGTGGATTGTCCAGCATTATTTATTTGAAGGTTGAATTTTGCTTTTGCACTTTTAATAATTTAGTTTCAACTAAGGGCTATGTAGATGTATATAATATAGGTATGAATTTATAATTTGTAACGTAAGTATGACGCTCTTAAGGCTCCGGTGACCGATGAATTTCTCACACAAACGTAATACCAAAATGATTTGTAATTTGAACATAAATCACATCATGTACGTACAGCTATTATTTTTATTATAATAGTATTTATCTGGGTTCCTCCACAAGCTTTTTTGAAAATAATGGCATATAACACATAATAAGAAGAAGCGTTTTTTTCTTTAAAAAAAGCCGATTTGGTTTAATTTGATTTCAGTGAGGTGTTTTGAAAAAATGTTAATTGTAAATATATAAATACTATTCTAATACAAATAATGAATGAACATGGTGCAAATATGTTCAAATTAATCATTTTGGTATTACCTTTGTATGGGAAATTCATCCGTCGCCGGAGCCTTAAGCATTCCCCAGGCTGCTTTGCCAGCGTTTTAAAAATAGTAAATTAAGAATAAGTAGCTTGTACGTTAATCCATGTGCAAAATTTCAGCCGGATCCGATTAGAAATTTTGGATTAAAGGTAATAAACGTTCAAATTTCCAATTTAAGATATTAGTGTGACCTCTCATATATTCACTGATCTACATGCTCCTATAAAACGAGAGGGGTTTTGTTTTACCATAAGTGTGACTTACCTATAACTATATTATTTATAAGTAGTATAGTTCGCGTCACGTAAAAAGAACGCTGGCCTTGAACCTGCGCAGAAGTCGACTTATAAGTTTATTTGGTGGTAAGCGATGGTGCGCTGGGCGGGCGGGTCACGCGTCGCATGCCTGCCGGTGCGCTATTAGTTCGTCAGTTTGCTTTCAAAGTTGTTTTAACGTCACTTTTCTCGTCAAAATACCGTCGCGCACAAAAGTTTACAAAATTTTGTATAGAAAAAATAATTTTGAATAATATTGTTGTATGAAATGAGAGGCAGATAATAATGCCTTTGACATTTTAATAGGAGCGTCGCGTCGTCATCTAGTTGTCACGTCACCCAAGACGACCTAATGAATGGATTGGCTACATTATAAATATTTTTTGTAATTAGATTGAACATTCTAAACTGAATCGAAAATGTCTTTCATTTTATCTAATATTTTCTAATAACCAATACGAAATATTAGTTAAAATAGGCTTAGCAAATTAGCATACCTAGTACTAGAGTGCGCGAGTGTACCCATGCGCGAACATACCCCTTCCACTATCTTCCAGCGTTCTTTTTACGTGACGCGACCTATACCGATAACTATTTACCCGACTGCTAACCGACGAGGGTTATGAGGTTGGCACCTTCTGTATGTATGTGATAGGCGATTTTTTTGTACTCTCCTTGCTCTGAAAATACCAGTCCGATTGTAACAAATTATTAGGATCAGGTTCCACTGCAATACTGTATGCTATAAAGGTTTAACAAGGATTTGGCTGACTTCCTTTCAACTTGTCGCTATTCCTGCACAAACTCGCACAAGTGTGAAAACATAGTAACAAATGGAATAAATGGACTATAACAACTACAAATATAATATGACAGAAATCCAAAGGTACAGTTAAGGCCAAAAATCACCAAACAAGGGTCTTCTAAAAGTTTTTGTTGAAAATTAAATCTCTTTGTAAGACAGCACAAACTTCGAGCAAATCCACTTGATTAAAATCCGAAATTTTCAACTCATTTCACATTTTACTGGCAGGCATTGTATGTCAAATAATTTTAAAACGAGTTGTCACTTCAAACTTCGACTTACAAAATCATCCGTTATGGCGCGCAACAAAGTGTTTTTCGTTCGGAAATGAGTGATGTCGGTTGTTGGTTTCGTCCGGACGTTGGAACTCTGCATTTGGTTAGTTCGTTATCTCGGGATTGCGCGTTAAACAGTAGATAGTTCTAAGGAATTCAAGAATTTTAAAAACTGTGTGTATATAATATTTTCATGCCAGTGTCTCTGACACACGGGGGCTTAATATTATGTATTTCTAAAAGAGTAAGTAGTACCTACAGATACCAAACTATCTCTGCCTACATAAAAGCGGTGGGATAGGTCATCAAAATATGACCATAAAGTGTTCAACCGGTCGGTTAGGATTGGTTTGGCCAGGAAGTCCTGGCCAAACAACCTGGGCGGACCACCGAGCGATTATATTGTCAGGCTGTGGATTCATGCAAAAACCTATACAGGGTGTACAAAAACACATACAATGTTTTGACTTTAAAAAATTACAGCCTTTATTAAAAAGTATAGACTGGAGTCCAGTTGATAAAATAGATTGTCCAATAGGAATTTATAACTACATTTACAGTACATTAAATACATGTTACGAAAAATCTAAATACACTAAGAAAATCAATTTAAATACAAATCGAAACAAAGATCCTTGGATTAATAAAGAAATCAATAAGTTATGTGAAAAAAGAGACAAAATGTTTATACATTGGAAAAAAGATAGAAGTGATAAAATACTAAAACTAGAATACAATAAATTGAGAAATAAAACACGAAAAAGAATAGAAAAATCGAGAAATACATTTTATCATAATCAAATAAAAGAAAATAATAAAGACCCCAAAAAACTATGGGAAATTTTAAATAATTTAACAGGTAGGATAAAAAAATCAGTTGATGACGTCATTATGAAAGCATTTACGAAAAGTAAAATATCTACTAAAATTATTGCGAATAACTTTGGAAAAGAATTTGACGAAAATGTTAAAAAGATCTTACCAACCTGTAATAAACGCCTTATTAATGAATCAACATACGCATTTCAAGAAAATAAATCCATATTCATAAAAAAAGCAACCAATAAAGACATAACAAAAATATTACAAAATCTAAAAACACAAAAATCATCCGGTTTTGATGGTATCCGGTGTATTGACTTAAAATATATAGGCGATAAAATAATAAAAGTCATTACAAAATTAATAAACCAAAGTATTACGTATGGTAAATACCCTCAAGAACTAAAAACAGGTATAGTGAGACCAATATTCAAAAAAGGAAAACATAATGAATATGAAAATTACAGACCCATAACTATTCTGCCAGTCATAGATAAAATTGCTGAAAAATTTATTTGTAAGCAATTTCAAGATTATTACAATAAGAATAATATAATCTCTAATGCACAATACGGGTTTCAGCCTGGGAGGTCGACTGCATTGCTACTATCTAAATTCAACGATGAAGTCAATAAGCTACTCAATGACAAACAACATGTACTACTTTTATTCATCGATTTTAGCAAGGCATTTGATACGCTCAGGCACGATACGCTAATAAAAAAGCTAGAGGATACGGGAGTAAGGGGCCCTATTAGGAGATGGTGTGAAGACTACTTAAAAAATCGAAAATATGTTGTAAAAGTCAGAGACGAATTTAGCGATGTAGTTGATGTCTCAACCGGAACTGCACAAGGATCGGTTCTTGGACCTCTTCACTACTTAGCTTATGTTAACGATATGGGCAATGTTATTAACAAATGCTCAGTGTACCAATATGCTGATGATACTTGTCTGGTAGCCGCAAACAAAAATCTTAAAACAGCCGCTAATTATCTTCAAGACGAATTCACTGAAGTGTGTAAGTGGTCTCACGACGTCGGTCTTGTCATAAATGCTAGCAAAACCAAAATCGTTCACGTACACTCCAGCCACGTACAAACTAAAGACTCGTTCAGCATAATCGCACATGTACATCACTGCCTGCATAATCAAAACTCGTCAAGTAAATGCGACTGCGAAGCGTTAGAAGTGGTACCGTGTTTTAAATATCTAGGAGTAATTGTTGATAATAGATTTAACTGGAAACAACATGTGAACAATGTCTGCGACAAGCTAAGAGCCATCCTAGCTAAGATTAAAATAGTAAAATATAAAATACCTTATAATATACTACTTCACCTATATATTGCCCTGGGAGAATCAGTCATAGCATACGGCCTAACCTGCTATGGCCGGACGTATAAAACAGAAATTGATAAAATATTTAAATTACAGCATAGGATTTTAAAAGTTATTACACCTCAAAAAATTTTAAGAGATTACAATGACAACGTCATGGGCCTATTCAAATTGTCTGGCATACTTCCGGTGCAAGAGAGAATAAAACTTAACCTACTTACAGAGCAATTTCATAATACAGATATCCTTGTGCCCGTATCACATACAATAACAACCAGGAAAATTTCACAAAATAAATTGAGTATCCCTAAAATGAATAACTATTACGGTAGGCGAACTACAGATTATTTAATACCTTCAATGCTTAATGAACTACCACGTAAACTATTGGAAGAACTTAACACTAAAAACTATAGACATAAATACAAAAAACACTTTCTAGACATTTTATAGTAAAATAAATCATTCATAGGCCGTTTTGTAAAAATACAAAACAATGTTAAGAATTTTAAATCTTCTCCATACAGCAACCACTAGTCACCCTGTACTCTCAAACTTGTATGAAGGTAGTCATTTAAACCTAACATAAGTAAAATAACCTAGTGGTAGTGTGACTGGTACGTACTGTGTTTTTGTGTTTCGTTCGACTAATGGTTGTAGGTAATATTTGTATGATAATAGTAAGTAGACTTAGTTTGTTTAAAATTGTTTATTTGTATAACTTTATATGTATATATTATAACTTTAAGCTAAATGTGTCGCAACGCGCTGTAACGATCGACACTAGACAAACCTTATATGGTTTAAAGTGTCGTAGAAATATGAATAGAATAAGTTTTTGATAAATAAATAAAAATAAAAAAAAAAAAAAAAAATAAAAAAATAAAAAAACAAGAGTACGCTAATGAATAAATAAAGAGATAAATAACTAAAAGAATAAAATAAACAGTTCCTCTAAACTCTGGTTGACTGTACCTTAACATCTGTTCCCAACTTCCCGCTTCGCTACAGAAACTCTGAAACGCTGACATCCGAAACAAGAGCATTTCCTTTCAATTGTATTTCCCAAAGAAAGTATAACATGGTCTGAATTCCTGAAACTACTCTGTTAACGATATCGTACATAGAAATGGCACAATCCAAACACATTCATATGCAAAGCCATCGGCATAAAGGAGTATTATCGTTGCTTCCATCGAGACAACGCTCGCTCCAACGGTATAATATCGGCGATACTGTGTCAATGTGAAAATGACTTCATTCTGGATCAAATGTTCTATCACATTTTTAACAACGTGCGAGAAAGAACATGAATGAATAGAGTGGTGTTCTTATTGTATTTAAATGAATAGAGTACAGTTCTTCTTTGGTCGGAATGAATATAATGGTGTTCTTGTTATACTGTAATGAATAGCATTCGTTCTTATTAGATTGCAATGAAAAGAGTGGTGTTCTTATTAGTTCAGAATTAATTGAGTGGTGATCTTCTAAGTTCAGGATTAATTGAGGATGTTCTTACTAGCTCGAAATGAATAGAGTGATGTTATTTTTAGATCTAAATAAAAAGGGTATTGTTCTTATTAGATCGGAATGTTTAATTTTTATTCCATCTACTTTCCTTTCGGCAGAATTTGTGATTTCAGATAAGGCTAAGCCCCGTACGGTAAAAAGGGCAAAGAGTAACCAGTCTTCACCCACTGCTAGATCTTGAAGACGGGTTTTCCGTGATGATGATGATGAGACTAATTATGTTCTGACCTATCAAGTACCTATCTGTAATCAATAGTTTATAGTCAGTCAATATCATAAACATATAGATCAACGATAGATTAACTTCAAAAAGACTAGCAATTTAATAAATTGTCTCTTTGGTCTCTTCTATACTAAACTATAACAGCTACTTCCCTCTTTAATAAGGTCAGAGATATAAATTTCAATTGAATATACTCTGTATAAGGAAATACGCATAGCAGACGTTTGGATATTTTTTTAAAACCCCAGAGGATACATAGAATACAACCAGAATACCACCTCCTGCGTCATAGGCGGATCTTCGTTTCTCCCACCGCGCCACAGAGGTCATCTCAATGTACCTGCCTGTGCTATCAGGCTAATATCTACTTCCCTCCAAAATAAGCATATCTCACGGCCTCTATCATTTCGGACTTCACTAGCAAGTTAGTCGCGGTTTCTATCATTAATCATAAGTTTAGAAACTTGCATCATATAAACTTGGTCGCTCTTGGGGACGAAGACGGTATTAATGCTGTAGTGCTCTTAAGCTAACAAGTTACCTGCTATAAATACATAAACGTGTCCCAAGTTTGATGAAATAGTTAAACGTGTTTTCATTTTTGGAGTCATGTGAGTCTGTGAAGTTTACGAATTAGTTAAGAGGGTTTAGCTTATGATAAATAAAGTAACGGTTTAAAGTCTTACTAGTGTTTTATAATTGAGAGGAAAGCTAGCGCATCGATATTCTTCATTGTTATAAGGAATAAAAATAATTAAAAAAAAAAAAAAAAAATTATTCAAAAATAACTTAAGACAAATGTTTAACATAAGAATAATAATACTTAAATTCTAACGATTACCTGTGCCTGAACTAGGTAAAACCTGTATCTCAGGCAAAATTGCTGACAACGAATACAATTGGTATTTAATCACACAAATAAAATTAAACAATGCGACAGTGCAGATATCAAAAATAACTTACGCTAACTACCTACGCTAAACTAGGTTACATTTAATAAGTAGGTACCTATGATAAGATTGAAAACGGATAATTTAAAACAAGTATGTATTTTAAGATAAGTCTTTTTTAAGATATAAATATTTTAAGTATTTTAAGATAAGAAATTTTAAGATAAGATAAGAATAAGTCAGCAATGTCTCTACTAAATTGTATTGAAATTACTTCTACATTTCAGTTAGGTATAGCATCATCAATCCAGAGACCAATGACTGAGGTGTTTTATTAAAGAATATAATTGGTCAAAAATTTTGTTTGGATTGTGCTGCTATCTTTATTAACTGGCTTGGGGTCCTATGATTATGTGTAGCATCATGTAAGCTAAGTATAACTTGTTCTGGGTACCTACTAGATGACTGATATACTTGATACAATATAGTACATTGTAGATATTTAATATCTCGAGAGCAATGAATCCGGGTCACTCAAAGAATCCAAAAAATCTCGGAAAGTAAGAATGCTAGGTTAATGCAATAAATTGTATTTAATAGACAATTTAATACTCCTTAAATGAAAGTTAAAAAAATATGAGTCACCATACATTTTATTTACACAAAATTACATAAAGAAAAAAAACTGCTGATCTCTCCTTAAAACAAAAATAGGAAACATGAAATTTTTGAACTTTATGACGATTTTCTTGAATTTCAATACTTCGTATTACCTCCTCGTGCTTCCATTACTGCGTTTACGCGGTTTGGCATGCTGTACACCAAGTTCCTTATACGATTTTGGGGAATATTCTCCCATTCCTCTGTTAGAGCAATTTTGAGCTCAGGAAGCGTGATTGGGGGAGGGTTTCGTTGTTTTACGCATCTCCCTAGCTCGTCCCAAGCATGCTCGATCGAGTTGATATCCGGGCTGCGCGCTGGCCACTCCATACAAGTAATGTTCATCTCTTGAAGGTAGTCATTCACAATCCTACCTGTATGAGGTCGGGCATTGTCATGCATAAATATAGCATCCTCACCCAAATTGACCATAAATGGACCAACGTCTTCTTTCTTCTCACATATCTTACGCTAGTTAAAGAGCCGTTTTCTATGATCACCAGCTCTGTGCGACTTTCAGAGGAAATTCCGGCCCACACAAGTACAGACCCACCACCGTAGGCTACTTTTTCTTCGATGCATGCTTGCTTGTATCTTTCCCCTGGTCTTCTATACACTCTGTGTCTTCCATCGTGCTTGTAGAGCATAAATTTTGATTCGTCGGAGAACATAACTTTCGACCAATCTTCAATACTCCAATTTACGTGGTTCTGGGCATATCTTAGTCTTGAAATACGATGGCCACGCTCCAGTTTAGGGCCGTTTGCAGGTCTAAGGGGTTTTAAGTTAGATTCAGCAAGCCGACGTCTTACTGTCCATGCACTTGGGTTACTTCCTCCGAGGCGTCGAAACTGATTTGTGAGTTCAGTTCCTATGAGAAAGCGATTTCGAAGCATGGTGTTCACCAAGTATCGGTCTTCTCGTGCTGTGGTACACCTAGTTCTGCCCATTCCTGGTCTGCGTAGGTTAGAACCAGTTTCTTCGTAACGTCGGAGAACTCTTTGTACTGTTGACAGCGACACACCGACAGTCCTGGCTGTATCGCGCTGACTCCGGCCGGTTTCCACCAATGTAAGTATTCTGGTGCATTCTTCAAGTGTAAGCGACATGATTTCAGCTTGAATAATGAATATTGAGCACTATCAACCTGGTTTATGTACCAACATAAATGACAGATTACAAACAAAAGCAAAAACAAATCCTGTAATTTCGTAGTTCCATCTTCGACAGTGTTCCCTTTTCAAATTTGATTTTTTTATGATATAACTTTACAATAACTAAGAAGTTTTAATACTTTCATTTAAGGAGTATTAAATTGTCTATTAAATACAATTTATTGCATTAACCTAGCATTCTTACATTCCGAGATTTTTTGGATTCTTTGAGTGACCCGGATTCATTGCTCTCGAGTGTATATACTTAATTATAAATCGAAAATACCCAGAACATCCGGAACTCGTACAAACCTTCGTCCCAGGGAGGGAATAATTCAAGTAGATTAAAAGAGGGCGCTAGACTTTTATTTCCTCTCAGAGTCTCATTATTGTATCCCAGTACCGTGTGTGATGTCATTTATTGTCCTAATTCGGTAGGTAACAACCTAAGCTAACCTAACTATTCTATCTAACAAAATACAGTTCCGAGACGCAGTCTCTGTGGGTGCCGGTAATAGATTACACTGGTGTCAACGACGCGTCACCGACCGTTGTCAACGCTCAGCGCAGCGGCTGGCACAGAAGCAATTTGATGTGGTCCCACTGTGACGGACTTGTATAAAGGAAATGAGGTTTCGAACGTTCCTTTGGTTAGCCAATTGTTTTGTTTTGGCACCACCTGTGTTTGATACGGCATAGCTGTTTTGTTTTCGATGGAACTCCGTGGTAGATGGCTGGTTAGTGATAAGCAGTCTTTTGTTTTTCTGTTACACACCTATCATCTAGTTTTTTCTTTGTGACGTCTTGATAATAAAAAAAAAATATAAAATAGCCTTTATTGCTGTTTCCTTCTTACAAATTAATACATGGTACTGTAAAATACTAAGTTGATTTAATTAATTCTACTTCTTATTTATATGATCGGCAACTAGTTGTATGTGTGGAACAGCTTGTCTGTCGACAAAGGCCTCCTCTAAAGATTTCCACGTATTCCTGTCTTTTGCTAGACGTGTCCATACCGGACCAGTTATATTCTTAAAATCATCTTCCCATCTTTTGGTTTGTCTACCTCTCGTGACGTCTTGATAATGATCACGTAATGACTACAACTTTGTCAAAATGAAGCATTTATTTGCTCATTTATACGCCTTGCCCTGGAATGCTAATAAAATCGTTTCTTTCAAATTGAAGTCTGTTTCGCCTTAAAAGGTGATTTTTTTTCTCTTTTCTACTTTTTTTCAAGTATTTCCATTATTAACAAAGAAAGTTAGTTTTTAAATCCACTCGCTTCAAAAAAGTCTTGTTTAGCCCACTATATTCCCGTCCAAAGATCTCTATCTGGCAGATAACTCTGCAATGTATTAGACCATTTCCCGGAGAAGCCATGTTATCGCTACCTATTTCTCAGGGAATAAGTCGGGGTGAAAAATTTAGTGGAATGTGTTAGTTTTGTATACTTTTTGGCACTTAAACCTTAGATATTTGTCTTGCTTGAAATAAATAAAGATTGTGGTCTGGTCATCTTGCATCATTTAGAGGCAATATAAGCAGAGCTAGATATTATAGTTCAATAGTTAATGCAAGTGTAAAAACTATAAATATTAGTCTAGTATTTTATGAAATAAATATTTTTTGATTTTCTATGATTATGTTCTATGAAATAAATATTTATTGATTTTCTAAGATTCCGAAAATAACTTCAGGTTGCAGTCAACAATTATTGTTTGAGATTCGATAAGTATTACCTACGGGTCCCAACTAGACCACCAAAATGCTGGAGTTGCTTTGATATAGCCAAAGAAGCCGAAGCTACTTGGAGCAGATTAGCTCCAGATATAGAAGCATGGAAGGAATCTGGAGGAGGATTACAGGAAGATTATGAATAAATAAAATAAATAAATAATGCTAAACAGCTCACATAGCATCATAGTCAAGCTAAGCAAAGCTTGTGTTATGGGTACCAGATAACTGATACACATAATAATATACAATTATAGTTAGATATTTTTATTATACAAAGACTGGAAGATCTCCCTGAATCAGTATTTGCAGAGCGTACAAATATTTGTCGTCGCATGTGGACCTTCGACCACCGCGCCACAGAGGTCGTCAATAAGAAATCTTAATTTTATGATATTTTAAACAATATTTTAATACCTTATTGGCCGTAAAATGTGATAGTCGCGTCCAATAAAAAAAAACAACTTTCTTATCAAACCAATAAATTCTCCAGATATCGAACATTTCATAAAATACCTATCTTATTATTGTGATCTCATAAATCAAGTTCTCTACCAAACTTTCGAGAGCTACGTGTGAATTAAGAATCATTAAGATACGTGATAGGTAAACGAGTTACTCGACTTTCAGACATCTTTGATAGAACTTTCACTTAATTAATTGCAGACTAATGCTGAATTTCAATACTTGGCGTGTTTTTTCTTTATGAATCAAGATTTAAACGCATTTGTATTTCACGTTAAGTTTTTCACTATTTAAGTCTTATACGCGATAATTATGGCACTTTAGGATACCGTGAAGAACACATGCTCACTTAAAAATCCAACGCGCTACTAAAGATCTCTAAAATTTAATAATATTTGCTTTGATTTTGTTTGCATGAGCGATAACCAGACCCAAAGCGAAAACTTTGTCTTTTGTACATTCATTATATTAGAAGGATTCCACGCCGTCATTCCAATGCTGCAGCCTGATAGAGTTATCATGCACATGTTACGTAAAATGAATAGTACGATAGTACGCCTGAGGGTACGTCGACACACAAATATGGATTTAGGGAGCAGTACAGTACTATTCCCCTGAAGCATCGCAGGCTCCCAAGTTCGCTCATAAATCCACGCCTTACATGATGCTTGTTTGCATAATACAAGACTAAGTCGGCTTTGTTTCATCAGTTTGAAATGTACTATGAATTCGTAAAAGTTGATGAATAGTGTATATTATGATCATTTACGAGTACTTGTTTAAAAGCTTCTTGTGTTTTGTTGTAAGCAGAAAGTGCCATTCTATCTTTGTGTCCCGATTTATTTTTACATTTATTTTTTGTTTCTTCCAGGAAATAAATTCTTTAGACTTTGTACATTTTCTGCTCGATTTTGTAAAGAGTTTCGCTTAAAATGTGTAATAAAAAAGGTATAGGTATTGTTTAAAAGTATAATATGTATAGTAAAATGGTATGTACAAAACGCTAACACGCAGGTACATTTTGGCAACAAACGGGTGCTGTGCCGCTCATTTGGGAAGGCCGATTCCAGTTTGGATTTTTTTTTATTTCTTTATACTCACGTAGAGGGTGTATTCATTATGTATTATATAATTGAATATTGTTTTGCAGGGCACTGCATATAATTTAAATAAAATTAAAAAGTTGAGTAAAATAAATAGGTAATAATAATTGGTTATCAGTTATCAAGGTCAGTAAAATCATACATATCAGTATTTATTTATCGATTCGTTCACAAATCAGGTAAAAATCTAATTACACTTAAAGTACTTTTACAATTTTGATTTAGTTAAAAATTAAAATCTTATTTGGACACAAGCGGTCAAAATATTTGACAGCGAGTCATATTAAAATCTCGCTATGACTCGGCCAATACGGAATTGCATCCAAACAAAGATCTGGTTTCCAAACCCAGCTTAACAGGGAACCATGTGTCTTCATCCAATAGCTTCTAAATTATCTCATTCTCGTTTAATGGTTACTCTGCATTGCAAACACGTTCGAATGTCTTCTGTAACGAATAAATAAGCTTAAGAGACCGATATATCACTCGTAAAGTTTTAAAAGGCTTGTATTTTCAATACCAAATTTCGTGAAAAATCAAAAATCAAAATCAAAATCAAAGTGCTTTATTTCCTTTAGACCTTACAGGACTCTTGGACACGTCACAAAATACAAGTTAAATAAGAAATAAAAATGGGAAATAAAGTGATCACTTTGATTAATTGTTCACTTCAATCTTTTTTAGGTAAAGTAAAGAAGCGAACAAGAAACCTTTACCTTGTTAGATTGTTAGTTTTAGAGTTGGAGCATAACTCGTCCCAAACTTTTTTGTCGTCTAGATAATCTGATATTTTATAGTAAGCTTTTTTACAAAGTATATTTTTGACAATCCGTTTGAATTTATTTATAGATAATTTTTGCAACTCACTTGGAATTTTGTTGTAGAAGCGTATACATTGCCCTTTAAAAGATACATTAATCTTACGTAGCCTAGTAGAGGGCAAAGCCAGTTTGTTCTTATTTCTAGTATTTAAATTATGTATATCGCTATTTTTAATGAACTTATTGATATTTTTATGAGTGTACAACAAATTTTCATAGATATATTGACATGTTACTGTCATTATGTTTATTTCTTTGAATTTTTCACGCAAGGATTCTCTGGGACCCATATTATAGATTGCACGAATAGCCCTCTTCTGCAGCACAAATATGGTGTTAATATCTGCAGCGTTCCCCCACAGCAGTATGCCATAAGACATTATACTATGGAAGTAGCTGAAATAGACTAGTCTAGAAGTATCAACGTCTGTAAGATGACGGATTTTTTTGACTGCATACGCTGCAGAACTAAGTCTCTTCGATAGCTTATCTATGTGTGAGCCCCATTGAAGTTTACTATCTAAAGTTATTCCCAAAAATACAGTACTTTCTACTATTTCTAAAGATTCCTCTTTTACCTTTACATCGGCCTTAACTTGTTTTACATTGGGTAGAATAAATCTTATACATTTCGTTTTGGTTTCATTAAGCAGAAGATTATTGACACTAAACCAATTGACTACTTTTGAGATTGCATTATTCACATCGTCGAAATTTGTGTTATGACGTTTCATTTTAAAAATTAGTGAAGTATCATCAGCAAACAATACAATCTCGTGATTATTCTTAACGAGATGAGGGAGGTCGTTAATATAAACAAGAAATAGGAAAGGACCGAGGATAGACCCCTGCGGTACACCCATTGTAACTACAGATCCCGAAGAACGTTCCCCATTAATGTCAACTCTTTGTATCCTGTCACACAAGTATGAAGTAAGAAGATCCAAAGAGTTGTCTTTTATTCCATAATGATGTAGTTTCCTGATTAATGTTACATGGTGTACACAATCAAATGCTTTTGACAAGTCGCAAAAAACGCCTAAAGCATCTTGCGACTTCTCCCAAGCATCAAAAATATGCGATACCAACTCTACACCAGCATCAGTGGTAGACCTGCCGCGAGTAAACCCAAATTGCTTACAGTGAAGCAGGTCATTGCCATCGAAATGCCTTAGGTAATTGATGTAAAATAAGTTTTTCAAAAACTTTGCTGAACGTTGGCAATACTGATATTGGTCTAAAGTTAGTGGGGTCAGACCTAATACCTGATTTAAACAATGGAATTATTTTACTATGCTTCATTAGATCAGGAAATACACCACAGTCAATGGATTCATTGAATATAAAAGCTAGATCTGGTGCAAGTGTATCAATCAATGGTTTAATAAGTCTAACAGAAATGCCCCAGAGATCTGCAGTTTTTTTTACATTTAATAGATTAAAAGCTTTTTTAATATCAGTTTCATTGACATGATTGAAATTAAATTTATTTTTGCATTTGGGTACATTTTCTATAAGCAAAGACTCAGCGATAACTTGAGATGAGTTTAAGCACTTTGTAGTAGAAATTGGAATGTCAGTAAAAAAGTTTTCAAAAGCTTGGGCTACGTCAACGTCATTTTGGACTGAGCAATCATTAATCTTATAATCATTATCGTAAGTACTGACCTTTCCAGTCTCACTATTTATTATTTTCCATGTCGATTTTATTACATTTTCACTATTTCTGATTTTCGAGCTTATATAATTTGATTTTGCCATTTGACAAACTTTTCTGAACATTTTTGAGTAGTTTTTTACTTTTTCTTTGAACTCAAGACTAAAATTGTATTCTTTTTCATTATACAGTTCATACAAAGTTTGCCTACTCTTATGTATACCTACTGTTGCCCACTCACTAAAGTTAAGTTTTTCTGAGACCACAATCGACTTGGGTGTGAATATTGAATTGAATGCAGTGGTGAATTTGTTAAAAAAACTGCAATATGACTCATTGGGGTTGTAATATGAGTAACAAGGTGGTGGTTTAGAATCCCAATCCAATTTCAACTGCTCAAATCGACTGGTGGTCACAGGTATGTATGTTATTTTTTTTTTTACATTATTATTTTTTACTTGAATTTGTAATTTGATTATTTGACCTAAGTGGTCTGATTTTAAGTTGCTTACTACATTTTTACTAACAATTTTATCATTTAAGCAAACAAACATATTATCTATACATTTTGCTGAAGTTTCAGTTATTCTAGTCGGTTCCAAAAATAGTGGCTTTAGATTGTAAGAGTTAAATAAGTTAATTAATCTACTACTTAAGGAGTACACTTCTAAAAGATTTATATTAAAGTCTCCACATACTATGAGATTTTTGTTTGATTTTGATATTTTAAATAAGATGTCATCCATAATTTTTTCAAATATTTCAAAAGAGGCTGATGGTGGGGTGTATACGCTTACTACAATAGTTTGCTCCAACTCAACACATGCTACTTCAATGTGGCTTTCAATCGATAAACAAACTATGTCTTTACGTTCTTTAAATTTTATAAGTTTCTTTAGTAATATTAAAGAGCCTCCACGAATAGCATGTGATCTGCAAAAAGAACTACCAACCTGATGGTTACTAAAGTTAAACATGATCTCATAGCTTTTCAGCCAGTGTTCTGTTAAGCAGATGATGTCAATATCAAATGAGTTCATGTATAATTCTAATTCTAATAATTTACTTCTCAAACCTTGAATATTTTGGTGCACCAAGTTGGTAAACTTTGCATTTATTTTACAATTTTGTTTTTGTTGTTTTTTCTTGTGATTAATAATATTTGACTTTATAGGGCTAGAGACTTCCTCTATTGTCGTTATTTCTAATTTAAATGACTTGGAATAACTTCCAAGGTATTGTTTGTCAATTTAAAAGAATGCTCAAAAGAAGCATTTTTTATAGCCAAGTTTTTGGCTGTTGTTTTAAAATAATAGGATAGCGAAATTGCTATCTGTCTTTTATAATAATTGGAAAGGTAATAATTACCTTGAGTCAAATAATATTTTTTACTAACAATATTGTTAGTGTCAATCACATGTACATTATTATTGTTGCTTGAAATAGTGTGCAACATCATATTTAGCTTATATCTAAGGTTGTTTTCTGATTGTGGCAAGCTGTCGCTGTAAGGGAATGTGAACATCACAATTTCTTTTAAGTTTAAAGAGCACAATTTGTCCATATACCTGATTAGGTCAGATTTGTTCACATTACCCCTATTTCCAAGGCAAATTATCAGATTAGTGTTACTTTTAAAGGTGAAATTATCAATTATTTGCATAATATTATGCAGGTTAGAATTTGGAAAACAATTATTTACTAGAGGATGTTCCATACTCATATTTAAAACATAAACAGAAACCAAGATAAACAGCCTAGTATTTCCTTCCTATTCGATTTTAAAGTTGGAAAGGTAGAAATAGACCTATATTTTGTTGCCACAGCATAATATAAGAGAAAAAGTATCAATTAAATTGAAATGGCTTGAGTGAGCAAAAATATATGAACTTAAGTTTTGACAAGCAAAAACTAACCTTATCGATAAAATACAGACATCATGGTAGTTTACGTCACAGTGTAACATTACGTAGAATTATCGATTTGTTTTCAGTTTTCTAGATGTTTAGTACAAGGACAACCAATAGTGTGTTGTACCTCGTTATAAGAGGCATAAAATAAAAAAAAATCTAATGTCGGACAATCCACACAGCATCATCTAGCCCCAAGGCATAAACGAGTTTTTAATTTTTTTTAACATGAATTTTTAACTACAATCTACGCCTTTTACTCATCATCATCATCATCATCATCACCAGCCCATAATAGTTCACTGCTGGACATAGGCCTCCCCTTTAAAGTTAGAAAGGTAGAAATAGACCTATATTTTGTTGCCACAACGTAATATAAGAGAACAATTATTAATTAAATTGAAACGGCTTGATTTAATTTTCGCCTTTTACTCAACACCTAACATAAAATAATAGGTCTTTACCTATGAAATTGCCGTTCTGACAATGACGAATTAAAGGCGATTGTGGAAGATGATGCTACACAATCTACGGCTGAATTAGCAGCAGCTTTCGACGTTAGCGTCAAAACAATATTGGTCCATTTGCGTCAAATTGGCAAGGTAAAAAAGCTTGACAAATGGGTGCCCCACGAACGCAATGATCGCCAGCGCGAAGTACGCGTCGAGACGTGCCTTGCACTGCTCAACAGACGCACAAATGAAGGAATTTTGAAACGCATTGTTACCTGCGATGAAAAATGGATTCTGTTTGATAACCGCAAGCGCTCAGCAAGTTGGTTGGATCCTGGTTCAGCACCTAAACAATACCCTAAACGAAAACTCACCCCTAGAAAAGTGATGGTCACTGTTTGGTGGTCTAGCGCCGTTGTGATTCATCACAGCTTCTTACCAAACGGGATGAGCATTACTGCAGATGTGTACTGTGAAGAACTGAACACAATGATGGAGAAGCTGGCACATCTCCAACCAGCATTGGTCAATCGCTCCTCTCCGCTGCTCCTGCACGAAAACGCGCGACCTCATACTGCACAGCAGACGGTATCCAAGTTGCAAGAACTGGGGTTGGAAGCTCTCCGTCATCCGCCCTACTCACCAGACCTTGCGCCTACAGACTACTACTTTTTCCAGAATTTGGATAACTTCTTGGCAGGAAAAAAATTCAATACCCGAGAGGCAGTAAAATGCCTTTGAAGAATTTGTTGCCTCCCGTCCTGCTGATTTCTTTAAGAAGGGCATCAATAAACTGCCACTGCGTTGGCAAAGATGCATTGATTGCATAGGTGATTACTTCGATTAATACAAATAAAAAATACATGAAAAAAATTCGTTTAATTTTTTTTATACAAAACGGCAATTTCATAGGTAAAGACCTAATATACTATCATAAACATCTATGGAAAAACTGAAGTCACTCTGTGGTTACTCTATATGTTTCACAAATTAAAATGCAGCGAAATGTATTTCTTTAGAAACGGTCTTGGATGTCAGGCTTTAAGTGTCACTTAGAACCTAGTTCGTGCTCTATCTCGTACCTGCTTGCAAACCCAAGCTCTGAATAAGTGGTACCTCCCACCGGGTATGGCATAGTTATTCACGATGAATATTACACAGCTTGTAAAGTAGATTCAGTTATGTGAACTTGCTGAGAAGTAAAAGAAAACATAGAACTACCGAGGAAAAGTTTAGAAAATATAGATAGGAATTACTCTATTATACTACACAAACATGCTTAGAGTATAGGAAGTAAAAAGAGCGGCCTTATAGCTATTAACAATCCAGACAAACTGATCCATTCTGTAAATAGTTTTTAAAACTTACGTCAAATTTGAAAAGCCGTATTATAGTATTCTATCGAGATAAATAGACAGACAACGGGAAGCAACTTTATTTTATACTAGCGGCCCGCCCCGGCTTCGCACGGGTATTAAACAAAAATTTCAGAAATTATACACACTAAAACGATGGGTTTCACAGTTTTCATACGCATCTTTACTTTTTTTAATAGCATTGGGGTTTTTGACATTGACTCGACGTTCCAAAACTGACACTGGCCGTAGAGAAAAAGCAAGCACCGTGCGCTATACAACCTCTTTTTCTATTCTGACGCGCCATAATAGAAAAAGAGGTTGAATATACAGCCCACGGTTCAATTATTGAATTTTTCATGCGGATCCCTAACTTTTTTGAAAATATTATATAGCCTATGTTCATCACGGAAAATTAAGGATTCTAATGGTGAAAGAATTTTTAAACTCGGTCCAGTAGTTTCGGAGCCTATTCAATTCAAACAAACAAACAAACAAACAAACATACAAACAATCAAATCTTTCCTCTTTATAATATTAGTATAGATATAGATTACGTAGTAATGTGGTTACTAAATCTACGCTTTATGAGATTATTATGTTAAACGATTCTAAAGAACCAATCGTAGCTTATTGTTTATATTATATCATACTGAATTATGACTAAGAAGCACTTAGTATTGTCTATTTATTCAAGTACGAGTGTAACTCGTCTCAACATTGACGCTTTAATCTACGTGGGTCGTTTTCTACGTTTTCAAATTATTATCAAAATTAAATACTCTAATTAGTCTGAAACTTATGTAATTTCACCAGCCTATTTCCCGAGACATAAATCAAGTCAGGTAACAGTACGGTTCAAAACTCACAATAAAACATCCCGTAACACTTTATGAAGTAATAAAACAGTAAGGGTGCGGTTAAGGGCGGGTCGTAATGAATGAAATTAAAATACTCCAGTTACGGTCGTTAGACTTTACAAATGCATGCCCAACAAGAATGGTGCTATCAATTTAATGATGGGCAATACGTTGGTTCAAGTGACACTGGTAAATCACTCGATTATTACTACGTAGTACTATATTGTATTCAATTGTTATATTGTGGTACTAACCGAGCACATGCATTTGTCCCTTGTCGTCGGATCTGCTGAGTGTATTGCCGGCCTGGGCGTATTCACTACTGCCAATCCGAGCGCATTACAGAAATACGATAAGATAGCTAAACCTTCAATTACATTTGTAGGCATAACAGTCCCAAATTAAGGGTATACAAATCCAAATGACGACCTCTTCGCCCACCGCACCAGGTGCGGTGGGCGAAGGTCCACCTGCGTCGCAGGAGGTTGCGGGTTCCATTCCCGCCTCGGGACAAATATTATATTTGTTCAGGGAGTTCTGGTCGTTTTCTATGTATAATAAAAAAATATCTATATATGTATAAATTGTATTATGTATACCAGTCAACTAGTACCCATAACACAAGCTCTGCTTACCTTGGGGCTAGATGATGCTGTGTGGATTGTCCGGAATTATTTATTATTTATTTAAATAATCTTTATCTGAAAGAATAGGTATCTTAGAACGAAAAACATTTTTACCCTTTTCCAAGTTTCGATTGTACATTTTCCCAACAGTTAGAGATGAAAAGCGAAATCACATGAGCAAACATTTACTGAATCGGACAAGTAATCTTACTGGGGATCTTTCCTAAACACATAATGCTCAGTTTGGAGAAGATGCTAGATCCCTTTTACAGCTGAGCGGATGGACAATCTTTCAATGATTTCTGCTGAGAAGTTTCAGTAAGTTTCGCGAACCAGTGGCTTAGAAATCTGTTTTCGGTTGCTTATGCTTCTTGTTTTGTATTCGTGGTTATTGTTATAGCATTGTTCAAGCAATTTGGTTATGATAATGTTTGTTTCTTCGCTGCTCTGTTTAAAGACAATGTCGGAATTCCTTTGTCGTTAGAATTTTTGTGGAGTTTTACACTTGACTAGCAACTAGCAATTTCAAATTGTGCTGTTCAAGTTTGTGAACCAAATATGGAATCTATCTATCAATTAACTTATGTTGGAAATTTTCACTCAGCCTCAAATTAGCGATAAAGAAAGCAGTTCGCATTTGATGTTATTTTTTTGTTACTTAAATCAAAATATTAATTCTTTAAGTTTTTTTGATGGCTTTGCTACTTAGTACAAAGAAATTACTAAGCTTTATAAGATCTTTGAATCGAATTCAGTATGTGCATATAGGTACTTATTTCACGTTTTATAAATAATTTGACTAATATTTGAAAGTTTGATTGTAAAACTACCCACTGGATCGATGAAATAAGAGAAAGAAATCTTCACTAATAAGGCTTCGTTTTATTCTGATACCTCGTTAACAAAGCTGCGAAGCATTTAAAATATAAATTTACAAATTCTCCGATAAATCGTTCATCATACAATCTCGGTACAAAATCTTTGAACTCCCAAAGTTGAAAGGTTCAACATAATTGGGCAACAATTTATATATATCTGAATTGTTATTCTCATAAATCGATCTAGAACTCCCGCGGGACGTATCGGTGTCGAGCCCGGCGAAGCGGCTCAAATCCGATTATTAGTAACCACTTTCCGACAAAAGAATCGAAATAAAATTCGTTTCATTTTCGTTTTTAGCTAAAGAAAGGGCTATGATACTTTTTGCTTCACCTTATTTGTGAACGGAGTGATGATTATTTTATGTTTTTGTTGATATTGATTAATAAATTACACTTTGGATGTCAATTTCAAAAAAGTACAAAGGCTAGTAGCCTTTCTTTTTTACTTGATGACGTAATCTCATTCAGACATTTTATTCAGATTAATGTCAAACCACAAATGGGAAACTTGTGAAATTTTTAACATAGTCTAAAACTTTATTGATAACATTGTTTCGTGCAGAATATCCGATAAAGGCCATATGCAGCTAGAATTGCCTGGCAGACACTAAACGGCAAACAACATCGTAATATCATTAGGCGTGCTACACACTAATTGTAATTACCCAGTGTGAAAGGGTAATAGCGTTCGCTCGTTCCCTTAAAAGCACTTTAAAGCGTTAGTGAGAGTAAACTTTGTATACTTAGCTTAGGTGCTACTAGTTTATGAATAAAACTCGTTATCTAGGTGCTTTATTTTCTAGTTTGAGTTTTATTGATTAACTAACTAGATATTATCGAATTTTTAGATGGAGCACGCGAATTCCTAGGACTATAGCAAGTCCTAGGAATTCGCGTGTTCTTGTAAAACTTATGAGCACCAAGAAAAACAATTTCAAAATTTTTAGATTTAGTTGTCCAAGTATAAGCTTGTTCCGTTACGGAATAGGATAGATACTTTTCTTTAGTTAAAATATAGTTTGTTCCTGATAATGATGATCATTAGGGATCGACATTTCTTTAATTCAATTATATTTACGGTAGCATCTGTCATTGTCAAAGTACACATAATTTGGAGGTTGGAATCTTGACATAGTGTTACCATTTGCTCTCGGCTGATTGGTGGTCTAGTCACTCACGTGACCATCGGTTGCGCCGAGGATGGCCGATACCGGCCTAACAATCTGTCGTTGCACCCCGAGAAGCGCAGTCGCATCAGACATCGCCTTTGCCCTCGGGTTCATTCGCGCGTCCGCGGTATTCCGATATTCTATCGAGTCGCGACGTGACCCCTTATTCCGTATCCTACACACACCAATCCGGAGAATCTAGCCAAACCAGCGCCTGTGGAAGACCAAGTGTTCCAGGGAACGCATCAGTGGATCCACCTGATTACGAAGGCACGAGCCCGAAAAGGTCCTGAGAAAGGTTAGTGCCATCCAGTCAGCCCAGTGATTTTCCCTAACATATTTTTGGTCCTTCGAGCCGGATAATTGTGTCGATTCCTCCAGATTGTGTTTGCTTAGAATTGTTTTTTGTTGCTACACCACGTGTACATAGTCATTTTACGTATATTTAGATTGCTAAGCTACGTATTTATAGTTTTTACGATAGATTAATTTATTGTACGTTAATATTTTATTGTATTTCATTGGTTTTGTTGCTACACTACGTGTACATTTGTCATTTAAATTTCCGTTGGTTACTGTGTCGTTTGTCGAAACCATCTTTGTATCGCAATATGGCGGACGATGCCGCCACCCAACAAGATATTTTCGAAAGAGAAATTATTTTAGAAGATATAAAACGAACATTGTTATTTGCTACAACCGATCCGGTTCAATTTAAAACACGATCTTCCGATCTAAATGCTCAACAAAGAAAGTTTAGTAAAATTCAGTCGAAAATTGAAAAGGCTTTGATAAAAGCTAATCTGTTCAACAAAGATGAACAATTGAAATTACGTAACGATTTTAATGATTGTTATTATGCTATTTTGGTTCACGTAAATAGATTAAAAGACACCGAGCTGGAGGGCAGAAGAATGAGTCGTTCTACCATCCAATCGTTGCCTCAAAATAATGTTTTGCATAAATTACCCACTTTACCTTTGCCAGCGTTCAGTGGGGAGTCCACTGACTGGCCTTCATATTTCGATTTGTATCAAGCGCTAATACACAACAATGATGCCTACTCGCCTGCGGAGAAATTTCGATATCTGTTGCTTACTTTAAAGAATGAGCCTCACAATTTGATAAAGTCAATTCCCATCACCGATGATAATTACTCGGTTGCATTAGAGATATTGAAAAATCGATACGAAAATCGTAGAATAATCGCTTCTAAACATTTGGATCGCATTCTCGATTGTGAAGCTTGTACGAGTGAGTCGAATGCTAGCTTGCGTAAATTAGTGAATGTTTACATGGAAAATATAAAAGCACTTGAAACAATGCGTTTCCCCGTGCATGCATGGAGCTTCATATTATTGAATGTTTTGTTGCGAAAAATACCGAACTCCGTTCGTAAACGCTTTGAATTATCACTGCCTAAACCTTCCGACATACCTACTGTCGATGTTCTTATGCGTTTCTTAGAACAGGAAATTTCTACGTTCGAAATTATGTCAGGAAGTGAAGTGAAGAAAGGAGATGCTAGTTCTCGCCACCGCCCCAGCAGTGTAGGAACCACTCGCATGTTGCCCCCTCCGGGATCGGGCCCGCGCCGATCTTTAGCCGTCACGGAATCTACCTACGGCAATACTGATAAACAATGCATTTTGTGTGATTCGCAACACGTCCTACCTAAATGTTCGAAGTTTCTGAATATGACTCCCAGCGATAGGTACCTATTTGTTAAAAATAAAAATGTTTGTTATAATTGTTTAAATGTTGGTCACGATCTTCGATCGTGTAAGTCTCAATATACATGCCAATCGTGCAAAAAGAAGCATCATTCTTTATTGCATTTTGATACACAAATTAATCAGCCTATGCACTCTAATCATGCCGTCTCTTTCCCTCCTACGAAGAAAAATAATAAGGCTGTTGCGTTCGAACCCGCTATTGTTGAGCCGGCTTCCACGCCGCTACCGGCGCCGGCGCCGCCGGCGGCCGCTACCCACGTTATCAGTGCGAGTTGTGAGTCATCCGTTCCAACTTCTACGAAGAAATGCATGATCATGTTATCGACTGCGCTCGTTAATGTACAATATGGTTCAACAAAACATTTAGTACGTTGTTTGATTGACTCCGGTAGTCAAGCTAGTTTCATGACTGAAGCTTGCGCTAGACGTATAGGTTTGAAATATAGGCATTTAAATTCGCCGATTTATGGGATCGGTGAAGGAAAACCGATTTATCCTAAAGGGATAACTACGTGCGTTATTTTCCCTCGTAAGCAGGATCTTCCGGCCGTTTCAGTTGAGGCGTTAATTTTGCCGAAACTTGTATCGTGTCTACCTAGAATTCCGGTACCTAACAATGCGTGGCCACATATAAATAATTTGTATTTAGCTGATCCTCATTTCAACGCACATAGTGCACAGCCCATCGAAATGCTTCTTGGTGCGGATACGCTTCCCTATATTTTATTAGGTAATATTGTAAGAGGTCACCCCGACGCACCGATTGCAATGAATAGTGTTTTTGGTTATTTGTTAATGGGAAAGGTTTCTTTCGATGTAGGTAACCCGCCACCACTCCAGGTGTGTCATAGCTCCTTTTTCGAGGACAGCGACCTCCAACGTTTCTGGCAGCTGGAGGCAGTACCAGAAGAAAAAACTCTCACCGCGGATGAACGTTTGAGTGAATCGATTTTCGAAAGGTCTCATACGCGTGACGAAACCGGACGTTATGTTGTTGCTTTGCCGTTCAAAGAAGCACCTATACTAGGTCAATCCCGCGACATCGCTCTCTCGCGTTTTCGAAAATTAGAATTTCGTTTAGAACGGAACCCTACTTTGAAGAAAGATTACCACGCTTGTCTTCAAGAGTATTTAGATTTGAATCAAATGGAACTTTGTGATCCTCCTTCCAAAGAAGGAACTTCTCACTACTACATTCCGCACCACTGCGTGGTCAAGGTGGCTAGTGAAACTACTAAGGTTAGGGTAGTATTTGATGCTGGTTGTAAAACCACGAATGGTTCTTCATTGAATGATCACTTACTTACGGGTCCGAAGCTTCATTCGGATATTGTTGATATTTTGCTGAAATTTCGTATTCACAAAATTGTATTTACAGCCGATATCAAGGCTATGTACCGTAATATAGCGGTGCGCGAATCTGATTGGGATTATCAACGAATTGTATGGCGATCTGAACCTTCGGCACCTATTCGTGATTATAGAATACGAGTTGTCGTTTTTGGTGTTAACTCGTCTCCTTACGTTGCCTTACGGGTAATCCGTCAACTCGCACACGATGAGGCGGATAGGTTTCCACTCGCTTCGGCTACTTTGATGGATTCGGTTTTCGTCGATGACATCATTACCGGAGAGGCCTCCGAGGCCAAGGCACTCGTGCTTCAAGAGCAATTAATAGGTATTTGCGCTAGTGCAGGTTTCGAGCTTAGGAAATGGCATAGTAATTCGCAAGCGATACTCGCTGCGGCGGCCTCACCTCACGGTGAGCGGCCCGAAAACGTTTCGTTCGCATCCGTGGACAACAATGCCTCAATAAAGGTTCTAGGTCTCCAATGGAACCCAAATACAGATGGGTTTTCGTTCGAGGTTCACAGTTCTAACTCGTCATGCACAAAAAGGTCAACCTTATCAGAAATCGCTAAAATATACGATCCCCTCGGTCTCTTATCACCTGTGATTTTATACGCAAAACATCTGATGCAATTATTGTGGATAGCGGGGACGGGATGGGATGAGTCACCACCTATAGATATAGTGAACGCCTGGTCAATCTTTACTAACGAGCTGCCGCTCTTATCGGAGTGTTTCTTTCCTCGTCACATTTTTGACAAAGCGGAAGTGATTGATCTGCATGGATTTGCTGACGCAAGCGAGCGCGCATATGCTGGATGTGTTTATGTTCGGTGTAAATGCACCGATAACAAGATTCGTGTTTTTCTCGTGTTAGCTAAAACGCGCGTTTCGCCCTTAAATCGTTTGTCCATTCCGAGGCTTGAATTAATGGCCTCTCAGCTTCTATCTAAACTAATTAGAAAAGTAATGCTCGCCTACGGCGACCGTATTAATTTCGACCATGTTTACGCGTGGTCCGATTCTACCATTGTGTTAGCGTGGCTACGTTCGCCACCGCACGAATGGAAAACTTTTGTGTCAAATCGGACTAGCGACATATTGTCGCGAGTTCCCGCTAGTTGTTGGCGACATGTACCGTCGTATGACAACCCCGCTGATTCTGCTTCACGAGGCATGCTGCCCTCGATATTCTTAAAACATTCGCTATGGTTTCATGGACCGTGCTGGTTAAATGAAGAGGCGAACATGTGGCCTTCATTTAACCAAATTCTCGTTACACAGGAGGAAAAACGTAATACTCCTCTTCTCGTAAATCCCTCGTCGGTGAGCACCGACACCGACGAGCTCGATGTCCTTTCCAAGTTTTCCACTCTCGGAAAATTAGTTCGTGTTGTTTCATACATTTTTCGTTTTAACTATAAATGTAAAAAAGTTCAAATTTCATTTCCGTCGCATATTACTGTGCCCGAATATACTTCTAGCCTAAATAAAATAATAGGTAGAATTCAACACTCTGTTTTCGCAGAAGATATAGAAAATTTATCAAAAGGTAACTTACCTACAAATCGACTTAAACGTTTATATCCTTTCATTGATAAGGATAACCTATTGCGTGTAGGCGGGCGACTGCATAAGTCGCCACTTTCTTTTGAATCAAAACATCAATTGATTCTTCCGGCGAAACATTACTTAACTACGTTAATAATAGATAACGCTCATGTCATTCACCTGCATGCTGGTCCCCAGACCACGCAGTACTTATTGTTGCAAAGGTACTGGATATTGTCAGCTCGTAACGCGATAAGAAAACGCATTCATAGGTGTATTTCCTGTTTTCGTGCACGACCTATACATACACAGCCACGTATGGCAACGATGCCGAGTTCGCGGTTAAACTCTAACGCGCGCGTGTTCATTCGAACAGCTGTAGATTATTGTGGACCCTTTATGGTACGCGCTAATAATATTCGAAATGCGAAAATTATAAAATCTTACGTTGCAGTTTTCGTCTGCATGAGTGTTAAGGCAGTCCATTTAGAATTAGTTTCGGATCTTACGACCGAATCGTTTCTCGCGGCCTTGCGACGTTTCACGTCCCGTCGAGGTATGTGTACCGACATATACTCAGACAATGGCAGAAACTTTGTTGGATGTAATAATTACCTCCAAGAGTTATTTGCGTTTTTAAATTCAGATTCTTTTCAAAAGACTTTACATGAAAAAACATTGAGTCAAGGCCTGACTTTTCATTTTCAACCTGTGACCGGGTCACATTTCTGTGGATTAGTGGAAGCTGGTGTAAAAAGCTTCAAGCATCACTTGTACCGCGTCATCGGCACACGCACACAGACGTACGATGAAATGCACACGCTTCTATGTCAGGTCGAGGCAGTTTTAAATTCACGACCGCTTTGCGTATTAAGTACGGATTCTACAGATCCATTGCCGCTGACTCCAGCACATTTCTTGATAGGCGGACCGCTCACGGCCCTACCCGATGTTTCGTTTACGGATTTAAACCCTAACCGTCTTACTCGATGGCAATGGGTACAACAGTGTACTCAACACTTTTGGAAGCGCTGGAGTAACGAATATTTACATGAGATGCAGCAAGGTAATAAATGGTTTCATAATCGTGGAGCTCCAATACGTGAAGGCATGGTTGTTGTGGTTCGTGATGATAACTTACCTCCATTGCAATGGAAGTTAGCCCGCGTTCATGCCCTGCATCCGGGCACTGACAACGTTACTCGCGTTGTCACTCTTCAAATAGGAAACTCCTTTACAAGGAGACCTGTAGTTAAAATTTGTCCGCTTCCCATAGATTAAAAGTTCGCTTTTTTATGAGCATTTAGTTGTAAGAAAATAGTTAAGACTAAATTTGTTTTGTTTCATGTAGTGTAAATTTGTTTGTTTGTTAAAACAACTACGTTCTTTTAAGGTGAGCGGCATGTTCCGTTACGGAATAGGATAGATACTTTTCTTTAGTTAAAATATAGTTTGTTCCTGATAATGATGATCATTAGGGATCGACATTTCTTTAATTCAATTATATTTACGGTAGCATCTGTCATTGTCAAAGTACACATAATTTGGAGGTTGGAATCTTGACATAGTGTTACCATTTGCTCTCGGCTGATTGGTGGTCTAGTCACTCACGTGACCATCGGTTGCGCCGAGGATGGCCGATACCGGCCTAACAATCTGTCGTTGCACCCCGAGAAGCGCAGTCGCATCAGACATCGCCTTTGCCCTCGGGTTCATTCGCGCGTCCGCGGTATTCCGATATTCTATCGAGTCGCGACGTGACCCCTTGTTCCGTATCCTACACACACCAATCCGGAGAATCTAGCCAAACCAGCGCCTGTGGAAGACCAAGTGTTCCAGGGAACGCATCAGTGGATCCACCTGATTACGAAGGCACGAGCCCGAAAAGGTCCTGAGAAAGGTTAGTGCCATCCAGTCAGCCCAGTGATTTTCCCTAACAAGCTTTATTACACCATTTGTAGGAAGACTTCAAATAAAACCAAACGTCATGTAAGCAGGGGTTTTCCACACACGTTAGTTTTCATAAACTCCTCTGAAAAGCGGCAAAACCAGTGTATAGTTTTTAGGTTTGCAAGTTTCCTAGAATTATTCTATAACATATAAAAAACATACAATTCAACAACAGAAAAGTATGAATCAAATAATTCCGATATTGCCGGTAGGGATTGAATTACTTTATTATTGTTTGAATGACCCAGAATAAACAAGTCTGTTCTCCAATTTGAAAAGGTATAATAATAAGTTGGTTTCAATCTAATTTCTTTGAGTGCTAAGGAACGTTGCTAGACAAGAAAGTACCTAATTTAATTGAGAATAGATTTGCTAATGGGTTGCAGCTTTGCAGTTAGAATACTTAGAACTCGAATCTTTGTGCTAGGCATTCTTTTGTAGTTGCATGATTGTTTTTATGCACCACAATGCTTAATAACCGATCCTCTGAGCTCGTACCTACCTACGCACTAGGGGTTGGTCTCCACGTAATTAGAGCCATCGCAATCCAATTATATTTTACTACTTCAACAATTTCAGGGTCAATGACCCAAGTCCCGCTAGATGCACCTGCGTCTAGGCAGTAAATGTCTCACGAAAGCGCTCATCCCTACGTATTCAAATAACTCAACATGAAGAAAAAGCCAGAATAAACAATTTTATTTGTATTTTATTTACACCACACAAGGTATACAACAAAGGGTAACATTTATCAACGTTCATATTTTTTTAGCCCTATTAGGTAACTATTTCATTAAAGTAATTTATTCCCCTGTAAAGTAAAAAAAATAAGAAACTGTTGGGGTGTCGGTCTTCCAAGACACAAAAAACAAATAAAAACACAGATTTCAGATTTCAATAATGAAGCACCAAGGTGGTATTGTTAATTATTTTATAAAACAATATATGAAAAACAACCTGTCAAAGAACTAACAAATGAGAAAAAACACACCGATACGTGAATACCATTGCTAATGTTACGATATATTCATATGTAAGAGAAAAAATCGTATATCTGGACTACCCTGCAATATTTGTGAAGTAAACCGATACGCTCTTTCAATTGAAAATAACCAGGAACCCCTACATTTGTAGAGGTAATGCGAGTTTGATTTAAATGGTGGGTGTTGATAGCTGATGTCTGTTAACATATTCAAGAGCTTATGAATTGCTCATATAGCGTGAGTTTCTCGCGTAATAATAACGCGAAAAATACGGGGCGAGCGGTTGATTTTTTGAGTGTCAAAACGCTGGAAATCGTGATTATTAGTTATATATCTAACAGTTTCTGTTGTAGTTTTGATATTGACTTTAGTTTATAGTATATTTTCATTTATATCACACATCCAAATAAAATGAAGTAAATACATAATTATTTAAAACTTTTCATTAAATAAATAAATAATGCCGGACAATCCACACAGCATCATCTAGCCCCAAGCTAAGCAGAGCTTGTGTTATGGGTATTAGATGACTGATATACATAATACTATATTATAACATATAAATATTATAAAGAGAAAGATTTGATTGTTTGTTTGTTTGTATGTTTGTTTGTTTGTTTGTTTGTTTGTTTGTTTGTTTGAATTGAATAGGCTCCGAAACTACTGGTCCGAGTTAAAAAATTCTTTCACCATTACAATCCTTAATTTTCCGTGATGAACATAGGCTATATAATATTTTCAAAAAAGCTAGGGATCCGCATGAAAAATTCAAAAATTGAACCGTGGGCTGTATATTCAACCTCTTTTTCTATTATGGCGCGTCAGAATAGAAAAAGAGGTTGTATAGCGCACGGTGCTTGCTTTTTCTCTACGGCCAGTGTCAGTTTTGGAATGTCGAGTCAATGTCAAAAACCCCAATGCTGTTAAAAAAAAGTAAAGATCCGTATGAAAACTGTGAAATCCATCGTTTTAGTGTGTATAATTTCTGAAATTTTTGTTTAATACCCGTGCGAAGCCGGGGCGGACCGCTAGTAACATATATAGATATTTTTTATTATACATAGAAAATGACCAGAACTCCCTGAACAAATATCTGCAGATCGTACAAATATTTGTCCCGAGGCGGGAATCGAACCGGCAACCTCCTGCGTCGTTGGCGGACCTTCGCCCACCGCGCCACAGAGATCATTGAAATTGAGTTGTTCATCCCATCTCTTTTTAAAGACTGCTTTATGAATCTCATATTAAAACATTCATGGAAATGTGTAATAAACAACATTAAAATCAGAAAAACACAGAAATTCAATCCTGGAGATAAAATAAGAATCATGATATTGCCCTAACTTAATTTCATTAGAGATTTGTTTGGCTTCATGATGGCGGAGAAAAATAATAATGTCGGATAAAATTACAAGCATCAATTCAATTCAATTTCAAAGATTCTTTATGAAAACCTTAACAAACATTGGACTGGTACGATTGCTAGTGTGAATCTAATGTGAATTATCCTGCATTAATATAATATATAAAATATTTTATTTTAATTTATTGTAGCATTAAATTTTGTTGCAAATGCTACCAATATCATTTGGGTATATTCGGTGACAAGAGTTGCCGAATTTGTAATAGCATTCGAGTCGAAAACAAGATGTAGAAAATAGCAATATTCACCGGCTTTTGTCGGTCACCGTACCACGACCATAGATTAATACAAAGTGCAGCTCACGTTCCTATATTTCGAAATTCCAAAATCGGAACGAACAGACAAAGCAGATTAACAATCTTAAGATTCTAAGGGCAGTTCTGATTAGAATTCAGAACACGATTCAAATTTAGTGATAAAGCGCTCGGTATGCCTTCCCAGTGCAAGCCTGTCACCCGGTAATAGTCAAAGAAGCGACGTGCCTGTTCCTTACAGTGCGACATAGTTATGGGTAACGTAACTGGACATAACTTCTATCCAATTTCTTTAATTGTAAATAAATATAAATACGTTTGTTTTCCACTAACAAAAAGGCCTCATACAATTTTGCATACATATCAAAATAATTGACATGTTTTGTCAGGGGCTGGTGCTTTACCGCCGGTTCACAGATGTCTCCGTTTTACTGTTCCGTTTATCGTGTACGTATTTTGATTCGATTTTGTTCGTCGATCTGTATACAGAATACTGTGCCATGTGCGAAGTCGCTCATACAACCACATACGCCATCGACGAAAAAACTACGTACACGATAAAACGGAACAGTAAAACGGAGACATGTGTGAACCGGCGGTTAAGGTGAACATGGTTAAAGGTCATTTCACTACTCATTAATTTTGTCATTGTCATTACTCATTGGACCCACCCAGTAGGTACCCGATCGTATTCATTGATATTATTTATATGGATTTGTATGTGTATGCGCTCACTACATCAACTCCGTAGCGTTGCCGGATCGCTTCGCTCGCGAGGCATCCACGTGCGTCGAGTTGTCCACTTGATGATCGCTCGTTGGTCCCATGCTTGAAGCGCGTGGACCGCGAGCGTCTGCCTAGGCGTCTGACACGACGACGATGGGTCCGGTGAGTGATGACCTTAAAGTAAAAGAAATATGAACTCTTGAGCTGAACGTTAGAAAATTTTCACAATTTATTAGTGCTGATTTCTAAAAAACATCGTATAAAAAAATATTCGGAGTTTTCCAACGATTTTTCAAAAAGATTAAGATTCCCTGAAAATATGTTTCTACGAAATCAGATGATGTTAAAAGGTTTTCACAGATTGTTCGTAGAATATTTTTTTAAATATTTCGTTCGTTAAAGAAATGCGAAAACAAAGAAAGAATAGATAATTTTGATGACTCACGGCTTCAGCAAATAAATAAATAGTTAATGCTGGACAATCCACACAGCATCCAGCTCCTAGCCCCAACCAGAGCAGAGCTGTGCGATGACTGTTATACGTAATACAATATATTCAATACTTAGATATTTTTATAATGTATAGAAAACGACCAGAACATTGAAAAAATATCTGCAAATCGTAAAAAAAAAATTCGCGAGGCGGGAATTGAACCCGAAACCTCATGCGTCGCAGGCAGACCTTCGCCCACCGCGCCACCGAGGTCGTCGTCATTGCTTTTGTTATTCTAAATAAAAATATTAATCAGAGGTTGATTGTATCGCACACATAATTGAATCTTAAATTGTGTCGCACTGCATTATAACTGTATCTACTGCAAAAATAAACCGACAAAAATATTCCACTTTAGAATACCTACAGCAATTAACTAAAACTGAATCCTAAACAAGCAGCCGGAAGGTTTAATTGCTTCGTTAGAGTTTAATTAGAAAGGGGAATTCGCAACCGTATCGATGTGGTTTCAATGATACTTCGCGGTTGGTACTTGGTTATACCTGCGTGGCTTTTTAGATAGATAGGGTTCTTGTTAACTAAGGAAATCTTAATCTTCTATATGCGACATTGTGGTGGGGATGTTTTTTATCTCTTTATGCCAAAACTATTCAATTTATCAGGCTGAAATTTTGCATCGGTAGTTCTAAACCTGGAATATGACGTATGCTACTTTATCACAACCAAATTTTATTTTAGATGTTTACTTATAATGATTAACTTTCTTACTTACATAGAGGCAAGTATGTTGGTATTACAGCATCTTAAGGTTAACCGAACACCGACGTTGCCCTTTTTAGCTAAACGTCTAATTTCGCATCTCTGCTACCTATAAGCTATACAAAATAAAACTATAACAAACAGATTAAAAAAAAGTTTCTTAATTAAAAATTTCATTTGTTCTACGTTATAATATGTTAAATGGTTAACAGCGCTAATTTGGGTTGGAAAAACACCTTTGTATAAAAAAAAATCGTAAAATTATCCCTTTGCCCTGACAGCAGAATGTTTTCCCTCTATGTAAGAAAGCTAAACAAAATTATGATTATTACCAATACCACACAACAGTCTGGGTGTTGAAACTTTAAGGTGCGCCGCCATTCATTCCATTATTAAGGTGGGACGTGAATATAAACGCTATATTTTCTAGTCCGGTATTTAGGTTTCTAATCAAGTCAGACCTATAAAACTGAATTAAGGTTGGCATTTAGCTATTTCGTGATAAAAATGACGTTCGTGTCGTGTTTCTTAAAGCGTGATCAACGGTCAGTTGACACGCGGGACGATCACGCGAGTTTCTGAATAAGGCTCGATTTCTACCAAAATTCAGATTATGAGATAGAAAATACTTTAGTGTACCACACAAAGAAAGAAAACATTACAAACAGACATGCTTAGGGTAAAGGAAGCACAAGGGCGTACCTATTGTTATGAGCAATCCAGATTATAAGGTAAACACTCAGATTTCAATAACATTATTTCTTACTTTTATAACTTTGTCACTCCAAATAATGTCGGCTAGAAAAAAAATCTTCTTAGAGTTACGCTCGCCTTTGCCATTATTTTATATCTTAATGTTTTATATTTTCTCGTGCCATTAACAATTTACTGAGGCTTACAAAATAAACACATAGAAAACATTTTTTGTAGTGAAAAAAAAAATTGTCATAGTATACTATAAAAAAAATTAAAGTCCGACTACATAGGTTACTTTTATTAGTAACAAACAGGTCGAGCGAGCACAAGCGAAATTTAAATAATAAATAAATAATGGTGGACAATCCACGCAGCATCATCTAGCCCTAAGCAAAGAAGAGATTGTGATAACTGTACTAAATTGAAACTGTGCCGATATATCTCAAAACTCAAAAACTAAAATCATAGCAACTATCCCGTGACACATTAGTGACTTTACTGTTAATAACCGTTGTTTGAAAAAAGCAAAAGTTATTAACGTTGTGAAGTGAGCAGTGGGTAACAAACTCGACTCCATAGTAAGTCCGTAAGTCTAAAGTGCGTGTGTCGGTCTAGTAAATCGGTTTAGTCTAGTGACTCAGGGTGGGGCTCTAGCACAAACACTTTTTTAGTTGCTCATAATTTTCTCGTTAATTTTTCCTGAAGAGGTGATTTTTTTAATAGTCATTATATATATATACTAAATTATAGTAAGTTTCCTTTCAATTAACTATATTTGAACATACAGGGCGGTCAGTCTGCAGTTAGCTCAATTATTTCAGTTTTAATACTAGCGTTAACTAGGTACGTTGCGCATCAATGTTTAATATTCAAAATATAAATAAAAAAAATATTATATTAGACAATACTATGGTGCATACATTTTGACGAGCTTAAAACTAACACATTTAAAACAAAAAATTAATAAAATAGGCACTCTGATAAGATATCTGAGAATAATAAATTAAAGAAATAGCTACCTTAATTGATCACCGCACCAGACAATTCTAGAGTATAGATGACGTATGTTTTTTGCGTAAATTCAGCAGACCGAAGTGAGCGAAGAATCCGATCCCTATAATCGGCTGAAATAAAAAACAAAAATAAAAGAGAATGCGTTCGCAGCCTCGCTTCCCCAATCTGCTTGCCATTATAACACGAGACTGCAAAAGAGCATTCAGTTCCGTGTTCTCATTAAAAGCGTCAACAGCGCGAGCGGCAGGCAGTGTCTAGTGACGTCATTTGACGTCATGTGACGTCATTAGCCAGTAATCACGCCAAGGGATTGCGTTCTTTGTTCCGACGCTCTGTTCCATTATCTTGCAACCTGGCATGTGTTCCACTGTTTTTGCACAATGAGCTTGCATTGTGACGATTTTAAACAATGGTTTATTTAACAATGTGTTTGCGAAGATTTTATGCGGTTTTGTTTGGGGTTGTGCACTTTAATTAAAATAATGCAGTCTTATTTATTTTTAGCAGACAAAATACAGCATTATTTAAATTAAATTTATAGGTGAATAGGACTTGAAAAAGTTATCATGGAAATGTCGCCGAAAGATCGTAGAATAATTTATTTTATTAGACGAGATCACTTAGTGTATTTAAGCCATTTTATCAAACGTTAATTGTACAATAATCAGCAGTGGCATTAAAATTAATTTTATATTTCGCTGTTCTGCAATCGGCTTATCCATACAACAAACTGATTCAAAGATTTTTCAATCAATGCCGTAACACTATCTTATATAGGTACATATCTTTCACCTACCAACGTGTATTTCACCAACTGCTTATCCCTTGAATACTTGAGTGAGGATTACATAATCATTAAGACATTTAAGTTGCGGTCTAAGGAGGCTTAACACTCGGGCCTTTTGTAATATCTTTTACTTAATAGGCTTAATGTTTCATACACTTTTAGGGACTTTCCTTAATTCTCTACAAAATTACTCTTCGGATGACAGAGATTAGCAACGTGGGTGTCATACTTACATAAAGTTATGATAAGTTAAATTAATAAAATGACTGTCAGCTCCTTTATGGTCTTGTGGTTTATTTTCGGTGTTAATTGAGTCTTAGTTTTGTCTGAAAATTTGAGAAATAACGAAACTAGTCAAACGTATTCGTAGAAAAGACGTAGAAATAAGTTTCGTAGATCCTCTACGAGATTTTCGTAGACCCTCTACAACGCTCTCCCTCTACAAGATACGAAATTCGTAGAGCAACGAACGGTCGTAGATATTAAAAAAATTCATTTCCCACTACACAAAATTGGCCACAACTACTAAAGACAAAGAACGCCACAAAATTTATGATGGGATTTTCTTAGATATGCCCCAAATATACAGGCGTATTATCATAACATAAAAATAATATCCACGCACCTTACGACTTACTATAGAACAGTTCTGTTGGCGCTGCGGTTTGTACCCTTAATAAATAGTACGTGGTCACGAGATCCAATAATAATGGAAACAGGAAATGCTAGAAATTCCTGGTTGTTTTCTGTAACATAAGGAAGTTTACTTACATTATGATATAGCTCGGACGGATTGCGACCGCGTTTAGTTCGAGTTTTGATGTAGAAAATATTTACCTGAGAAATTGAGCGATTTGCCAGAGTAATATTTTCGAATATACATCAAAGAGAATAACACCACTACATAGATACATTATAAACAACAAAAAATCGGTCAATTTCAGGGCCAAGGCACAAGAAAAATTGGTCCTATATATTAAATTTCAATAAAAGATATACATGATATATATACATGCCCAGCGTGGGGATTATGGGCAAAAACCCCCAAATAATGATGCCATCTATGGCGCTCATTAGGGTAGGCCTATGTCCACTAGTGGACTATTATAGGCTGGTGATGATGATGATGATATACAGAAGCCCTTCAGTGCTCTACTCACTGGTCACTCCCGAAAATATCGACTCTACATTTTATACCAAAATCGCTGTAAGGTCGCTGGCATGTATTGTGCAAGCACTTGTGCAGCAATCATAAAATACTTCTGTCCAAATGACTGAGCGCATAAATATGCGTTTCCTCCGGGAAATCTTCAGGCAGCTGTAGTTGCCTCGTAAAGCCATCTAACGGAGGTCCGTGGAGAACATACTCTTTTATTCCCATCAAAAAGCACGTTTGGTAACTTTCCCGCCGCCCGCGGCTCCAGGTAATATGGAAAACTTTTGAGCGCGAGTTAAATAGATGAATAAGCTATGTTGCTTTTGCTTTTGCAAGCGTTGTTGTTAGTGTATGAACTGGAGTGTTTTTAAAGAATAATAAGAGAGCTTCTGTTCTGACCAATATGAGCAACAGTGCGTATCAGGATGCGACATAATATGAATAGATCACCATGAGGCAGCGCATGATCTGCAAAGACCGCCTAAAGCAATATTGTTGAAGAAAATAAATAAATAATGCTGGACAAATGAATTATTTGCCATCTATCGACTGATGTACAGGGTCCAACAAAATATGTGTACTAAGCCAAAAAGGTGTTTCTGGATGTAAATGGCATCAAGTTTATTTATATTAGTATTCGTAGTTTTTGAAATTTTATAGGATTCAAGTATTTGTTGTAATAATTTCAAGAACACGAATAAAACATGAAAGCTAAATAATTCTTTTTTTTGCTATTATTTCATAAAAAACATCTTTGTCACACACATCTCATTTCATAAAATCTCATGTAATTTTTAGTTAAGGAAATATGAGTCAAAACGCGTTTGTAGGTATAGAAAAACATCCGTACCTCGGATAACTGACATCAATCTCTAAAGTCAAAATAGCATGGACGTGGTCCTAATCATGTAAGGAAACGATTTTGTGAAAAGGAGTTTTACATTTGTATGCGACCTTCTTATTTTACTGATTACTAGTTGTAATTCGGTTGTGTCATTTAATTGTAGTTTTCTTTGCGTATAAATATTATTTACTAGTTTTTACAATTGAAACAACTGAGACTGTATACAGTTGCAAACTCAACTCATTCCTAGAATAGGTCCTCCTATTATAGTATATATATATATATATATATCTAGTATACTCCTATCCTATTTTGCACGCTCACTTAGACCCCGCTATTTCGTTAGACCTCCAATTTCATCTGTGGTCATATTATGTATATCATCAGCCTACAACCAGGGTTTTGTGCGATGAATCAATCGAAACCTCAATAATTGTTGTAATCCGAGTGATGGTATCAACGCTATGTGGAAACATAAAATCGTCTACATACAAACCTAGCATAAAGTATAGCTTAGCGATTTATACAATGCCAACGTACTGGATGGTGTACCTCTATGTAAAATAATTTAGATAAAATTGTTTTAGCTACATCACTGAGTGTCGTGGCAATAAAATTATTTTGGTTAATTTTAGATGTTATTTAGTTATTTTTAGAAGTAGTTTGTAAAAAAACAGGACTGAAATAGTCATTCATGCCAAAGACTCAAAAGTCCCAAAAAATATAAGCTTCCTCCATTACTGGTCGGGAAAATGAGCATTTCATGTCCAAAGCTTGTTCTCAAACAACAAGTAAATAATTTAACCTGTTATTTGACAACGAACAGACAGATATGATCGGATTTGTTCATCTTCATTAGAAATTTTGTAGATAGGATTGGGTTGTTCAATTATTCTCTAATTGGAGAAACCGGCAAAAGTAAGACCAAATAAGTGTACCTAGATGCTTAATGAAAATAGAAGAACCGATTTTAAATTAAAAAGGTAATAAAGAGAAGAAATATACTAAGTTAATTAAAGAAATGCCTAACAAAGTTGCGTAGCGGCATTCATCCCAAGTGACGCCACAACTTCAATGTATTTTTTTTTTTTAAGATATCGGACTCTGTTCCAGAAATATATATAACTAGTGGTCCGCCCCGGCTTCGCACAGGTATTAAACAAAAATTTCAAAAATTATACACACTAACACGATGGGTTTCACAGTTTTCATACGGATCCCTTACTTTTTTAACAGCATTGGGGTTTTTGACATTGACTTGACACTCCATAACTGACACTGGCCGTAGAGAAAAAGCTCAGAAAAACAGAAAAAGTAAGCACCGTGCGCTATACATATTCAACCTCTTTTTCTATCCATATTGCGCCATAATAGAAAAAGAGGTTGATATACAGCGCACGGTTCAATTATTGAATTTTTCTTGCGGATCCCTAACTTTTTTCGAAATATTATATAGCCTATGTTCATCACGGAAAATTGAGGATTCTAAATAATGGTGAAAGAATTTTTCAAATTGGTCCAGCAGTTTCGGAGCCTATTCAATTCAAACAAACAAACAATCAATCAAATCTTTCCTCTTTATAATATTAGTATAGATATATAGATAAAGTGCTTATAAAATCAAATATCTGTTGTCAAAAAGTTTTGACGTAAAACGACCGTGAAGGAAAGTCGATTATGAATGAAAATCAGGCTCATTCCGTATATAGGGCGGATTAAGGTTGATTTTATGCCAACACAAATAAGTAATGCATCGTAAAACTACAATAATTTTAAAGCAAAAGAGAAAATCAAGCTTTTTTGATTGAACATTTTTAATGCAGCCCAGCTTCTGTACGCAGCTTCGCACATCGTTTCCGGGATAAAATGTAGCCTGTATGATAGTGCCGTAGATCAGAAATACATTAATGCCAAATTTTTACACAATCGGTTCTGCTGTTTTGGTGTGAAGAGGTTATAAACATACAAACATCTTATCATTATATTGATTTGAGAGTGTTTTTATGATTTTGATATATGTAGCTACCTAGTCGAGCTATTTCCTTTAGGAGAAACACAGATTAGGGATAAACTAATCATAATGCTTCACATAAAATGCTTGAGTGCGTAGAGGTATTAATTAGCGAGAGTCGTTAAAGTGGTGTCCAAGAGTCCTGTAAGGTCTAAAGGAAATAAAGCACTTTGATTTTTTTCTTTTTGATGACTGGACTAAGATCTGAAAGGTTTGCCTTTCTTGGATCTTAGTCCACAAACAACGTTCACTTATGGACCTTTGTATGAAAAAAAATACTGTTCAATGGTTGGCATCACTCTATAACAAACAGCTTGGTTATTTATGCTTGACTCGAGATAAGACGACATAGAGTATGCAAAATAGGAAAATAGCACTCTTATAATGATAAATCTAATTCAACTTTATTTATTCTTAGATTATTAAGATTTATTACATCTATCCCAGATGTATTATAATCTTAGAATAAATAATTTGTATCTACTTGACATCAAACCTTACTTAAACACATAAAAAGTTTATCAGAAAAAACAACCAGGATGTCAGTCAAGAATATCTTGTGCACTGACAAGTTAAGCTGTAAGTCTCGAGGAAATTCTAAGATAACAGTAAAATTTTGCCTCCTTCATGGCTTACCAAAAAATCTTGCTACATTCGGCAATATTCAGCTACATTGTTACAGCCGAGGACGTGAGGCTAATGCAAACATCCCCACACGAGACATGTTTCGTCACTTTAGGTGAAGAAGCTAAGCATACACGGGGCGACATACGCCACATTTCGTCAAGAAATTGCTCCTCTCACCTGGCTATTCAGTAAAATGTTTGCGAACGAATCGGGGAGCTGTGAAAGGAGTATGGAAAGTTTTGAGTCCTGAATGACAAAACGCTGTGACCATTTCGGTTTTGTTAAGGTTAACGCTGGTGTCGCCTTAATGTGTACATTGCATCAAGGTGGGTTTTTTTGAGCTCCTTTATTCTAAAGGAGCAAATGCTCAGAAAATTTCATAATAAATATTGCTGGATAAACCACATAGTTTCATCCAGCCCCAAGCTAAGCAGAGATAGTTGTACTAAAACAATCTTAATACATTTGATAAGTATTTTTAACATAGGAAACGACTAGAACACACTGATATCATCAGCAGATCTAACAAACATTTGTTCCGAGGCGGGAATCGAACCCGCAACCTCCTACGCTACATAGGGACCTTCGCCCACCGTGCCACAGAAATCATTCTGTCTTGAATACATAAAATCGTTTGAGTTTAATCAGAGAAAGAAGCATTATTCCGTTGTTCGTGGAGATAGATTTAAAGGACGTTCTTGTTACCTCTAACTCTTCCTTATTTGGTCTATTTACCTCTAACTTTTCCTTATTTTATATACTTATGCATTTATTGTCTTAATTAAGTTTTTATAATACATAAAAATTATTGTCATGTATTGAAAGACGCAGTATTGTACTACATTCGGCTTTATTGAAAATAGTTTACAAAACAGCCTTACTTGGTTATAAATTAGGAATGGCGAGATCGCAGGTAAATGCGCGTGCGTCTCTCGCGACGGCTTGTAGGGAAATCTCGTTGCGGGGTGCGGGCGGGCGCGGGCGGAAGGGCGCTTCCGCAGGTCACAGCAACGACGTCAAGTTGTCACGCATTGCGGCGTGAACAATTTTACTTACTACGAGTATCAAAGCTATCTGTGACAGAAGGACAAAGAACCCTAACAGTTTTAAAATCAAATCCTCTGAATTGACGCGTGGTATTTTACACGGGAACGAACAAAAGGTCTACCTATAGTCCAATTTAACCAACCAAATTTTAACCAAACCTCAACAATAGCTATCGAACAACCAATAATACCTACATCCATCTATGTACTATCTAGATCGGGTGATGTATGTACATTTCCGATATAGTTATCGGTAGCCATTCGATCGTTCTAAAGGGGAGACCCTTTGTAGGTACAATTTTACTATAAAACTATCGTAGTTAGACGAATTCATTACGTACGGGTTAACTACGAACCTATTATAGTGTGAGTGAGCGCATTGAAGCGATACGGGCGCGACGTGAGCCGAACTCACCCTGATGAAGTCCCTCGTTAAGGGATGAAACGTTGGTGTTCTTCCAACTCAAAATAGGTTCATAGTTAACCCGCTTACATTCATAATGAACCCTTTGTACTGTTAGATAATTTTTGATGTAGTACAATTTTAGTTTGACTAGAACTTTACAACAAGCATAATTATTATAAGAGATTTTTTATCCATGGTTGCTTCACACACAACGAATTTGACGAGCTTTGCTCTTGAATGTCAAAGTCGAATTGCATTTGATCATGGATATTTGTGAGCAGCTAGATCAAATTATAAATCTATTTAATATTTTATTCATATGCATTGTAATAGACCCAAATCTGTTGGAAAGCACACAACATTGTCGTCATCATCACAGTCCACAGCTTGACATAGGTCTCCCCCAATGAGCTCTATAGCGCCCTGTCTACAGCTTGTCGCATCCAGCATCTGCCAGCAGTCTTTCGCAAATCGATTGTCGACCGCTAGAACAAAACAACGACACAACTCTGTATTTCGCACGCCTACATTTAGCGTCTAAACACTGATTAGAACTACCTTCGGAGTGTATTTGGTATGCAGCATTCGAGAGCAAGGCGATCGATTTGCGGACTGCTAGTGAGACTAATTTGCATTCACGACCGAAATAGATCGTGACGCTATTTCACCGACATCTCACCCATTACCTTGCCAACAGTGCCTACACAACATTGTAGTGTATTCGAGTAGAATGGGAGCGGACACATGACTATTTAAACAGCATATTTGAAAGCATTATTTAAGAGAATAATGATCACTATTTGTGAAAAAGATAGGCATAGGATTTTTAGTTTATAGAAGCGGGACAAGGCTTACGTCTTAGGAACGTCGCGTCGTAGGTACAAAAATCATGTCATTGTTATGTTGGCAAGAAAACAACAACGAAGAAACTGATTAAAAGAAGCAAATAATAACCTGTGAATCTTTATTTAGACTAATATTATAAAGAGGAAAGATTTGATTACGCGAATTGAATAGGCTCCGAAACTATTGGACCGATTTGAAAATTATTCTACCATTAGATTCCTAAATTTTCCCTGATGAATATAAGCTATAGAATTTTTAAAAATATTAGGGTTCCGCAGGAATAAAATAATTGTTTATTAAATAGCCGAAGCCTAATAGCCCTTGCGAAGCCGGGGCGGACCGCTACTAATTTATAGGAACTAGCGATTTTATAGCGACAACGCCCAGCCCAGACCTCTGAAGCTAGAAATTTAGATGGTACTTTTAAGTACACAACCACCCTCACCACCCACTATTTCAGGAAATTCTACACCTAAGAAGGTGAAAAGGGGGTTTGACGTATTTTCGGTGTTTCGTGTAACATTAATCGGTGGCCCGATTTCCTTGAAACTTACTAAATATTAAATATATAAATTAAATATTAGACACGTGTATATCAGAATTTTTCAAAATATTTCTGAAAATGTTGGTGAAATGGTTTAATATCAAGCGTATATTTTGGTATTAAAGTCAAGCGTAAATTTTGCTAATTTACTCAATGAAATTCGCACATTCTGTTCAATTTGTAGTACGTACCTAAACAAAAAAATATTTTGCTCTAATGCCAACTTTTTTAATGACTTTGTTCCGCCAACGCAAAGTACGCATTCTACCAAGGAGAAAGACCAGAAAAATAAACATCGAAAAAGAAACCCATAAAATAAACATCGAACAACCAGAAGTTCCATTTCTAAAAATAAATATCAACAAAATACTTATCTATTTTTGTTCATGAAATACCAAAAAGTCGAGTCTTTATGTAGGATGATAAATGTCTTGTACTAGCTAAGGATTTCAAACAAATATCAATTAAATAAAATACGTTTCAGCCTTAGACTTATTTTACATCCGCTAGGACAAATATCAAGCAGCTTTATTTTACCTTTAGACCTTTAGACCTTTAAACATCTTAGTCCCTAAGCTACACATAATTTTTAAGCAAGAGCATTTAACAAAACTTATTATGCTTAAAGTGTGAAGCATTCCGCTCTCAATAAGATAATGTAACTGAGGCCAAAACCCAAAGAGAAATCCTCACGAAATAATGCTAGAGAATTTTGAGTACGTGAGCACATCTTGAAATGAGTGCACTGCTTTAAAGTGCACTTAAAGGGATTGTATTGGATTGTAGCTTCTTATTTTAGAAGTTAAGAATTCTAGAACGAATTCCATTAAAATGAAGAATAAAGCTTGGACTCGAAACGGTAGAATGGAATAACTATTACGTGATAAGAATAGCTTTTGACACTGCACCGACAGAAAGCTAAATTGAACTTTGGTTTGTAGTTTGTAGGTACTGTTTTGATTATTCTTTCTGTAAAATACAAGAAAAGGAGAATTTTATATAAAGAGTTGTTCTTTAGATTTGACGCTTTAAAGTAAAATGCTGAAGCGTTATTCTTAAAACTAGTTAACTTAGGTGCATAATACTTAATCACACTTGTTACTAAAGCAGCCAGAAAATTTTGATTTTAGTTAAAAAATTACAAAATATATTTTTAAATTAGTTTCCAAGTTTTTAGTTAATATTACTTGCTTACATAATAAAGAATTAGATTCCGTGTGGTGCTGGCATAGAATTTCACCACCCCATCTCTTCCCGTGGGTGTCGTAAGAGGCGACTAAGGGAAACACACCGGGGGGCGGGCAGCAGCGTCCTCTGCAGAATAACTCTACCGAACTGCGATCCCCAACCCGCATGTCCGGCGTGGGGATTATGGGCATTAACCCCCAAATGATAATGCCATCTATGGCGCTCATTAGGGGAGGCCTATGTCTATTATAGGCCGGTGATGATGATGACTTGCTTAGTTTTGTTTTGTTGTTGATCTTATTCTCTATAGCACAAGCTCTGCTTAGCTTAAGTCTCAATGATGTATGTATTGTTCCTCATTTAAAAAAAAAACATTTATTTAATATAAAACATAAATACATAGATTTAGTGATTCCAAATCAACGAAGGCTGGTATCCCGGAACAAATCTTAAGCAAACTTATTTATGCCTATTACGAGTTGGACAACAAGATTATGTTATTTCGCTAACTCTGAAAGCTGTTATAAAATCCCCATTGAGGGTAGGTGAAGGTTCTACTGCGGCGCAGAGGTTATTGGTTCGATTCCCGCCTTTGCGAGATATGCAAATATCTTTTACGGGTGTTCGAAGTATTTTGTATGCATTAAAAAATATATCTATCTATGTAAGATATAAACCTTTATTAACTCATAAAATAAACATTAAATAGCCCAATAAGATCTAGTATCTACAATTGAAACAGTTGAGCTAACTGCCGACTGTTGCAAACAATCTAGTTCTAAGTTTGTTATTTAACTGTGTATTTATCTGTTATTATATTGTATTAACTATATTTGTATTCTAGTACTCTAGTAGTTTGGCTAGATGATGCTGTGTATACCTACAGCATAATATATTTATTTATTAAATAAAAATCTAAGTCTTTAACGACTTATTTAGGTTTTCGACGTTTGTTTATAAAATACACATTGGAGGAACGAATAATAATTATCATTTATTTTTTTATAATGAAATGTCTCAAACAAAACTTAACAAAGCTCTCTCGTCCCGTATGGTGTTTTATTAGGAAAGAAATTTCTCTACCTGATGATCAAACTTTCAAATGAATACTCTAAAGACAAGCTAGTCTATACTAATATTATAAAGAGGAAAGATTTGATTGTTTGTTATTTTGTATGTTTGTTTGTTTGAATTGAATAGGCTCCGAAACAACTGGACCGATTTGAAAAATTCTTTCATCATTAGAATCCTTAATTTTCCGTGATGGCTATAGTATATTTTCGAAAAAAATTGGGTTCCGTATGGAAAATTCATGTTACGGTAAACACCCGTAGCCGGGCTGGAGTTGCCATAAAAGTAACAAAAAACTAGCCTATACCAGTCCACAACTGCAATGAGGTCCAACGTAATAAACGCTTCCATAAATAAAGCCTCGCGAATACCGATTTCGGTCCTGTGCAATGTATCAAAAGTTTATTCACACGCCACCCAGTTTACCTACCCTATTAGACTCAATTTTGTTTGTTAATGTTCAAATTCTGATGCAGACAATGCATTTCAGTGATTCCAACCAACCAAATGGTTGTTTCGCCGTTACAAACGTTGATTAACGACATATAGTTTAGCGAGTCGGCATGCGCGTACCATCGTGAAAGCAAATGATGCGGCTACGGGGCGGACAGTCCTATCAGAGAGATTAAACAAATGGTAATCATTTAAATGGCTATTTTTTGAGCAATGTTCTATTGCAGCTTTGAATAAAAACAATATCTATCTATGGACTTGTATATTATCATGTATATCAGTTATCTAGTACTCGTACCCATAACTCAGGCTCTGCTTAGCTTGGGGCTAGATAAGGCTGTGTGCATTGTCCAGCATTATTATTATATTATTATTCCACTTCATTTACTTATATATATTGTTATAAAATATTCTTTTAGTATGGAACATACAATAACATTATTATAAAATTACTCTACAGTAAAAATATATCAAAACGGTGGATCACCGACCGCAAAGCTAGGCTCAAGCGGCCGGTGACTAGGGCTGCAGAGATATGAACTTCCTGAAGATACGCGCTGAGTCCAGTATTACCGCTTTTGGAGCTGGCCCTTACATTATTATTAGTTATTGGGTGTGAAAATATATGTGTTATTTATTACTTGGTTTTTTTAATCCCAGAGAGATATAGATGATTTATAAATGTTTAGTACTACTACAGACAAAATCATTATTTGGCCAATGTCGAAACTGAGACGCTTCGCTCGCTGGATCAATTATTCGATCTATCTATTATATTCTATTGAATGCCGTTCTAGTATGCTCATAGTTATTATGACGTCAACAGGCTCATTGTCATAGTGGGGCAATTGTGTTAATGGAACTACGCCCCAGAACAATTCCCATACAATTATCATTCTACTAGCGTAAACGTCAACAGAAAACCATTTGTCTAGCTTCTCTAGGTGGTTAGGCGCTCTAATTCCTAACAATCTATAGCCTAATGTTTGTGTATAGTGTAACAAAGTTGTTAAGCATTAAAAAGTTGGTTTATTCTACGAGTTTTCGGCAAGTTTGGAATAGTTTACAGTATTGGAAAACTGATAAAAGCATACCTACCTTAAAAAAAAAATAAGTGAGCATGTCATTTGACACACAATTGTAACATGTCATTTGTATTTTGTGACGTGTCTAAGAGTCCTGTAAGTTCTGAAGGAAATAAAGGACTTTGATTTTGATTTTATCTGTTTAAATCTTATAAGCTTAGCTGAGCTAAATTTTGAACGCCAAGTAGTAAGACAGAGCTCGCCATTTGCAGTATTTAGCTTGTTCTAGTTATTGTAATACGAAAAGTGTCACCTGGCTGATTATTATAAAAGGAAATCTTTACCAGTTTTCAATGGAACTCTAACACTGTTTCATTTTAGCAGTACAATTATAAATAAATAAATAATGTTGGACAATCAGCATCTAGCCCCAAGCTAAGCAGAGCTTGTATTATAGGTAGTATATGACTGATATACATAATACGATATCATTACACATAAAGATACTACTATATTGAAAACCTAGACAATTTCGATATTTTTTTAATTAATTGTATTTTATATACTCGCACGCACTCAAAAACGCTCGCCATTCATTTGTCTTGAATCTTAAAACCATTTTTGCTGTAAACACAATTTGATTTCGTGAATCGCATTCGCAGTTCACGAAGCCCGGTTATATTTATTTCACGTCAGTTTAATACCCATCTAGTGAAATCGCTGGAAAGCAAATGATGTGGCCACGGAACGGACAGGCGTTTCGGGCTGGATGAACACTGTAATTTGCGACGCGTGCACTTTTCATCGTGCTAGTGCAATGTCGGCTGCTGGCATGGATTTCAGATGGCTTTTTAGGGTTAAAATAATTACTGAATTTGTTTTTCTTTTTAAAACTTGATACGGAGGGTGCGTGCTCGTTTTTGTATGTGTAATAATAATAAGTCAGCGTCATAGTCAAGTCATAGCGGCGAAAAGGTAAAAAAAAATAGATTATCAATATCACCACAGAGCATGATTAGAAATCACTGGCAGGCTTGAAAGAGGCCAAAACTAATATGCAGATTATATAAAAAATTAAAAGAATAATAGGCTAGACTTTAAAATATATGTAATTAAAATGATTTGAAGTCGAGTGTGATGATAGTTTTTTCGATAGATATAGTTTGTTGTGTAGGTGGAGCGATGCATCACAATTAATAACTTTTATTTCCTTATTATATATGCAGAACAATAAATCAGTTTTTAAACCTAAATAAAACTGTCCTTTAGCTTTATAAATATCGAAATATGTGGATTAAATTTATTTCAAGTATAACCATAATACTACCATATTTTAGATCCTATATAGATAGATACTTATAGGAATTCTATGAGCGTATCGATTAGAAAATCAACACTCATGCATTGAGTACCTAATTTTAACCTAGTATGCACTAGGTGCTCAACGCTTGAGTGAATGCAGGTATTACGTATCTGTTACTCTTGCGCTCATATCAATGTCAAAGACCGTCTATGCCTGAATTTGCGAAGCTTATACGTTAACGCCATAATTGATATCTCTTTTGTGCAATATCTGTTACACAGAAGAGATATCAACGCTACATTCAAGGTAGGTACATCCTCAATTTTCACCTGTCGAAATCAACCCCGACAATTCAATGAGACAATCAAAGGTATTCATCAATATCTTGGCAGTTTGACGGCAATTTAATTCGTCTTCAATCCACATTGACGTCCTAATGGTGTTCCCGATCGTTAGCGTTCCCTTGCCTCCATAGTAATCCGATTTCATTGGTAGTTCCGACAAATTTGCGGTCCGTTGGGCTAGAACCGCATGCCTACAGAAGGACTGCGTTCTATCGTTTGCACCGGGATAGTACTGGAGCGCTTTGCATTGAAACCACGCCTTTCCGAGACGATCACGGAATTCATTAATTAATTTGTGAGACGCAAGATTATTTTTCCTCACAGGGGCTCTAGACAAAGTAACATTTGCGAATCGAAAGCGATGGTAGAAACGTACAAAAATGTATGGATTTGACATATTCCTTCGATATCACGCATCGCAACGACAATCATCATAGCTCAAATGATGGCGAAGTTCAATTGGTAGACAAAGTAACCTTTGCGTAGCTATCGCCTTGTCTATACGTCTGATCGCATCGCTAAATGCCGATAAGTTGGCACAATTGGTTGTCAATCTTTTGTTGTTAGACTGTCATAGTTTGATTGAAGTATTGCGCTCGTATTTGTGTTATTAATTAATATTTTTCGAATTATTCATGCAAAAGCAGTGCAAAAGAGATTGTGTTGAAGGTGCGTGCCTTTTGTGAGGAAGAAAAGGCAGACCATGCCCAGTTAAATCCATTAAATCTAGTGCGATCTCGCGTTGCACCATCAATGCAACTGGTAAGTAAAATAGGGATACCAGCTTTATACACGATACCTTTAGAATGGATCATAAGATTTACTCACATAAAAAGATAAAATAAAAAGTAAATTATCCAGGTTATTTAATTTATCTTGTTATGATATCCCTTATTTGTATAAGTATATACAAATATTGAATTTTTGAATTTTATATTATACAAATACAAATTTTATGTGTCATTTTCAGTCATGTCGGAGAAAACCACGAGTAGAATACATAATATAAAGAAGCGAAGCTATTGCTGCCTGCAACAAGTCAATTCTGCTGAAAATCGTCGTGGATCTTGAAGATTTCGATTTATAAGAATTTTTTGTGTTGTTTATTTATGTTCCTTTTGACCATAATTAGTGTCAGAACAATTTCAATAAATAATTTAAAATTTTTATTGTTTCATAATTTAAAACTTTCCTAGTCCTAACTACTTATATATTTATATACAAATATGAAATTAAAACATAAACACACGTTTACATAATGGGGTAAAAGATTCATAATGTTGGCAATATCGTGCTGCCAATATAATGCTGCCAATTCCTGAGGCAGGACAACTTATGGTGTACGGTCTGTAGTCTATAGTTATCGAACTCAATCATTCGCTTATTTCGTCCGTTCACCGTTCATGAAATGACGGGTCAAATAAAAAGGAGTACCAAGCCAAGTAGGTTGTTACCTATAACTTCAGATAGAATTTCTGTAAACAAACGTTATACATAACAAAAAAATTGTTTCGATTTGGAAGTTTACCCAATCTTTTGAAATACTTATGGCAGTGTTTATTGTGTAATTAAAATCAATAGAAAGAAAATAACAATGGTTTTGAGCTATATAATTATATTATTTAATTATTTTCAACAAGTCCTTAAAATCATGAAGAAATAAATAATTAGGAGAAAATACATATTTTACGACACTCGTATCATCTCGGTAATATTGGAGTACCTAAATAACAGAAATTCAAAACTATTTTGCATTTTGACAATAGACGTTTTAGTTTGTATTGTAATTTCTTTCGACTCTCGCCCTTAGAAGCCAAATGTGTGAATTTTTGCCGATCATATGCAAAAGCTTTATCTTGTTTTTTTCGTTGTTAAGTATATTTTTAATCCCTCGTGGACACAGGGAAACAAGGGTGCGATCGTGAATGCTACATCCACGCTAGCGCAAGGCTACTTAAAATTTTGACGTAATTCCAACAGCTGTTTATGAAATCGCCGTTTCGATTCGATTTCTACAGGGTCTTAGCGTTCGCTAGTGTATCCATCAAGAGAATAGACAACTACGTGAAGTCGCTTCTCAAAACTGCCACTTGGCTAGGAATTTGATGGAAGTGATCGTTCGATGTTGTCAATCGTTTTGGTGAAATCAAAATATTCGTACATTGCCTACCAAAAATCTTGACGTTTAATCCATTTGAAGGTTGCCATCGCTAGAGCGATAAGAATTTTCAAAATCGAATCGCTTCATAGCGAATGCCGGTTGGCTAAGGACCCAGATCTACGCGCCATTTTATCACAAAGATAGAGGATTTTTGCAATCAGAGCGGGACAAACCATACCTTTTAGAACGACGTAGCCAAATCTATTTTTTTTATTATTAAACAAAAACTTTAAAGCATCTGAAAACATAAGTTAAAGGAACAAAAAATTAAAACATAAAGTCATTTCGATAGATCGCAGGGTTCCTGAAATCTCGACTAAGTTATGTGCTTTTTTTTCTTGATGGTATCACATTTAAGGACCGAAGGAAGATAATGTTGAATTTTATTTAATTCGAGTTTTTCAAACATAGTGGGTTCCTGAATCTTGATCTCTAGGCCAGGCCTAGTTTTACATACAACTCTTTAGCCTCGCCCTAACAGAATTTCAGATTAGGCAAGTACTCAATGTTTCCTAAAGCCTAACTTTCATCGCAAATTACTGTCCTATAACTCTATTCCTGCTTCTAAAGCGGTCAGTCTTACCCACTTACCTGAGTCGCGATCCACTAGCTTAAAGTAAATGCTCGATAACCCACGATGGATTATCGCCTAGCCCACATCCACATATCACGCTTGAGGAAGAGGTAAGGCAGTGATTAAAAGGGCCATTTCTGTAACGATATGGCGAATAACTTGTGCTAAATACACTCTTGTTAATCTGCTTAGGGAAATATAGATTTCACTGCAAATGAACAGTTTTAAGATTGATACTGACCGGGATTAAGGGGCATAATGAACCATTCGCAGCGATCATGAAGTTTCGAATATACCGACGCCTTCTTTCTCCGTAGTGACTGCGCGAACGCACGATTTGTTACATTACGGCCCATAACACGGGAAGCCTTTGATGGAAAGCTGTAATGATGCTACGAGCTAGTGCTTGTGTAAATTTTTCGTCGTTATTATTTATGAGCCATCAATGAGCCGAGTGACGGTAATAAGCGACTACGCTTACTACTGCCACATGCACGTTACTCCCATTATTTAAGTACCAAACAGGCCTTGATCCGCTATAAGTGCCCTGCTGACCACCCATTGCTTCTTCGTCAGTAATGTACTACACCTATTATTAATTATCTATTGTAGGTTTTCGGTAACTCACTCTTCGAATGAGAGCTTGTATTTCACTTGCACATTTAAAAATTTAAAAACTTGGTCTGATCTTCACAAAAACTCATTAAAACCCCGCTGAACAATTAAAAATTTTGCACTTAAGGCACAGCTGATAGTAATAAGATAACAGTTAATGCTTTTAAACTTACGCGATCTGAAAACATAATGATTAGTAATTAACGGGTATTTATCGCGTTTATTCTTTTTTCTCGATGTATCAACAGGTTTGCACTCTGTCAAAAAAACGCGATAAATACCCGTTAATTACTAATCATTAAGAGACCAGTTATCCAAGTATTCTCAATCTCGATCCAGCTTAAATCCACTGTTCCATTATCGGTCTCTGACCCAGCGAGGACGACGCTTCAATTAACGAAATGAATAATTCGAGGCTGCGAATCTATGTGTCAGTATTAGCCTGCCTATTCGAGTTTGCATATCATTAACGGATAAATGCTACATTCCGAAAATCGCTTCAGTTTGGTTTATGCTTCATATGATCTGTTGTTTTGTTGACTGATAAAATTTACATGCATGACAATTCATAAAACTGGGGGAAATGAAGCGTTTGAAAATGGAACCAAGTGACTCTAACACTTCTTCGGGAACTGCTCAGAGAGCCTCTTAATTTAAATTTTATTCGAGAAACTTGATGGTAATAACTTCGTAACACTTTGTTTGTATTAAAATAATTTTATATAACATAACAAACCGATAGAAAACAATTCTGTACCATAAAAACTCACAGGTAACATGAAATGAACCTTTAAATATTTGTATGTCATTGGCTATGAAACTTTTATTGCCACACAAATCCGTCTTAACCTTTTGCCTATCTTAACCATTAATTTTCATTAATCGAAAGACTGCAGATTAATAATACAAGGAAATATTACGGAGTCAAGGCTTAACATAGATCATAGTCCAATTATTACTGTTAGAATATCAAAGCCAATGCTGTTGGACATACTAGACTATAACTCTCTTTCATTTGTTATTTTTGTTTACAAATTGCAACTCGTGCGTAGCCAGGAGAAACTCAGCAACAAAGTTACATCAACGAATCCCAAACAAATGTCGCCCGAGAGTCGTTTGAATAAAGTTACTCTTACTGATTTATGTAGAAACTTTTAGCTTTGTCCCGCACTGAATATGTGGGACCTGTTAGTGTGGCTAGGAATTAAGTAAAAACCGGACGATTTGGGTATATGCGGTCAATAAACGGAAGAAGTCGGATAAGATTAGCCGAATGACCAAATTAAATAAAATACCTATACTATTGAATACCTACCTATATAATATGAGAATTGGATGAACTTTTTAATATAACAACTTATGAAGGTTTTATAAAACAATATTGGTTAATCAATAACCAATATTATTTTATGTTAAGTAAATAAGCAATAAATACTATAACTATTTCATTATTTCCCTGAACATAAAAATAAATTTGTTCGTGCAAGAGACGTTTTCTAAAATACTCATTAAATCCTACAACCAAAACAAAATGGTTAAGAATAAAAAGAAAACCCATTTTGTAACTTTGAAAATTCCAATTTCGTACCCAGATAATTTGAAAGTAAAATAACTCAAGCCGGACACTACTGCCCCACTCATTGTTTAACAATTCTTCTATCTCGTATATTCTCTAGTCATCCTGAATTCTCAGTTGTGTTTCTGTCATCAGTATTGAAAGTAATGGCCGAACATAACAACAAGTAGGTTAATTATAAGCACTAGCGGTCCCCCCTGGCCTCGCACGGGTTTAAGACAAAAATATCAGAAATTATACACACTTACACGTTGGGTTTCACAGTTTTTATACGGATCCCTTACTTTTTTAGCAGCATGGGGTTTTTGACATTTACTCGACACTCCATAACTGACACTGGCCGTAGAGAAAAAGCAAGCAGCGGAGTCATAATAGAAAAAGAGGAAATATAGCATATATAAATGTACATTATAAAGAGGAAAGATTTGATTGTTTGTTTTTTTGTATGTTTGTTTGTTTGTTTGAATTGAATAGGCTCCGAAACTACTGGACCGAGTAAAAAAATTCTTTCACCATTAGAATCCTTAATTTTCCGTGATGAACATAGGCTATATAATATTTTCAAAAAAGTTAGGGATCCGCATGAAAAATTCAATAATTGAACCGTGGGCTGTATATTCAACCTCTTTTTCTATTATGGCGCGTCAGAATAGAAAAAGAGGTTGTATAGCGCACGGTGCTTGCTTTTTCTCTACGGCCAGTGTCAGTTTTGGAATGTCGAGTCAATGTCAAAAACCCCAATGCTGTTAAAAAAGTAAAGATCCGTATGAAAACTGTGAAACCCATCGTTTTAGTGTGTATAATTTCTGAAATTTTTGTTTAATACCCGTGCGAAGCCGGGGCGGGCCGCTAGTCTATACTAATATTATAAAGAGGAAAGATTTGATTGTTTGTTTGTTTGAATTGAATAGGCTCCGAAACTACTGGACCGATTTGAAAAATTCTTTCACAATTAGAATCCTAAATTTTCCGTGATGAACATAGGCTATATAATATTTTCAAAAAAGTTAGGGATCCGCATGAAAAATTCAATAAATGAACCGTGCGCTGTATATTCAATCTCTTTTTCTATTATGGCGCGTCGGAATAGAAAAAGAGGTTGCGCACTGTGCTTGCTTTTTCTCTACGGCCAGTGTCAGTTATGGAGTGTCGAGTCAATGTCAAAAATCCCAATGCTGTTAGAAAAAGTAAGGGATCCGTATGAAAACTGTGAAACCCATCGTGTTATTGTGTATAATTTCTGAAATTTTTATTTAATACCCGTGCGATGCCGGGGCGGGCCGCTAGTACAATATATAAAGGAAAATATATAGCGCACGGTTTAATTATCGAATTTTTCATGCGTTCCCTAACCTTTTTGAAAATTTATATAGCCTATGTTCATCACGAAAAATTAAGGATTGTGATGGTGAAAGAACTTTTAAAATCGGTCCAGTAGTTTCAGAGCCTATTCAATTCAAACAAACAATCAAATCTTTCCTCTTTATAATATTAGTCATCACCATCATCATCACCAGCCTATAATAGTCCACTGCTAGACATAGGCCTCCCCTAATGAGCGCCATAGATGGCATTATCATTTGGGGGTTAATGCCCATAATCCCCACGCTGGGCATGCGGGTTGGGGATCGCAGTTCGGTGGAGTTGTTCTGCAGAGGGTGCTGCTGCCCGCCCCCCGGTGTGTTTCCCTTAGTCGCCTCTTACGACACCCACGGGAAGAGATGGGGTGGTGAAATTCTATGCCGGCACCACACGGCAATAATATTAGTACCTATAGATATAGGCAACTTAGACTTGGAAACATAAATAAATACTAAGTACCGATATTCACTTTCCTGACAGAGAAACTCTTCGACAGCTGAAATACTGTTATGGAATGGTATTTTCAAATAGATTCTGGTAGTGCATTTCAAAACCTAATGGTCTGGATGGAGAACGATCTGTAGGATTCAAATTAATGCTTAAGCTTTCAAAGCCTTACGGCGCCGCTTAGATTTGCCTTTCACTGAAACTTGAGTAAGCTTGATGGTTAAATTAATAGGTTAACCCAACATCGACGTGTTAGATGTTTCAAACTTTGACTTGGACGGAACCTGTTGCGTCATACTACCTCTATTTCTCTTCATTGTATGTATTTACAGGGTCAGTTTGATCCACAGATCTCACGACAGAGACTTTTTATAGAAGAATATATGGGCAGAATATTTATAAATTAGTAGTTATTTATAAGTGAACATGAAATAAGAACAAATTACACATCACATGTAGAATAAAGTCGGAAATTATTTATGGGCATGCAGTTGCCCATATATTCTTCTATAAAAAGTCTCCCTCAATCTTGTTATTAATAATAATAAGGAATCTTCTATAACAAGCTTCCATCTAAAGCATCTGAGCTCCCTAATTGTAAATTGAAGCAGTACATAAAACAAAATCTTATCCAGAAAGCCTTTTACACGAATAGATGATTACATCAATGATGTTAATGACAGAATGTCGCTCCGTTCCGCATCGACAATAGCATTATGAAATTGAATGTTGTGCTTAGCTTTAGATAATGTATAAATAAATATTGACATTTATCTGAGTCATACTAAACTTAGACTCAGATAGGCAAAATAAACATGTATTAGAACCATAATTTAATATGTTTAAGATTTTTCTCATGTGTAAAATTAATTCAAAAATAATGTTCTATGGTACAATTTTCACCACCATTTTTGTTACACATTTATATGGTTAATCAATTCGGTATTTCAAACACGTATAAATCTTTAACATTTTGGTTTTATTGCCTCATGGATCAGAATGACTATGTATGTTGAACCCATAGACAAAACCTAACTTAGTTCGTCATCCCGTCAATTTATCAATGTCTAACAATAAAACAAAGTTTTCGATCGAAACTTCGATACCATTCTATCAAATTCATTAAAGATAGAGTTAATATAACAAAAGTTGCCAAATTTTAACAATAGATATTGTCGGAGCTGCCCTTTCACTAAAGTAAAGCGAAAACAAATAGTTTTTTAGGGTTCCTTTTAAACGTTAACTTTGTTTTCCGTCTGCTAATATGCCAAAATATTTTAGGTACATGAGGAAGAAGCTGAAACTCATATCAAATAAGTACCTAAGTGTGTCATCATCATCATCACCAGCCTATAATAGTCCACAGCTGGACATAGGCCTCCCCTAATGAGAGCCATAGATGGCATTATCATTTGGGGGTTATTGCCCATAATCCCCACGCTGGGCATGCGGGTTGGGGATCGCAGTTCGGTGGAGTTTTTCTGCAGAGGGTGCTGCTGCCCGCCCCCCGGTGTGATTCCCTTAGTCGCCTCTTACGACACCCAAGGGAAGAGTTGCGGAGGTGAAATTCTATGCCGGCACCACACGGCATCTTAAGTGTGTAATTCCTTGAAAATATACATTTTCAGTAGTAAGAAAGTAAAAGACGGTTGTTCTCGCCTACGCCGAATATTGTGACAATCTTAAAGGAATCAAAATATTTAGGCCACGACTTCTCGTTGACTTGTAATCATAAGAATATAATAAGAAGCATTATTATTTTTCCATTATTTATTAGCAGAAATAATGGAAAAATCCGGAAAGCCGTTTTTAGTACTTCAAAGTCAAGTCTGCACGGAACCCTCGTTGAACGAACGCGACTTGCTCATGCTCACTTTTTACCCTGTTGCTATTAAAACTCGAATTTCAGCGACTCAATAAAGGTCAGTAAAATACTTTAAGAGTGTCCAATATCAATTTTGAACCACCGCTAAAATCGGTGGTACGCTTAAATGATCGGGCTAAGCGAATAAAATCCAATGGAATTCTCAATTTATTCATATGGAAAAGCAAAAATAACGTAATCCCCTAGTAAAGTGTGGACGCGGGAACTAAATCCCTACCAGCTTACGAAAACTATTTTAACATTTCATGCGATTTCGATATTGAACATATCGAATGGCTGTCTTTAAAATTCTACATTATACATAGAAGTGGTTTTGAGATCTAGACAACATATTATGTATATTAAACAGACAAATATTTTTTCATGTATCTACGAGTATATTATTATAATATATTATGAGGCTCCTCCACAGTTTATGACTTTTTAGCCTCTTCGTACATTTGTAACTTATCTATTTCTTATGTTTCTTGTAAAAAATAAACTATTTTTATTGTAAAACCTTTTTTAACCTTTATTACGAGTGTGATCCATCCAAACAAACGTCCTGTCAAGTGATAATATTAAAATTTATTCAACCATCACAAAAATATACGTTCATGATAAATATTTTCGTAGTAAGTTGACGCAACATCGATTTTCTTCACATTGTATGTTAAACCGCTATCAATATTAAAAATTACGGCCTTTCTTATAACATGTTTTTCAAGAAACCCAACACGCGAATGATCGATCAACCATAGGTAGTACAGAATAGTGATCAGTATGTATAGACCGCGAGCTCGCAATGAGAGGGAACTTTGTCAAAATATTTGACTAAGTTCCCCTTCATTGAGAAAAATAGCGAAGAATAGTTGGATCAGATTAGAAAATTGCGCTTTGTGTCTATCAACTTAAAACAACATATCCTAGACCTACCGATCCTGCAAAGATCCATGCAGAGTTCGACATCAATCCTCAGCACTAGCTAATGAAATACCCTTTAACATTGTTGTCACTGACTGTACATTATTAAATCTCATGGACATACCGTGAAGACATGTCATGATATTTAAAATTATAGAAATAATTTTTCATGGACCTCTAAGGAAATACAAAACAATAGAATCATGGACCTCTGGGAATAAGCCACTGCCTTAATAACGGCAATATCCTTATGCCTGCAGTACACACGCCGTACAACCACGAGACACGAGTGTGTAGATTGTGATGCTCGTAAGTGACCGTTCGCTCAACTAAACGTGTCAACAGCTAGTATTGCCATACTGGCACTTCACACACACACACATTCACGCAAAGTTTTTCATTGCGGGTGGATGGCGGTTGTCACGGGGTGAGAGGGATCCAAGTCAAAGCATGTCAGACCACTTTTGTTTCAGTTGGAAATGGTTCCATCCCATTCTAAGTATACGGTTTAGTATAGCATAGAATATTCAACAGTTTGTACGGTATTAGGTCGCCACCGCCCGTGTGAGTGGCGATCCAAATCGAATTTATTTAGCAATTTCCTGCGCTCTAACCACCGTAACCTTTGACCTACTGGTGTGGCTATTTGTAGATATTGCAATTTAAAATTTCGTTTGAAAATCATTCAGTTAAATTTATCTGTATACGTATCGACTCGAATGCACAGCACAATAAATTTAAAAAAAGTTTTTATTTCAGACACAGATCCATATCATTGTCAGTGCAGACTTACAACAGAATACCAATATAGTACTAACGTAAACTATAATGTAGTAGGCACAACGTATTATAAATGACTTATATAGGCTAAATTTATTACAAAATATAAACTACCAAATGAAAATAGCACATAGAAAACGACTAGCGGAAAAATCGACCTAAGTAGCAAAATGTCAAAATGGTTTTTATTGTAGTAATTATAAAATAAAATTTGTGTAATTATTGTAGTGACAGATAGTCTTATTATAAGTAATTTATGTCCCTAAAGCCGAAACGTAGTCGTCGGTGACTCTTTAATTCCGTATTCCTTAATTTCGAGGTTCCCGTAAAAAGTAATTATTGCCGGTTTAAAATAAAAATAAGGTCACAAAAAGTAAACATGGCTTTGAGAGCAAAGCCTATGCTTTTCAAAAATACGCGCATTGCTGAAATAAATTCATATTACGTAGATTGGAATTTACGACATTTTTAGTCTAAATGCAGGTTATACGGTACAATCTTTAGTTAATGGTACCATCAATCAAAGTATTTTTACCGAGACATGCTTTGTTTGTGTTACTGAAGGTCACTTCACCATTTTTGCACATCATTCATAACTTTTCAGTGCACAAAAAAAACACATATTAGAAAAAAAACTTCAAACCAGGGAAATAAGAGTAAATGAATCATTATTAGACCTTAGAACAGCGAAAATAAATCATTACAATTAGCCTGGGAACAGCTTCTGCTTATAACAGCCCTTCTTTTTCCCTTTCTGTCAGTCTAGATAGAAGAGAGAGAGAGCGCTTCTCCCAATGGTATCCTGCAACTGGTTAAAGTAAATAAAATTCCGCCTGGAATTACAAAATTATAAACATCACTTGGTTGTGTGTCTTCGACTATAATTGGCAATCTTCGAATCTGGGTACCCAAATAACTATTTACGGATTTTTATATGAAACAAATAATACAACATTTACTCCTATAATATCGAAATTGAGGCAATTGGGCCTGACTTGGCCATCCACGTGTATTTCCATGGTATGTATATTTTTATATAGTAAAACGTATAAGAAAACAGGAAAATCCATGGATTTGTTTAATAGTTTTTCTTTGTCAAATTCAAGGATTAGTTACTTGGCTCATCAAAGGTATGTAATTTGATTGAAGATTTATTACAAAGTCAAGACCTACGTTTTCCAATGTAAACTAAATATACCTCTTTTAATACATCTTGCTTGTGATGTTTAAATAACTTTCACAATAAAACATATTTCTTTTCTGTAGAAGATCTCAAAATTTGTTATTTAATTTAATAAGCCCCAAGAAATCTTGAGCGTAAAGCTTAAGCACAATAACAATTGAGAGCAATTTATAGTGGACATTAATTACGATTTTAATAAGAGGCTTCGCAAAAGCCTATTAGGAACAAAAGACTCGAGAAATAACCAAGAACAATACATTAGGAATGCTGTAAGATGCCATTGTTTGCATTCATTCAAGGGAGAGGCATTGAATATTTTAAACCTTTTGTAACTCTGATCATCTATCGGATATCGGATATCTGCTAACCTACGCAAGCTTTGTTTGTGGTTAGACTTTTCTTTGAGAGCTTGAAAGTAGTTTCTCAAGACTTTATTGTATACTAGCGATCTGGCTATGCACATGATACATTGGGTTACACGTTGGGTTACATTACTGAAGTTTTCATACGGAACCCTAATTAGCCCCCAATCCCTGAGCAACATATAGGCATATTTCTCGGGGATAATGTTGGATAATTATGGTAGAACAGCGGCGACGCAGAAGGTAGCGGATCTCTTTTTCTTTCTTTTCCGCCTCAGGACAAATTTTTCGACAAAAATGTTCGATCTGTCCGTGTAGAAAATATCAAGGGTGCTCTGGACATTATCTATGTATAAGAAAAAAAACTATCTTTGTTTAATATATGTAGATATAGATTCATGTGTTAGTTATTAGATGCGGTTAGTTAAAGACAGGACTCTATAGCCACAGTATCCATATGTATATTTTATTTTATTTTTATTTTAAGATTTTTAGGAAAACTTACAGCTATGATATTTAATAAGGTTTTTTCTTAATATAACATGCACGATACATGCATGATATGTACTTAGGGCTAATTACAAGTTTCCACATAATATAACGTGCTATAGCATATACATAGTATATATTATATACTGTGCTATAGCGCTAGTTGAGCAACGTACTAAAAACTACAGAAAAAAGATGTTTTCTTACGAAGGTGCACAGTACAATAAAATACCCACAAATATGAAAAATGTAAACTCACTCAATGCATTAAAAACAAACCGAATTGAATATTGTCGTATACTAAGGTCGTATAATTATTTTTAGATTGGATTCGATGTGTGTATATGTAAGTGTATAAAGATTACTTACGGAAACAACCTACCTATTTAGTTAATTATTTACTTATGTATAGTTTATTATTTAACTTTATATATGTACCTGCTTAAAAATAACTATTTCTGATATAAGTGACATGATGTCTTTTTGAGAATAAACTTCTGTACGAACCGTAAATATTATGTACAACCGAAAAAGTTCGTTTGAAGTGATTTCTTTATTCAAAGAGCACCATCAAAGTCGAGGTTTCAATTCCCGATGTCAGATCGCAATAAGAGCTGGAGGGCATACCTCGTTACCCATCCAATTAAAGTTTCCATTCGACGAGCGAATATTTTATGAACGGTTGTTGGGTTACACGTTGACTCAATATTTACAATGGTAAGTAAATATAAGTTACTAGCGGTCCGCCCGGGTTTTGCCCGGGTATTTATTCGAAAATATTATAAATATTCTTACTCATACACATTGGGTTTTATTTTTGAAGTTTTCATACTAAATATAAATAAATGTTAAAAAAGTCAATCTACGCAGCATTTTTTTAGCAATAATTTGGACACTATATTGATATGTCAATAAAAAAAGGAAAGATTATAAGTAGAATATAAAATAAGTTAGACTGGCAGCCCGTCAGCTATATTCATTTGTTGTGATTGGTGATGCTGATCCTGAAAGGGACAGAGGGCTGTCGCGAAGCTATCTCGCTCGGACCGCGTATCGGCAGCTTGTGCGCATTCCAGATTGGGTGCGCTATATATTCAACCTCTTTTTCTATTATGACGCGCCATAATAGAAAAAGAGGTTGAATATACAGCGCACGGTTCAATTATTGAATTTTTCATGCGGATCCCTAAATTTTTTGAAAATATTATATCGCCTATGTTCATCACGGAAAATTTAGGATTCTAATGGTGAAAGAATTTTTCAAATTGGTCCAGTAGTTTCGGAGCCTATTCAATTCAAACAAACAAACAATCAAATCTTTCCTCCTTATAATATTAGTATAGACTTCCACTACTTTAAGCATGTCCATCTGAAATGTTTTCTTTCCTTGTGTTCAACCATTATATATCTAAGTTTGTAATTTTTTCTAGCAAGAGGTAAGTAAAATGCAATACCTTAAAAATGAAACAATTGAAAATTAAAAAAGAAATATCTTCTCCTTTTAGCATACATCCATTACTTCGCATTCACCTCACATAGTCGCTTTATAATTTTCCTGCAGGTATTTTATTGGAATTTAAAAAACGTCGACTGCATACCTAGACGGTGAGTGGTGGAGTAATTGCATTTCTTCTTCTTCTTTTTTTGCTACCCTCAATATTTCGAGAGCGTTAAATAAAACAGCTCGAATTTAAAACACTTCCTGCCTTCACACTTAGTCAACATCTTTTTTTTTTTTTTGGTCGTTTTGATCACCGAAAGATAATAATTGAAAAATGCTGGACGGTTCACATATCATTTAGCCTCAAGCAAAGCTGAATTTATATGTAGGGTATCAGATAATTTTATATATAAATATTTAGATAATATTAAATATACCTAAGAAGTAAAGTAGGTAGGTACATTAAATAAATACATAGATACTTTTATTTTACATAGGAAACCATTACCGAAAGATCGTACAAACTGAACCCGCAACGTCGCGTCGCAGGCGGACTTTTGCCTGCTGAGTCACAGAGATCTTTCATGATATTTAATTGGGAACGCTCTGGCTGACTCTTCAATGAATTCAAGCGATCGGTAGCACAACATCAAACTACTGGGGAACAAAACACTCACGTAACCAGATGGAAATAGATTCATCTCAATTTCAGTCACAAATGAGACAATCGATCGGACCCCAGACTCGTTTGAGGGACTTTATACCTTCCTACTAGGATGCAAATGTCAATTTCCATTTGATAGCTTTCCATATCTCTAATTGTTAAGGTAGATACTAATCCGAGAGTAGCTTAGTCCTCCTATCGTCAACCTTAATCTGATTATGCCACAGTAGTGCAACCATGGATATTGTTATGGATTTAGACAGCATTGCACAGAAATGGGTATGAAACAAAAAGGGGATCGCAATTACCTATTGCTGCTGATTTGAACTGTTTTTTGCTTGACTAGACAACGTAGATAGGCTCCAAATATTGTATTAAATAATGCTGGATAATCCACACAGCATCATCTAGCCAAAGTGTTGTGACTAGATGACGCATATTAGTTCTAAGTAGAACGATAGATACCTATTAACCTTAATTAGATATCATCAAAATTATCTAACAAAGTCCTAAAACACTTTTATAAATTATATATATCATGTTTTACAACTTTTGAACGACATTTTCATGTCAGTTAACTAGGTAGGAAATATAACAAAGGAAATTGTTAAAACGAAGCAGGATAAAACTTCTGGTTATAGGAAAAACAAAGACAATGTAAAAGAAAAAAACATTTACAGGAAAAAACATAAAAACTGCTAATTATTAAGAGGAAATTGTGTTTTTTTGTGACTTGCGTTAGATAGTGAGTTGCTAGGTCAAACGAAAAAACAAAAAAAAAATACTTACAAATCAATTATAATAAGTTCGAGTAGGTATGGTTTGTTATCTGAGAAATAACGTTACTAAGAATACTATAGAAAGAGATTTTTATAAAACTAGCGGTCCGCCCCAGCTTCGGACGGGTTTTTAACAAGAATTAAATTTTTTCATACGAATCCCTAACTTTTTTGAAAATATTCCTTAACCTATGTTCATGAGGAAAAATAAAGGATTCTAACGGTGAAAGAAATGAATTCAAATCGGTACAGTAGTTTCATTGCCTATTCAGTTCAAACAAACAATTAAATCTTTCCTCTTTATAATATTAGTATTGTATATAGAAATAGACAACAATACAAACAGTTACAAACAAGACCCTCTTAGGTTAATATCAAAAAATGGTATTGACGTTTATAAAAGTAGCAAAAATCCCTGTGTTATTGTTATTATTTGTAACGTTTAGTAGCAGTATACAGGCAATGTTTAAATCTTATCAAAAAGTCGTCAAACTCTGGATTGAACCAGGAAACAGCTAAGGAGGCTGCAATAGCGCAAGTCGGTCGGGAAAGTTCCCGAATGAACTTCGAGAAACTTCTTACGGCGGTAAAATAAAAACTCGTTACGCCAAATCGGCCACTAAAATCCGCGAAGCGAAAATTCTATCCAACTTTAATTTACTTTTCAAAATCTTTTGCTGTCTACTGAGATGTTTTATTGGAAGACGAGATTAAACGATGCACTGATTGCTACTTTATTTGCAAGAAAACAATCAATAGATATATTATTTTCAAAGTTCAAGATTTTCAAGTTTATAAGATTCGAGGGTTTATCAACGACGACTCGTTCAATTGCGATAACCGGCTGACTTCGCGATGAATGCACGCCAAGAAACGTTCGCAACACTCGGACCGCAGCGTAATGCCTGTTTTATTTTGTTGTCTGCGTTAACATACTATCATATCAATCCTTACCTACGGTTGTCTAAATATTTAGTGTAATAAAATAATGTAAGTATTTGGTTTTAAGGCATTGTTGACATAAGCTCAGTCAATTAATGTTTTATTTTTAAATTGCACCCGATATTTATCGGTTTTTCTTAGGTAGTTCTTTTATTTTTAACTGTACTTACATGTTCAAAATAATTTTAAAGAATGTTACTTTTGTATTTAGTTTAATATAATACTTACCTACCTTATAATAGTTATAATACTTTACTGAAAGACGAGAACTCTGTGTCTAGTTAAACCTAACATAGGCTTTAAGACACTACTAACCGAAACAAATGTTAACTTTTTATAAAATAAATAAAATAATCATACGCAACGGATTTTGATGCGGTTTTTATTAGTTTAATACTAGCAATTTTCATATTAGCACTTCTGGATTAGTTCATTTTAACTATTGCCATTCAAAACAAATATTGTAATGCAGGAAACGTTTTAGACCCAACATGTACCTACCTATACAAAGCTGGGCCGCTATCGCACCATTGAGATACAGCTTTGCACACAAATCACGCCGCTGCGTAATCAATCAACTGCCTACGCGACATAAATAATCTGGAAAACAAACTAATCTGAGTCATAGCACCACAAAATAGCTGGTGACATCTGTGGGGTAGAAGTTAAACTGCCGCAAGAGATGCAAAAGATTGCGGGGGCGATTCCCAATGCAGGACAAATATTTATATAAACCACAGATAGATCGATAAAATTTGGATTTAGATTTTGAATAACAATAGTATAAAACCAAACTTATGGAATCTTAGTCTAAGATCGTTTTAAACGGGAAAAAATAAATGTATTTCTTTCTTTCTAAGAAAATTATAATGAAATAGTAGGTACAAATTGGAAATAGTATTTTCAACTACAATTGAGTCATTTGCAAACTGTTGCAAATAATCTACAGGAAGCTCACCAGTAATATCATCATCATCGACCCACATCAGTCCACTGCTGGACTTATTATTATTATTGCTAGCATATCAGTAATATAATAACAGGTAATTTATATTTATTTGTTATACAAAGTCGATACAATTTACAGTTTATATAGCGTCTAAATTATCTAGACACTAGGGTAAACGTTTAGGTAGGTAATATAAAATAAATGCTAAGATATAATAGTCAGGTCATACTATAATTTCGTTTTTGATACTCAAAACTAAAGTTCAGCTTACTTGAGGCAAAAAATTGATGATGTACCAACCGTCACCCAATCCTGGAGGCGTGTATTAATTCTCCAAAACCAAATTTAGTTTTTCGTTTCGGCTGATTGGTAGACCCTAACTAATACATTGAATTAGAGTACCAATTTGCACGAAAAAAAATTAAACAAAACAATTGATTGCGCATTTTGTAGAATTAAAATTGGGCTTCGGAATCCTGAGTTTGTTTATTTTATAGTGTCCAGACTATTGAAACGTCATCACGTTCCATTTTAAACGGGATTTGAGTAATTCCATTTTCGCATGGTAGACGTGCTGGTAAGAGAACGGTTGGGACAATTTTTATTGTGTGTGCTTTAACATTTTTATTCTATTTTATTGTTATGGAAATATATGTGGCACGATGGGCCAAGATCCGCCTGCAACGCAGGAGGTTGCGGGTTTGATTCCCGCCTTAGAATAAATATCTGAACGATCTGCAAATATTTTTTAAGCGAGTTCTGGTCGTTTTCTATGTATAATAAAAAAAATCTTTATATGTAATAATATTGTATTATGTAGATCAGTCATCTAGTACCTATAACACAAGCTTTGCTTAGCTTGGGGCTAGATGATGCTGTGTGGATTGTCCGGCATTATTTATTTATTTATTTTAAACGAAATAAATAACACATACATCTGATCCATACGGGATTTTATTTCACTAATGTACGATAGAGTTGAATACGTTCTTGTATTCTATTAAAACATGATTGTATAAAATATCCGTAGTACTAACTAATAGTAAATCTAAACATATTCTAACATTCTGTCACCTTCCACGCCTGAAAAGCTTAACGCATCATGATGAAATTTTGCAGGCATTGTTACGTCGGTCTCCAGGATACAATATCCTGAGAATATGTGATTCCGACACCCAGTAGTAACGTAATCTATCTGTACTAATATTATAAAGAGGATAGATTTGATTGTTTGTTTGTTTAAATTGAATAGGCTCCGAAACTACTGGACAGATTTGAAAAATTCTTTCACCATTAGAAACCTAAATTTTCCGTGATGAACATAGGCTATATAATATTTTAAAAAAAATAGGGACCCGCATGGAAAATTCAATAATTAACCCGTGCGCTACCTATATATTCAACCTCTTTTTCTATTATGGCTCCGCGCCATAATATGTAGAAAAAGAGGTTGAATATATAGCGCACGGTGCTTGCATTTTATCTACGGCCAGTGTCAGTTATGGAGTGTCGAGTCAATGTCAAAAACCCCAATGCTGTTACATATATTTACAGACTATTAATACGATCCGAAGCTTGTATTTTTTGGAGACCGACTGACGATTATAAAGAGGAAAGATTTGTTTGTTTGATTTTTCCGAAAATGCTTTGTAAAATAGTTTTACTATTAGAATCTTTTATTATCCTTGAAGAACATACGCTTTAGTTTATTTTCAAAAAAGCTAGGGTTTCGTTTGAAAAATTCCATAATTAATATAACCCAACGTGTGTAAAAGTTTATAATTTATTAAATTTTTGTTAATTGGCCGTGCGAAGCCGATGCCGTCCGCTATTCTGTTATAATGTGGGCGGATAAATTAATTAATAATAACTAACCAAAAATACTCGGTCAATTAAAAAGCTATAGGTACTCAAGTTACCAGTACCAGACAAAAGGTATCCATTAAAAGCCCCTCGACCTTATCGAAACGAACCAATTATTAAAAAGCACTGCGAGGGATCAAAATTAACAATGAAGGAATTATTATCAATATTCTTATGGTTTTGTTGTTTTAATGATAATGCTCCTGTGTACTGGTATTTTGACATCACTGTGCCTGCGTAACAGTTAGGTTGAATTTGTTTAGATTGAATAGGCTCCGAAACTTCTATACCGATTTGAAAAATTCTGTCACAATTGGAATCCTACATTATCTCTCACGAACATAGGCTATAGAATATTTTCTTCAAATGTTCAGTAATGTAACCCACGTGTATTATGTGTATGTAAAAATTTCAAATTTGTAAGTTTTTCTTAAATACCCGTGTAAAGCCGGGGCGCACATCTAGTAGTAGGTTATATCCATGTTTATAAAATCTATGGTTCTGGCGGGTTGGCGAAGGTTAGTTTGTGACCCAGGAGGTTCCGATTCCGATCTGCAGATTTTTTTCAGGATATTAATGTCTTTTTCTATGTAAAGTAAAAAATTATCGAAAGAAAGTGCGAAAACGTCGCAAGCCGAACCTGGATTAGATTGACGAACGAGTGGTGGAGTGGTATAAGGGAGGGAGGAGAACAAATAAAAATAAATAAATAAGATCTGGAGACTTTGGCATTGGGTGAAGTGCCTTTTCAGAAGATGATTGATGATGAAAGTTTAAAAAGACTTGGAGGGACTTGAAGTAGTTATCTGAAGAGGAAGTTATAATTTATATCATGTCGTAGGTTATAAGTATAATTCCAGGGAGTAAATTAATTTGCCTGAATTAGCATTTTACAAGGCTGGAGATGAGATTCTATTTACATTTTTATGAGTGACCAGTTGGATAAAATGTAATTTTATTTATAAAAGATTTAATAAGCGGTGAATATTTCGCAGAGAGTATTAGACTTAATCTTTTTCTTTTATTGTACGAGACCATTCCTTTTTGAACGGTCTTAAGACCTTGTTACATCGGACATAAAATATATCTAGGTTTCAAATTTGTACCAGTAGTTTCATTGTGCTTTATTTGGAACTAGCGGTCCGCCCCGGCTTCGCACGGGTTTTAATCAAAAATTTCAGAAATTATACACACTAAAACGATGGGTTTCATAGTTTTCATACGGATCCCTTACTTTTTTAAGCAGCGTTGGGGTTTTCGACATTGACCCGACACTTCATAACTGACACTGGCCGTAGAGAAAAAGCAAGCACAGTGCGCTATATATTCAATCTTTTGTCTATTCTGAGGCGCCATAATAGAAAAAGAGGTTGAATATACAGCGCACGGTTCAATTATTGAATTTTTAATGCAGATCCCTAACTTTTTTGTAAATATTATATAGCCTATGTTCATCACGGAAAATTTAGGATTCTAATGGTGAAAGAATTTTTCAAATCGTTTCAGTAGTTTCGGAACCTATTCAATTCAAACAAACAAACAAACATACAAACAAACAATCAAATCTTTCCTCTTTATAATATTAGTATAGATGTCTCCGAGATATTTAAAGAACTTACTAAAACCGTCAAAATAAGCGAAAAAGATATCTAAGTAAGTATAAGTCACGCAAAAAGGGCCCTGTGGCCTAGTTGCGGAAACCAGTCCAGTAACAAGTAAGTATAAGTCACATTTTTCGCACCTTTGGACGGGTCTAGGTATAAGCCTGTGTACTCCAAGAGTGTAATTAAGAACGAAATCATTCTCAATCCATTAGGATGCTTTAGCAATAGCTAAAGCATACAGGCAATGTACATATATTTTTGTGTGTTTTCATAGACTGATATATAAAAACAAATGCAAACTTAACCGATCGGTTGAACCTTTAAAATAGAAATCTATTTCTACATCTAGCTCAGATGCTGGATTTCTCAAAAAAAGTTATTTTCTATCCATAATGGAATAGCACTGTCGAGCTAATGGAGGAATCCGATAGGTTTCCGATGAAATTATTTCGCTCATTTATTTAAATTTTTTTCAAGGAAATCTGTTTCTGAACACATTATGATGCTTATTATTGAGGGTCTTAGTCAAAATACGGTAGTTCATCCCAAGAAAATATATATATATTATATATTGTTTTTATATAGACTACCTTATTTTTTATATATTACCTATAGATTAAGTTCTCACAAAGCCATTGACAGAATCCAGAGGTCCGGGGGGTCGAAATGCGGGCTTATGTATTGGTCAACGAATTAGCATCCACCCAGCAAAGCTGGCAGTATCCTGGGCACTCTGCCTTCTGGTGACATCTTAAATTCTTAGGAAATATATAATTTAGATTTGTGGCGAAAGGGGTCAAATATAAAAAAAATTAGTATGATTTTTTGTCTAATAATACCCTTCTGCAGATTAATCGGATTGTAAGTGGATTTTTAGGCCAAGCCATTCCATTAAGTATTACACTTAATTAAATTAAATATTACACTTCTTTGTTAATAATTATTTTTCTCCCTCGCTCGCTATTGCTTTTGATAAGCGTAAATACATTGAAAACTAAGCTAATTATTTTGCGTTGCAATGTATAGATAAATAATACTGGACAGTCACACATCTAGCCTCAAGCTAAGCAGAGCTTGTAGTATGGATACTAGATGACTCATATAATAGACTATATTACATATACTTTTACTATACATATAAATCGACCAGAAGCCCTAAAACAATATTTGCAGATCATTCAAACTCCGAGGCGGGAATGAAAACTGCAATCTTTTTCGTTGCAGGCGGACCTTTGTACATTGGACCACAGAAGTTATCATATTGATGGATAATAGTGCTCCATATTTTATAAAACTGTGGTCACAAGTGAGATTATGGTCTTCCAAAGGTGTATTCCCAATAAAAACTCAAGAGCAAAAGTCATAACGCTTCCTAAGCCAATACCTTTGACTCGGAGGGATAAATAACGCATTTCATTATTATCCGGTTTCAATATAAGCCCGCTCCGACCGAAACGGATAAGCGGATAAAAGGTTGAATATGAAAATTCCCCACTTCACAAATAAAACGTTAAGGGCGCGTAAGCGATTACGTCATAAACGCTGAAAAATGACTCGAAAGCCGAAATCCGGTGCGCTTCCTCCCAAGAGAAAAGTAAGTAGACATTTTAGAAGATTATTTCGTCGAACTTAGATATAGGATTGTTTTGTTTACTGTAGGTACGTAATTTTATGTACATTTTTCATATAGTAAAGTGTTTACTCATTCATACATACATAAACCGAACCCTTAAGTTCTTACAAGTACAACATATCTATTAGGCTAGAGAACTAGTACATGAGAGATAACCACAAAAAACCACAGTACTTAAAGAAAGTCGTTGACTTTACCGTAAACCATAACATAGAATACCAAAACTGTAGCCATAACCATAGATTACCAAAACTGTACAGTTTTATACAATTTAAAACAGCATAGAATGAATATTTTACTTATTTAGAAAGTATACATATGTTTACCTATGTTGCATTGAAAATTTTAATACTATCACACATTTACATCATTTTAATATGACTGTAGCACATAAATTTTGTTATAAGACCAAACAGCTCTAAATAAGTGACACCAAGAAGAGCGTTGACACTATGCAAGTGACATGGTTACTGCCGAGTCCGGCAACCTCGCATCCACTGGATAGATTCATTGCAATTGTACGAGACACTGACGATTAAGCGGCTGGCTGGTATAAATTGTTTAGTGCCAGCTGGTGATGTGTTTGGTCAGTATTCATGGGTGTTTTGATGTGATAGCTAACTGAGTGCCGGCATGAGTTTGCACTAATACATAGAACTACGTGCTGTCATAGTCGCCGGCGGAAATTAGAAGCTTGATGACTATTTTTAATGGAATATATGAATGATCGTCTAATCTGGAATTCCCAACTATTTTTTAGAAAGTACTTATCGAAGTAAGTGTTGAAAGTTTGGTGAGCTAAATTGAAGGTGTTTTGATAAATCGTCAATTGTAAAAAAATCTTCTAATAATAATCGTGGCAAACATAAAAAAAATAACTAACTTACATAGTAGGTAAACGTCGGTCGTAACTCGTAACAGATTATTTTAACATGTATTTTAAACGTTTTTACCCGACCTTATCCTAGTTAGCATAATAAATTCCCAAATTATTGTCAAATTAAATACGATAAAGTCATTAACAAAAAGACGCTCTTTCTCATCACGGTTTTTAATGACCTCGAAAATATCACATTGATTGATGGTACTTCTTTTGAATGATATTAGTCTGCACATTAACTATAAAGTTTTCTAATTTAGTAGATACAACTTGGCAATATGGCTAAGAAATAAAAGTTTTAATCATATTATAACTAGCTCACCCGCTCGCAATTTCATTTGCTGGGGCTGCGGCCGGGGCTAATACCCTATTCTAATAGTCGGGAATTCTAGAAACCCGCTTTTAATATCCTGTATATACCCGTTATATGGGTTTTCTATAAAATTTTGTTTTCCTATTCAATTCAAACAAACTAGAAATTAAATCTTGCCTTCTTATAATATTAGTATAGATGTATCTATAAAATCTAGAAAAAAAATATGAAGTATAACATTCACGCTCTTTCACTCTCCGCTTACTCAACGTTCCCGCCACCGTTTCTGACTGTAAACACACCCTTACCAGTGTAATGAGCTCAATCGAGCTGTCTCCCCCAGCAATCCGACGATACGTTCCAACAATTTCCTGGTACACGTGATGAACGAGTTTCCAATTTCAAACATCGGTAAGCACTTTCCACTTCTTGTTTTTTCGAGGAATCGAAAAACAACAAATTATGAGAAGCGGGATTGTGGCGATAATTGAATCTTGTGCTTTAGTTTTAAAGTACGTTTTATGCTTGAAGGCCGACGATTTGTGACATCTATACTCATTTTATGCTTATCGTAATATTTAAATAGATACTTTTTGAATAGGCACGTCATAAAGATAGAAATTACTAACATCACACAAAGAGAGCATTACTGCCGTATGTTTGTAATTAAATTAAATCATTTATAAATAATGCTGAACAATTGACACATTATAACCTAGGTCCTAGCCTCAAGCTAAGCAGTGCTTGTGTTAAGGGTACTAGATGTCTGATTTACATAATACAATATATTTAAAAGATAGACATTTTTATAATAAACTTTCCTTTTTACTATAATATTTAAGTGAAATAGACTTAATACTATGAAATATTTAAACCATATTATATCCATCATCTGTGTTGTCTGAAAATAGAAAAGCTATTATTATTATTACTTACTTATTTAACTTTCAAAATCGCGACGTACAAATGATAATTATATATCTTTTAAAAGTAAAATATCGAATTGCATTATGTCCTTTAGACCTTACCAGATTCTTAGACACATCTAAAATACTCGTACAAATTAAAATTACTTAAGTAAACTTCGAAATAAAATGATCACTTTGATTTTTTGTTCACTTAAAAAATTACATACGAGTAATAACATATGTAATGTTTTAAAGTTTCTTGTATCCAAGATATTCACGCAGATGAAAATATTTATTGCTCTAATGAATGATTTAGCTAACTGTAGACTTTTAAAAACAAACTACTGGTAGCTCAAATGATACATTATCAATACGAGTTGCAAGCGTCCCCAAGATGCTGGTTATAGTTTGTTTGCAACTGTCAGCAGTTAGCTCAATAGTTTCGATTGTAAAGACTAGTTCTAGTTTGGTTATTTAATAATAATTTTGAAATTCTCTCATTATTTAGTAAATATTTCTCAAAGTTTTGCCTACTCTTTCGAAGATAACACTAGAAGTTACGAATGCCAAACCTAAATCTACTGCCCGCGCGGGCCTTTTTGAACCAACCCGACCAGTCCACTTTCAACAACAAATAAGCGATCATTGGGACTTTTCTTGCAGATGATTTGAAAAGGGTTCCAATCCAAATCACTTGCTGAAAATCACCCAAAGTGCTACTTAAATCTGAGCAGGTTTAGTTTCCCTTGATGTGTCTACTGACGTCAATTGTAAAGGTAAAGGGGTCCACATTTGATTTTAAACAAAGGCTTAATACGAGCCACAACGTTTATCAAAACAAAAGAGACCTTTGTGCTTTTGTGACATTTTAATGCTGAGTATGTGACTCCTTTGTTAAAGTATAAGGATAAATGTCACTGGCATATTCTTGTGCTGCCCTTAGGCGAGCTCGTGTCATATCACAGAGACTATTATTACAAAAATTATACTAAAGTCAGTTGAAATGAATAAATAAAAGCTGTTTTTTAATCAAAATTGTTTTTCCACAAATTAAATATTGAGTAAAAACCCTTTTAGATAAATTTTGAAAATCGATTGCAATATCATCCAATTCAGTCGGTACATTCAACGGTTGTCTGTTACATATACTTAATATGGACCACTACTAACGGATCTGGCTGAAATTTAGCATAGGCGTTTGCTACCTCGGCCTGGAATACCACATTGGATTCTTTTTATTCTATAAATCAGTTCCAGGATGATAAATCTATAGATAAATGACAGTGTGCGCAGAGGTTTGTCGTTGGTGATGTAACTTATTTTCACAAGGATCAACATAACACCAGCGCTAAGTAGGTTATTTCTGAGTTATCTACCCAGCAACATGCTGAGTTGATGCCTTTTTGGCTCGACACTCGGTTTGCCAGGCAGGTTGCAGAGGTTAGTGGTGAGGTACCTACTTCATTAATCTAAATTAAATGAATTTTCCATAGAAAATAGGCGCGCGAGGTTGTCGGCAGAAACTAGTATGAAATAAATGGATACTAAAAAAGACTTTGTAGGATAAAAAACTTCAGTAAATACTATTTTCAACGTGCAACCTATCTCCGTACATGGATCATAATACTTCAATGCTCTCACAAAGGCTTATGGTTGATGTTTTTTTTTCAAGCTTCTATTTAACAATGCAGAATATTGCAGTGCTACTTCGAGCGTGTTTTCAATAAAAAATCTCTTTGAAGGCGTATAAATTTTATTAAACAGGTTAACGTGTGAATTAATGTCATAATTATTTTAATAAGCAATCGCTCGAATTGTCTATTGCTCAAAAATCAGAGTCTGAACTGTCTATATGTACATTTCAGAAACTGCCAGTCGATTCAGATGTACCTACCAACATTCCAGGCACTACTAATAAATTGGCAAACTGTATCCGGTCAAGCCTGTTGTTTTTCAATTATATTATTTGTTAATTTCCATACACATATTTTTGACGAATGAATATATTGATCTATTTCTTCAGATTTACACTCCAGGCACTGCTTTCGTGATTTTATCACTAATTTTATAAGTAATTTATTTTTCTCGCTCTTCGAATGCGTTTGGATTGCGAATAAGAGAACATAGTATAAGTGGTACAATCAAGAATAAAGCTGAATCGACAAGCTGGATTTGTAAAACACAACAAGAAAAAGTGTTTGAAAAGTACTCCTGTGTAGGTATTTTATCAGTGTATTCACTTATCTACGCAATTTTTCAACTCGCTTCACATTTTCTTTTCATTTTCCGATGGAGTCATTTGCCTCAACATCGTACTTACCCTCGAAAGAGCTCTTTCTATTAACCCTACCCCAATTACTTGTCCCGGAGCAACCTTCTACGAATGTTCGTTGTAAATGACGTCAAAATATCCTCGTTACGGTAAAACACTCAGCTTCCATCTTGGGGTTCACGGAAGTTCATAGCTTTCGGGTTTATAAGCCAACGTCATGATTCTTGGAGGCGTATTTGTGGTTACTTTTCGAGGATTTTGGATGAATGATTTAATCTAGTTTATTTTCCAAAAAAACTAAATTAATTAATGCAGGGAAATCAGTAAAATCTGGCACCGCAGCATCAGCGGAGTCCCTCAAACTAAAAAAAACGCTAATTTTGACCGGTTTTACATAATTGAGCCGTTTGGGGTAGGTACTTGGGGTGCTAGGGCACACGCAATAATAGAAATATTTTACACAACTTCGCAGAGTACAAGGTGATAAGAACCTTGGATTATATTTCGGTCAACGAATCAGCATTGCCGTTCAATCTGTCATTGCTGCCAGTATTATGGTGACCCCGACGTGATTTAATTCTATTGTGGGTTGTGTAACATCGCGGAGTGAAGTGACTCAAAATTATTTTTTTTAAATCGGACTATAGTGCAAAAAAAAAAAATAATACAAAATGGAGAAATATATGGCAGCTGAAGGTTCAGTCGATGAGACGGTCAGCGCAATCGCGGTCTCATCGAAAATACCAGACTTCTGGGAAGATAAGCCGAGATTATGGTTTATTCGAGCTGAAGCTATTTTGAAGCCGCAAAAATCGTCCGATTCGAGAATCTATAGACTAAAGACCCTAAACTCAAAAAGCGTTTTTATTGATGTAGATATTTTGTTATTTGTTGTAGGTATGGAAAGATATAACTTTTGATTTTTAACGTATAAAAATGATATTATCGAAAAGAATTAGTTGCCAAATGAAAAAAATAAGTTATCCATAAAAAAAGCAGAATTAAAAATAAATAAAGAACTTATCCATAAAAAAGAAAAACAGAAACGAACACCTCAGCAATCAACATGCTATAAAATGGAGTCGGAATCGTATTCCCATTGATTATTTATAAGTGATGTTGACAACTGAAGGGTTAACAACCGTTATACTTGGTATTCAGCGCTGTTATAAAATGCATTATTATGTGCCGTTGAGAGAGGCTCTTTCGCCGTCCATTAGAGTGACGTCACCATGCCATTAGCGAGAGATAAATGACCCGTCATTTAAACATTAATGCACCCGTAGGGCAGGTTACATTTTTAAGACCCTTTTAGGGTTAACTCGCTTTTTCAATTCGTGAAATCTAGGGCGTCAAAACCAATGGTTAACACATTATGTTTGGTATGTCCCAATATCACTTTATAAAAATCCAAAATGTTATTCCTATCGCATTATAATGAGATGTTTGAAGGGATAGGTAGCACAAAATAATGTTCAGCAAATAAAAGTAATGAGGTCAAACATGCGAAATTAGACTTTTCCATAAAAAAGGCTTGAAAAAACAACGTACAAATTCGCAGCAATATCGCAAACAAATCGCCCAAGATCTTTCATAATCTTTGAATAGAACGTTGCAGGCAGCAAATTCTTCCGCCACGCTCTTCCGCAATAAAACGAGAATAATATTAAAAAATACACAAAGCGAATACCCTCTCCCATCGCTCAAGATCAGTAAACAAGCTAAGTGTTCGAGCGAAACTAATTTGTTTCTCCCGAGATGGAATTAAAAAGTATGACAAGAGATACAAATTGCTGTGCCTTCAATTTCCTTGTATCCTTCTGCGTTCTGCTTGTAAAAACTCATTTATTAGAAACTCAGCTGTGTACGTATTGCCTGGAAGTTATATAAATTTACTGATATTTTTAGAACGTAGCTAAATAATGTGAAACTTTACAAAACTTTTATTAGATTTCTTTTATATTAAAGACAAAGTAATTCGGAACGTAGGCTGCTCAACCTGAGGTGAGAAATAGATACCGATATAGTTATTCTCTGGTTTCATTAAAGTCATGATTCTGATAAAGTAAATGTATGTGGAAGGTCTTAGATCTTGTTATTAATCTATACTAATATTATAAAGAGGAAAGATTTGATTGTTTGTTTGTTTGAATTGAATAGGCTCCGAAACTACTGGACCAAATTGAAAAATTCAATGAAAAATTCAATCAACCATTAGAATCCTAAATTTTCCGCGATGAACATAGTAGGCTATATAATATTTTCATAAAAATTAGGGATCCGCATGAAAAATTCAATAATTAAACTGTGCGCTATATATTCATCCTCTTTTTCTATTATGGCTCCGCTGTTTGCTTTTTTTTACGGCCAGTGTCAGTTATGGAGTGTCAAGTCAATTTCAAAAACCCCAATGCTGCTAAAGGTAAGGGATCCGTATGAAAACTGTGAAACCCATCGTGTATAATTTCTGAAATTTTTGTTTAATACCCGTGCGAAGCCGGGGAGGCCCGTTAATAGTTGATAAAATGTTTTCATTCCAAAACTCAACGAGTTAATGATGACAATGTTATTGACAGTGATAATGTGACTCGCCCGGTAAGAAAGGCTAAGCTATGTTCACATGCGCGCTGTGCAGCCCGGCGGGCTGCCTGGCGGGCTGCGCGGCATGCAGCCCGTCCCAGGCCGGCGACAATTCAAGCTGTTCACACGCACGCGCCGTCGCGTCAGTCAGTGCATTTGGTTCGCGGCATTCACGTTCACAGGCGCGTTTACGGCTCGGGCGTACTGTTCACACGCTCGTGAACGTGAACGTGCACGTTGAATGTCGAGTTGAACGCGCGCATGTGAACATTTGACGCGAGCGCGCCCGTTGATATTGCGAGCTGACGCGAGAGAATAATGTGGTTTCACCAGTTTCACCGTATAGTCTGCGCCATAGCTCTATGACAGAAAATTCCTTGTCCAAGACGTGTGACATCACAACGTGTTCGAAACGCAATTACTTAAAACGCATTGTTCATAAACTATATAGAGGTATATATAGTATATATATATATATACCTGTTTTATTTTTACTTTGTCCTTTGTTTATTCACAAATTAGGTTAAAGCCATATGAAAAGTAGTTGTATGCCCGTGTTTTGTTTTTCGATTATAACTATAAATTTATTTCCTGTCCAATTTTCGACTTGAGTAATAAATAACTATAATTATTAGCTTCGTCAAACGTAATTTAAAATATTTTAGAGTGTGCATGCAATAATGTAGGATTTTAATGGTGAAAGAATATTTTTGATTCGGTCTAGTTTCGGAGCCTATTCAGTCCAATCAAATCTTTCCTCTTTGTTATAAGTAAAGATATATTATATTCTTTATTTCACATTCCATAGGTTCCTAAATAAGTACATATTATTTATTACCTACAAAATAATCAAGAAATCACATTAATTTACAGAAAGCAGTACTCAAATCGAACCAAACAAAGAAGGAATAAAAAATTATCAAAGAACAGATATTTGATTTATCCATACATGAAAATCCCCTACCAAGGTGTTTTTGCCATAATCGTTTGGTAGGCGGGTTGGTGATTCTGCTTGTTTTGCAAATACCGTGGAAATGGTAAACAAGGAAATTCTTGATCCACATAAGCCTTAGGTCTGCGGTAAGTGGCGCATTAGAGCGCTGTTCGGTACATCTACACTGGACAATGGCGAGCGTTAATACGGGAGCACTTTTGTAAGGTAAAAATATAATGAAAATATGAAATATTTTACTGCCCTTTTGTTTAAGGTCGGTGTTGATGTTGCTTGCTTCTTTTATTTTATATTATCAGCCGGTAAGGGAATTGTTTCCAAAGATAAAAAAGAAAGAGAGGTTTTATCTGAAGCAGCTGTGGTCGTGATTTTTATTTCTATGTTATAACGTAACTTTAATGGACATTATAGTGCCATTCAATTACTTATTACATTTTTAAAAGCAATTATTATGTTTACAAATTACACTTAGATTTTACAATCACGAAGATAATTCATAAAGAATCAGCGGGTCAGGTTAATTATTTTGAGTTAGGGTTTAACAAACATACACAAATAAATTTTACTTCCGGTTTTTTCTGTCACAAAAACTATAAATTTACTTAGAAAGAAAATTACAATCAGATATTAGATTTTAAATCAAAACGATATTTTACAATTGTAACAATTGACTTCAGACTGGGTAGTCTGCAGTCAATTGTAAAATCAGTTTAAAGATTCCATCGAGCTTCCCAGCTCAACTTTAAATTGAATAATTCGACGATTTTGATAACACTGACTTATTTAGTCAGTCGAAACGAAATTTCTTTGGTTATATGTACAAACATATATTTTTATTGAATGATTTGTGATGATCAGTACAGATAACAAACTTTTCCTTCGTAGATAGGAAGTAGGAACAATAAAAGTAAATTGAAGTCGGATAGAATTTTCGCCTTGCGAGTTTTAGTGGCCGATTTGGCGTAACGAGTTTTTACCGCCTTTACAACTTTTCAGGTTTTCATAGAAAAGTTCAGCCGCTACAAGTTTCGGTCGGCGATTGCAAACTTCCTGAGTTACTTGGACGCTTTATCTACCCCAAGGACTTTCCGTTGTGAAAATAACTTTTAAATTACTGGGCTTCATTAGGCTAGTATAGTAATAGTTTGATAAAGGGTGCGTTTTCAGTTGGCAGTGGGAGAGGAAGCGGATTTTAAGTTATTAACTAAACATTGCGTCGGCGTGTCGCTTTCGTTGAAAAATTTTATTTATTTTTATTTTCACTTTTTGTTCTATATGTCTGAGTGCAACGAACTAATAATTTACTCATATATTTTGGTTCTAATAAGGAGGATAAAAGAAATAACTGATGTAAAGGAATTAGGCCGTCTAATAGTGAATTGTTTTTTTTTAGGTAAGTTACATAAGATAAAATATTTTTTTTTTAATTGTTTCATTATGTACAATAAAGTTTTAATTCATTCATTCTTCTCCGGTGGCAGCTTTCGAGCAAATGAAATCCAAGTTGGTATTCTCGGGATATCGGTCATAGATCAGAGCCCAGAGTTCGCTTAAACGATAGTATATAGAGAGATGTGATCAAAATTAAAAAAATTCAAAAATCATTTATTTTGCCCAAGTACACAGGTTTGATATGTTACAAGTTGAACGAAGAGACGACAAAAGTTAAAAACTGCGGCGTAGTCTCTTCGCCCGCCTGACATGACTTTACAGTAGAGCTAGTATATATTTAATAAAAGTGTGTTTACAATACTTGTGTGTTACGATCGTTAACGTTTCGTTTCATTTTTACGTGGTGATTTGGTTCAGGGTCCTTATATTATCTAACATTGGACATTCCTTGAACAAACCGTGTGACGTTACAACATGTTCTACACGTAAGTAATTCCTAAACGTGCCCTGGCGCGGAATCGAAAAATTGTATTCTCGTAGCCACAAGAATAGTTGTTTAGCGTGCGCGTTTTGACTATTCGATTTGTGTACAAATCGTACCGTGTAGCTGTGTGTTAATATGGTATTCCTTCAGGTTTTTCTTGTTAAGCTTAATCAAAGTTCAGACGATAAGCTTATTTTTGAGAGTTTATTGACATTCGTATGCTTAAAAACTGTCTGTGAAATAGTTCACCAACATACACGAACAACTCTTACTTCTAAATTATACCACTATTCTATGCGAATGAATTTTAAAGTTAAAAATAAAAAAACATATTTATGGTTTTTTTAGTTGACATAGGATTTTACCCATTATCCTAAAACTTAGATTACACAAAGGCTAGACAAAGGTGAAGCACGACTAGCCACGACGGTTGCTCATTAAGATTCATGGCTTTAAAACCTTGCCATGCAAACTAAGCTTTTGTTTTACAATATTTTTTCACAGACACGCAACTTCAGTTTAAAAAGTTTATGCACGAATTATTCTTTTGTACACGCTATTCCTAGAAAATACTTTTTACTCTTTTAGGTTCTCCAACAAACTTATTACTTATAATATGCATAGATGTAATAGGTGTTCTCCATAACTTTAATTAGAATCATTTTACAATCCTTGAATACAAAATAAATTAAATATGTGGATTTTTTTTATTACAGACATATCATCGGAGTGAATCGTAAAAGATGGAGAAAAATATTGAGAGCTTTCTTTCATTTATCATTCATATCATTCGTCTGTGGTCCTTTTTCTGTAGCATTTTAAACAGCGTTGATGCGCTTTTGAATTTGTTTTGCGAGTTTTTGAATCGCTGCAAGAGAATCTCATCATCCACCTGGAAGCGAACTTACAAAAACTATAAATGGAGAACGTGGACAGGGCACGCAGGACAGGGAAGAGTCTATCTGTTACATCGACTTTCATATTTTCTGGGTTTTGCTGGAAGAAAACTCTTTTTCAATGTTAAGCTGCCCTGTGTACAGAATATGTACTAGAAAAGTTCATGCAGTGTATTATTGTGTGCTATTTATTACATGTATTATTACAGAATTACAGTCAAGTTGCGACTTCTCTTAGAGGACGCCAAGGTACACTTTGAGTCACTGTATTGCAGGATTAAATAAATATGTAACTATTGATTACTTGGAAGTTACCATTTTGTTTTCTGTTGTTATTTTTCATAAAAGCCTTTGTTGACACATACGAGTACATCTTGTATTCTAAAATAGAGTAAAGTCTACTTCATCGTTGCGACAGAAGAATCAAAAAACAACCTAATCAGTATAAATTTACTCCATCATCTTTTAATTACAATTTAATACCTTTTGATAAATGTCGAGTAATTCGTCCTTACATCAGCATGTCCTTAGCAGAAAAACGTTCACAACGTGATCCACCATCAAGATTAAAAGGGTCAAATTACGTACTTTTGACCTAATCCCATCCGTTTCTGATGAGAAGTAGTCTGCCTGTAAATCCCATTATAAGAAGGCAGATAGTCAGAGTATTCAATCAGTTGTGGGTGGATTGGGTCGGATCGCAGCGTTACGTGATACGAAGGCAAATTGCAATTCGGGTCAGATTGCATTCCCTCATTCATTAATTATTGATTGCTATTTCAACAGAGGATGGTCAGATACCCGGAGTGGTCAGTACGATTGGGCACGACGCACGAATCAAAGGCTCTGCGCTGTTCCAATTATTTCACTATCTACTAGGAATTCAGGCAACTTCAGAATTCCCTTTTATGTATGCTCTCGGAATGAAACACGATATTAGAAATGATCGGTTTGGTTTACTAGCCATAAAACCATAAATATACTCATTTATAAATAAATAATTTTAACAATTTAATTGCTGTATCTAGTAATAATAACGTAATAAAAGAAATTAAACTAAATGGACATTCATTTTTAGGTGTAAATGAATGTCCATTGTGATTAGTAATTAACGGGTATTTATCGCGTTTCTTCTTCCTCCTTTCTTCTTCTTCTTTTCTAAATACCCGTTAATTACTAATCATTATGTGTTCAGATCGCGTAAGTTTCAAAACATTGAATGTCCATTTAGTTTAATTTCTTTTATTACGTTATTATCACTATACTATTATCACTACTGACAGTATTTACACATAAAAATGAATGTCCATGCAAGCAAAAATAAAAGAAATTAAATATACCGCTTATAATATACCTATAACATGCCCATAACATAGGTTATAAACACAAATCTGTGTTTAAATTGAAGCTGTGAATTGAAGAATGATGTATAAATCGACGAGCAATATTTTTTTATTTTTCAAAGATAAGTAAAAGCAATCAATAGAATCACTATGTTGTTTTATTCGTTAGTAACTTCCCTTCATAGGGTGAGGCAATGACTCCTTGACATTGCTTAAGGAATATACCGTTTTTACACATCTCCTACCCTTTCACTGTACCGTGGCTACAAACCACAAATAAACCAAATCCAAATACTAGGTGCATAATAGATTCCGCATGAGTGCCATCGTTCCTAACTCCCCCTTGAAAAAGGCAGTATGTCAGTCATCTAGTACCCATAACGCAAGCTCTGCTTGTGTGCTTGAGCTAGATGTTGCTGTGTGGGTTGTCCAGAGCATTACAGATAGAAATATTACACAATATACTTTATTTATAGAATATTACCAAATCATTTGCATCTCAAGAAAAAAAACCGCTGTTCTTACTCTTGACTCTCATACGAGATGATATCGCTATACTACTAATGGGAACATAGATCTGGTAGAGCTATCATTTAAATTTCAAAGCGTCAGGGTCTGAATATCGCTTTCCTTCGGGAAAATCGTTAAAGGGATGGGCGAAAGATTTTTATCAGTCGATTGCGTCCCAGTTTTCCGGCGTTTTTAGTGGAGCGAATCATGGAATAGCTCTCATGGGTATAATTGGTTTCGCTTTTAGGAATCCAAGTGTTGATTATAGTCGAAAGCTTTTAGATTTAGGCTACTATATATACTTGGCGAGTAAATTGAATTGCTGAGATTTTTTTACAATGACGTCACTGGAAGTACGTCGACGAAAATAGATTTGGAGGCTGGTAGGCATTGGCAAAGCTACGTGTACCTATGCCCACAAGTCATTTCACTTAAACGTGATGCTGATAATGATCGCAAGTATCAGTAGGCATATCAATAGAACTTTCCCTGCTAAACTATCATAAAAATTGCACTATTATATTAAAATTTATGTTGGCCCAATGGGTAAAGTTGGTTTTTGACTGGTGGTACGGGGCGTAATGCATAGTTCGCATCGAGCAAGAGACGTAACACAACGCAACGAGTGCCTTCTTTCTCATACTGACTGAACAAACGTTGTCGTCTATATTTCGAGTTCAAAAATTGCATGTAATCTGTGTTAACACGAGCCTTCTACTGTATGTAAGTTATACTTATAATATATACATAGATAAGTACAAGTATACCGCCTATTGGCCTGGGAGTATAGTATTATATTAGCCTAAGCATTATTATCCTGTGTAAGAACCTTATGTATCTCATGTGAATCTTTTTCTGTTTTTTCTATACTAATATTATATAGAGGAAAGATTTGATTGTTTGAATAGGCTACGAAACTATTGAACCGATTTGAAAAATTATTTCACTATTAGAATCCTAAAATTACCTAATTGTTAAAAACTCGTGCGAAGCCGCGGCGGGCCGCTAGTGAGAAATAAACATCTTTAAACCGAGCGCTTGCCGTGTTACATTACACGCCGTAACACCGGTCAGTATCCACTTAAAAACAAATAAATCCTTTTATAAAGCTTTCAATTGCAACTAGGAGGCACGTTGAGGTCACAGATACAGGATTTATGACGTAAAGCAAAACGAGCGGTTATACGGAACCTAGTGAACGAAAAATGGGGATAGAGGAATTGGGCCATCCATTTTTCATAGTTTTATTTATGTTAGTCCATTCAGCGAATGGGCTTTGCGCCTTTGCTCGTAAGGGTCCGAGATATATTTTTGAGGTCACGTAACGCTAATGGAGACTTGCAGGCTTCTTGTATGAACTGAATTTGCTGGGGTCTTTTGATATTTTTAGAAATAATGATAGAAGTATGAAATGGTTTTTATTTTGTTTACGAGAACGGCAATTACACAAAAATCCAAATTCAACAGGGTAGTTGAAAATTTATTTTAGAAAAACGTTATCATAGACATGTTTAAGATGGCAAATTATACCTGTTCATAATAAAATACAAGACCAGGCTAAAAACTAAACAAATAGTGAAGAATGAAAAACTTTATTAAGAGGTGCAAAGATATTGAAAACTACAAACGGTTGTTCTGTGACCTTATTTATTCACTGTGTGGTGCGCACATTTTACCCGCCCATTATTATTTTATGTCTTCACCTATAATTAACTGACCCTTGATATGATTATAACTATGGCAACTCTAAACTAGTTCTTGTAAACACTATGTAAGTGATTGATGTTTACGAATATTATAAAGAGGAGATTTGATTGGATTGAAGTGAAGTGGCTCAGAGAGTCTTTAAAAAATTATTTGCCATTGGAATTTTACATTGTCCCTGATGAACATAGGCTATAATTATAATATTTTTAAGAAAGACCGGGAAATATGAAAACTTGGATTAAAAATTCCCCTTTTATTTTTTTTCATCCTCAAAGTGGCCCTTCCTCGAAGCCGGGCCAGATCAATCGTAACTAAATAAATAAATAAACGTGTCTACTCGATTCTAGCACAAAGTGACCGCGCTTCGGCCAACACACGTCGCTCCATGTGACTGATCACTCCACTCATATATAAATTGACCTCACTAGCGAAATGGCAGCAAAAATATCGGTCCATTTACCAAAACGCGCCGCTAAGAAAATATGTAAAGGCTCTTTGAAATTCAAAAGTATATACGTTTATTTGACTTCGATCCTGATAAAATTATTTTTCTGTCCTAAAATAACTCAAAGGTTATTTGTCTGAAAAATAATATTAATATTATCCAATGGATTACGGGACTAAACCTTTTTATTCGTGATCGTTTTTTTTATAGAAAAGATGGGTACAAATTAAGGAACAATATTAACAAAAATCATATAGTAAATCATTTAAAAATGTATAAGAAAATTAGAAATTAGACAATCAGAAACTTATATTGATTTTCTCTTCACCTAAATGTTTTTCTACTAGTAGAAAGTCTAATTTAAAGTATACTGGTATTGTACTAACCTCTTTGTTTTGTGACAAAATAATGTACTGGTAGGCGCAGTCTGCGTCGAGGGTCAGCACTGATTCAATATTGCTTGTAGATACTACCTATGCTATTGTTATTTATTATTTTCCAATTAGCTTTTTATGGGAAGGAATAAATAATAATAATAAACATTCACGTTTCATTCTTAGGCACATAAACTGCTGTTTGTGATGTAGGTACCTACTGATTAGACTTATATAAGTTTTCTTTTTTGTAAGGAGATATTGTTAATTGTACTTATAAACACCTATCCGTTTTGCCCTACTATGTAATTGTAATAATTCGTGGACAACGGTGCTGATTATACTTAGAGTAAGACTACTTAAGTTTAAATATGTTCATAGTAAGTTATGAGTGTAATTGTTTGTTGTCTTGAATAAATAAAAATAAAAATAAATAAAATAAATAGAACTAGAAACCTGTTGACCTCTGATAATAAGTAAATTATCGTGATACCCGTGAATAATGAGGATAGTAATTTCAAATCGCTTGAGTTACTGTTTTTTTATTTATTTATTCCTGTTTATTATAACACCTTCACTGCGTGAACCAATCCCCCCCCCCCCCCTTTGTTGGCATGTTCAACAGTGGGCATATGTATGATTCAGATTCAGATTCAATAACTTTATTTCTTTAGGCTTACAAAACAAGCACTTAGACAAATCAAATTTCAAACAGATAATTGTTAAAATAAGAAATAATTTGTTATTGATTTCTCTTCACTTAAATTTTTTGTCCACTAGTGGAAGAAGTGAAAAAGAAACCACTAGTACATTCATATATAACTTATGTGTCTAATACAATTTTTGTTTTGCCTATCTAAGTCTAGTTTAATATGATTATTAGATATGTTATGGTAATTAGTTTAATATGATTATTAAATTTGTTTGTGTTCTCATAACTCCCAGCTGAACTACGAGTAAACAACGATCTACTCATGTATGTTGAAGTTAATTGAAATTTTACAGTTTTAACGTATGAAAGACAAAATTTCATAACAAACTAGCAAATGAACAATTACAGTTTTATATTCCTTCGAGAATTTACTGCGATATTTTTCAATTGTACCCGCGATTTTGCACGCTTTGTCTCTATGGAAAAGTTGGAAGCTGTGCTTCCATCGCATCGAAATCTGAGTATACGCAGCTTACACAGTAGGATTTTGTGCCTGGGAATTCCCTTTTCCAAAATTCCCGGAAATGCCCGATTCTTTTTATTATTCTGGAACCGGGAAATTATTAAATCGAAAGATTTCATCTTTGGTTTAATCGTTTACAGTATCAACATTGAACATATTACAACTTTGAACACTATCTGCTTTTATGATTCATAATTGTTTTCCCCAAAAACCATTCACACCTTCCGCAATAATGATAAATATTTTGTTTTGAAATTGGCTACAAGTATCTGGAATTCTCGGGAAATTCCGAGACCCGGGAATTCTTGGGATAAATCCTCTTGTACTCTCGAATTCGATACGTTAGACGCACAGCTTATAGATTATTTCTATCCCATCGGAACTGCTGTGCGATTAAGTAAAAACCACTCATCCTATTATTGACATTTGAAAACCATTTCATGGCCGGTGTATTTTTTATATTATATGGATAGAATGCGATGTAAATTAAAGGATTAGTGGTTTATTACTGAAATAAAAATAGGCTATTTTATTCAACGCGCTGCCGTGTGGTTCCGGCATAAAATTTCACCACCCCAACTCTTCCCGTGGGTGTCGTAAGAGGCGACTAAGGGAAAACACCGAGGGGCGGGCAGCAGCACCCTCTGCAGAACAACTCCACCAAACCGCGATCCCCAACCCGTATGCCCAGCGTGGGTATTATTGGCAATAACCCCCAAATGATAAGTAATGCATTCTATGACGCTCATTAGGAGAGGCCTATGTCCAGCAGTGGACTATCATAGGCTGTTGATGTTGATTCAACGCTTAGATCTACTTTTATGCAAAATAGCAGCCTGATCTGTTTAGCAGTTTTAGCGTTACAAACATCCATCCATTTTTATCATAAAACACATTGTATACCTACAGAAAAAAAAAAAATAGTTTACAAAAGCAAAATACATTTAATGATGCATGATTGCATTTAATAATAAATAGAAATCTTTGTTTTCTGCTAACTGCTTTTCTAAGATTCATAATAAATTCGACAAATTACAAAAGTTTTTGTAAATAGTTTCCATATTTTTGGAAAGTAATACCGATAGAAGTATAATACCGAACAAGAATACATAAAAATAAATAAATTACAATGGGAATAAATTGTATATCTACCATTATTTTGTCCCGTTTTCGTTCAGATATTGAACAATAGTTTCCAGCTATGGTGAGCCGGTGGCATAAACAAAGATGTCAAAGAGCCTACCGACAACCGTGTGTTAAATTAATAACAAACTTATTTAAAAATAAAAATCAAACAGATCTTGCTGTGAGTCTACCTGTCCGAGGTATTGATCGACGTCACTTTACCTATGTAAAGTATTTTAATGATCACTCAGTGTCATATCGAGGTAGAAATTGTTTAAAAGCATACAAAATGTTGGTCATGGTGACCTTGTCGTTTTGTTTACTAAGAAAAGAATAATAAAATTTGCAGTGCTCCGGCCATATTTCCCGTAGAACCGATACTGGCCGTGGTCAAATTCAAGGCTTGCTGACGTTTGACACAATTGGTTTGTTGGACACAATATTTTCAGACACGTTGTCCGAAATTACACTTTTAATTTTAAATAATTATTTAAATGACGTTTTGGACACCACCAATAATGTCAAATTCAAAGTAAGTATTTTTTTTTGCGTAATTACGTAATATGTAATAGATGGTACAGTAAAATAATACACTATCAATGTACTTTTCCCTATATGAGCGTACGTTTTTGGTCTATTATATGCTTAATAAGATGTTCGTTTCTCACATACAATAACCTCGTAGCAGCAACGAGGTAATTGTATGTTAGAAACGAAAACAAAATAACGAACATCCCAATCTCGAGACCGTTCCTATTTTCAATGGTTGAACTTTGCTCCAATCAACCTCATTGTTAGTAATTTCTGCAGTAACAAATAAAACGAATCCCTAAAAGTATCGGAATGAGACTCGACTGAAGTTTGCAGTACTTGTTTACATGGGTACAACAGAAAACTCAACCTCAGAAACCTTAGAGAGGAAAACATTTCCTTTATTTATGGAGTGGTTCCTAGAACTTTCAATTACCTATGCAATTAGAAAATATGTTCAGCTGCACAGCAATACCGTAAAGTCCGTACAGTCAGCTTCAAACATACATAATATGTTTATGAAATATAATTGTGCTATTGATAATGTAGGAATTATCAATAAGACATTATATCACATAATCCTACTTATATTATAAACGCGAAAGTTTGTAAGTATGGATGGATTTTGTTACTCTTTCACGCAAAATCTACTGAATGGATTTTGATGAAACTTGGTACACAGATAGTTTATGACCTGAATAGCATAAGGGCTTTTTATTCCAAAAGTCCCACGGGATTATGAGTTACCAGCCAGCTAACACTAAATAATACACTAAAAGTTTGCAGCACCAGGTGTGCGGCGTACACACACTACAGTGTGTTTGTATATATCTTTGTGATTATTGTAAATTGCATTTAACAAGTACAATGTCTAAGCAAATGAACAAAATATCGCGGACTTTTATAAATAAAAGTTACGAGTAAAAGAAGACACTCTGCTTTTTGAATAATAATAAATAATGCTGGACAATTCACACAGCTAAGCAGAGCTTAAAGTAAAAATAGGCTGTATGTACAATACCTTCGCCGCTGACTGTACCTATGCTATTTCAAAATAATTATCGATATAGCAAAAGTGCTGTTTTGTTTGATATTCCTTTAATATTGTATACAAAGGTGTGCATACAAATCGTAATTTATGCTGGAAATTTATCAACGTTTTTAAAACCAAAGGATATGATATTGTAAATTTTACGAAAACTCTATGGAGGGTTTTTCATATATGAAACTATCATCCAAACTATCCAAACCCTTGTTGGGTCGACAAGGGAAGAAACTTTTTCAAAAAGTAGGTGAACTTTTGAACACATATGAAACCATGTCAAATTAAATATCCGACCGGTAATTGTTACAGTTCAAATAGGTTCAATCCTATTTAGACAGCAGCGCGCGCGGACTTTGCGTCCTTAAAGCCCAACACACACCGTAAAGGTAGTGTTGGAGCACTTTCAGTGACACATTTGTGTCAAAGAAATTTGACACTGATAATTGGTCGCCGGGTTGGTAGAGCGGCCATCTGGGTCGCCGCCAGCTCTTTTACTGTCAAACTGGTGTCAAAAAATTCAATGACAATGAGAGTGATCGTCGCGATGGCAGCGACCGCTGGGACGATGCGATAACTTTCAATGTCCAACTGTTGTCAAAAAATTTGACACTGAGAGTGGTCTCCTGGATGGTAGTGGCCGTCTGTGACGCCGCGAGATCTTTTAGTACCAAAACTGGTGCCACAGAATTTTGGCATTGAGTGTGTGCGCCGGGACATCAGCCGTCTGAGACGCCGCGTGCTTTTTCACTGTCAAACTGGTGTCAATGAACTTTGACACTGATAGAACTAGACGCATCACTGCCGGCTGCTACTATCCCAGCGTGCACTTTTATTTTAGTGTCTAAACACTGGACACAAGCAGAAAAGTGTTGCCACTTCTTTGTAATGGCAGTTAGATATGGCCAAGAAATCAAGTTTAGTGTCAAACTTAGACACCAGTCTGACTCCATAAGAACAGCGCACCAGCCGCTGCCATTCCAGTGTGAATTGAGCCTTAGGCTTGAGTTTAGCGCATCCGTCCATAATAATTCCGTATTATACACAATAGACCACACATCATATACCTAGATACCTAATAGGCACATTATTGTATATTTAGTCACCAAATGACCGGACTATTAATCTAGTAACATGCTATGTCAGTCGGCTTCATTGTTAGCAGGTGGTACCAGTGATTAATTACCAGCAAATGCATTGTTCTCGCGTTAATAATCAATTAGTAGCTTGCTCATTGTTGCAGTATAGTGATGATGAGGTTCGATGGCGCTGAAGGAATTTTTGAATTTTATGTAGAAGAGGCTGGCTAGAATGAGGCCAAGATGTATACACGTATTTCACGTACAACCTTCACAAACATATATATTATTTTTAAATTTTTGCTGATACATAGAGAAATCTCTAGAGCGTATGCATAAATTAAAAAAAAAAAATTCTTTCGGACAGCAAGAGATATTCGTTGAGAGAAACTTTTGTTTCATTGTGTCTTGTTATTTATTTTTTGGATCTATGTAAAGATTTATTTCTTTCTAAATTTTAATTTTCTCAGATGTATCTATCTAATCATTGATTAATAATCATATAAATTTACTTAATCAGAAAGAAATCTGAATGTAATGAGATTACACAGATTTAAAAAATTAAAAACAATATTTTGCTTTGAAGGCAATATAGCTTCAAGTTTATATAAAAAGCTGCGTTTTACCGTCCTGCAACTATCATTTGTAACGGGGATAAACGTATAAAATCCAATAAAACGCAAGATTTATCCGAATAGGACGGGGAAATAGTAACATAATCCTGGTACTAAAGCGTAAGAGCATTCTACTAACCCAGATAATAGTAGGGCTTTGCAGGCCCTATTCGCATGACCGTTGTGTAAAGGTATTGAGAATGGTTTCTGATAACTCTGATGCGATATTTGTACCGTCTTATTGTTAGCCGGAATTATTAGGTAATGAGTCATAGATTAGATTAGGGGAGGCCTATGTCCAGCAGTGGACTATTATAGGCTGGTGATGATGATGATGATGATGAGTCATAGATTAAATATTCTAAACATAAATGTGGTATTCATTATGTCTAGTTTGAGGAACGTGTCAATTAATAAAAGCACTCATAACCGACCATTTACGAAAAAATGAAGAATTACCGCCATCGTCTCTTCGCACCTGGATGAAATTTAAAGCTTTTAAGCGATATAAGTGCGTATTCTATCTCCTGTAAAAATAATCCCACCTTACCTAGCATGATATTTTGATAAAGTTTGATAAAGTATGTATTTGCTACTACAGCCTGGCAAAGGCTGGGCAGTAAATGAATTAAGTTTTTTACTGTTGAATGTTTTAATACATACATATAGCCAAACATATTCTATTTTATGGATATAGTTGTCCCGTATAATAACAAAAAAACAGTTTTAATTTATTTGTGTATTACTTGTACTACAATTTGGTAGATAAGCTATTATTATTAGTATTTCTTTAGCATTAACACCGCCGTCCTAAACTTTCACTTAGATTGCCTGGAATGCATTGTTAAAAGCGATAAGGCCTACAACTCTCTTGCCATTCTGTAAAATAAGTTAAAATAGGTAGGTACCTAATGTTTTTTTTAAGGCTCAGGCAAATAAAGCATCTATTCTTCGAATTCATGAATTCGAAGTCGGTATTTAGTTTCTTCGAATCAATCGAATTATATATCTTATTGTAATTTTTCTACAGAAACTTAAATTCTTGGTGGAATGAGTTAACCTTGATGAGAGAATATTAATAATTTTTGGTGTAGATTATCCTAAAGCGGTAATAACCTCACCAACACCCGAAGTTCCAATCCAAAGGTCAACGTATCAGGAAGGATATACAATTTGCAGGATTCGTACATTTACAAACTTATTATCCCTCGTCATATCGAATAGAAAAGGACGGTGACAGCTGATACCAAATACCCAATTTGTAGGCCCCGGCTTGTTTTCTATTCTATAGATGAACCGGATCCAGCCCGAGCAATAATTATCGCAATATCTGCTTTCGGCTCTGAGCAGGGTCATTGTATTATGTTGTTAATACGGTAGAGGAAAAGAAAAGATATGCCTCTGAAACTGACGCTGAGCTTTATTTCTGTTTCTACAAATACGAATGTTCATAAAAGAAATAAGGAAGTATTTTCGTCAGTTCGTTTGACTACAATCTTACCCGATGGTAGGTGTCGAAGTGGTTGACCACGCAGTTCTAGAAGATCATAATCATTCTTGTATTGAAGAGACCCAGGTTGTATTTAGCCGGATAAACGGATCTATTATTAAACAGGAAATATAATTTTATTAAAAACACAGAATATTTTTCAGAATAACAAGATTTCCCTTTAATTTAGGGTTAATTAATGTGGTAAAACCTTCATAAAGAAAATCAAAAATAGGTCACCGAATTAGAAATGGTACCTATTTACAATTTAAACAATTGAGCTATGTGCAGACTGTTGCAAACAAACTTCTGACATGAAGCTGTATTGTATTCTTTATACATTGATTTCTGTCCACAACTTCGGGCGCATTATTTTTGGGATCAAAGGTAGTCTTTATAAACGTTATACCAAATCAAGAAATACTATTTTTGTTATATTAATATTATATATTTTATGGTACTTTGTCGATAAATACTCCGGGAGCACTGGTTATTTCCTGAATTTAGTAAAGAATATACCTATGTAATGAATTTTAGTTATTTAGTACCCATAACGCAAGCTCTGATTAGCTTGGGGCTAGATGATGCTGTGTGGATTGTACAGTATTATTATTATTTCATCTACCGACTCAATTTAACCTACCGCACCTTAGCTATTTAAAGGGAATCTGAGGTCGACGGACGCTAATAAGTGACTGGTAATCAAACATTTTATGTATATTTAGGTATATTCCCAATGGAATGTAATATTCTGTCCCAAAATATCCCTTCTATTTCTCATTTCTCATGATAAAATCAAAATATCAACCCGTCCCTTCGTCAATATCTGCATAACTTAGAAACATGACTGGTTTATTAAAATACTTGCTTGTTAATGAAACAAGAATTATTTACCCATCCTCGAAACATTATTAAATTGAACAAAATCCCGAGTTTTGTTATTACCACAATTTAACACGTTATGAAAATTTTATGTAGGGATTCAGGAATAGCTGGATTAATCCCTTAGCCGTATTATCCCCATAAAATACCGATGTCATATTTTACTTACTTTTTTGTCATACTGACAAAATTCTGTAAATTGCTAGTAAGTTTTGATAAGCTCTATGTAACCTAAAAATGAGATATTTTTTTAACAAATGAAATACGATTTTCAGAAGTTAGGTTTAGTGGGGCATGGTTCATCAGTCATCTGAGGCGACGACTGTCGGGTGTCTACCCTTTGAGCCTTAAAAGTCGTCTACGTAAGTGAACAGAAAAAAATTACAATACCTAAACCGAACCTAAACGAAGGGTTTCGTGGATGTAAAGAAAATTGATGATGAATATAAAAATCATTGTAGGGACACTATAATTTTAACGATCGGTGAAATTCAAGTGCTTTGTTAATTTTTGTTCGTTTTAATACTCAAAATATGTATAAGTTGTGTAGGCAGATACGCAAAAATAGAGTTTGGTGGCCACCAAGGACAATTGCGTGTCTCTTGTAATCTTTGCAAATAAAATTATTACAAAGACGTTTAAACAGCTTCTATATAAATAAAATACAATAATAATCAATTATTTCACACCTATATTGGTTCTTAGAATCATTATTACATTTAGAATGACACAAAATTATGATTGTTTGTTTGAATTGAATAGGCTCCGAAACTACTTGGACCGATTTGAAAAACTCTTTCACCATAAGAATCCTAAATTATGAAATATTTTCAAAAAAAAAATAGGGCGGTACTGTTAGCACTGTGTCCTCTGCAACAGATCATTGATCCACCAGCGATTTTCTTTCAGCATCATCATCCAGTGGCCCACGATGCTGGAGCGGTGGTCCTGCGCCACGGCGCGGCGGCCTGTAGTTATACAATTACAGATCGAACAACGAGTTCTTTTTACCATGTTTAATTGTTTACTAAGCTAAATAACTGTTCTCATGTAAGTGACTATGTTCTTTTTGAGAATAAATATCTTAAAACCTAAACCTTGTTATTAATTAAGTAATTTAAACTTCCTATGAAATTTTAGTTTCCCTTGTTTTTTTTTGTTTCCTTGTTATTCTTTGTTCAATAATAACTAAAATGGGTGGCAGCGCTAGTTAGGGTCGCGCTAACATCTTGCGAGAAGCAAAAAGTTATCAAAGATGGATGGGGATCTAGCTTCGCTCACTTTATCTTCATACTATAACTGGATGGGGTATTGTTGTATATACTCTCCTAGAAGGCAGCAAACTATTTCTCATTTAGTAAAGTTTCGCTTAGCCATGAAGCGTTGTAAATTAAGTGGTCTTCTCTTGAAAGTCCTCTTTATGAAGCGGGTACATTTAAAAACTTCATTATAACTTCACGGACGGGTGCCTATAGGGTGTTTGAGCTAGAACCATTCGGCGACTGGACAAAATTTTCGTCAACACCCATTGGGACCAAAATTTTAGTGTGAGTTGACGATCGATTCCCTTCGACTACATTATTGCTGTCATAAAATTAAAGGTTAGTTGCGGTTGCTGCCATTATGGCCCAGACTTCACCAAAGCGGAGATGTGTGGAGACATCCTAACCGAAGACGTTTTTTGACTACGGTGTCTCCACCGAAGCCGTGAGGCGATGCGTACTGGCTAGACTGGAGCGAAGATGTTTCCTAGCTAGAGAGGAATGCATGCAGCAAGCGTCGTCATGTTTGCATGATCTCTTCTCGTCGCCGCGTTGAGTGACATCACCAGATTGCGAGGCACAGCTCACATCTCCGCTTAGATCTTTCTCTGTTTTCTTCGCATACGAATTATATCTAGACCTGGTGGCGAAGTGGCGGTGGGCGAAGGTCCGCCGAAGCAGGAGCTCGATTGACGCTTCATTACAACTGTGTGTACAACTTTCAGATATATAATATGTTCACGGTGTTCTGGTTGTTATCTAAGTATCATTTAAAATATCTATCTTTGTGCGGTGGACGAAGGTCCGTCAGCGACGTAGGAGTTTCGATTCCCGCCTCGGGACAAATATTTGTACGATCTGCAGATATTTTTTCAGGTTTCCTATGTACGAGTATAATAAAAATATCGTCTATCTGTGTAATATATTTATGTATTTTATCATGTATATAATAAGTCATCTAGGAACTAGTCACCCCTAGAACAGCTCTATCGATTTTGAACAACTGCAGAAAAAAATAATCCTGTAAAAAAAGCAAAGTTCATCTTCTTATTTTTAGTTAGGGTACATTTGTTTACACAAACACAAACCAACAAAGAACCTCTGACCACAACTCCGTTCTGTCGGTAGTAAAAGGTTTGTCCATGGTTTCATAGTCCTAGATCCTGGTACAACTGCTGACCTAAGCTTTTTCTTCCCCCTTTGCAGCAGTAAGTAAATGAAATCTGTTTTACTTTCGCCCATTTTTCATGAAACTGCTTTTTAAGTCCTTCCGTCCGGGCTTAGTGTTGATACTAATGCATATTTTACCTAGATCTAAGAATACATAGGGATCAACAGACAGCGGCTGAGCTTTCTACTTTATTTGTATTAGATTACTTTGGGTTTCGTGAAAACTCCGTACGTACAGAATAAAAAGGAAATAGGGAAATAGGAATAAAAGATTTATTTCCCTTTGACAAACATAATCTGGTCGCTAAGTTTTTCAATTGAAAGTTTGTTAGCTGGAATTCGCTTTCGTAGAAACAAATAGATGCGGTAACCTAAATTAGGAAAAAATGCATTTCTGTACACGAATTCTTTTATTGAATTTATTTTTTAATGAAGAAAATATTAAAACATGCATGTAATGCCGAACAACATAAGTTGAAGAGCGATGACTATATCAGGTAAGTACATCAAAAGGACGAAATTTTTTTAAGATTTTGGTACACGTCTCCAATGAGTAAATTTATGTTGAGATTGAATTCACTGGATTTTGACTTACTATCCAAGCCTCATCTTTATCATGGAGCTGTGTTTAAGTTTTAGTCTATATCTATGCTGATATTATAAATAGGAAAGATTATTTTTGATGTTTGTTTGTTTGAATTGAATTGAATCCGAAATTACTAGACGGAATTGAAAAGTTCTTTCATAATTAGAATCCTTCATTATACCTGATGAACAAAGGCTATAGAATAACCTCAAAAAATTCAAAAATGTTACTTAATGCTTATGTGCATGTGTAATTTTTTTTCCATTTAATAAATACCCTTGCGGACCCGGGGTGGATAGCTAGTTCCTAACAAAACTCTTTCTATCTCCTACCTCTCAGACCTCAAAATCAGAAATAAAAAGTAACTAACTAGAGTCCTTAATAGGTATTGTACACACAAAACTATATAAGTTTTCCTTTCCTCCCATATATTTAGCGCCGGATATCACATATAGAGGACCTACTTTTCATAAAAAAACTACTTTTTACTTACAATTGTATCGCTGGCTTATTGATACGGTTTCAATAGTTTCACACCAACACTCTTTTTTTTTGTTTCGTTACAAAATCATAGAATAATTTGCCACAGAACAGTTTTCGATTTATTTTAAGTGAATTCTTGCATTTCAGTAGGTAATAAACAATTTTAACAGGTCAGTAGTGGCAAATAAAAACGTTTTACTATTTATCCAGGTGAAACGGATTTAAAAAAGGTGCAAATCGAACATGAAACTAAAAACCAACCAATCTAAGGAATGTGAATCCTTAACCAATCCAAAGGCTTTGTTTCTAGCCCAGCATTTATAGGCATGTGAGAGATTTCCTCCTGCTAACATCGGAACCTTTCCGGCGAACTCGTAAAATCCGAGTCGGATTGTGGTGCTTAAACTACCCCCAATGAAATATGCACGTTCAATTCCTCTAGCCAGATATTCAGGCGAACATAAAAATATTTCACTCTATTTGCGGCTGGTCCTTTATTTTATGTTCTCGAACTTGTTGACTTGGCTGAACGGAGAATGAATTTGGTAAAAATAAATTTGAAAACGTTATTATTTGCCATTGGTGTAGTGTTTGTAAAACTAGACGGGCGTATAAATAAATATCGACTTAACTGAACTTTGCCATAAGGGTTAAGTACCTACTCACTTTCTACAGACTTTCTAGTTATTGCAAAAATTTTAATTTCAGACTACGTTTTAGTTTTCGTTTTTTAACACAGCAAACGTCCGAAAATTACGACATTTTTCTAGCTAAGAGTGCATACTTAGTGGATAAAGGTACTAGATTAATTAACATATCTAAAGCTTTTCATTGAAATCATTTGATCACGGGGAATAACGTCACCAAACAAAACATAAAGTTCAAGTTACATGTAACAAACCCGATATTCTTCATTCGATATTGTTAATTTACACAAGCACCCCTGATCCAAACCTTTATAGAACTCCCATCCCTGAATAATACCACCGTAATACACGAAGAAGCCCCCAAGGAGTCTAAGAATTATGCTACAAATGTGCCAACTGCTGAACCGTTTTACGACAGCAATGACGCTTTGAATCGGATTTGGATCACGTTTCTCGCAGGCTGACGTGTGTGACAATCTAGTAAGTTGCCGACTTGCATAAATTTGCAAGATTAAGCAGGGGCAGGAAGCCTCGGCCTATTTCCATATACCTTTTGAATCTTCCTCTTGCTTCAGTATTCATAAGTCATTTTGAGGACAAGGTATGGAGGGTATTTCACTGTTTTGAAGTATGGAGGGATCTGTTGTGTTGGTATAATTATTATGTTTGTGAATAGAAATTTATTTCAAAATTTAGCTAAAATTAATTTGTGCAAAAACAGATTTCACTTTCTTTAGATAGGTACGTTTATTGTTTAAAGGACATTATGATACGAGTAAGTAGCTAAAATCTAAAATTAATTTTATCTTGGTTTCGTTATAAGCCCCATTTATAATAAAGAGGCTTTTAAAGCTAGGTACTAAAATAAATCAATCAATCTAGTACAAGTATTTCATTAAGCCATTTGTGCAATTTTAATTTCATGAATAAGCATGTGATGTAGGTATTTAATTTAATAAATATGTAGGAAAACATCTTATTGAGACCACAGAAGTTCCTTTCGACTTTGAATTCATCTCTTTTCGGCTTTCCAATAAAGTGAATGGTAACAATTATACCTATTATATAATATGTTGTGTATTATTAAAAACTTTTATTTAATCAACCAAAAACAAAACTTTGAATAAAAATTACCGGCTGAAATACGAGTTTTGTAACAAAAGCTAAATAGGAAGCACTAAGCGTTGAGGCACCAACGGATTGTTGCAGCTGCCGCAAGACCCACCATCCACTGGGGGTACATGTGGATGTCAATACTGCGCCCGCATATGTCATTTATATCTACTATTATAAAGAGGAAATATTTGATTAGGTATTTGTTTGTTGGAATTGAATAGGCTCCGAAACTACTAGACCGATTTGGAAAATTCTTTCACCAATGATTCTAAATCCTAAATTTTCAGTTATGAACATAGGCTATAGAATATTTTCAAAAAAGTTAGGGTTCCGTGTGAAAAATTCAATTCTTGTTTAATACCCGTGCGAAGCCAGGGTGGACCGCTTGTTCCCGTATAATCCTTACAAGTCATCTGCGTAAATGCCGACACTACATTCTTCGTGGATAAAAAGCCCATTGCAGAAAATGATGTCACAAATACTCAATATATATTCCACCTTATTCTTTATCTGATCTCGTTATGAGCCTGAACTGCCTTCCCGGCTTCTAAATTCTCCGTACAATTTCAGAGTGACTTACGGAATGTGCAACATAGCACATTTGCTGCATATTGTACAGTGCGGTATACCAGATGATATGTATAATACGTCACGTTTTGCCTCCACCTCCGGCTAAGACCTCGCTTATAACGGAAGCCTCACTGATATTATATTCAGGGTTCTGTCCGACTGGAAACGGTTGCATCTGATTTGGAATGTCTTGGAATATAAGATACCCGTCTCTTGTCCGTAGAAGAACGTACGAGATGATGTTGCCAGCTTGTATCTGCTTATTCAATGCTTTTGTTCTCTGGAAATGTTCATTGTGTTCCCTTATTTTACTCTGCATTGTTTTAGACTACTTCATGTATTTCAATTTAAAAAAACGGGATTATTAAGTATTTAGGTTCCTAATTTTTTCGTTTGCAGCGCCTATATTTTGTTTAGCCACTAAAACGTTAACGTAAACATTAACTTTAAAATTTAAAATGCTATAATTCAGTCAGAACTGCCACAAAATATTACTGCATACAGTAATTAGAAGTGCTACATTTTGAGTAAAAACAGTTTCCCGTCTAAAACACAGTTTGATTACATCTGCAGTAAATGTACGCGTCGCATCGCGTCAGCACTTACACGACACACAAGTGTGCGAAATGTACTCGAATTTACCCAATTAGAGGCACTTTTATTTGCTCTATATCCACGGTAACTGTGATAAGATATTTTAATGGGACGATACGATGAACTGCAAAAAGTACCTATTAAAAAAACCGAAAAAGAATCACATTTTACCAAAACTACATGCTCAATCTGGATTTTGCTTTTACCCTGTCGCTTCATAGCATAAGATCAAACCTCTATTTTTAGGTAAGCGAAGCCATGGTAGTTAATTTTTACGATCACACCTGGGGCCCAATTCCACTAAAGTTTTAAAAAATGCGAGAATGGCGCCATACTATTGAGATAGAGATTCAGTCATAAGTTTATTTGGTATTCTACTAACGTTTCGTTACAAAGATTATGATTCAAAATAGCATGTCAATGGAGTGGTAGGATAGTGTGGCCATTTCTAACATAAAATAAATTGGTCGTGACCATAGATACTAATTATTCTATGATGACTACATGGTCGTGCCGGTCGAAATATTTTTGGTACTCTGGCCTCTTATTTAGAGGAGTTTTAAGTATATATCGTTGTAAAAATTAACTTTAACGTGTTAAAAATCAATTAACATCGCTCTTAAACACAATAAAACGCAACTAAATCACGATTTTAGGAAAATTTGTGTGCGACTATCCTTAAATGACAGATAAGAGCTGAAGTTGTCAAAGTCAAAACGTCGTCGGTAGTACTGTCATATTTTCTGTGGTAAACAAATTATGTTATCCTGAATACGAGAGCGAGCGCAAACCACGGAACTTGTTTATTTTACATATAAAACGACCAGAAAACCCGAAACAAATGTCAGCAGTCGTATAAACATTCATCGGGAATCGAACCCGCAAACTCCTGCGTCGCATGCGGACCTTCGCCCACCGTCTCACAGAAATAAAAATCAAACGAATTGTTTCTTCGTAATGCATTTTATTATTATGATTATCGGTCTATTTGTGTGAGTTTGACGACAACCAACGATACCTCTAATAGTTTTGTTGCATTGCACTTCCACTGTTCTTTCTATTCCGTGGCCTGAACAGTTTTTTCTTGAGTTTTTTTTTAGATTTTATCAGTATTGAAAGTTTACAATAAAGTGAATTCTTTCTTCTCTTCTCGTTTGCCAAGGACATCAAAACAATCATTTAAACATTCTCTATAAGATTCCGCTGAACAGATTTGTGATTGACCTTGTTCAGTGCCTCGATTACCTCCCTCTCAGCTCTAGAAACAGCAGGCTGCTAGATTTTGCGAAGAGCACTCTGGCATACTAACATTTGATAGGATCTGGTTGCAAGAAATTCCAGTGCACTCAATATCTGCAAAATAAATTGTTTTGATTTGTAGGTAGGCAGTTTAATACATAATATAATGCTTAAAAAACTGATATAATCAACAAAAATACAATACAATACAGTACAAATACTCTTCATTGCACACCAAGAGAGAAAAAGCAAACAGAAAATCAAGTTGCTACATGGGCTTATCGCTAAGATTTTTTTCCATGCAACCTTTGGATAACAGCATCGGATAACAGTGTGCTATGCCACTCATTAGGGGAGGCCTAAGGTGTTATTATTTTTAGGACTACCAACAAGAGATAACAAGGAAAACGAAATAACGATGACCAATTTCTTAGGTCTAACTCTCTAATTTATAGGCAGCAGCTTATAAATCAAGTAAGCATATAATACAGAAAACTGGCATACAAATTAGCTTAAAATTTGTTTGAAAATGAAATTATATTTTACAATAATAAACAACATAAAGTGTGCTTATTGATGATGAAAGAAGTTTGTTTGTTTTATTTACCTTCGTCAGGATATTCCATCAACGGCAGGAACGGCGTTCCTTGCCCATTTACGGAGTGAGGTCTTCAGCTAGTGTTTGTACTGTACATTTGGCAATACGATAAATTTTCACAAATTCCCTTTCCGTAAGGTCTCTTGCAGAAGAATCCTCTTGTATCCTGACGGCAACATGCTGATGAATGTTTATGATGCCTCTTTAGGCTCACCATGCGTCTTCTAATGAAAAAACTCATTCTTCTGAATTTTTATCTTAGGCGATTTGTTTACAAAAACACCAAGGAAAGGTACCTTTGTTCAATGGAGCTTCAATGACACGATAAATGCTAACCATAGACTAAATTAGCTGTCAAAAAAATAGTAGAATACCATTATTGTACGCGATTGGAGCAAGATTGGAGATACATTTAATAGTAGAATACGAGAAAACAAGTTCAATGGTCCAATGGTCATAGACAGTCATTGATAGGGCTAAACAGAAAAAGATTGTGATAGTAGAATACCAAAAGGTGTAAAATGAGACAATTGATAGGCGATATCATTGTCATCGAGAGGAGATTGTATTAGTGGAATTAGGCCCGCTTACGAGAGCACCGAATTGAAACAAAAGAATTGCGATGATATGTAAAATTCTTTTTTAAATTCGAGGATTTAGGTATAATAATATCATTCAACAATTCCTTCGGCTCATTCAGTGTGCTAGCCTTGGATTGATATTCTTTCAGATTAGTTTATTTTAAGCAGTGTAGATTATTGGAATATGGTATCGAAAGCTACAACAAGCGGTCCCATCACGACTGGAACTCCACAGGACAAACAGAAATGGCGACGTATATTATGACGCCAAGATACACTTCGGCACGTAAGCTATACGTAAGGTGTCGACTCAACCTCGAATGCTTTCTGAACATAACGCAAACTTTGCTTGTATAACCACATGATGGTAAAGAAGTCGTATCGGCAACGTTATTAGGTCTCAAGTACAGCACGTGGTGTAGGAGAGTCGTCGTTGGCACGTGCCCACGGTCTTGAATGTTTATTGCAATGAGATTGCGGCATTACTCGAGTTATAAGTATGTGGACATACTAAGATTTAAACAGGTCAACGTGACACTGCGAGATCATTTGGTAAGGTTCCATGATTTTGCAACTCGGTAGAAAGGTTACTTAGCGACATCTGGAGAGCTTTGTAATGCAGACACGTAGTAGCGCTTAAGTTAATGGCGCTATCGGATTCCAGAAGTTATAATAATGTTTTTAGACCAGATGTTGTTTTTGTGATTTCCAAAAAAATAAACTAATTGAAAACCAAAAAGAATCATAGGATCCGAACTAATATCATAAAAGCGGAATTAATTCTGTTTGTCGGTATGTACCTGTTCATGCTTAAACGGCTGAACAGGCAGTAGTCTTCATAGTATAAATAAAAAATTTGGCAAAATACGATGTTACGACAGTTATCAAAGAAAACAACATTCCAATATATCGTAAACCATCCTCATTCCAAAATTCCTTAAACATCATTTCTAACTCCCCTTACATTTGTAAACCAAAGAGTGAAAGTAAACTGCTATGCCAGCGTTTACCGTGCCTACCACACGGCGACTGTGAATACTCGCTAATGAACAGTGCGCGTCAGAATTAAGTACCCCCTTGTACCTATACAAACTATTTTCGACTACTTTTAATTCCCTTGTAACTTGTCACAATTTTTCAAATGCAAAAATTTATCAGGTCGCCGCTCAGGATCGAACTGCCCTTCCATAATACTCAAAGTCTAAAATTCACAAAAATAACAACTATTGTGTCCCACATACATTGAGATAGGGGGGGGTACTTATATGTGACGCGCACTGAACATCACGCATTCAATAGAAACTTTTCAATCACTGCCCTGCCCTCGTGCTAGATTTCAGCGGTAAGCGGAAATGGAAAACTTGTGATTCTCAGTGGTAATGTTTTTACTATACATTTTCCACATATTACGAAATCGGTCGGAGTTTTATTTCATCGTGATAAAGTCACAAAAAATACATAGGGGATATAATACATACTGGGATATACTATGGATTTATTCCCTATTCCAACGAGACGGGTCTCTGTGTGAGTTGACACGGAATTGTTTGATACAAACGGGCTCCAAACTGCGGTTTCCAACCCGCATGCCCTGCGTGGGGATTATGGGCAATAGCCCCCAAATGGTAAATCATGCCGTATAATGACACTCATGAGGTGAGGCTTATGTCCAGCAATGGACAATTATATGATGATGATGATGAAACGTGCTCCAGCTCCGCTTTATGTATTGTTTGTAATAGGCTGCAGTTAGCTCAATTATTTTAATAATAAATACTAGTTATTATTTATTTCATTGTCATTATTTTTCTTAATAAATATTGAAAAAAAAATACTAAACATTGCTCAGCTAAATTAACAATATCTACTAAGGGGTGGATGCACCATAAAATTCACGCAATCTGAAGCGACGACGCAACGTTTGAGAGATTCCTTTTTTTCTCATGAGAAAGACGTCTGGTGCGCCCATAGAGAGCTGGGGTGCATTATTATGGCATATACTAAAGGCATTGTTTATGCTTAGACATCAAACTCTATGTTGCAAAAATTTATCAATAAACAAATTGACATAGATGTTCTTTGTAAAAGGCATAATACAAAATATAAGATTATCTAGACGATATCTAGTTTTATATTTAATTTATGCTTTTGGACGTGTCCTAAAGCCCTGTAAGGTCCTAAGGAAATAAAGTACTTTGATATTTGATAGGTATTTTGCTAAAGTATAATAGTATGTTGCTTAATCTAACGGCATAAAACGTTACACATTAATACAATAAAAATCTATTGTTAATTTGTTTAAAAAAAAAATTAATTGACCTTTTGTTTAGCGTTCAAAAGTATATTTTCCACTGCCATACGTGCAAACAGGAACGCCACCTTGGTTCAAAAGCTATTGTAACCGTTTATTCTGCTCAGAACAGATAACCTCATCGATTATTTGATTTAGATTCATGTGAGATACAGGTCCATGCAATAACGCAAGGTGTATATCATGTTTCAAGGATGGTTATGCGACCGTACTTCTAGGTTACCGTAAATACAGGTAATGGAGCGAACGGTACAGAGAGAATAGCATAACAAATGGGTGATGGCTATGAGTTACCGGTATGTGGGGATGGCGTCATAAATAAACGTCCTATCTATCATCTGACATAGGTAAAAAGGTACAAGTTGTGCATAAGTGAAATAACATTGGCCTTAGTAAGATTTATTCCTGGAGTTATCTCCAAAATTAAGTTAATTTTGACCTCAGATATTTGATCGAGACTTCAAGTTTCAGATATTTCATTTAATTTTAGTATAATTTGGTCGTGTAGCGGTGTTTTGCACCACAGGTTCTCAACACAAATTCATGTTTGTACCAAAACAATGGAACTGACAGATATAGTAGGGTTAAGGCAGGTAAGTCTATAGTTAAAACTCTAAATATCTACTGTGATAAACAGTCAGTCAGTATGACTCAATTGCATACATACCGCCTTCGCGGGCCTTACGTGAATAAAGTTAAAGTAATAAAACAATAATATTCTAACCTAGATCTCTGAATTATCCATGGAGTATGAGGCCACAGTCCTCCGGGAATACAGTAACACAACTCTATAATAAACTGACTTCGCAGTACACCGCGCCACACATTCCACGCTAAAAGTTTCTGCATAAATCACTAAGAGCAACTTTATTCAAACGACTCTGGGGTGACATTCGTTAGAATACCACCTCGAATGTGCTCTCGAGCTACTTTCCAAGTGTGATCACTGTACCCATCTTGGTTTCAGTGGCACGTGAGGAACTTTTGGAACTTGCTTTGTATTTTAAATTTAACACCTGTAAAAAACTGCTGCTCTGCCTGCGGAGAGTTTGTTATCTTGGGATATACCTACGATAATGGCAGGAGATGAAACGGAATTTTAACAGCTTTTGAATAAAATATTGAAGCAAACGTTTCATTCACCGATGAGCCAATATTTTACCCCTAGTGCATCATACGCGTCAGAGAACTTTAACCCATATAATGTATTAGAACCCAAAGATATGTCGTATTCAGAAAGTGAACACAAACAAGGTATTTTTTAAGGCCTTCTTAGTAGACTTCTTAGGTAGGTTCATCATGTAAAAAAGTAGGATGTTAAAGTTTTTTCAATGAAAATGCTACGTTAGTGCGAAAAACCTCATTGTTGACTAAGTTGTCCAGCGTTATTAATTTAACGAATATTAATAGTACTTTTACTAACGGTCAATACTTTCTAGTAATATTTTAAGCTTCAAGAATAAGTTATAGTTTTACATATACGATTATGGTTGATTGAAGAATTAAGAGCCCATTAATAGGCCACACTACTAACTCTGCGTATTTTATTCCCTACAAGCACCCGCCTGTCTAAGGCCCTGATTACGCCAAAATCTCCTTTTTCGGATGAGCATTTTCAGCAGAATAAGAGATATAAGATACAGAAATTCTGAATATAATTATAATCCCATTATTACGTGTTTTTTAATTATTAAAAAAAAATAACTATATTATAATAATGGAAATTTTAAAATAAATAAATAAGTAATGCTGTACCATCCACAGCATCATCTAACCCCGAGCTAAAAAATTCATTGATTTCATAAAGTACCAATTCTGTGAGCTACTTTCTGTGTTTTTTTCTTAAAAATTGGTATGGAAGCTGCATCACGGATCCAGTCCGGCAGCCGATTGTAAACCAACGGAACCATCATAAACGGCAGTGAATGTGTAGTGAATGTGCTAAGTATTATATATAAGTATTATTATATTATATGCGAGTATAAGAATTGGGTGCAAGTTTATAGAGGAAGCTCTCCTATGTTATAACGAACTGTTCAAACTACCGCAATTACTGTGGAAGACGAACCCACTCAAGAAAAGTTTCAAGTTTGATCTGCTCTTTGCATGTTCGTTAAAATTCATTTGCAAAGTCGAGTCGGGAGACTTGCATTTCTAATTTGAGTTAATTCTGTACTTTCCGGAGGTACAAATTAACTCCATGTGCTCTCTATGACTCACTCAGTGCTGGTAACTTTACATGACCTACCTAGACCTGGCAAAGTGAGGTCTGAGTGAGACGCCATTGGTTGTGGGTCAAAATTTGTGGCAAAAGTTAATGTTTTTACTCAGAGTGGTAGAAAAGAATGACAGTATAAGATACCGCTACATAAATTAATTGCTTTATTTTTAATGTTCTGAACATTAAAAAGGAGTAAGTTCAGCTAGAATCTGCGAAAGACTGCAGGCAGATGCTGGATGCAACAAGCTGAAGACAGGGTGCTATGGCACGCATTAGGGGAGCTGATGATATTGATGACGAATTATTGATTTCGGGGAAGGTTTTGCCTATTTTTAGAACGTAGGTACTTGTAGTAGGTACAAAAAAAGGACAAAGCAAAGAAAAAAATTATTACAAATATCGGGCTCGTCTTCGTGTGCCACAAAACGGTACTACATATTTTCCTTGAACCGTAGAAACCCTGTATTAACAGGGACGTATCGTATGCTATGCAATCAAATTGCAACGATTTGAAAAATCGCTTCAGGAAAAATGGTCAGAGCAATGACGAATTGACGATGTGAACCGCAGCATATGTTCAATCAATTTTACATGTAACCACACTCAGTCCTCCATCCGTTTGTGTTTTTTTCATGAAAACGCATAAATTGTCAGTTTTAGTATGGCTCAATTTTATAGCAGTTCACTTTTTTCAGTGTCGCTAAACTTGACATTATTCGCTTTTGGCCCGAGCGGTCTAGCTATTTTATGCAATGAATGAGTTTTCATGGCCTACGAGTTAAATCAAAGAAATTAGGAAACCACTACCATACAGCGAGGCAATGCAGTAGTATCTTGCGTACATTTCCAAATAATATTGTTATAGATCAGCTGAGCCTGTAGAACCTGTAGTGTAGAACCTGTAGTTTGTTTGCGACAGTCTGCAGTTAACTCAATTGTAAATACTAGTTTTAGTTAGGTTAAAATATTGTAATTTTCGGTGTTTATAAAGGTTTCACCCGGTTATTTTATTAAAAAAAACATACTACAAGTGAGTTTATGATTTGTAATTCTGATAATAATAGTGAGACACAAGGGAAGATTTTTATATTTAGTTTAAAACTTTGTGACAAAACTGGCGACATTTTCACACCTATATTCCAAATTCAATGGGATTTTTTTAAACAAACCACAATTACCAAAATTTACACGTTTGGAGATTGGCGATATTTAATTAAAGAAACATCGACTAGCGATGTAAATTATGTTTAAAAATACAGCAATATAGTGAATTACAAATTAAATACGACCGATTTACAAAAATTTCACATTGAATAAACAAGAGTACAACCATCTCTGTTGCAAAACCAGAGGGTTACCAGGATGTGACCTTGCATAAAACAACGTGTTATTTTTGGACTATTTACGCAATTTTGAAAGCTTTGTCTGAGACGCTGCCAGTTTCTGTTTACCAAAGCGTAATTTGATTTTCCGAATAAGTCGGTAAGTAGGAGCCTTGCCGGGTCACAAACAGGACTTTAATAAAAGGTAATTTATTCAATAAAAGCTACGGAGATTCTGCGTTTATTTTCCTTCCATGAAATTGAAATTACGATAGCTTTGAAGCATCTACCTTTGGACCATGAAAATAGTCATGAGAGATGTTTTATATTACGTTCTGTTATTACTAGCCTTTACGCTTGTTGATTCTTGCGGGTTGCTTTCAATTCTAATTGGGTTAATAGATAGAAAGGACTCTCTTTTTTATATCCTATAGACCTCCGTTTGAGCACAACCATGGAAAGTGATTATTGTATTGGATGGATGGAAATGTGAAAAGATACTTTCTCCACGCCTTAACTAAGCAACAATTGCATAAGAATTGAGGTGATAAAGCTTGTTACCGCGTAAAATGTAATACAATATTATATATTATAATATTGTATTATGAATATCAGTCATCTAGTACCCATAACACAAGCTCTGCTTAGCTTGGGGCTAGATGATGTTGTGTGGATTGTCCGGCATTAATTAATTTATGTTAAAATTATTATAATTATTGCCTTTGAATGTGACGAAGAAGTCTCTTTAAAATTATTAGTTACTCTTTCTCATAGTATGCTAAAGCCCTATAAATCGCCTAAAGTAAAAAATCACTATCATATTACACCAAAAAGTTCGCCTTTTTGGTGTAATATGACGTCATAAACAGCGCGTACGAAAATGTTTAAAATAATAGACTAACAAGCCAGAACGATGCGGAGCTGTCGAAAGCAGACAGGCATTGACGATGAGTAGCGAGCTGCAAATTAGCGCGTTGGACCGGCCAGCACAAGCGCCTGTCGAGTCCGCTGTCGCATCATTTGTTTTCCGATAAATTTCGTACAGTTAAATATGAATACAATTTTTGGGCAAATTGGAACTTCTCTTGACAAAGAGACTACAGTTGAGAAACGAAACGTAAAATAACCCTGTATAGTGTATACCAGGGTTATTTTTAAAACACCAGCAACCTTGATAATGATAAGAACCGGTACACCGAAGGTTGGTGGTGTTTTAATAATAAACATAGAATAGAATAGAATAGAATAAAACTTTATTAACATGTATAACGTTTATCCTAAAAATTTATTTGAAACTAGTTTGTCTATTCAAATTTATTAAAATACTTGATCTCAATAGGTCATGTTTGGAAATCAGTGTTTTTGCCTCATAAGTAAAATATTACGCCAAGCCAAGGCCTTTTTAACTTTGATAAGTCTTTATCTATTTATCTGTCAGATAAAAACCACTCTCCTTTCAACTTAAGTTAAATAATCAATTCCACCAAATGTGGTATGTTAAAAACAATCATTACGTGGATTACTTACTAAGCGATTAAGTTCTTGTCGACCTAAACAAATAAATTCAACTGTGTATCTGAGCGTCTGGTCGAAGCCACGTGTGAGAGCTGGTCAGTATCTGACGTAGCGCATCAGCATTGCCATACAGCGAGGCAATGCAGCCAGCGTCTTGGGGACGCTTCCGACTGGTTTTTATACGGATCAGTTGAGCTACCTGTAGTTTGTTTGTAACAGTCTGCAGTTAGTTCAATTGTTTCAACTGTAAATACTGATTGTAATTTGGTTACTTAATTATAATTTTCTTTGATAGTAACTGTAAAAAACATGGTACAATTATATTTATCACGTTTTCCGGAATCTTATTAGGCATTCAGAATATACAGATTTGGATTTAATCAAAATTTTCCGGAAAAGTTAAAACAAAAAAAAAATACTGTATTTAATATATTCTGTTTCTGGGACTAGCGTATATCCGGGTGCATTTTACGATTTTACTTTAGAAATAGCACGAAAACAAAAAAGAAAAAATAATGCAAACAGGAAAACAACTCGACAGCGTTTCATTTGTCATGTTACTTTACGTGTCACATTTCGAGTTGAGTATTTTTTGTGTCCTAGTTGTAACGATTAAAAATGTAAGTATTCTACATATTCTCAGAAGCGCTCTCAACTCTCAACTCAACCTATATAGGCTGACGATGATGGTGATGATGATGATGATAGAAATAAATAGATAATTATCTCCAGTCTCTTACACACTATATTCCAGGTTAGTCATTCGGAAGCTTTTCAGCTGATAGAAACCTAATTTATATCAGGGACCTACTCTCGTAAGTAAGTTTTTCACGTACGACGGCAAATGGAAGTGCTTGTGAAATAGCCTTGTGATCTGTTTCGAGAATTCAAATTAATCTCGAAACTTGCCAATCTGTTTCGCAATTTGAATACCAAATTCGAGTTTTCTAACATCAGGAGCTAATAATGGAGCAAAGAGTTTTTTGACTTTTGAGAATTCCGGAGTGCGAGGATTTGTAACTGTCGAGGATTGAGTCGAATGATGGGTTTTTTATAACTCTTGTTCCCAATCATACGAAGAAAAAATGCTTTAGAAAAATGCATCATATAAAAATTTTATTTGTCATATTATTATATTTAATTTGACGACCTCTGTGTTCAAGCAGGATGTCGCCGGTTTGATTTTACGTCTCGAAACAAATGTTTGTACGATCTAAAAATATTTGTACCGGGTGTTCTGGTCGTCTTCTATGTTTTATGAAAATATGTAGGTACACCTAGTAAACAAATCAAGCTCTCTTTAGCTGTATGTGCGTGTTGTCCAGCATTATTAATCCATTATTATTCCATGGATTTGGATCGGACATAGAAAATCATATTGCCTATATCCAGCAGAGGACTGATATAGGCTGACGATGATGGTGATGATGATGATGATGATGATAGAAAATCAACGGAATTCACAAAGTCCACAAAAACAAAACAGCATAGAAATTAAGACGAAACAAACATAAATTGCATTACGAGTAAATGTAGAAATAGAGACCGGAGCTTTACTCCAATATCTTAATTTTTCCACTTCATCCTTCGATAAAATTTCCATGCAGCCCAATGAGCGGGGCTCTAGACAAAGTAACATTTGATTAGCGAAAGCGATGGTAGAAACGTACAAAAATGTATGGATTTGACATATTCCTTCGATATCACGCATCGCAACGACAATCATCATAGCTCAAATGATGGCGAAGTTCAATTGGTAAGACAAAGTAACCTTTGCGTAGCTATCGCCTTGTCTATACGTCTGATCGCATCGCTAAATGCCGATAAGTTGGCACAATTGGTTGTCAATCTTTTGTTGTTAGACTGTCATAGTTTGATTGAAGTATTGCGCTCGTATTTGTGTTATTAATTAATATTTTTCGAATTATTCATGCAAAAGCAGTGCAAAAGAGATTGTGTTGAAGGTGCGTGCCTTTTGTGAGGAAGAAAAGGCAGACCATGCCCAGTTAAATCCATTAAATCTAGTGCGATCTCGCGTTGCACCATCAATGCAACTGGTAAGTAAAATAGGGATACCAGCTTTATACACGATACCTTTAGAATGGATCATAAGATTTACTCACATAAAAAGATAAAATAAAAAGTAAATTATCCAGGTTATTTAATTTATCTTGTTATGATATCCCTTATTTGTATATATACAAATATTGAATTTTTTAATTTTATATTATACAAATACAAATTTTATGTGTCATTTTCAGTCATGTCGGAGAAAACCACGAGTAGAATACATAATATAAAGAAGCGAAGCTATTGCTGCCTGCAACAAGTCAATTCTGCTGAAAATCGTCGTGGATCTTGAAGATTTCGATTTATAAGAATTTTTTGTGTTGTTTATTTATGTTCCTTTTGACCATAATTAGTGTCAGAACAATTTCAATAAATAATTTAAAATTTTTATTGTTTCATAATTTAAAACTTTCCTAGTCCTAACTACTTATATATTTATATACAAATATGAAATTAAAACATAAACACACGTTTACATAATGGGGTAAAAGATTCATAATGTTGGCAATATCGTGCTGCCAATATAATGCTGCCAATTCCTGAGGCAGGACAACTTATGGTGTACGGTCTGTAGTCTATAGTTATCGAACTCAATCATTCGCTTATTTCGTCCGTTCACCGTTCATGAAATGACGGGTCAAATAAAAAGGAGTACCAAGCCAAGTAGGTTGTTACCTATAACTTCAGATAGAATTTCTGTAAACAAACGTGATACATAACAAAAAAATTGTTTCGATATGGTTTCGATTTGGAAGTTTACCCAATCTTTTGAAATACTTATGGCAGTGTTTATTGTGTAATTAAAATCAATAGAAAGAAAATAACAATGGTTTTGAGCTATATAATTATATTATTTAATTATTTTCAACAAGTTCTTAAAATCATGAAGAAATAAATAATTAGGAGAAAATACATATTTTACGACACTCGTATCATCTCGGTAATATTGGAGTAAATAACAGAAATTCAAAACTATTTTGCATTTTGACAATAGACCTTTTAGTTTGTATTGTAATTTCTTTCGACTCTCGCCCTTAGAAGCCAAATGTGTGAATTTTTGCAGATCATATGCAAAAGCTTTATCTTGTTTTTTTCGTTGTTAAGTATATTTTTAATCCCTCGTGGACACAGGGAAACAAGGGTGCGATCGTGAATGCTACATCCACGCTAGCGCAAGGCTACCTAAAATTTTGACGTAATTCCAACAGCTGTTTATGAAATCGCCGTTTCGATTCGATTTCTACAGGGTCTTAGCGTTCGCTAGTGTATCCATCAAGAGAATAGACAACTACGTGAAGTCGCTTCTCAAAACTGCCACTTGGCTAGGAATTTGATGGAAGTGATCGTTCGATGTTGTCAATCGGTTTGGTGAAATCAAAATATTCGTACATTGCCTACCAAAAATCTTGACGTTTAATCCATTTGAAGGTTGCCATCGCTAGAGCGATAAGAATTTTCAAAATCGAATCGCTTCATAGCGAATGCCGGTTGGCTAAGGACCGTCTGATCAGCTGAGTGCTCTTGAGCGATAAGATCGCCAATTGTCATGTTTTGAAATAATTATTTTGTTTGTAAACTGTTTAGTTAAGGCGCATACAGCAAGAGATATGAAGTTGCCCTTGGTGGCCACCAAAATCTATTTTCGTATCTCTTCCTAAACTAAATAGAATAAAACTATTACAGAGGCATTAAAAAAAAGCTTATGATAGGTATCACAAACTGGACGATGGATTTTTGAAAATTCCTTTGTTAAACAGAATAATAACATAAAGTAGGTGGTGGCGCTAGTTTAGGTGCTGTATGCGCCTTAATAGAGAATTTTCAATCTTCTGCGCCTACTATGTTGCAAAGAGCCAGACCTTATGGTCCAACATCTTATAAGTGAAAGTGATTTTGTAGTACATACGTGTTCTACAGGATAATAACAATATAATTTTATAGATAACATTTCCCATAGTTATTCCACCATGGATATGGAAATTTGTATTCCAGTCAATTGTACCGAAATCTTTCACTATAAAATTCATTAGCAAATATGGTAAGGTCGGGTCTGACCTGCCTCTCTATATGAATAAAATTAACATCTTTTCTCCACAACCTTGTTTACGCTTTGCATATCTTGTGAAACTGAATAAATATTAAGTAAAATCATTTTTATTCATGGAACTCTTCAAACGTATGTTAATATTTCTGTAATTTCAATATCATTAAGAGACACTTAGCTTTTAAGAACTTATTAAATATTATTACCTAAAAATGTTTTTGAATATGCAAAAAAGTTTTATGATAGAAGTATACGATTATTTTCAGAAGTCTTATTACGGGCTGTGTGCTTTATCTTAAGATTACTGCTTATTGAGAGGAAAATGCCGTGCGGTGACGGCATAATAAAGAATTTCACCACCCCAACTCATCCCGTGGGTGTCGTAAGAGGCGACTAAGGGAAACACACCGGGGGGCGGGCAGCAGCGCCCTCTGCAGAACTACTCCACTAAACTGCGATCCCCAACCCGCATGCCCAGCGTGGGGATTATGGGCAATACCCCCAAATGACAAGAACCGCCACAAAATGGCCCCCAGTTCCCGGCCGCCTCGCTATTCCTGGCCATGGTAGCGGCCACGGTAACGGCGGGGCAGGGGGTGCTAGGAATCACCGGGCTACATTAGGCTACCACACCCCACACACACTGACCCTGGCAACGTTTAACGGACGCACTCTGAGGCTTGATCACCATCTAGCGCAGTTGGAAGTGGAGTTAGAGAACATTAAATGGCATGTTCTAGGGTTATGTGAAGTCCGTAGAGAGGGGGAGGACACCGTAACCCTAGACTCGGGCCATCTTCTCTACTTTCGTGAGGGTGATAAAACATCCCAGGGTGGCGTAGGTTTCCTCGTCAATAAGGCCCTCTCTAACAACGTCGAAGAAATCTCCAGTGTGTCGACCAGGGTAGCGTACCTGATCCTTCGGCTGTCTAAGCGCTACAGCTTGAAGGTCATTCAGGTTTACGCACCGACCTCGACACACTCGGATGATGAAGTGGAGGATATGTACGAAGACATATCCAAAGCCTTACATCACACCACCAAGGCTCACTTCAACGTTGTTATGGGGGACTTTAACGGCAAGGTGGGAACCCAGACTGGCAACGAATCCCGAATAGGCCCGCATGGTTTTGGTGTTCGAAATCACAGGGGACAAATGCTCGTCAACTTCCTTGAGAAAGAGGGGCTGTTCTTAATGAACTCTTTCTTTAAGAAACAGCCCCAAAGGAAGTGGACATGGCGGAGTCCCGATTCTGTGACTAAAAATGAGATCGACTTCATCATGACGGATAGCAAGCATATATTCAGAGATGTCTCAGTGATCAACAGGTTCAATACCGGATCTGATCACCGACTCCTTCGAGGCTCTCTGAATATAAATTTGAAGCTTGAAAGAAACCGTCTGATGAAGTCCACGCTCCGACCGAACCCAATCCAAATCATGGCGGGCACCGAGAAGTTTCAGCAGCTTCTCGGGGATAGATTCGCTGCCTTGGAACCCACTGATGACGCTGACGAGACCCTACACAATCTGGTGGAAACGCTGAGGGACGAGGGCATCAAGTTTTGCAAAAAGCAGCGTACTGGTAAGAAGTCCAAACTCTCGGATGAGACTCTTGGGCTGATGACAAAAAGACGGGAAACCACCCAAGCGACTTCGTCAGAGAGGTCAGACCTGAACAAGCGAATTGCGAAGATGGTACGACGCGACCTTCGGAGCTCTAATACACGCCTCATTGAAGAGGCGATAGAGCGAAACCGAGGGTCCAAAGTATTCACTCAGCAGCTTGGAAGGAGCCACCTGACGAAGCTTTCAACGCACGACGGAAGGACCGTTTTGTCGAAGCCGGAGATATCGGCCGAGATAGAGGACTTTTATGGCCGTTTATACGCTGCACATGCTCCCCGTTCCCAACGAGACGACCACGATTCTAGAGCCACCTTGATACGCCACTATACCGACGAACTGCCAGACATCAGTCAAGACGAGATCGTGTTAGCTCTGAGGCAGCTTAAAAATGGAAAAGCCCCCGGTGAGGACGGAATAACATCAGAGCTTTTGAAAGCTGGAGGATACCCTGTTATACAGGAGTTACAGAGCCTCTTCAACGCCGTCCTTCACAGTGGGAGAACTCCAAAGGCGTGGAGTGGGAGTTTGGTGGTGCTCTTTTTTAAGAAGGGAGATAAAACCCTTCTTAAAAATTATAGACCCATCTCGCTCCTAAGTCACGTCTATAAGCTTTTCTCACGAGTTATATCGAACCGTCTCGCCAGGAGACTCGACGAGTTTCAGCCACCGGAGCAGGCTGGGTTTCGCGGAGGATATGGTACCATAGACCACATTCACACAGTGAGGCAGATTATACAGAAGTCCGAAGAGTATAATCAGCCCCTGTGTCTGGCTTTTGTGGACTATGAGAAGGCCTTTGACTCCGTTGAAACCTGGGCTGTTCTACAATCCTTACAGCGATGCCAAGTAGACTATCGTTATATCGAGGTGCTGAGATGTCTCTACGAAGCCGCTACGATGAGTGTCCGAGTACAGGACCAGCAGACTAAACCGATCCAACTGCGCAGAGGAGTGAGGCAGGGGGATGTCATATCCCCGAAACTGTTCACGAGCGCGTTGGAAGATATGTTTAAGACGCTGGACTGGAAAGACAAGGGCATCAACATAAACGGCGACTACATCTCACACCTGCGATTCGCTGATGACATAGTCTTAATGGCGGAGTCGCTAGAGGAGCTGAACCGGATGCTGGACAGTCTAGCTTCAGCCTCCCGATGTATCGGTCTTGGCATGAATTTGGATAAAACCAAAGTCATGATCAATGCCCACATTGATCCAAGACCGGTGATCGTACATGGCCACCTTCTCGAAATTGTTTCTGAGTACACTTACCTCGGGCAGATTTTGCAGTTGGGTAAAAACAATTTCGAGAAGGAAGCCAAGAGGAGGATCCAGCTAGGCTGGGCAGCGTTCGGAAAACTACGTCGAGTCTTCTCGTCATCCATACCGCAATGTTTGAAAACGAAAGTTTTTAATCAGTGCGTCCTACCAGTCATGACCTACGGAGCTGAAACGTGGACACTCACGATAGGGTTGGTCCACCAGTTCAAAGTCGCTCAGCGCGCTATGGAAAGAGCTATGCTCGGAGTTTCTCTGAAGGATAGGATTCGTAACGAATACATCCGACAGAGAACTAAAGTCATCGACATAGCTCAGAGAATTAGCCAACTGAAGTGGCAGTGGGCCGGCCATATTTCGCGAAGAACCGATAACCGCTGGGGTAAACGTGTTCTTGAGTGGAGACCGCGACTCGGTAAACGTAGTGTAGGACGCCCTCCGACCAGGTGGGATGACGATCTGCGAAAGACTGCTGGCAGATGCTGGATGCGACAAGCCGAAGACAGGGCGCTATGGCGCTCATTAGGGGAGGCCTATGTCCAACAGTGGACTAACATAGGCTGATGATGATGATGATGATGATGATGATGAGAGGAAAATAAAACCCACTAAAACATTCACAGAATTTTTTGAACCTGATGATTAAAATAAATTAAGAGCCCACGTAAAAGCATTTCGACAGTAGAATATTTGTTCGTTGGTATATTGACAATAATTTTCTACTGTTATGTTATATTTTTCCTACCAATAATGGACGTTACTGTGTTTTTATTTATTCAATAACAAAGAAAATTACATAAAGTCCTTAACAGAATGAAATAATTACAGATGTGTATATACATTTTCATCCGTGGGCCGTGTGGTGCCGGCATAGAATTTCACCACTCCCACTCTTCCCGTGGATGTAGTAAGCGGCGACTAAGGGACACACCGGGGGGTGGGCAGCAGCGCCCTCTGCAGAATAACTCCACCGAACTGCGATCCCCAACCCGCATGCCCAGCGTGGGGATTATGGGCAATAACCCCCAGATTAAATAACGCCACCTTTGGCGCACATTAGGGGAGGCCTATGTCCAGCAGTGGACTGATATAGGCTGATGTTGTTGTTGTTGTTGTTGTATATATTTTCAATGTGGATTCATACCTACATTCACCATAAATCATTATAGTACCTTAATTTTTCCTGTGCGTTCTACAAACCTACTGCTATATAAGTCTACTCGTAACATGTCAATCATATAGGTACAATCCGCTACTGTTGTGTAGAGCATAGGTATAGTGTCGCTCAACTATTTTCAGTTTTTAGAAGCCAGAAACGAATCTACGTATGAGTTGACAAGGATAGGTACAGGGCAATAGGTTACTTATGTAAGTGCTTTTGTTCACGCACACGGTACGAATAGGAAAAGGAGACGCATTTGTCACATTTTTTAAGCTACAACTTGTTTGAGTCTACTGTCAATATTATATCAAGTATATTAAAAAAATATCTGGTATATTAAAAAAATCTAAATTCTTAATGTTATACATTCTTCCTTTTCATTGGCATGCTTCGTAAACAGTTATAATTTAAAATAATAGGCTTGCGTAACAAACCGTAACTTCAACAAAAAGTTATACAGTATGTATAATGAAGTGTACAATAAACCATTGACACAATGTAGTAACCTTGAAATCAGTATCTCCACATGTTTTTCTTTTAATCTTGTTTCCTCTGTACTTACTACTATAAAAATAAGTTATATAACATTTATTAAAAAAGAAAATTACAGTACAATTCTATGGCCGGATTTAGTGCTCGACCGACGGTGAGTGCGTACCGTACGCGCTGATCGTACGTCCTATATGATTGTAGCTGTACGCGCGTAGGAATTCATCAGCGCTGCACTGTAGTCGTTCATACGTTTTCATTGATACAGCTACGCTCGACCGACCTCAGCGCTCACCGTCGGTCGAGCACTAAATATGGCCTATAACTAAATTTTTTTTTCTTTGAGTGACCCGGATTCATTGCTCTCGAGTGTATTTACAATTGAAACAATTGGGCTAACGTCAGACTATTGCAAATAAACTTCAAGTAGCTCAATTGATCCATATCCTTACCAGTATAAGTTATTAATAATGTTGGTTTGCAATAATTATCTGTTTATATATGTTGGAGAAAAAGTTGGAGAATGCTTATGGACTGACATTCTCTCTTACTCTAGTTTTAATGCTAATAAATAAAAAAAATACTGCTATTATTATGCCTTTTTCTTTCAAGTCGATGATTCTTGAAAAATTATATCGTAAACTTATGCACCAAGTACTAGACCTCAGATTATATGACTGGTTTACTTCCACAACACAAAAGTCCAGACATGATCTAGGCATGCCTGATCTCAAGTTGGGTGGGGCCTTTCATCTACTGAGTTATTTCTGTCTCCCAACGTTTCCTACACGGAAACCTCGTAGTCATACCGGACAATAGTCCGGTACTTCCGGATACCGGTTTTCGTGAGAAATTGAACCAGGTTATATATGGGACGTTGAATCTTCCTTTGGATTTAGGTATATGAGTCGTCTGTTAAGTCATATTATTAATTGTGATCTAATGCATACAAGTAGGGAGGGCCGCGGACTGAAATCGATTTTTTCGGGATAAATATTTAAATTCATACAGGCTACATAATGCATTATGTAGCCCTGCCAGGGCGCCACAATTTTGGGTTCACTCTTGTTCATCGATATATAAATACGCCTCTAATAATGGCATACTGGCGCCAGAATTAGTTATGGAGTGTCATAAAATTCATATTTCGTCACTGGGTGCGGGAGGCAAGTCAATATCAAAATATAAAGTACGAGTCAATGTCAAAAAGCCCTTGTGTTAGATAAATCATCTTGATGCAAAATTTCTTCTAAAAATTTATTTGAAACCGATCATATTATTAAGAAGTTTTATGATAACAGACACTGGCATAACAGACACTGGCAGAGTCGCAGCGAAAAGCAAGCGGTGCCATAAAAAAAAGAAGTTGAAGTTGAAATGTTAGTGATCCGTATGAAAACTGTGAAACCCAAAGTGTTAGAGTGAGTATAGTTTTTTTTTATATTTACACGTGCGCAGCTGGGGCAAACCGCTAATAAAATATAAAGGTATAAAGTCATAACACCACTAAGAATAAAATTAGACACATCTTTTTCCGCTTTAATACAACAAGAACTTTCGAATCAACTCACTACTGTACGTTAAAGTTTGAAGTTTCATCCATCAATATAAACCTCTCCCCAAGACTAAGTCCATTCGTAAATACATAGTTTACGTAAAGTAACGCAAGTGCGTAGTAAACAGCCTAAAGTATTCCTCTACGAGCTCACGGGCTAATTTCCCCAGGGCTGCTGTGTGACCTCAAACAAGCACAAAATGAGCATTGATAAATTATTGACATCGACTTTATTGCAGTTAGATTGGTGGGGTTCTCGATAAATAAGAGTTATTTTATAGCAACCCTTTGGCTTTGAATTTGGAAGGTTGGAAGAACGGTGGAGCGCTTGATGAAAGAAATAAACAGTAGGTTGCAAGCTTTTGGGATAATATACCTTACACATGGATTTTGAAATAGCAAAGATCAAAGAAATTAGAAACTAAATATTTTGATATCGTTTTCAGAAATTTGTATTAAAAACAGAAAATCATAGAAAAATAAGCCAGTAATGGCTAGGTGCTGTGTGAATTGTCTAACATTTATTAAATAAAAATACAACAGCCCGTACGGCCCTAACGAACAAAATGAGAGTAGGTACTTAATACATGTCCAACTTATGCTATATGAAATACCATTTATCTATTACATATTGCGTACATTTTGTATATAGGCGAAACAAAAATTAATAATAGGTATCATCATCATCATCACCAGCCTATAATAGTCAACTGCTGGACATAGGCCTCCCCTAATGAGCGCCATAGATGGCATTATCATTAAGGAGGTTATTGCCCATAATCCCCGCGCTGGGCATGCGGGTTGGGGATCGTAGTTCGGTGGAGTTGATCTGCAGAGGGCGCTGCTGCCCGCTCCCCGGTGTGATTCCCTTAGTCGCCTCTTACGACACCCACGGAAAGAGTTGGGGTGGTGAAATTCTATGCCGGCACTATATGCCGGTATTACAAGAACCCCTATTGACCAAATCAACCAACTACAACATTTTTACTCAAACAACACACACAAACCAGTGAACAACAAAAACGATTTCCGTGTAGGTATTTTGCAGTGAAGTTTTGAAAGTTGAAATTTGTTTTGCTTCCACGTTGATTACTTTCATACCGGCGATGAGGAACTGTGGAAATTCATACTCCTAACTTTGCTGATATAGCATCCGTGTAAAGTATTTAAAACTCTATCAATAGTTTATTAAATAAATAAAAACAAAGGGGAAGTTGGAAGCGATAGCGAAATCTGAGGACAGGGCCATACTAGGTATTTCTGGGGCCAGAGGTTCAGGTGTTATAGGCTACATAAAAATAATATAACCCTCTAAAAATAAATACGTTCTGTATTTTGAAGTACCTAATTGGTAAATAAATAACTGTAAGGCTCATTTCACACGGGAATGGCGGAGGCGGTTGGCAACGCGACCTTTCAGTGTCAAACTGGTTGAGCTACCTGTAGTTTGTTTACAACAGTCTGCAGCTTAAATACTAGTTTGAATTTGTTTATTCAATTATTTGTATTATGTTTATCCACCATCTAGTTTTATTTGTTAAATATTGTATTATTTTATTAAGTATTTGCCGTGTGGTGCCGGCATAGAATTGCACCACCCCAACTCTTCCCTTGGGTGTCGTAAGAGGCAACTAAGGGAAACACACCGAGGGCGGGCAGCAGCGCCCTCTGTAGAACAATTCCACCGAACTGCGATCCACAACCCGCATGCCCAGCGTGGGGATTATGGGCAATAACCTCCAAATGATGAATAATGCCACAAATGGCGCTCATTAGGGGAGGCCTATGTCCAGCAGTGGACTATATAGGCTGATGTTGTTATTAAGTATATCAAACAATCTAGTACCCATAATACTAGCTCTGCTAAGCTTGGATGATGCTGTGTGGGTTGTCCATTATTAATATTATGACCTCGCGTGAGAAATAAAAACCTCCTGCAGTTTCCAAGCGCTGAGCATGGAAATGTTTCAGATCAGGGAAAACATTACTTACAAGAAAAGAACAACTTACGAAAAACAACTGCAAAGCGTACTTTACCGTGCATTTGTTTTTCGAAAGACAAGTTGCCAAGATTTGTTTATTTTCCGCTCATACCTTTTAACAAATAGGAGGTGAGGGTCTTTATCCTAGTACAGGTACTTATGCTTTCAAACAGTCTAGGCGCGGCGGCAATTTTGAGTGACGCACTAAGTTCCCGAGCTCTCCGGGATTATAGCATTGCCTCCTAATGGTAAGAGCAATTATGACGCTTGTCAGGGAGGCCTATGTCCACGATGGACTAGCTTGGAAGTATATATGATGTTATAACATTACATAAAAATTCTTTATCCGACACAATTACAATGTTTAGTTGATTCCGTATACTCCTAAACTATCCTAGGCTATATTTAAGGACCTAGGGCTTTCCATTAAAATTTTTCATTATGTGCCTACTAGAAAGAAGGAAACCTACGATCTAGATTCTCGATGATCAGAGAAACTTAAGAATCATAAAAGGAATGTATATAGATAATTTTGCGCTAAGTGCAAAATTTTGCGCTAAGTGCAAAATTATCCTTATAAATAGGTAAATCTAATATTTCAATCTTCATCGTGCATCAGTTTAAAAATAAGGAAAATTACGTTATTTCCATGGCTGTGGTCACGCATAGCCTGAGGCAAGCGGGCTTTCCTTTTTATTGCCCAAGAAATTATATTAGAAGCAGGTTATCGCGTTGCATGTCAATGACCCTGTTAAGGTGGGGTTCACTGCAGCTCTTTCAATATAATTTCAGTTGTATTAGTGCCACATAGCTACTCAGTTAGACCTAGTTAGTTAGGTTTCTAATAACAACAAGATCTTAATAAGATGTAACACTTTGAAATGGACATGAATGTAATAAATGAATAAAAATTAAAATACAATAAATTATTTTTTTATAACAATATGGTTTGTTATAAGACCTTTAGATTATTTATTGCTATTAATTATTATTGTTGTTTGGTCCTATACACTATGTATACGACCTTGCACTCGGGGTATTCTCTAAGAAATTAACTAATAATAACAAAAATTTAAATTTGTGGCCACATTTCTGTACTGAAGGAAGGTAGCGGCTTATTCCCGCTGAAATCGAAAAAAAAATGAATTTATTTATTGCTATTCTAAGAAAAACATTAAGAAGCTCGGATTGAGAATGGCGTTGCTCTTATACTGGCTCAGATCGAACTCGATCATAATGAAAGATGACGTCATTTTTAATCCCATCCTTTCCAATCCAAGGTTAATTTGATCCATCAAAATCTATCAAATCCATCAAATACAAGTAAATCAGAGATTTGAATTTTAACTTTCTGATTTTCACCTTCCGTTTTGAAAAATTGCGCTAACGATATATCGTTATACCGACAAATCGGTACCATTACGTCAGTAAGCGTTTGTTTAGCCTGTTGTGCTGCAGTGTATTTGTACCTTTATTTAACTATTCAATAAAAGTAATTTTTAAAGCTCCCCAGTGGGACACGAACAGAAAAACATTTTTAATGTTTTTCTGTTCATGTAGTACGGATCAAAGACTGCTAATAACCCTGAATATCAGTGTTTTTGCTGGATTCGTTCTTAGCGGATGTTTTCGTCCCAAAAGGAACCAAAAATAGAAATCACTTGATGAGTCACCCAGTTTTATCTTTTATTATACATATAGATGATGGAAGTATCAATAAGTTTTTGTAAAAGGGCAGAAAAATCTATTATTGCCATATTAAAGTATCAGTAATCATAAGGGAAAAGCCCTTCATAAAGAATTTTCCTTCATTCTTCAATATCATCAGAATCTCACAAAAATATTTGGAGAAGCTTTGGTGTTTGAAAATAATCAGGCAGTTTGACCCCTTGTTATTAAGTGGTTTGTTGTGACAGGTACGCCTCTCGGGAAATCAACGGCAAATTGAAACCACAAAAAATACTTTTACAATATTCTCAGAAATAAATCTCTAGGGAAGTGATCGACCTGTAGCTATGAGACGATGAAGTGTATTATTAACTAACTATGATAAAGGAGGTGGTGCTATGATCGTTACCTCTCCGTGTTAAGATACGATTTGGTTTAGATGGTTCTTATGGCTTTCTATAGAAAATGATCCCGGACTATAAATTATATTCCCTATGTTATTATAATTGTTTGTCCCACAAAACTCAAAATAAATTGTAATGTTTACTAATGATTTGATAATCTGTCTGTTTTAAATTAAATAAAAAATACGGACGGTGATGGGAGAACACCGTTTCATTCCTTAAGTAAGGGACTTCATAAGGTTGAAACAACAAAATAAGTTCGTAGTTAACCCGCTAATTTTTAAATTTATTTTTTAATATTATTTTTTTTTAATTAGTTCATTGTGAATTCGAGAAACTACGACATTTGTTATGGTAAAATAGGTATTTGTTATGGTAATTCGTTTTTAATTTAAGCTTTGTTCTAATTTACAGCCTGATTTTCAAACGTTTACTATATATTAATTAGTTCTATTACTTGACTATATACGAGTATTAAGTATTTATTGTATTGTAATGACCTTTATTATAAAATGAATCTTTAGTATAAAATAAATATTTTCTAAGCAATTTCATCTAACGGAAGCTAGGCATCGACATTAAGATATTTCAATCAAAAATAAGTAGATAGATAGAACATTCTTTGTTGCACACATAACAAAACAATTTACAAACCTAAATAAAAATTAAAAGAGATGTGACAATTTGCGGTCTTATCTTTGAAGAGCGATCTCTACCAGACAACCGTGAGTAGGCATGTTGACTTATAAGAGTAAACAGCTGCTTTTGATCCGATTAAAATTACAATACTTCTTGAATATCAAACACATACACACTTGCTACTAACCATTAGGCTCATACCTATTAGGTAGGTACATTAAACAAACAAATACCTCCTAAGTACGCTTTACAGTAGCTCTTGCAAGGCTTTTCTCGAAAACAGAACTTGGGAATTATACGGAACTTGCATATGCATTTAGCATTGCGAATATTTTTGTTTGTTTTGTAAGTACTTACGTAATCCTGAAATTCTTGTACAGCTGTAAACATGCCAGTATATGACCTCGACCTGAAGAAAAATTGTTGAAGTGCGACCTAGAGTTATATGGAGAGGTTCCTAATGAAAAATGATTAGGAAAAAAAGTTAATACCAAAAATTCTGTAAAAAAAATCTATGATTTTTACGGATAACACATATGCCTGAAATGTCAAGCAACGTCAACATGTTTCAAAGGATGCCGGAAAAGTTTTAAGATCTAAAATTTAAATAACGAGTTGAGTTGTAGGTTATGGTATACGTTAAAACCACCTATCAGAAATAAATTAAGTATTTATTTAGGCTTACTAAATAAGCTCATATATATCTGTTAGTTATTAAAGAATACATAATCTTCAAAAAAAATATATCGTAGTTAAAAAGCTATCGTCTTTTATGCCCCTAACCAAACCATACGTTCCTACTTCAACCGTACAGAACTCTAAAAGTGTTGTTTTTGTTTCACCGTGTCGTGGGTTCATAAAATCGCGGCTGGGCAGTAATTGGGTTATGATTGGGCGTTCCTACAGCTGAATGAGGATCGCTAATACACTCCATAAGAGATCACTAGACAAATGTGGATTATTAAATACATTAGCTTATATATTTATGCTAATGGTTGGTAAAATTCACGTTAACTTAATGCATGCTGGTTGTCTCAGAGGATATATAGTTTATTATGAGCTTTAATCTTTGGAAGGTTTTATTATGGATTGTCCGGAATTATTTATTTATTTATTTATGTTGTCATAGCAAAAAGTTACAATCATCAGCCGCAGAACCATTTTCTAACCGTTTGTTGATAATAAGTAAAAGACAGACGAATAAAGTTTGACATAACGTGTTAAAAAAGGTGTTTGTACTGGCAACCAAAACCGATAAATTTGCAATAGCAGATTCTTAAAATTTAACAAAGTCTACTTACCTAATAGACCTTCTAACCTAATCAAGATTCGTCAAGTGCGCACCAAGGAATTTGAACTTTTGTTGATGTTTAAAATCGTAAATGATACATCAAGAGACTTATACACGGTGTAACAAAATATGTGTACTAAGCGAAAGGGGGTAAATTTCCACCCCCCAGGGGACCAACTTTTGTTCCACGACTTTTCGAATTTCGATCGGTATTTTGGAAAAAACTGCATCAAAGTTTCAACATGGACAGCTGATTTTTGACGAAGTGACAACCCTAAAGGCAGCGGTTTCTTGTACCTGTGACAATGACGTCAGTATGGGCATAGATGTAGAGTAATAGATAGGTAGATAGATAGATTAGGTAGTCTCCCGCCCTGCCATAGCTGAACTCTACGAAGATAAATACCTACCTAACTGCAGTGGTAGTAGGTATGTATAGGCTACCCAGATAAGGAAATAAAAGAGGGAAAAAAATAAAAAAAATAGTATAATTAAAATAGGAATTTTTAATTTTCTACCCCCCACCACTGATCACCATTGGGGTCTGAAACCTCCCACTTCGGCTTAGTACACATATTTTGTTACACCTTGTATAAGTATCTTTTCCTAAAAATCTAAGCCGTCACCACAAGGCAGAGTGCCCGAATGCTGGCAGCATGTTGGATGTACTACAGTAACTTTGGAGCTACAGATTAGGGGCTAATTAGTTTTTCTATTTTTTTCAATCTATATAAAGTACGACAGCTAGACAAACTTCAAAAACTGTTTTACAACGGAAGATTGATCTAGTAGATAAGTAAGACAGAAAATTAGTCTAGATGATTTGTTTAAGATCAGTTTTTAAAACTTTTTTTTACAGACTTTTAAATTACTTTTTAGATTTACAGACCTTTCATTTGATAGGTCAATCGGTAGAGGAGAAAAGGGAATAATTTACAAAAGGAGGAAACGATGCAATCATTTCCGATAGGCATCATCGTCAGTTTTTCAATATTTTTTAATTTGCGTGTATTTCACAATACTTTCCAATATATTATTGAATTTTTTTGCCTCTTTTACGAGTAAAATGTGGACATCTGAATTTGTACTAAAAATATTTTTTTCCTGTAAATCTATAAAGTCGGGATATGTAGATATGATTTTGTAAGGTAGTTTACTTACTAGAAATAGTAAAGTTTAACAAAAGGAAAGACAGAGTCGGAAAGATAGGTCTTTCAAGCCCGATCTCTAAACCTAAAAAATAACCCCAAACATGATCTTGTATATCTTTATAAAAAATACACCTACACATTTCTGTGTCGGGTGTATTGCGAAACATGCATCAAAAACCCCGAAATCCAAAAGGCCAGAGAAACATTAGGCTACATGGTACGTAAAGCCTCGTGTACATGTGAGTATTCCAGTTATTTTACCAGCCTCTATGTTTTGGACTCTGGGGTGCCACTTTATTGCCTGGTTATACTTTCCGTCGGTGATCCTAGCCGTTAGACGAAATAAGTTAGAATCCAGTAGTAAAATGCGAGATATTTGTAGCAGATATTGAGCATTTTCAGGATTGTAGAATATCTGCGAAGCGTTGTTATTTTAAATCTAGAGTACCAAGGTACGGAATTATTTCTTTTTACGGAAAATTGTCCACTCTTTTGTTTTATTCATTTTATTTTATCTTTACAAAAATGCTGTACAATCCGCACAGCATCATCTAGCCCTAAGCAAAGCAGAGCTTGTGTTATGTGTACTAGATGACTGATATACGAAATACAGTATTATTACATATGTATATAGATATTTTGTATTATGCATAGAAAGGACGAGAATACCCGGAATAAATATCTGCAGAACGTACTAATATTTGTCCCGGGGCGGGGATCGAACCCGCAAGCTCCTGTCTAGCAGGCGAACCTTCGCCTACAGCGCCACAAAGGTCGTGTAAATTAAAAACATTGTTGATTAGCGGCCATTATTTATAAATCGATATTTCCTCAAAGTTACTAAGGTTTCTTTTCGGGTTTATAGAAACCTTATTTCATGCGCCTTCCTACGCAAAAGGGCACATCAGCTCAAGTTACGAATACATTTTAATATTTGTAAATCTTTGGCATTTTTGTAACATTTTGTCAAAATTTAACGAGTTTTCCTGAAAATTGCACGAATCCACTTATTTGTCCAACTACTACAAGCCAAAAGGTGTAATTTCATGTTAAATGTCAACGAAATACAATTTTTTTTTATTGGATCGTCTGCCTCAAAATTGGAATACTATGTAGTGGAGCCAACGCCTTCCTCCGCAAATAAAATAATTATTTTATCTTAAAATAAATACATTTTAAGAACTCACCTGAAACATCTGACTGTCAACTAAATTTTACCGTTTCCGTTGAATTCGCGGTGGTTCAATGCTAATCGTGTTGTTAAGGTTAAAAAAAATATTTTAAGCTATTTTATCATCAGCCTCATCCAAAGAACCCTACACCAATATAATTTGCAAGTATAAAAAGTACATCACTTTGTTTCAAAAAGAAAAACAACTCCCAATACAAAAATAAACCAACACATTTTTGTTAATATTGGATCCCTTAGCAAAGCCGAGATAAGCCGATTACTGCTCGACCTTTAAAATTACAAGCTTACTCTGAAATCTGACCCGTGAACCAAAAAAATGAATAAGGATCATAATTAATGCTTACCTAATAACGGATCAGGTCAGGCTTCCTTTGTTTGGCTGGGTAATGAGGTTGCTTCCGTCGACCGATCTGAGTAATGAACAGGTTTATTGTCTTGCAAGTGTAACAATGTTGCCGTGTCGCTCTTCGTAAAGCATTGACACTTTGCAATGTCGAGGACACGGTACGAAAATTTATCAACATTTTCAGACAAAATGTATGGGGTGTCAAAAATGAGAAGAAAGAATGAGAACTTAAAAAATCTCTGCATTAAAACTGGAATAGAATTCCGATTTGCTTTACCTATCGATTGACTGAATATGTGATGAATGAGTATTGAGAGAATTCATATCGGGGTAGCAGTGATCACTGTGATTAGAATAGTCATATATTGTTTTTAAGTAATTATAATAAATACAAATAAATAATAAGTAATTTTAATTTTATCAATTATTTCTGTGACCCGAGAGCTGGTTGGTTAGTTATCTGGCGCAGCGCTTCAGCATTGCCATACATACAGCGAAGCCATGCAAACAGCATTTTCTGTACCTACACTTCCAACTGGTAGTGATATGGATCAGATGAACTACCTTTAGTTTGTTTGCAATAGTCTGCAGTAAACTCAATTGTTTTAAAAGTAATTATCTTTAATATAAAATTACTATATCAAGTGCGATATATATCAATATAACACTTGAAGGAAGCCACTCTTATCTACCGATTTTCGAGCTGAATTCCCAATAATATTAGTTGCAAATAGTTGTATCTTATACATCTTTCTTACATTAATAAAACTACAATGAAATTCTCGAATAAAAATATAATTTTAGCTATATTAGTTAGATACTATTTGTATATTTTATTCTTAAAGAAGACTACATTAAATTAATTTAACAAGACAAGTTATTCTTTGTACGCTGACCCTCACGTCCTCGGGACAAAATCGTTTACATTGACAATGACAGACAAGGGCGATGTTATCCCTCTCGAAATCAAACAAATTATTCTATGCAAAATTAAACAAACATTGTAATTGTTCTTCCAATCGTGCGTTGGGAAAATAGCCTTTTAAAAGCGATCAAGTGTAAAATTGCTCAAGTTTTCTTCATTTGTCTAGCTAAACATAAATAATTAATTTGTGTTGTTTAGTTGACCAGACCTCTACGGCACAGTGGGTAACGTTCCACGCAGAAGGTGTTCGGGTTTCATTTCTCGCATGTGGTGTTTTTATGATTAGGTATTCTTTTATTATAAGAAAATAACCCCATGAGTTGAGATTTTTCTCGTTTTAAATGTATACAAAACTAATCACTTTAAAATAAGAATGTTAAGTATGGATTAATTAGCCTGTCGAATAGGATGAATCAATTCTCTAGGTAATATTTGTGTAAATACAGTGCATAAAAATCAATAGTAAAAAAGTGTACTCCATCGCACTTAGCTGGCGTGACTGAACTGATACCGTAAAATTCAATCTGAGTAGACGTAAAATGGCCAAGTTCATGTTCATAAATCACCAGGACAAAGGTAATAATAGTTTAAGGAGAACAATCCGACCCCAATTATTTTTAAAACAATAGCTGTATCTCGGAGCCTGCGGATAATTTGCATGACACTGTGGTCGTTACGTCGAACAGGGCTTGTTTTGTTTTTCCCTAGTGGTTTATTGAGCTTTGTGAAAAGATTATGATTTGTTGGGTTATTATGTGCTTTTGTTTTTATGACTGCTCGAAAAGGTGTGACGGTATGAGTCTACAAGTTTACATTAATGAAATAAATACCTTATTTTTCTCTATGTATTGGGTATTGTAAAACCAGAGACTCATAGCTAAAACCGACAACAACAACAACAACAACAACATCAGCCTATAATAGTCCACTGTTGGACATAGGCCTCCCCTAATGAGCGCCATAGATGGCAATTATATATCATTTGGGAGTTATTGCCCATAATCCCCACGCTGGGCACACGGGTTGGGGATCGCAGTTCGGTGTAGTTGTTCTGCAGAGGGCGCTGCTGTCCGCCCCCCGGTGTTTGTCCCTCAGTCGCCTCTTTCGACACCCACGGGAAGAGTTGGGGTGGTAAAATTCGATGCGATGGACTTAATAGCTTCCATCTATTTCATCCAAAATGTGATATCAGAAATCCTTAAAACCAATAAAAAAAAGTATTCTGAAAAAATACAGTTAAATAAATGAAATTAGAACCAGAATTAATTACAATTGAAAAATGTATGAACTTCTGACTGTTGCAAAAGTCTACTGATAGCTTAACTGAACAATACCTCTATAATAGCAATGCTGATGCGCTGCGCCAGATACTCACTAGCTCTAACTTAGTCAAATTATTATGTTTACGATAATACTTAAAAAATATATATAAATTAATAATGTTACATCTAGTTACTGCGATGGATCACGAAAACAAATAAAACCTGTTCTATTAAGTCTAGTAATTATAAGAATAGATAATCTAAGTTTTTAGTTAAAATAATATACACCTATATACAATTTTAAGCCTTAATTACAATGATAATAGTTACATTTTACTTCTTTACGCAGATTCTTTATATTATGCAAATATGTCTAATAGCAAAATAATGTTCACTACCCCCAAACGTAGGTCTCAGGTCTTATCTCTGCTGCTACATAAATCTTTTATAAATAAAGGACCTCATAAGATGTCAACGTAATGCCATTCAAGCCAGGCTTTGGTGCGTAATATCGCCGAATAAATCACCTTTGCCTAAAATATGCCTCAATATCATTGTTTGAATATTATGAAATCATTTACGCTGACATTAGAGAGATTTTGAATGTCTTGAATATTGCGTTAGCGAGAGTAAATTAAAGTAATGTACCTGGGCTGGGTGGGAGTAGGTACCTCACGCTAAAACCGGTTATTGCGTCTTTTATTTTATGACTCGATCGGTCCGCCTCAGCTTTGCAAGTATTAAATAAAAATTTCAAAATTAAATATTTTTACACACCTACATGCATACAAATATTAGAGGTACATTACATTATTGAAGTTTTCATCCATAAGTTTTGGAAAATATTCTATAACCTTTGTTCATCAGGGATCGGTCCAGTAGTTTCGGAGCCTATTCAATCTAAACTAACTAACAAACAATCAAATTTTTCCGCTTAATAAAACATTATCAATACTAACGAGTATTGATTGAAAATTTAGGTATTTTTTATTTACAAAGATAACATACTTTGATGCATTTCGATTTTTGTGTGGTATTTGTAGGGAATGTGAAAGTTAGAAATTAAAAATTTTTGTGGCAATAAATAAAAATATATTTTTATACTTCAATGTCACCATCATTTTAGTCTGTTCCGACCCACGCTGTTGTTTGATTTACAAACCTAATACTAAACTAAAAAATCGTTTATTTATTCACGCTCAATTCTGAATTTAAAACGTTAGCGAGTAAAGTCACTATAATTCACATGTTTACCAATATTTTTTTATTAGTTAAATAACAAAAATGCCAAATAAATAACAGAAACAATACTAAGTATTTAAAATTGAAACTTGAGCTAGCTGCAGACTGTTGCGAACAAGCTATAGGCTTGGGTTTGTCAAGTATAGGTTTAACTAAGTTAATCGGTCTATTATATATATTATTATTGTATTTACAACACACTTTAAACAGATGGATGGACACATCACATAAATTATCCTATAACAGTACCATTACGGCATAAAACCTAAGAATTTGTTCCGTTTCCGGATGATTTCCGGGTAAATAAATGATTATCACGTGATCATTAAGACAAGGCCTACGTGCGAGAACCTCGAAAGCTCCGCCGAGGAGCTTATATGATCCCCTTTAATTAATAGGCTTCGTATTTCTCAGACTTGGGCGTATTCACACTAATTCCTCTCGGTAATATTTTTGACGGAAGATTACAGCTTATTACGGCTATGTTGTTGTAGAAAACTGGAACTGAACTGTTGAAAAACGTTATAAAATTAAATAAAGGCTTTTATTTAAAAAAATACTAATAATCAGGTTAACGCCATTCTTACTTCTTTATGTATTTCCTAAACACTAAAACTATTTATAAGAACACAAATATTATATACACATTAAATATTATAGGTGGCGTATGATTTGATCATCTTTATTATTAATTGTTTTTGATTAATCTATGATCAGCTGACGGATTACGATAATACCAGCCATCCTTTATTGACATTTGAAAGCCCTTGAATGGCCGTGAAAGCCATTTCAATGGCCTTTTCCATAAAATGGCATTTCTAGGGCTGAAAAATGTATTTAATTCTTTATTGTGCACACAATTATGTTATTGCACTTTGTATGGTAATATCATACATAAAATGAGAAAATAATAATGGCCATGTACAAAAGCGAGATTAAAGCTATTAGAGTTTTCTTACAGCAAAGCTATGGGTATCAAGTGAATTTATAATTAAATAACAATTGGAAATATAATTTATTAGTAAAAATGTACAAATTTCAATGTCAATAAAGGATTGCTGGTTTTAGCAGAATCGGTCTGCAGAGCCCTGATTATGGTCGTGGTCGTATCGTCTCGTTTGTGTTTGTAATTTGCGTAGTTCCTTCTACGTACAGCAGGGGACGCTGTACCAAAGCTTAAAGAAACTCGAGACAAATCCGTCACATCACTAAACGGACTCAAGGCTCTGATCCCGTGTCAACGTCAGTATGGCTTGCTGGACCTTCTGAGAAGAAAACACTAAATGTGGTGTTTTCTAAATTTACCTCTCATTTTATAGACACGAAACCACGGCTCCGTTTTTTTTCCAATCATTAACTATGAAATTTCCCAACTGGACTGCTGAAAAAGTGACAAACCAGACCCATATTGCCAAACAAAGAAAGCCTAGTCCAGTAAAACTCGAACCTATTTGACCAGCTTGTCAAGATAACTGCTTCATCAGCTATAGATATCGTAATAGCGTACATACAACGATGTATGTCTGTACGTCTTTATATTCAACACACGACCGTGGTATTGTACGTTAGTGCCTACGTGGAATTTCTTTGTGTCTATAATGTCGGGTGAGTTATCCAAAGATAACTCACCCGAGATTATATGCTACCTACGACAGATTTAACAATCTAGACAAGCCTGTTGCTACATACAATAATTTGGACATTTAGATGCAAGAGAAAGCACTATGCAGACTCGCCAATACGATTTCGTGATTCGAACTTGAAGCTTCTCAATATTTAGGTAAACAATCGGACATGCCTTTTATTTAGGAATAGAGTCGAAGCTATTGCCTTGGCAGCAAACAAAGATGCAATAAACTCGACCAGGACTGCTCTATCTTAATAGCGCTCTTATCTGTCCGACAGGGTTACATATGTAGCTTCTTGGGGCCTATATCAATAAACTTTGCTGGCACTGAATTCGTTGTATTCTATGCCGAAAATCTATAAAGCGTAATAGTAATGCTACGACTTTACCATACAAACCATTGGTTAAGGTCCTGTAAAGATCATAATTAGGTCTGGTAAATAATGTAGGAATAATGTAGGACACAAAAATACAAAATCTGTTTTTCCTTATATCCGCGTAGACCTTCCTGCACTCTGAGCTAATTTACTTCAGCTTTTTCACTAGCTGCTCAAAAACAAAAGAAATTGATATAATATAAATTTATTTATTTTTTAGTTCAAGTTTTAGAGCGGCTTTTATTTTTCATAATCCCTCGGCTTAAGTACCTTTTCCGGAATAAAAATTGTACAGTAACTTTATCAATCATCTTAAACTACTATTGAAAGATTATCTGAATAATACGAGTATGTTTAATACATCAGATATCCCTTGCAAAAAGCACCTACAAAGCTCCAGCTCTGTCTCCGTTTATCTCCGTCATCATTATCCAGTGTGCAACGTCCGGCCGGAAAATCTATCCTACATCCCGATTCTTATTTGCTTTGAATCTGTTCCCAGTGTCGAGCAGTTTCAACTTTCCTTGCAATTTACCGTTCTATTGTTTGCGTTATCTAGATCTTGTTTAAAGCTTTGTCTCTCTGTTTTACCTGCTATGGAATGCTGCAGATTATAGAAAACAATTTTTTTTAAATTGAAGAAGAATTTCACCAATTTCAAGAAAGATAATTTCACAATGTTAAAGAAAGAATATTTCATATTTTTTTTTTAGAATATACACGTGAAGGAGACTTTGGTGTCATTTTCGATGCATGAGGGGAAACAGAGGCTAAATTATTTGCTAGCAACGCAGTCAAACTCATGCAGTGCTGTCTGACGAGTGACGGACAAAGGTTAATAAATTTGTAACATTGCAAACCTTGTTAAACCTTGTTTAATCTCTGCTAAGTCATCATATATTCACAAAACTCCGTCAGTTTTACCGGCCTTTTCAAAAATAAAACAACAAAAGGTTTGATATTGGATACCAAGTGAAAAGAAATAAAACTGTCTATCAAAATGTCTATCTCGACAGACAACCGGAATCCATATTCGTGGGCGTTCAGGAATACATGGTCTAGCGTTAGTACAAAGCGGCTACACATGCGGAGGATTTTTTAAAACATGACAGTATAGGGACTGCCGGTAGAAAAATAGATGAAAGAACTTTCATTAATCGAGATCGATTAACGAATGTTCTTTCATGATGACACATTTTCATGCGTTTTTGCGTATGATGTACGTTTGATCAAAAAATATTAACGCACATCAAGAGCTAATGTCTAAATTCTGTACGAAAGGTATGTATTCTGAACAGTGGAGACCCAAGAAAAATGTTTTAGACACCCTTTTATTCCATACCTTCCCAAATAAAAAACAGAGTGTAGAGTAGTACCGTATCATGATATTATCTGTGGTAATGTATACTCTACCTTGGGATTTACCCACGTTTTTCGATAAGAAGGTCATGAGTTCAAACTCTGTGTGATCCAATTGTAATAACATATCTCAGAATATTATTAAATATATTTTGCCACGTAATATTCCAATATAGCAATAAAATAATATATGTAACTTTATTTGTGATGATATGCACTAACTAAGCGCATCATCACCTGTATATTGCCACCTGTGTACTTAAACCTCGTAGGTAACCTAAAGGCTTTTTGTATTTTTATATTATTTTGTGATGTTTTTATTTAATTTGCCTTTTATGTAAAATGGATCATATATTGTGTCTGCAATAAAGATTATATTATTATTATTATTATAAATCCAAAACTTACCCGCAGAAAGCCGAGATTTTTTTGTTGAACCCTATGACTGCCTACTGCTCAGACATTTATATTTAATACTATGGTATTAAAAATATTTAAATGAAAAAAATCCAACCTAGTATGTTCTGTCGTAAATAAAATGTGCTAAACTATCTGAAAAAACTAGTGCAACATCGCTTTACCATTCGGTCTTGTAGTATAATATTCCATGTACTTTATAAGTACTACGCCGCTAAAAGCCGGCGTATCGGCTACGGAACCTATTGTAATAACATTATTGAGCACTGAACGCCCCAATATAGGTTAACGTCTAATTAGCAACCCCAAAATATTATACCGATACCGGTGGATAATGAAGTAAATTACGGTGACCAACCGTTGTTTTAATAATGGAAGCCCTGAAGATCGAATAACGATTAAATAGACTTCCATTAAAATCTTCGAAGCATAAAAACAGGAAAACTTTTTCTTTCTTCTAATCACTTATTTTCTAAAGTATTTATGACATTAATGATGTATCAAATAACTCGTCTTAATAAATTAATAAGACCCTTTTTGTTATTTTCCGTGTGCCGACGTTGTATGTAGTGTGTTAAGGAAAAATTCATAAAAAGAAGTTCCTAAAAGTCCTTTACAAGAGACATTTCCAACTTCTATTTATTTCGGGGCTCGGAAGTCGTTACCAACGTACCTAGATTCTGAAAGAGAGCTACATTGTATGCTACGAAGCTAGAGGATATTGCTACGACTCGTAGCAACTTCGTAGAGGGTCTACGAATACGTCTACGGTTAATGTGTCAAAAGTAATCTCACGACTCAAGTTACTTGTACGCTGTTCATCTATACTACTATTATAAAGAGGAAAGATTTGATTGATTGTTTGGATTGCATAGGCTCCGAAATTACTGGACGGAATTTAAAATTCTTCATCATTAAAATCATATAATATATTTCGCACGTATAAAAATAAAGAGAAGTAATTCAAAAAACACGTTTTTTGGGAAAACGCTTTCAAAGTTTTGTAACTCGGAGTATGTTTAGTAAATTAGGAATAAATACTTTCTCCGTGTGGATATTATTATTTTTTTCTTACTATGGGATATTATATAAATTTATCTTTAATATTAAGCAAGAAAATCAATACTATAATAAATAGTTTTTTAATTACAAGGCTTTAAAAAAAATATTGCTGACTTACTTCTGTTTATGATAAATAACTGTCATATTATTCAAATTCTTACAGGATGTATATATTAATGATGCTGTTTTATTTTAAATTATATTTAAATTTCTAGGAATATTGCGAATAACTTCTTTTTATTATTAATGAATAAAAGTTTAGAATCTTGTATATCATAATATTTCTATTTTATATTGAACTGTATGCTCTACGAGATAGATGTTTTACTAATAAAATGATACACAACACGAATTATAAATGAATTTTGGAGTTTTATACTTAAAAATAATAATAAAAACACGGCAGAGAAAACTTTGTACCTTTTTAACAAGAGTAGTTTCATAAGAACTTATAACTAAATCACAATAATAAGTTAATATTTTATCAAAAGACAACTAGGTAACTTATGTATATAGGCCCTGTATTATGAAAGCTTGGTCAGTCTTCAATCTGTGCTTGAGTAACGATTATTATGGCATAAGCGTACCTCAAACATAGATCAGAACGATCACTGAGCAAGCCTTCATAATACGTGCCTTAGACCTATGAGATCACAAAATACGACGTGTCAATACACCCTAGTGTAAAACTCATTCTTTGAGATAGCTGGCAGCATTATTTCTATGTCTGATATATTTTTCATCTTCTTCCTTATATTTCTAACGTTCAACTCTTTTTTTTTTTTTTTATTTATTTATCATCTTAAAAATTGTACCTATTACACAGAAACTTATAATAATTGTAAGTGGGGGAACTAAGATCTGCACTGACATCTCGCGTAAGAGTGTTTTGTGCATTATCCCCCTGCCTAACCAGGCCCTAACCAGCCCAGCTCCTTGAAGTACCGGAGCAGGACTTTTGAAGATTTACAGCTTTGTTTTAGCTTTTCTTGAGGTGTCGACGGGTTTGATGACTCTATACGGGTTGACGACCACTGTGGTGCGGTGGGTGAAGGTCCGCCTGCGACGCAGGAGGTTGCGGGTTCGATTTTCGCCTCGGGACAAATATTTGTACGATCTGCAGATATTTGTTCAGGGGTTCTGGTTGTTTTCTATGTATAATAAAAAAATATCTATCTATTTAATAATATTGAATTATGTATATCAATGATGCCGTGTCGATGCTGTGTCGCTGGCTCGATGATGCTGTGTGGATTGTCCAGCATTATTTATATTTATAATTTATTTATATCCCGTTTTCCGTCTTGCCTCCTCTGTGGCCGTGCAATGTATCAACACGTGTTCCTCAGTTTCCTCTTTCTGGAAGCAGCCACGGCACAGGCTGCTGTCTGTGGCACCAGGTGGTGATGGTTTAGTTCACAGTGACCTGTGATGACGCCTACCATTAATTTTAGATCTTCGCGGCTCATCTTGAACATCGTATTTGTGGTCTTCCTATCTATGGAGAGGAATATTGATTTAATGTGCTTGCAGTCTTTTCGACGCTCCCATATTTTTTAAAGTTCCTTTTCAGAGTTTAGTTTTAGTCTATTTTTTACTTCTGCTGTGGGCGGGTTTGAGACCGATGTCCTGTTTTGTTGGGTTCGTTCTCGCTCCTTCCTTTGCTAGTCTGTCTGCATTTATGTTACCTGTACAAGAGCGTCTATCTATCCATTCTATGATTCGCTGACTTTGCCTTGTTATGGTGGTTTCAATGGTTTCAATGGTTCCGATTAGCCGCCAGTTGGATCCCCATTGTTTCAGCCTGGTTGGGATTTTGAAAGCCCTGATTCTGAACAAAAGTAGCCGCAGCCGGCTCCTGTTTTGGTTTTGGCCCCATCAGTGTAGATGTGATATGTAGTGACGTCATGTGAGGTGATCGCTAATGCGTTCTGTTCGTTATATTTCATAGTTCTTACCGGTTAAGTAGGTAGACGCTATTCTATCAGTACCGTTTACCGCCTCTGGAATTGCCGCAGTTGCTTTGTTTAATATTCTGCAGTGGTTTGTTAGACCTGAATCACCTTTCCACTGATTTGTTGATTTTATTCTAAGAGACGCTGCCATTGCTTCTTGCTTTATGTGAACGTGCAAGGGCGTTAGTCCTAAGATTATGTCTAGTGCTGCTGGGGGCATGGGGTTGATTTCCTACATCCGCAGATGAGAGTGCGTGCCAGTCTTTGAACTTGCTGTAGGTAGTTTGTTGATGATTGTGACTAAGTTTGTTCTCGGCCACCAAACTATAGCCCCGTAGTTTAGCACTGGGCGGACCATGACTGTATAGAGCCACAGACACAGCTTGGGCCTGAGGCCCCAATCCACCTACGGCTCGCGTGCATTGCCATAGGATATTAGTGGCTTTTGTCATAACATAGCCAAGTTGTTTTCCCCATAGTAGTTTACTGTCTAGCCATATGCCGAGGTATTTAACATCCTTGCTTAGTGGCAGTTTTGTACCTAGCAGTGAGGGTAGTTCTAGTCTTGGTAGTTTATTTTCGAGTAAACAGTAGGTACCATTTCTGTCTTGTTGGGATTCACTGACAGACTGTGTTTGGTACACCACGTTTCCACTTTTCGTAGAGCTTTCTGCATCTTTCTTTTCGCACAGAGTTGTCTCGAAAAGGCCCGATCTCATGATTGCCAGGTCATCTGCTTATGCAATAGTGAAAGTTCCATCTACATTCAGAGAGTCCAGGAGTTCGTTTGCAACCAATATCCACAGAAGTGGTGAAAGGACCTCGCCCTGTGGACGTCCGTTGCACCGTTCACCTCTTTCATATCATTATTTTTATTATTGTATTCTTCCGTTGAAACCTTGAAAAAAAAACCAGATTTATATGTAAATAAGTCTTACGAAAAGAGTAAAACTAATTAATTTTAAGTTAATCTAGATTTTCGGTGAATGGAACCTATCTTACCTCCGAAGCAGGAACCACTACTTTTGTCCATTGGGTGGCCGGTGCATTTGCCAGCATGACAAGTTTCTCACATCTCCAAGACATCTTAGGTGCCTAATTAATAACAGAAAGAAGTATTATAAAATATGACCATCGAAATTGTTATCAAATGAACCATAAAGAGAAACAACTATTAATTTTGCCTGGATCTTAGAACCACATTTAATAAAAAACGGAACTACATCGAATTACTTCACAAACGCATAAAAGTTTTTAAAAATAAAAGGAAACAAATCATAATGTTACTGGTAATCTAGCATATTTTTAATAATAAAAGGAAATAAAACTTATTTCTGACTTAATTAATACCATCATTATTAAAATAAAAAGGAATTAAAACAGAATGTATCATTTTAAGATTAAATTAAATACAAATAAGGGACTTACCTTTATTACTAAACAGAAGTATTGCGTTCTACTCCCGCATAAAACTCAAAATTAATTCATGACTGAGGGCACAAGACTGAATGTCGCCTTTTACCAGAATTGACTTGAACTTCGTGTTTAATGGAAAAGAGGTGGGTGATCGTTTTTTCTCTTTCTAATGCTCGCTTTGCAGTGGCTGTCGAAGCTATCCTGTGCATTGGATTGAAATAATGCTGTTTATGATAAAATCTCACAAAACCGTTTTTTTGAGATAATTCTCTTTATTTTTAAACGTGCGATTTCTTCTAGGCACAAACTATAGAATATTATCAAAATATTTTGGGATCCGTGTGAAAATTTCAATAATGCAACCCAATATGTAATTGTGTACAAAATTATATATTTTTTTAATTCTTGTTAAATACTCATGCGAAGCCAGTATAATCCAACAAACTCAAAGGATCAAAAGGATAATTAAAATTAGCTATCAATGATAGCTAGGTAGGTAATTTTAATTATAGTTTAATTAAATCAAATTTCTCGTCAACGTCGACTAGGTGAGAAGGAACAATTTTTTATTAAACTTTAGATCTTTGGTATTAATAATTTTCTTACGGAATTATTTTTGTGAAATAAACGAATATATTATATTTTATTAACAAAGTACTAGTAGGTAACTAAGGTACTTGTTTCACCGCCAACAAACAATTATATAACAACTTTTTTTTCGCTTAAGAAAAAATGAAAGATTTCATAGATTTCGTGTCAATAAAAGAGACACGTAAATTAATAGTTGTTTACAGCCTCTGGCCGTTCACATTAGCGGCAAAAACTCTCTCCATCATTTTGATGCAGCGATAACAACTATCAAAGACTAAACTCGCTCAGTGATACTCGCTCGGCAATGCTCGCTTGGCAATCAGAACTCGTGAAAGAGACGAACCAGTGCTGTAACTTATTTACCAGTGTGAGTGTATTTTTACTTGTCACACATAAAATGTATTTAAATAGTTAAAGAGTTTTAAAATCCATTAAATAATATATAGCTCTACTAATGCTAACGCCTCCAAATCCCTACAAAACAAATCATTTTTTATTATTATATAAACATATGTGTCTATAGCATTGGCAAATCGTTAATAGCTCAGTGATAATATAGCTTATGAGGAAACAATGATTTTCAGCTTACCTTCAGGGATCTGTACGCCCAACCTTGCTGAGCGAGTGGTGCGAATGATCGCCCAACAATCACTATTCGCTTTATAGCCCGATACAGCTATGAACTACTCACTCGCTTCTTGTTGCTCGCTAACTCGCAAATAGGTTCTAGTTGAAGATAGTAATTCTAGTTTCGCTTCTCGCTTATCGACAACGGTTAGACAAGTGCTAAAAACCTAGTGAGTCTTGTTCGAAATAGTTATATGCCATTCAAATCGCGTATTTCAGTTATTCTGTGCCGGGCATAAAAGCTCGATTGCGGGTAGTTAGTCGATTGTAATTCAATGATGTTGCGTGATAGCAGAGATTGTGAAAATAAAATCTTATCCTCGAATTTCTTCAGGGCATTAGGATTTCAGGGACTAAGTAATTTTCCAGAAGAATTGAAAACGGGAAAAATACTTGTAAAATACAACAAAGCAAATGAAAATAAAGAAGATTCGAAAGGATATTTGAGGTAAAATTGTAAAGAATTCATATAGAGGTAAATAATGATATAACAAAACCTACTTTTGATCGCATTAGAGGCGTCGATACTACATAGACTGTCGAAAATTCACCTCTGAAAGGTTGCCCATTTCGTAAATCATTTACTTTGATATGCTTCCGTCCCATCTGATTAAATTCAAATTTCGCAGTAAAAGTGTTAATACTACACTGTCGGAAAGTTACCTCTGCGAGGCTGTCCATTAGGTGAATCATTAGTTCTACAATGTCCCGTCCCATCTAACGCTTTAACTACACATACATGTCATCGAGTTTTTTATATCGGTTCAATAAAAAGCGAGCCTCGTTTGTATGTATACTCCCCGAATAAATCATCGGTACAAGGGCCAAATTTCAAAGTTTATGATTTATCATAATCCGGATTTCCATTTGGCGAGCGTGTGGTCCATTATTCTATGTCACAGGCACGGCAAGGGTGCGTGTTTACTCAAAAAAGGCATAACGTGAAGGGTAATCCATAAAAATGAATGATTAGTCGACGATCGACAACCCCGATTTATTGGCCAGCCGCCTTGTATTTACGGGGATGGTGTTAGAATAATATATAAGATGGGTTTACATTTATGCAAATTGTATCTACATCATCGATTATTTCAGAAACATTTTCAAAGCTATTTTTTTTTGCACGTGATCAGTATTAGTCTTTCTTTTTGTCTAAGCAGCACTGTCTTTCTGTTGCCCAGATTCTCTTGAGACTGGTGACCTCAGGAGACTAAATCAATATATAAAATCAAAGTCCTTTCTTAGACCTTACAGGACTCTTGGACAAGTCACAAAATACAAGTTAAATAAGAAATAAAATGTGTAATAAAGTGATCACTTTGATTAATTGTTCACTTCAATCTTTTAAAGCACTAAGACTACAATAAACACACCTACACAATCATACCTACAGACATAGGTACACACAACGGGCTCTTAATACTGCTAATATTAAGCTGTTTAAATATTAAAATTATGTCATTCGTTTAATTAGATCTAGAAAATAAAATTTATAACTTTTTAATTAGTCGGAGCTCGAATCCCTCGTATCTTTACACAATATTATTTTAGTTCTCGTAGTAGATTTCAATGAGTGATTAGGTTGCTTTGTGGTATTGAACAATAATGTTAAATAATGTGTTTTTTTTATTGTTTTTGTAGTTATTTATATTATTGTTAAATTTCATAATTTAAAATTTAGTATTAAATTGTGTGTAATTTCTAGTTTCATTATTGGTAAATATATAATTTTTGCTTGGAACGTTTTTCATCCCTTGTTTTGTCGGCATATTTGGGTAAAATCTAATTCGTAACACTAATATATATACCATAGAGGGATAACTTTCATAATTACTGCTTAGGATAATCGGAGCCCAGTTTGGTAACTGTATTGCACACTAGGAATATAGAAATTAGTTACCGTCGCCTTGCACAGGCATGTTAAATTCACAGAAACAGAGTGTTCAGGTACCAACCCACTTCCGTTCACAAATGGACGGAAATTGATTCAAAACACACGACAATGGAATCGATCTCTTATGAAATCAACGTCGTACGTTGAGCAAAAGTGGGTGTACCTACGTTTTGATTTAACAAAGAAAAGACATTTGTTATTAGATCTAGAATAAAGTTATTATTGAATCTTGAATCTGGGTAATTTAGTTATGGTTTGTAATACATCTTTAGTAAAAAGTTATAAAAAGTCTCGGGATTAAAATAAACGTTTCAGGCGACTGGGTTGACCAATATTCAAAATATTTAACAGACTTACCTAAAACAACGGGACCGAACGGTTCGCTGCTGGAATGATATCATCGGCGTTGTAGACAACAAATAGATAAGAGCTCAAAATAATCAAACTTACAACAATTGGAGGGGCGAGATAAAGATCTAGATAAATATGATATAGCTAAACCTTTCAAAATTTAATTCAGATTTATAATTTTTATAATCAATATAATAACTTGTATAATTTGTAAATTTTAATAATTACTTATATATTTAAAGCAACTAAATATTATTAAAATTTTTGCAAAAGTTTAATAATAATTAGTTGCTTTAAATATATAAGTAATTATTAAAATTTTAATAATATTTAGTTGCTTTAAAGCTTAGCATCCATACATTCTAGTATGGAATAAAGGCTATTTCTATTTTATTTTTAAGTGAATTCATGTTCGGGGCGTGTGTATGTTTTTCTATGTGTCGATTATTCCCTATATACCTATATTTAATCGTATCTACTCTATAAATTATTAAAAACCTTTAAACAAAACAAAAGTTTCCAGTTGCTCAGATTCAGTGTTATCGGGATTATCTCCATTTAGACGAGCGATTTGGTAACTCTTCAAACAGCTGCCGGGAACAACTTTTGTAGGCAAGGCCCTTGTAATCTAAGTTTATCTTGGCAAACTTTGGTTTTCTATTAGCATGAATCGCTTTATTTTTTTATTGAATCAATCTGTTTGCAAATTTTCTCATTATAATAAATCCAATAATAATAAATATTTCTGGCATTATAGGAACAGTTATTTATGGTATAAATACTTATTCTAGAGCCCATATCAACTAATATTTTACATACTAGCACACCAAATATAAAAATCGTAATAACTTAATTCGGTAGGTAACTAAACTATGTTATAATCAGCTATGACAAAATTCATCGCTTATCATATTTTGGAATGTAACCAAACGACTGAATTATATTTAAGGCGCATACAGTAGCTGATTGCTCCTCTTTGGAGGCTTTCTCCTCCTAGAGTAGTCAATTTTATGGGCTGAAAAAAATATATGTTATACATTGACCTTTTATCTGTAAAGTGAACGTACAAAAATGTTCTACGTGCTCGTTTACCTGGTGAAAAAAAATCACAAAGTGGAGCTGTTTCTGACTGAAAAAGTGTATCTACTTCTAAACTACTTAGAATTTTATACTTTTTTTTTCACCATCATGTCGGCAAAGACTTTATCTTCAAACTGAACGTATGATTTTGTGATACGACGGTTTTTCACATAGAAAATCATTATTTTAAATTTTTGCGTATGATTAGTGGGCGGTAACCTTTGAAGGTAGTCTGCGCGGGCGACGGGCGGCAGTGAAACCCTGACTGTCGTACGGGGAGGTTGTGTTCGCGCTCTAGGTGAGCGCGAGGCGTACTTTTGCTTTTTTACTATAATGCTATATTGATGCACATAGACGCTTTATTTATTATTCAAAGTTATCCGCGCATGGACGCTTTATTTGGTGTAAGACAGTTTGTAAAATATTGAAAATTCCGAAGATCAGTAAGCTGAAGAAAGCCAGAGCTCTGAAAGCTCGTTATTTTAGAAAATTTATGCTATTGTAACTACCTATTAGCAATCTTATGTAGATTTTACATATTTGTATATTTATTTTAGGAGATCGGGTAGGTACTAAACTAGGTAGGAACAAATGAACGACAATGTAAGTACATAAATACTCCTTAGACCTACCCATTTATTTGTTTTATTACTGATCTTACATTACTATTTATTTATAGATTTACAGTGACCGGACAAGTTGAAACTGGAGTGAAAATGTTTTGCTACAGGTAAAACATCCATTACGCTTAGGTAGGTAGCTAATATTAGGTAGGTAGCTATGATGTATTATGCGACGAAATAAAATATGTACCTACGTACGGCATTCTTCCTAACGCGGTTCATGATCGTCTTCAGAATTCTAGTATGGCTGCAACAGTTCTATGACTCTCCGAAGTGAAGCACTAGGTAGGTACATCCGCACCTTACTTACTGTTATGAAATGGGAATGGTATTCAAAATGTAAAGGAGACTGGGTAAAAATGGTACATAGCCTTTTTTCATCTCCTAGAGCTCGGATATTTTTAAACTTACGCGATCTGAACTCATAATTATTATTACTATTTTAACGGGTAGGTATTTATCGTGTTTTTACGGGTATTTTTTATTTACGAGTATTTTTAACGGGTTTTCTTCGCGACGGCCACCCTTTGTACTTGTACATAATTATCTAGAATTCTAGATAAACAAGTACGACAATTGCGAGTGTAACTCGCGCGCCGAGGGTTTTGAACTTTTGTCGTTTAGGTTGTTACGTTTATTGACGACCTCTTGGCGCGGTGGGCTTACAACGCAGGAGGTTGCGGTTACTACAGAGATTAGTGGGTAGGTAAGTGCGTTGGTACCAACGCTCTTATTTTTTTATTTTTTATTTTTTTATGTTTTTCCTGTAAAATATAGATTTACAATGTGTCTGGTCACCGGTGTCGGAGACTTTGGGGGGGGGGGGGGTGAAATACGGTAAATTTTATCGACAAATCACTATTCCTATTTTTTTTCTACCTCCATGACAAAATGGCAGCCATTTTGTTTTCTTTTGCCTCGAAGCACGGGTGCTTATACTGATTTAGCTATAGCAACCCATGTAGAGGTCCTAGGAAGACGATAGAGGGCTTATTTGATAGACAATAATGTGGACAATAAAGCAACGATAACATTGTTTCCATTTCCATTTTATAATAGAGGAAAAAAGAATTTATGAAACCTAAAAAAAGATTTTTTGAAAAAAAATTTTTGAATTATTAGCTTTTTCATAGAATCCAAACTGTCAAGCTACATGTTTTTTGTTTTTGAACGATAGTAAATACTGTGTGCTTCAAAATAAGTCTTGTTTCTTAGCTATAAGTTAGATAGTTTAGAAGTTTATTCAAAAAATCTTTTAAAAAAAATCTTTTTTTTTTGTTTTGTAAATTCTTTTTTCCTCCTCTACTATAAAATGGAAATGGAAATAATGTTATCATTGCTTTATATCCACATTATTGGCTATCAAATGAGCCCTCTATCGTCTTCCTAGGACCTCTACATGGGTAGCTATAGCTAAATCAGTACAAGCACCCGTGCTTCGAGGCAAAAGAAAACAAAATGACTGCCATTTTGCAATGGAGGTAGAAAAAAGATAGCAATAGTGATTTTTCGATAAAATTTACCGTATTTCACCGCCCCCCCCCCCAAAGTCTCCGACACCGGTGACCAGACACATTGTATATTTATCTACAAACGCTTTGTACATTTTATATCGATCACTCTGCAATCTTCGGAGATAGGGGGGGGGGGATGGCCAATTTTTCGACCTTTATCAAAATATTTCGAAAAGTATAAAAACTTTTGAAATTTCAAAAACTGTTTTGGAATGTCCAAATTGATACCCCACCCCACTCGACGGGGGTAGTCTCCCCTTTAGAAATCCCCCCCCCCTTTTTGACCATAATTTTTAAAAGTAGTTATGTTAACAGACTTCTCTGGTAGTCACCACTTTAGAAATTTTTCCCGCCCTTTTTTGACCATATTTCAAAAAGTATTATTTTTACAGACTTCTTTATATTTTTCCTGTAAAATATAGATCCATATCTTCAAATACTTGGTACATTTTACATCGATCGCTCTGCAATCTTCGGAGATAGGTGGGGGGGGGAGGGGGAATGGTAATTTTTTCGACCTTTTTCTCAAAAAGTATAAAATTTATCAAAATTTCCAAAACAAAATGTACAAATCAGTACCTTTCATTTCATACCACCTTAATTTCTGTAGGTCCCATTTAAAATTTCGATTTCAAAATTTGTAGGGGGGAAGTACATTGATACACAAAAATCCATAAAATGTGTCTAAATATAAAATTATTCATTTATTTTGCATTACACGTTTAGCTAAATAATTAAATATTATAACGACACAGTTTAAAATTGTTTGAGTCATCAAAGAAAAGAAATAATTAACGTTTAGTTCAATCTGCCCCATTAGCGGGGTAGTTTGATACACCACGTGGGGCACTTTCACACAGGGTGGAATAGCTATGAAAATGGTCAAATTAAAAAACTTTTACATTGTTTCTTCTTGTTTATTGTGATGAGATCATAATCAGCCTTCTAATCTAAGTTACTCGTGTAATTATTATATCAGAGCTAATTCACAGCCAGGCTCAAATAATCAATAAATCAAACTACGAATCTTATTGTTTTTAAAAAAGCAATATCAATATTTTTCTTCTCTTATTGCACATTATATGCACTCAAATTAATATAAAGAGATTCATAGATGGTTCGAGTTGAGCCTTTCGTAAAATTTCGTGTACTAAGGGCAACTTCTCTAATATCGACACTTCCACATCTGGAGGGACAGAAATGTAAAACGTGGTCAATTTGTTTTCTCAATTATAAGACCTCATACTCAGTCAAGTTGTATATAGAAATGACTTTAGACATATAATGTGGTACCGATGTTTTTTTTGTACAGAAATGGAGCATCTTAATACAGAGACGGGGCACAATGATACACATCAATGTGCCCCGCACTTTGTTGCATCAAAGTGCCCCCAACGACATTTTTGAATATTCAAATTATCATTCTAAAACGCACTTTTATTTTAAGTTATATTAACAAAAATCATAATTATTGATAGTTTAACTTGCCTTTGGTATATAAAAATCCTCGTTAGATGTTATCGAAGAGCATCGATACACTTTCATATATTGTGTCAAAATTTACTTATGAATGCTCAAAACACATCTCGGCAAGCCCTAGGCCGCTCGTTGACAGACAGTCGGTGCGGTTACAATGGATGCTTTCGGACCTTTTTGTGAACGTTTTAGTGACGGCGCCACTCAAATCCATTCAGTCAATTATTAGATAAGGCTAGTGTATCAATGTGCCCCTTGTATCAATGCACCCCGCCTCCCCCTACTGAAAATCTTCATTTTAATTTTTTATTTATTTTTCTATAAATCTGTGCGGGCGCACTAAATGTATTATTATTTCAAATTTCAAGTCAATAGCTGCAGTAGTTTCTGAAATATTATGGATTCAAAACACAAAACAGAATCAAAGTCATAAGGATCCCTGGACCAAGAGACAAAATTTATATATCGTAGATTTTTTTTCTTTTGTTTTCTTTTTGCTGGTTTTTAGGGTTTTGACCTCGGTTTCAAACCCCTAAAAAACAGCAGAAAGAAAATAAAAGAAAAAAAATCTACTATATAAAAGTAAATTTGTCTCTTGGTCCAGGATGCCCTTTCTCCTCTTGCTTAGAAATTTACTGTTTTATCAAATCTTTACATCCGATTTCTGGCATCATTTCTTTGAATAGGTGTAAAAACCTATATGTAAATACCATGTAATGGTAATTTTTTTCTCTTGGTCCATTATGACCTTTTTCCTTTAGCTCAGAGATTTATTGTTTCAAATTATTCCACCCGTATAACCTACCTATCATTGATATCCTACAAACATTGAAAATTAGAGAAGCTTGTATGAATGTTTGTTACCATGTACCTAACTACTAAACTGATTTGCATAAAACTTTCGAATGATTGGAATATAGGCTAGTTTAGAAGGAAATTACCTACAACGCGAACGCCCCGCGCCGCGCGGGTAGTAACAAGAGGCGGTAAGGCGGTAACATACATACTTATTACTTACCTACCTAAAGTACCGAGTTCTGTTCTCAGACCAAGAACAAATACATGCAGAATTTTAAAGACAAAGATACATTTATTTAGCTTCACAAGAACAGCACAGACATAAATAAAGATAGACAATTTGTAAAAAAATATCCCGCAGTGGGAATTGAACCCGCAATTATCGCGTGTCAGCCGGCTTGGTTTACCACGCGGCCATGAAGGATTTCTACTTATCTTTTGCGGCTTACGCGCGAAATCTAATTCATTTTCTTGGCTATGCGGCGCCGGCGGCGGGGGGCGCGCGGAAGGGTGCGGGCCGAAACCATAGCCCCGCCCAAATTGCTCAAGGTCATTCGCTCCTGTATGCGCCTTAATAAACATTTTAATTGAACAGGTTGCGCGTACCTACCACGAAACAAACCAATCCAACCCTAACAATAACATTTCAATATCATTTACATAATATTCAAATTGAAGCTATCGATTTAACAACATTCCGGAAAAATGTGAAAGATGCATAATATTTTAATAAAAACGGGGACATTTAAATCGATTTCAACTGCATCAATATTCAATTATCGCTTTGTTGCGAAACTGTCAGGCAAAAGAGACTTTATTGAATAAATAATTTTGTCACAATATTAACTTTGTAAAATTGGTTTTAAACTGAACTCACTATGCAGTTTGAATATTCTTTTTCATTATGCAGCGGACAGGCACTACGTAGATACACGTATTGTTAATTATGTGGCTTGAATAATAAATACGTGCATTGTAAATATTAAATCACACAGAGTGCCTCAAAATTCTAGAAGCAGTGACTGCACAGCAATTACACAAGTTACTGTTAAGAATTACATAATACTTGCGTAATCATTAATTTGTGTACCAAATCGTTACTGTGATTCCGGAATCACACATTACAAAGCACTCGAGGGTGAAGCAAACGGCACAGACATATGTTTTCTCACTTACTAAGAAAAACATTTGCGCCGAGATGAGACGTTACTTCGAGACGTTTATTGTACGATTCGTTACATAAGTATAATATTAAATATTTTTTTTTCTTTTGTGGCAGTTCATAAAACACACGATCAAGAAAAAAATATCTTCGTGCAACTATAGCCATAGGCCGATATCTTTTCAATCATTTATCATATCATTTTAATCTATGACAAATCAGCATGACTCCTGTGGAATATTATCGCAGCGAGAATTTATTATGAATTTTCATGAGCAATTGGGGCGCTACCCTACGATAGGGTGGAGAGGATGCGTACGAGATTGTCAGTTATGTAGAAAATATAGTTTTCTGTGAATATGCAAAGCTGCAAGCAGTTGTTGTAGCAAACTAAGGCTCTATGTTACTCACATAGGTAGGCCTATCTCCAGCTGATAATGACCTGATGATGATGTTGAGGATGAAGCTTGTTCTGCGACGATAATATTTTGTGACAAGCGAGATACCGTTACATGCACAAAATTATGTAGAAGTAAGTAATGAATGGAGGATGAATCGTGAACATTTTACAAATTCATTGCAAGTGCCGGGAACTTCTCTCCCGTGAGGTGTATGCATGCATATTCATAGTAATAATTATTCATGCTCAAGATGAAGGGGTTAGTTATGAAGTTGCGACAAGAGTATTGAGGAGGACAGCTAGACAAAATGTTGTTGTGAACTTGTTTTTTACTTCCCCTCTTCAAGATTGCAAATAGAGGACAAGGTTAAGGAACAAAAAAGTATCTGAACTTTCCTAAGCTTTTCAGTGGGATCATTGATTCAAAAAGTTGGCAATATAATTAATCCTCTTTCACTGACTTTTCTCTCAAGATCAGGCGGTCGTTCATAAATCTCAGGGGACCTCGACTTTTTCGTCTATTATTTCACTGGTACGTTGGCGATACGACGTTTATAAGTGTTATAAAATTCATCATAAACTCTAAGCACAACCGTATATCCAGAAGTTCCAACTCAAGTCAGCCTTTGAATTTTCCCCGTGATTACAAAGAGCTCTGGAGGGTTTAGAAAACAAAGGACTTAGCTCTGAAAGACACTACACGGTGCTGTGATGATAATTGTGCGGGTAGTTCGCGGATGACATTTAGCTTAGCGAGGGATCCCTTTTAGGTAACCGTTTTGTAATCCCGCACTGCTTGTAGGCCATGATGGCTACGTTAAGCTAACTTTGAAAATTTTTGCTGTATAACGTCGCTTGACAAATCGCTTTTTGAGGAGCGTTTTTGTAAAGTTAATGCAGCGACAACAAACCATGTTTTTTGTGTTCTGAACTTGAGTAAGCCCATATAAAAATATTCTTATATATTTAAATTTGCCAATGCCTAACCTAAACGAATGAGCATACTATAGGTAGATTAAAATATTTTATTATACATAATATACGCGTTCCCATTTTTATGAATAATACAAAAATGCTTTATTGTATATCAGAAAAAGAACATAAGAAAATACATAAAATAAGACAAGAAAAATGGGCGTATTGAATGTTTAATAGAAAGCAAACACTTAAATTTTTGTACTCTAAAAGCTTCATAATAGATCTTTAAATCTTTAAACTACAGTTAAAATATAAAAAGTCTTCCGAAAACTAAATTAAAAATTAAACATTCACAACTCACATCGTCGAAATAAAATATATCCGGAATTTGCATCACACAGACTCAAACCACTTCATCATTCAAAAGGTCCTCCCATTGCAATTAAAAGACGAGATAACTAGAAAACCAAAAACGTTGGGCTTTTCATCATCCCTTCATTAATTTTGTGGACGTGTATTTTTGTCCCTGTCCATTAGATACGTTTCGCCGCCATTGCTTTAGATTAATGACTGCCTAGGATAGGTATCTGGCGAAAGCCTCCTTTATACATTCTGTGAATGAGGTAGAGATTACTTTTATGCCTTCAAGAGGTGTAGCTTTTACGTTATTACTCATGCCTGTGATGCTTTCTAAACATTTCTGGGAACACTATTAAGGATAAACGAAATGAGGAATAACAGGTATCAAAATAAAAGACACCTAACACTTAACGACCTTCCTATGCTATTAAAAAATAAAACTAAAACAAATTATGCCGGGCAATCCACACAGCATCATCTGGTCTCAAGTTAAAGAGCTTATGTTATTGGTACCAGATGACTGATATACTCGTATATAATACATTATATTACATAGATTTGTTTTACTATACATAGTAAACGAATAGAACCTGAACAAACATCTGTAGATCGTAAAAATATTTGTGATGAGGCTGGAATCAAGACTCATATTTGTGACTCATATTTAAATACATACATACATAGAATAAACACATATAGGTAAATCATGAGTGGATGATAATAAATTAAAATACATTGGAAAAGCTAATGTAATTTTGGAATTAACTTGTAAAATCCAAGGAGTTCTAAACAAGCCTGCAAAACCAGGCAAGCTCTATTCATTGCCGTCACGTCAAATGGTACGGCAAAATAAATCGAAATCTATTCCGATATAAGTGGAACTCATCACTCTCCCATGGGAGATATTGGAGTATCGACAAGGGAATCAGCGATGGAATCCGCTCAGTCAACTTGATCGGCAAAAATATCAGAGCTTTGTCAGCGACGTGCCTAAAGTTTATCAAGGTGACCTTTTTTTGTCCGTCGTTGATCAAAAATAAGGCTGCGTTTTTACCATTTTCAATGCAAATCTCACGAACAGCTGCGGCACATTTCTTTGACAACTCGAAGTAACCCGCTTTCAATCACCATCCCTCTTTTTTATGTATTGGAAAAACGTTCATCTAATATGATTTAATTACCTTAACTTAATGGCTGGCTACGGCTACGTGGCTCGCTGGGCCTTGTACAGATCAGACGTGTGCCACACTTTACGCAAAAATATAAAAAAACCCGTTTATAGAAAGTGAACCTTAAAAACATATAATTAAAGCAGAAACTTGAACGTAGCTAACTTTGTGAATTAAGTCATTCCGACTGCAAGCGTACCGCTTCGAGTAAAAGAGACGTGTTGCCTACCATCATTCTCGCCGCGCCGCATCGCAACTACTGCATAGACGGTGAGTCATAGTCTACGACAATGAGTGTACAGAGATCACCGCGGTCTAAGTCTATAAGCGCTAGCGAAAACGCAAGCGGCTCCGCTCCTAACATTTCTACGCTCGGTGCTAATGATTTCGTGAATACAAGCATCCGAAAACGTAAAGAACGCTCCGAACAAGAAGATTATAGAAAAGAATTAGCAAATTTTCGAGACGAAATTATGGGATTTTTACAAGACTTCGGTCGGACCCAGACCGAAAATCTAACAAGTATTCGAGGCGATATTACTGAAATAAAAAACGAAATCACAACAGTAAAATTGGCAACAGAAAAATTTACAAAACAATTTGAATACGTCAATACAGAAATTAAAGATTTAAAAACACAAAATATGGAAACTCAACAAAAGATTGAAGACATAGAAAAAGAAATATCAAAACTTAGAAACGCCGAAATATTGTCACTTAGACCACACACTCTCCCTAACAACAACGAAGATCTTATCCAAGAATTGCGAGAGCGCTATGATCGTCAAAAGAATATGATTATTGAGGGTATTTTGGAAAAAAATGAAAGTAATGCGAAACAAAGACGTGCAAATGATACTGAGGAAGTTATGAAGGTCATCACTACTATACATGCCGATTGTCCTAAGCCTCTGAGAGCGTTGCGCTTGGGGAAATACATACCAAATAAAAACAGACCTATCAAGATATGTTTCAATGAAACAGATTCTCCTAAAATCTTATTACGAAATAGAGCCAGTCTGCCTAAACATATAAAAATTTACGCTGACCAAACGCCAGCACAAAAAGACTACTGGAACTCCATAAAAGCGGAATTAACAAAACGCACTGAGAATGGAGAGACTGATTTGACTATAAAATATATAAGAGGAATTCCAAAAATTGTAACAATGGTCTCAAAAAACGAATAACGAACTCTGTACGAATCGCAGAACAAGCCGATACAGCTGGTATAATAAAATATCATTTACCAGGCAGCTACGCGGATATACCACTACAGTCCTCTTCACTTCGGTTTTTTTATGCAAACCTGCGCAGTATTTGCACTGGTGGCAAGTTTGATGAAATTAAATGCATTCTGAAGTCTATACCAAAAACTACACACATACTGATATTTACAGAAACCTGGATAAAATCGGAAAATGAGGCTAAAAGATATGAAATACCAAACTATACACATATATACAACTATAGACCCAGCAATGAAATAAGAATAAATACAGCAGGAAAAGAAGAAAAAAAGAGAGGAGGCGGAGTTTCAATCTATGTCCATTACAGCATCAAGCATGAAATTACAGAAGACCTTTTTGAAGATGGAAATCACTATCTATGGGTCAAAATAAATAATCTATCCCTTAATATCGGCGCCATCTATAAACCACCAGATAGTAATTTCCAAAAATTCTTAGAATTATATTCGCAACAACTAGAGAAAAATAAAAGAACAATAATTTTCGGTGATTTTAACATAGATTTATTGAGCAAAGATAGTAAGGTCAAGGAATACAAAAATGAAATAGAAGAAAATGGCTATAAATTAGTAAATAATGTTGATAAAAATTTCTGTACACGACATACAAACACTACAAACACTATTATTGACCATGTATGTTCTGATTTAGCAAACCATTCTATAAGCTTTTCTCTGATTGAATCGTCACTATCCGACCATAAGCATATTTACATAGAGATTGGAAACTTAGCACCAAAACAAAAAGAAAGAATTAAATATAAAGCACTAGACTACGAAAATCTATTCAATAGCATGGCAAATGATGAGTACATAAACGAAAATAACACATATGAAAAACTTGAAATATTCCTTTTAAAACATATACAAAACAATACAATAGAGAAGACAAAAATTCAAAACAAACCACATGATGATTGGATCAACAAAACTATTATAGACTCAATAAAATTAAGAAATACACTATGGCAACTTACAAAATCTAATCTTAAAAACGACACAATTATAGAAAAATACAACAAAGAGCGAAAAAATGCTAAAAAACTAATAAACAATGCAAAAAAAACATATTACTTCAATCTATTTAATGACAACATAAATAATCCAAAAAAAATGTGGGAGATAATAAATAGCTTAGGAGTTAATAAAATAAAAGTAAAAACCGCGTTACCTAAACTTAATACTACTAATGGACTTATCACAGCAGGGCAAGACGTTTGTAATGTTTTCAATGATTTCTTTTCGTCAATAGGCGCTGACTTAGCAAAGAACATACCCAGCATTTACCATGCGAATAGTGGAAATATCTTATTGTACACAACTACACACAAACACGATACAATATTAACTATGTTAGCTCCCTGTGATAGTGATGAGATATCCAAAATTATCGACCAACTAGATAGCAATACCAGTACAGGTTTAGACGGCATCACCACTAAAACAATAAAAAACATAAAACCTCTTATTGTGGAATCTCTTACTTTATGTATAAATGAATGCTTAGCTCGTGGTGTTTTTCCCGACAATCTCAAAATTGCTAAGGTTACTCCAATATATAAGTCAGGTTGTAAAAAAGATCCTAATAATTATCGGCCAGTTTCTGTACTACCCGTTATTTCAAAGATATTTGAAAAAATTTTATATAACCGACTTAATAATTTTTTAGTTGCTAAAAACTTCTTTATTAATGAGCAGTATGGTTTTCGTCCTAAATCTAGCACTCTATCAGCAGCTATAGATCTAGTTACCAAAATTAAAATCCATATTGACCAGAAAAACTATGCTCTAGGAATCTTTGTAGATTTAAGGAAGGCATTTGACACTGTTAGTCATCAAAAGCTTCTCCAAAAACTTGATAACATAGGGGTCAGAGACAGAGCCCTAGACATATTCAAATCTTACTTATCAAATCGTAGACAAGTGGTAAAAGTTGATGACTTTACCAGTGATGTAAGAAATGTCACTTATGGTATTCCACAAGGATCAATAGTTGGCCCATTACTGTTCCTTATATATGTAAATAATATAAACACTATAGGATTAAAAGGACAACTGACTCTTTATGCAGACGACACCTGCCTCTTTTATTTTGACAAAAACATTCACAACATTATCGACGACGCTCAAAACGATCTTAACGCCCTAAATGAATGGTTCAAATACAATTTGCTGACAATAAATACTTCAAAAACCTCATTCATGATCTTTGCTACAAAAAACAAGCCGATACCTTCTTTTACGCCACTGTCGATAAATAATGTCATAATAAAACAATCACATCTAGAAAAATACTTGGGATTATGGGTCGATGATAAATTGTCTTGGAAGCCACACATTGGAGAAGTAAAATCAAAACTAACATCATTGCTAGGAGCATTGCGCAAAGTCGCAAAATGTATTCCTGCTAAAATTAAAAATACAATATACAATTCTCTAGCAAAATCCCATTTAGAATACCTTATTGAAATATGGGGATCAGCTGCTGACACCCATTTAAAACCCCTTCAAAGAGTTCAAAACAAAATTATAAAAGTTTTATATCACTATTCATATTACACCCCTACAAAAGAATTATATAAAATTACAAAAATACTTAATTTAAAACAATTATATATTTTTAAAACATGTCTTCTAATAAAAAATATTACATCAAAGTCAATACAATCAAATATAATTTTACAGTTAAAAGAAAGTAAATATAGTTTTAGGAACAAAATTAAGTTAAAATTACCTAATACACGTACAAACTACGGAAAAAAGACGATTCTTTCAGAAGGAGCACGTATTTTTAATAATTTACCTAATAACATAAAAGAATGTGATAGCATTAATGTGTATAAAAATATGCTGAGGGCACATGTCTACTCAATAGAATAATATAATAACATAACTATAATATAAATATAAAACTCATAAATAAAATCATTAGTCATCATCATATACCTTTAGTTAAGCATCAGAGCCCAGGAGTCATTTATTTAGTTAATCTTAGATTTAGTACATAATTACTGTTTAGATTTATCTCATTTTAAGTGAACTGTAAAGTTTTTATGAGAAATAAAAGTTCTTTAAACCTAACTTATAAACTAAGTTGAGAACTTTGTTCATAGTTAAGGTAACTTGGACTGGAACCGAACATTGTTGTCAACATAACTGATTTGTCAAATACAACACTAATTCTAAATTCACTACAATTATGTTAGTGAATTATGGAGAGAATATTCTGTCTTTGAACTTATGTTTACCAACATAACCATTGAAAGAATTGCAGGAATTTTTAAGTACCTATATCAAGCTATAACAAGCAAGTCTTTGCTATACATAAAAAATAAGTTAACTCCTAAGAGCTAAACGGTTTAGCTAAAGCGTATTTTGAAATTTTTCAGCGCGCACCCTCAGTGCCAGATTAAAACGCCACGTAACTGCTTTCTTATCGAGTTACCAACAGCTAAAGAGCAATATTGTGTACTTAGGTCACGCAAATGGACGATTAAGCCACTCTTTGTTCTTAAACATGGGTTTACGGTGTACAATTAACTTGATGTATTAAAAGTAGGCAGTATAGCTTACAACAGATTATTTGTCCCTGCGACTGGTTTTTATGAGAGCTTGTTTCTGAATAAAAGGCACTCAAATGTTAAGATTCGGGAATAATAGCAATTTAGGGACCAAAAAACAAGGGTCATTGCTTAAAAGCTTGTAAGAGTAAAATGGAAAGGTATTATATTAACTACAATAGGTTTACAGATAAAATCTCTAGATCTTAATTCTACAGCAGAATCTATCTGTCGTCAACCAAGATCGTACCGTAATCAGCCCGTTTATAAAATCATTATCATCATTAGCCTATATTGCAAGACAGATATGACGTCCTCTAATAAGTGCCATAACATCATCGCACTAGGCTGCAGCGCGTCCTAAACTACATTTTGGTTACTCCAGACGTTGTCAGTTCTTTGCGAGATATGGCCGGCCTACTAGCAATTCAGCTTGCAAATGATTTGACCTAGTATGTCGATAATTTCGGTTCTCTGCCGGGTGTATTTGTTACGGATCCTATCCTTCAGTGAAACTCAAAGCTTCGCTCTTTCCATAGGTCGCTGAGTGACTTTGTACTGGTGGACCAACCCGAACTTAAGTGTCCAGGTCGCAGCTCCGGGTAGGACGAACTGATTGAACAATTTTGTTTGCTGTTTTTCCATTCTTATGCTGCCTCAGAGCTAACCGCTGGAATTTTTCAATTATAACTCTAGATCGCCAACAATAAGCCGTACGATCCCCTTTTAAAATGTAAATTAACACATTGAAACGATGATGGCGCAGTGGCGCGATGGAGCGATCTCCAACCAGTTAGCAATCCGTAATTTTGCTGAAGTGGGTAGACCATTTTCATTGTGAAATTGAATGAAAACACTCTCATCCCCGCTAGGCTGGATTGGTTTAGATGAAATAAGTTAAAAGTGTAGGTGGATTTGTATATTGCGAATTTATGAATGTACAATGTTGGTACACAAATGGAAGGAATTGTACTGTTTGCTTCTGCTGTCTTATTGCGTAGGTGTTCAGGGTTGCGTTGGCGTTCAGGTGGTGACAGTTCAAATTAATCTGCATTTTTACTCAAAAAGAAAAATAACATTTTTTATTTGCAATTCAATCAAAAACATGCTTAAACAAAAGAATTAATTTAGATTTAAGATTTTCGTTATCATAGTGCGTAAGCCCTTGAGTAACTACGCTAGAGGTAACTCTAGGCAATTAAATTTCTTAATTTAATAAAACAGATTTATTTTGAAATAATTCACGATACTATGTCTGACACGTTACAGCCAACGCTGGTCTTCCGACAAAGTTGTTTTGATCTGTGAAATAATAAGTGTCTACGTCCACCTTGTTTTACAGGAATTTTGCATCAGTCAGATATTTCAAATTGCACAGTTAAAACAAAAAACGCATCCTACGTAAGTGTAGGAATGTGCACTGGTGCACTGCCTTACATATTTATACTTAAATACTTGGAGTTCTCCATTGTTACGACTTAAATATCTACTTCCTGGGAAGTAGATATTTAAGTCGTAACAACAACATAGTTACAAATGTCGAATCAAATGGGTGGACCCATTTGATTCGACATTTTGTAACTATCTACAATCTAGCAGGTTATAAACTTTTTTATTTTGCCTGTAATCATAGTTTTTTTTACACTAACTTTAGCCTGCAATATAAAACAGCATCATAAATCATAAGAAATGCCCTGCCTTTACACAGCAGAAGGTTAATTCAAAAATTTCGTTTTTACTTTACGGGCGGCTGCGTCTGGTAACAGCAGACCTTTTTACAATGATAAAAATTTGATATAAATTTGTGAAATATTTTTTAGTCTTCCATTAAAGATCATCAGCCATTAAATCCCTAACGAGCATGATATATCTTTAATATAAAAAGTACTTTACACCTATATTTATCTATAACAAGTCTACACTTTTCCGCTCTTGGGAAAAAGTTCAGTCACCCAGTCTCTCGCCTCTTACATCGACTTGACTTATGAATGATGTTTATCTTATTCATCGAATAATCAAGGTTTAAATAATTACTTCTATTTGTTTAACCTAAAACATAAAAACCGTGTATGTATGTAATAGATTATACTAATCACTTAAGATTTTTCTGTTTATAATAAGTTTTATAATTTTTGTTGTTATATAATATTTTTTACACGCAGTGTCACACTTTAATAATTTTTAGTCTGTGTAAACCCTATCCATACGAAACAGACTTTACAACGAATTTCCTTTTCATGTTGATTCGTATACAATCATAAGCAAATTCGGAAAAGGGAAATTTCATAACAGACTTACAAAAGCCAGTTTCAACTGTGTCTGCTAGGGAAGCCTTTGTTACTACGTGATCAGAATACTTCGAAAGTGATGTGAAAATTAAATGCGCGAATATTTTGGTTAATACCGTATGTACTTTTAATAAAATAAGTTGCCGAATTGTATGTTTTTGATTCAGATTCAGATTCAGATTCAATAACTTTATTTCTTTAGGCTTACAAAATAAGCACTTAGACAAGTCAAATTTCATACAGTTAATTATTATTACAAAGAAATAAGTTGTTATTGATTTCTCTTCACTTCAATTTTTTGTCCACTAGTGGAAGAAGTGAAAAAGAAACCACTAGTACATTCATATGTAACTTATGTGTCTAATACAATGTTTGTTTTTGCCTATCTAAATCTAAGTTTAAAATGATTTAGATACGTGTTGCGTGTGGGATGTCGCTGAAATTAGTGCAATTTTTAGGTTCAAGTTTTTAGGTTGAATATTATCAAAAAACTTAAATGACCGTGTTATTATAAGAACAAATATTGAGAAAAGTAGACGATTTGGGAACGGTATCCTAGGAAAGGAAACAGAAAAACGGACGTCTTATCAAGAGATGGGATTATGATTTACCAAAAGGAAGGGGAAAATTAGCCTTTGTCAGGACAACCCTGACTAGCAAATTGGTTCCTCAAATATAAATAAACTATTTTATGTTTATAATAATAATGTTTACCGATGTTGAAAATGTGTTTTTTCATTTCATTTTTATTTCATTAATTTCATATAAGGTATTCACATATTTTATCCAAAAACATACCTTATAAAAGTGTTTCATAGTAATCTCAGCCCAATGACGTAAAATGGAAGCAAATTATCATAATATAAGTTTTCCAATATTTCGGCATCAAAACCATTTTCACGCCGCGGAATAAGATCGTACAGTGCCTGCACATGCCTAAAGACACGTTCCCACTTATGAAACCAGGGATGTTCAAGATTGACTGCAGTTGTGGAAGCTGTTATAATATAACAGCTTCCACAACTGCAGTGCAGTGCAGTGCAAGCTTGGCTTATATTATAAGCCAAGCGAAGCGCCCTTTTGCCAGTAGAGTCAAGAAGCACATACGAGCGGTTAACAATCTGCCAAATGTCAAGTCTGCCATAGCGGAATTTCTTCTGGTCGAAATCATATCATCGAATTACACAAACCACAAGTAATCTTAGTAGAGCGACGTTATATACCTAGAATGATACAAGAGGCCGGTGAGATAACCAAATTCAGGAACTTCAACCGAACAGGTTCCAATTATTCAGATTCTAAGGTGATGTACCAACCCGCGTTCAGATAGCGTCAGTGTTATGTCGTGTTCGAGTTGCGTTGGATAATGAAACCGATGGTAGTGGCAACGTTCGTAGCAAAAGGCAAAGAAGGATGGATATATCTGCCAATAAAAACTAACTCGCAGTGACTTCAGCTGCTCCCTGATGGCGCATGAACTATCGAAGTAATGCAAAATTCTAAATTCAAATAATAGTATATATCCCGTCATAAATTAACTGTGTTAATACCATGATAAGTCCAAAAATAAGATTTACAAATAAAAAAATACTTTTTTACTATAAAAACTATCGTAGTTTGATGAATTCATTATGAATTATGAACCCTGATGAAGTCCCTCGTTAAGGGATGAAACATTGGTGTTCTTACAACATATAATAGGTTCGTAGTTAACCCGCTTACATTCTTAAAAAAATACTTATGGACATTTTCGACTGGTATCATAGTTCACGGTCATTACAATTTTTTCAGCATAAAAACCTATGGTTGATTCACCGTGTGCAGACACTGTCGTCAGTGTTGTAAGGATCAATGTAAAAACTTTTACACAGGGTGTTTGTCGTATTCTACGCCGAAAAAAACGTGAGCGTAAAGAACTATAGAAACTGTCAAAATTCGCTTCCCCTTCTTTCACCGAAAACACGACATTTTTAACAAGAAAACTCTGGCGTTGCTTAAATTTTAAATAGGTAACATGAAAAGCGACGAAACTTATCGGGTTGATAAAGAAAATGTTTTCTCCTATTAATTTCCAAGTTGAATTTCAGTTGAATTTGAATACGCGACATCGTTTGCTTTTTCAGTTGCTTAACAAAGGAGGACGGGTTTTTGTGCTACAGAAAGGTGGTTTTTGCTGGCATGCACGAGCTTTATCGGTATGATTTTAAATTGAATTTGTTTACTAAAAGTAATATTTTAAACAAAAGGTAAGTTAATTAAGTTGAGATAGCTGCAACGTTTATTTTACGTACATTGTATCTACCACTTAGTTATGCTTTATTAAATTTTGCCTTGCCTACAAAATTGTTTACATCATTTTTGATCATCTGGGATTGAGGATTGAGTCTTTGTGTTTGAGACATCGGTAATGATGATGAAGGAACTATCCTTCATGATACTAATAATAAATGGGGATTACAGACAATATCTAGTGGTATTTAATGGTCCCTACAATATATGAAATACCGAATCCTTAAAGGATTCACGTCTATTTGTAAGGAACATAAATCCTACTTGCAATCGATCGGCTTATTTCTATTTCTTCTCAGGAATTCGATTTTCAAATAACATTATTTTAGACGGTCAGATTCTTTATTTTCAAAGAATTAAAGATGGCGTCCGATATGAAAGCATTCATAATGGATTTGTATTGGTTTATATTCTTTGTCCCGTACTTGTTTCAACGTTACATAATTTCCGAATGTTCAAAACATTCAAAGTCGCATCTCATGAATGTGGGTGAGCGTTTTTCTATGTTAAAAAGATTAAATAATGAGAATTCACAAGCAAAAGCTAGTAGGTATATAAGATAATTAACCGGCCACATTCAAGCCTGCCAGACAGGGTCGCAATTTACGAGGGAATCCCCGTTCCTTGTCGCCTCTTAGTGCCACGACGCCTGATAACCCTGGGCTGGATTTATAGCCTTAATCAACGGTAATCGCGTTGACACAAACTATATGTCGCATTAAATAAACATTCTTTTATTTAAATGCAGCGTTGGAGCGTATTTTTAATTAATCAGTCTTAATTAATAATTTTTATAATTTTAAACTAATTTTACTAGACGTGAAACTGACAAGCTAATAATAGCTAAACATAGAGTTACAAAATTTTATTTTCATTTATTCTACATTTCAACATTCAGTCATACCAGCAGGCCCGGATTAAGGGATCCAGTGCCTAGGGGCACTTGGTATTTGAGGGCCCCCCTACCCGACAAAATTTATTTATGCACCAAGCGCCCCCACCTCCCCCGAGCCGATCAAGTACCTACTATTAGGGGGGGTTAGAGCCTTAGACCCGCCCGAGACAATATTCAACAATAGTCTGATTTATCCGATGTTATGTAAAAAGTATGCAAAAGTGTGACAATAATGTGACAGCTAGCCCCGAATATTATGAAAACTGTGGTGGTCATTTTGGAGATTGGTATGCCAGCAACAAAGAAAAAAATGGGAGAAACTCATAATAACTTCGAGCGTCACATTTTCGGGTACCAAAAAAGTTAGTAGTAGTAGTTAAGGGGTAGGCTATAACAATTCATACTAACTATTTATAAGTATGAAAACATAAATAACAGCCAGTGGAACGAGCCTTGACATATTGTAGTTTTTGCGGCCATTGGAAATGGTTGAGAAATGAATAAAATATAAATGTCGTCAAGTACAGTGAGACACATTTTTTTTTTTTTATTTGTTAGACATGCTATGAATAGACAAGAAAGGAAAGCTCTTAGCTTTCCTTTCTTGTTTTGACAATTTGGTTTTTTGAAGATTAACAAAATAACCCCTACTACAGAAAGAATGGCGAGCGAAGCGAACCGCCAAATTTTAGACTTATTTTCGGCAGGCTGATAAAAATGACCAAAAGAAAAGACTACAGAATTAATGGCGAGCGAAGCGAGCCGCAATTTTTTTTAGCGACTTTTCGGATGTTCTGTAAACTAGAATCAACAGTGACAAAAGATTATGAGAACGAACCCTGAAACTTTTAGAGCCTTTTTAAGCAAGGTAAAAAGATAAAACATGTTTTTTTATTACTTTTTCGGATGGTCTTGTGGTAGTATAAGTAATAAAAATTGAAACAGTGAGCGGAATCAGCGCCGATATTTTGTTGTGTTTGCGGCCGCTGACAATGGTTGAGAAATTGTGACATTTTCGCAAGGTTGTTAAAAAGCATAGAATAATTGAGAATTAACGGCGAGCGGAGCGAGCCGCGAAATTTTTTGTGACATTTTCGGTCGTTACCAAATAGTTTAGAAAAGTATGTTAAAAATAAAGACAACAGTAAACGGAGGGAGCAATTCGATTACGGAAAAACAAGAAACTAGGTCTATTGATTTAAAAAATTAAAAGTAATGTCGTGATCTGCCTGCCTAGCTGGAATCGGCCGTAAATGAATGCGATGCGTGCACCCAGCGCATTTACATAAAACGTTGAGACGAATTTTGACGAAAAAAAGTTTGAGTTTTCAAGATATAATAATTTAAAGAAATATTTAAAAAAGAAAAATAAATGTTAATTTTTCGGGCAAGCCTGACTTTAGGGGTATGAATGTTCCGCCATGAGGGCCCCTAGGCTTGCCGGGCCCCTACGCCCGGGCCTTGTGGGCCTAGGGGCTAATCCGGGCCTGCATACCAGACCGGACCCTTTATTCAGCCTGTGACTTCACACACCTTTTTTATATGGATACTTCACGATACTTTAAAAGTTTATTTTTTGTAGCAAAGTGATTACAAAACCCAAAAAATATCGGGGATATCATTTTATAATTTTTTTTATTTTGGATGCTTATTTGATTTATCATTTTATTAGTTTTTAGACTCGAAATTAAAACTTTCTCCCAGCACTTACTTACGCATTAAAGCGATTTTATACTTTGTGTTTTGGTTTTTAACGTTTACTTTCTTATATCTAGTTGTTTGTGTTTTTATTATTGTGTTATCAGTTTTTGTGAAATTTAATTAAAAAATGCTATTGTTGACTTAACATTATCTTAGAGAAACGAGTACGTTGCACTTGTGCAAGCGACCGTTTTATGTTTTTACACTTGTATACCGACTGATTTGATCGTCTCACGTCATTTGTTTGTTTTGTGCGGTGTTCGAAATTTGAACACACAGGGTTCAAATTTCGAACAACTCAACTACAAATGGAGATTGCGATTTGACTAGTAACAAAAGTTGCTACCGACAAAGTTCGATTGTAAGCACATTCTATGGACCTTTGACGTTTTTCGCTAGTTTCTTGCAACACAAATAAGGTTCTTAGCTTACCCGCTCATGTTAGTAAAATTTTTTCCTTTGACATTTGAAGCGCAATATTCGATTGGTGTGGAATTTTGACGACTTTAACGACAATATTTTTTTGCTAATCTCAAACAGACTTAATGATTAATGTTATACGATGCATGTTTTTGTTTCTGTTATTCGATATATAAGAAATAAAAAATATACCAAATATTTTCAATTACGGCGAGACTTGAATACGCGCTCAGTATGGAACTGCGGTAACAAACTGCGCAATATCTTAAAGATTATCGCGAGTCGCTTACGCAACAACTAAAACTTTATGTCGATATCTGTCACAATACTTTTTTAATTTGGTATAGTTTAGAACTTGAGGAAAGTTGTGATTGGGGCTGGATAACAATCGTATTTTAAATAAGGGTTCGATTCCCGCCTCGGAACAAATGTTTGTACGATCTGTTGAATCAGATGTTTTTTCAGAATGTTCTGGTCGTTTTCTATTTATGGTAATAAAATATCTACATATCTATTCGATCACAATAGGCCAATCATGGCCAAGTTAATCAGAGCTTGTGTTATGGTTACTATGTGACTGTATCGGCGATACAAAAGCCACCAAAAGCAAATAAAAAATATCTATTACAATATTGTATTATGTACATTATATCAGTTACCTAGTTCAGTTACCTTGAGACTAGGTGATGCTGTGTGGATTGTGCAGCGTTATTTATTAATTATTTGTTTTATTCTGAAGATACCCTTAAATTGGAGACTAGTGGCAACTAAGTAGTGAAGGTTCCGTGTGAACCAACAAATGGTCAATTTAATTTTATCTGCTACGAATGTGCTGCTGTTCCGTCTCCAAAAAACTGCTTGAATTTTTACCACTCATTTCCGTTTTGAGTTTTGTAAGGTTTCAATAATCTTATATCCATTTATTTTTTAAAACAAAATAAACGACTTGTTTTATTTGTTACAGATAAAAGATATTAAAGACAATTCAACTGTAAACGATCTAAGATTGAAATGATTACTATAGATTTTTGGGTCACATTATCAACCTTATCTTTATAAAGAGAATCAGTCATCTGATACTTTTCTATTTCCCAAAACTATAATATTATAACTAGAATTTTATCTCTCATTTCTTATTTATTTTTGTTATGTATGTACTAAGTTGATTGTATTTTTATCTCCTACTTTGCTTGTTCGCGCTCTTTATTTGCTTACGTATCCACTATCTCTTACTCTTGAAAACCTATTAAAAAGCCTTCTGTTTTAATTTCTTAAGCTTACTTTTTGTTTGACCTGTTGGTTTTATCTTTATAAATGATTAAAAAAACGCTGTCCCTTTGCACTTTGGGGTAAATTATCAAAGAGCCGTCTAAAATTATTGCATTAAAAAGTAAGTCCTCCCAAACTAGGAAGACCGAACTCTGTGGCGGGTTTCTAGATCAGAATTAGTACCTACAGTTTAACTTTACATACCTACACATTCACTACGAAGGTCTATATCTCCATAGATATACACCTCCGTAGTTCAATCCTCCTTTGTTAAACTATGCCAGAAGTTTGGAGTAAACATGAGCTAAATGCTGGAATCCGATATTGCGGGACGATTATTCGGATTCCTTACCAATTAAATTTATAGAGCTGGGTTGAAGTTCACGAAACTATGAGGTTCAGATAGGATGGTTCAGATTTGATAAGAATTTTATAAATTAATACCTAATGGTTTTATTTGCAAGCGATAATGTAGCTACTTTAAGAAAAGAAAAATATAGTTCTACCAAATTCAAAATGGCGCAAATAATACTAGGCTACTTTTTATTCAGGACAAATAAGACCGTAGCCACCGGTAAATACTAGTCTTTGTAAGAAAAAAAGAAAAAAACACGAAGATAGTGTATTCATTCTAAGTATAAATAATACGAAAACTGCAGGTAGAGACGTCCTCAGTGATATCGATATCTATATCTATACTAATATTATAAAGAGGAAAGATTTGATTGTTTGTTTATTTGTTTGAATTGAATAGGCTCCGAAACTACTGGACTGACTTGAAAAATTATTTGCGTGCGAAGCCGGGGCGGACCGCTAGTGTTTTTATAAAATAAAGCTGAAACAAAATTACCCATTATCCAAATCTATGGCTATAGTGTAATGTTATACCAGTGTATTTTAATAAGTATGCTAGAAATTGTAAATAAACAAAAATAAAAACTCATGGACTACATTTTTGTTTTCTCATCCAAATACGTTCCAAATATGTACATAGTACATACTTGTAAAACTACAGAATATTCCACACAATATGCTATCAATGTCTTCGCAATATATTTATTCCAAGAGCATTCTCAAAGGTATAAATTTAACGAGCGTGCAGCCGTAAGCAGCTCACATTGCTGACGATAAACAATCTTAAACTTACTGCCTGGGAAAACACATTTTCTCGTTAAACTATTACGAGCAAGCAACGTGTGGTGTGCTGTCTACTTAGAAATCTGTCTTGGAGCTGAAGGGCTGAAGTCTATAGCAAAGAAGCAATATCCATCAATCAATTTGTTTATTTGTGAAGATGCAGTTTTCCTGTAACTAATAGTTCGTAATTGCACTAATAGCTATAGCAACTTTGAATATGTATATTAGTATATGCTAAATACGAGGAAAATTTCGAAATATGTATATTATTATGACAGATTAGGTAAAAGACAATGACAACAGCAGAAAATGTTAGTTGTAGTATACAAAATAACAAAATATATAGAGAAATCTAAATCAAAGTTTTCAGTATTTTAACAGAATGTTTCCTTTGCATTATTTTATGTTGGTAAATAAATGTATAAAAATGACATAGATGATACTTAATAAGAACATTGGAATCTGCTTCAGTATAAAACCATTTTTCGACTAGAGAAGTTTAATAAAAGTTTCTCTTTTTGTAGGATATTTAACATGCGTTGATTATTTTATTTCTTTTTCATAAAGTACAAGGGCGTTAGTATTTTCTATGTTAGTACGAGTAACAAAGAAAATTTTAGGTACTCAGGTAACAATTACAACTTCTGGTCTGGTCTCGTATACATACACCTTATATTATCTATTTCCTTAATATTTGAGCCGTCACCAGAAAGCAGAGTGATCAGAATGCTGCCAGTATAACGTTTAATGGCGATGCTAATTCGTTGATCGTAATAATAAGCCAGTATTCCGATCACCTGTGGACTCAATAAGTAGCTTCATTTTATAACATTTGATAAATATGTAATCTAATTTATTGGAAATAAATTTGTCCATCTCAGAATATAAAATGTAAAGTTACGTCCGTAGGTACTTTTGTCGTTTTTGCGACATCTAATTTGACATAACTTTAATAGAGAACTACTGGCCACTGAAACATAAATGACATTCAAGAAATGTACTAATTGAAGCAAAGTTATGACACTACTTAGTTATTCTGTGGCAAAGTTCTAAAACGATGCTTCCGATTGGATCTTCAGGAGCAGGTTTCAAATACCAATCGTCTTTGAACAATATTGCTCTCTTTGAAGACAAATTCACTTAAAGATTCTATCAGACTGTTTTACACTTGTTCCTTGAAGAAAGGTTCAGATAACTTATTTAGATAGATACTTACTTGAAATCTATGCATTCTACTTATCAACAATAGACATCGCCTTCTTATAGAGAAGCAAACGCTATACAGGAAGTCATATTTTGGCTTTGTTAAGCGCTGTTTTAAACATATCAATGAAACTTCGCAGATATAATTGGTCCTGAAACGTGTAGGTAAGGTAAACAGTTAAGTAAAGTTTTGCTACCGCGGTGACTCACCAATCGCAAATAGCCCGCGCGGGTCATACACGAGTAATTTTTTATAAAAGAAGTTCTGTACTTCAAGGCTTTCATTGCAAAAATCTATCTACATAACCCATCTTTTGACTGATGTAGACTGGTTCAACATCCTTAGAAACCTACAAAAACGTCACGTCCAGATGTATAAGCCCCTCGCCACACGTCACTCGTAGTAATAGCATTCCCGCTGCTCGTTAGCCGCAGCATCTTCACCGTCTTCGTGGTCCGTTGAGTAGGTACTAGGTATCGCATAATATCTAGATTTGCTCTGATTCGTTTCCAAGATGGTTTATTATTTATCACCTAGTTATCAAATCGTAACACTGGTGGGGGCAAATTTAGGTAGAAACCGAAGCTTTGGTAAATTAAAGAGTGGACATGTGCTCCAAAACAAAACGAAATTCAGGTAACTCACTCTTTTGTAGCTTTCTAATAATGCTGTTTTTGTCTGTCTATTTATTTGCCAGTAGTGATCTCATTTCGAGAGATTGTTTTGTAAAGTTTAAACATTTTATATCAACAGAAATGTCGTTGTAATTTAGTCCATTTTTCCCATTCGTCCCAAGACAGAGAAGAATATAATGGGACGAAGGGGACATCATGTATAAGATTCTGTAAAATGTGCTGTAAACCTTATGCCCGTTCAGACAGCAAATATGAAATTCGAATAATCGTTCAATAACCGAAACAAACTTGCCGATTCTGTTTGCCAGCGGTTTCGGAATAGATCTGATTTCGGATCCACTAAATACGTATACTCCATAACACGGTTGGTCGAACGCCGCCGCCGAATATTTGATTTTATTGGCAATTTGAAACGAGCAAAATAAACTGTGAAGCAATATGAAATCCTGGCTGAAATGTTAGAAAAAGATACCTACCCTTCTGTGTTTTTCATATAATATAGTCTGTAGTATATCAGATATTGCTGCTCAATGCAAAAATGCAAATAAATAAAGCTGTGTCGATGGTCCAGCATTATAAAAAATATATTTAAAAAAAAAAGTGAAGGCAATTTTCAATCATATTTTTTGTGTGTTGTTGTATAAAAACTGAAGGTGATATTTATTGAGTCAACCATAAATACAAATGGCTTTAATTTTACGAATCTCCGAATTCCTATTTCTTTATTAGCGTTCGCGTGCCCACTCCCTATCTCGCCTAATAAGAGGTTGTATTGCTAACGAATATTAATGTCCTGGGTAGGTGTAACATTTTATATTATGGTAACACGCAACGCCATTCGATCACGAGGTCGCACTGCAATGAGGTCTGGACGAGATTTTATAAGCGACCCCAGATACAATTATAATTTACCTATTATAATTAATTATTTCTTAAATGATTAGTTACAGAAAATAGAGATGTAAAAGCTCGTAGCAAATGCATGAAAGGCTAGAAAATTTAAATGAAAGGAAATTTCATTCTTAGCTTGGGGCTGGATAATGGTGTGGATTGTCCTGCATTAATTCTTTATTTCATCATCATCATCATCACCAGCCTATAATAGTCCACTGTTGGACATAGGCCTCCCCTAATGAGCGCCATAGATGGCATTATCATTTGGGGGTTATTGCCCATAATCCCCACGCTGGGAATGCGGGTTGGGGATCGCAGTTCGATGGAGTTGTTCTGCAGAGGGGGGCGCTGCTGCCCGCACCCGGTGTGATTCCCTTAGTCACCTCTTACGACACCCACGGCAAGAGTTGGGGTGGTGAAATTCTATGCCGGCACCACACGGCCTGTGGTGCCTGTGGCCACTGGCCAATTCTTTATTTGTTCTTCTGAAATCAGTTCAAATTCAGAATATGCTGTTGATTAGGACCTGATTGGGTGAAACTCGATTACAAGTAAACTCAAATAAAATCAAATATCTTAGAGTCTACTCAGATCATGCTGTTCCTGTCGAGTGTAAGTATTGGTAACTGTAACCAATACTTATATCAGGAATAACGCTTTCGACACAGTAAGTGGCTTCGTTTACCTTAGCTCCCTGGACGTGGACGTGGAAATTAAAAGGCGAATTATATCCGCTGACAGTTGCTACTTAGGCCATTAGGACTGAAATGTCATAAAGTAAAAAAAGAAGAATGTCTTCGATAGGATGGTCCCGTAGAACGAAAGCAATATGACAGAGCACCAAAGCAGCGCTGCATAGCCTCCAGGAAGACCGATACTTAAATACCTGGAATCTAACAAGACCTAAGGCAATTAGAGTGACCCGATGAGAGAAAATAGCCAAGAATACTATAAAGTGGGAAATTTACGAGACCAGAACAAGGCCAACCAAGTTAAACCGGAGGATGATGATAAGAAAATACCGAAACGCCATGCACCATGTTGAGAAAAACAATATTTTAATGAAAAAATATGTGAAAACATTCCAAGTCCCTTTTAAAAGTGCCTACGGAATGGCCCTTGGGTGTGTCACTTGTCAAAACGAGTGGTGCTCCACTGTAGGTTGGGCGTCGTCGACCAGTTTGAGTTTAGTACACTGGCTTCGTAACTTCAGAATTAAATTTAAGGGCTGGGTTAACTTGTAAAACGTAACTCCCCTCTAGAGCATGCGACAATGTTTTCGTCTGTTTAGATTTACACAAGAAAAAGCAAAACAAAACAGTAGGAAAAACATTGCGCGATTGCTGCATGTGATGCTTTTATCTTTTTGTTCTCGTGAGAGAGCTCGTGAGGTGTTGTAAGCTGGATTTTTTTTATCGATTTGCAAGGCGCCCCTTCTCTTATGTTAAAGCAACTACAAAAGCCTATGAAATAAGTATTTCGGTACCTACCTACCTTGCAAAGAGTGCACCTGTAGAATATAAGTATTTATATTTTGTAAAACTATAAAAAAGAATCGAATGATTGTTCTAATTGAATCTACTTGTTTGAGGTTTTTATTATGTTTTGGGTTGTTAAGGGTCTCAAAAACGAGTGTCACAAATTGGGATTACAAGGCCAAAGCTCGGAAAAAGTACGGAACACCAGCGTGTCAGTCTATTTCCGCATTTGACCGTTCTTTTTAAATCCATATTTGGGACCTTTTTAATTTTTGATGGTTTAAAAAGCTCAGAGTGCTTTTGTTGGTAAGCTCCAGGGTAGCTGTCACCCTGAATGCATTTAAAATGTGTCCAATTTACATTTCAACTATTTTTGTTTGAACTCTATAATTTATTAAAATATTTATCGCTTAACTTGCGCGGGTGATGTTGTGTCTTTTTTCTACTCTCGACAATTTTCTGACACTACCTAGCATTGTCCTGGAACCTTATCACACAATGCACTATGAGCTCATCGTGATATTATCTCCTTCATATAAGAAGCACTTTATGCGCTTAACTTGCGTAGCCTTATGCAAGCACTACAGCTTAGGTGATTTGTGTCTTCTCTTCACAATTTCCGAAGCCACCTAGCAGTCGTCTTGAAACTTATCACACAGTATGCAGAAGGTCACAGCAATAATATCTTTTTCATATTATTAGCTATCACGTAAAGACTCGGACAGAAACTAGCTTTTCTATAGTAGCCTCATTATTTCCTATACATGCTGTGTCTAGAAATTTCGGACTAATCGGGATTAGTGAACCTGCTCTAGCAGTGACGATCATCTAATAAAATTAGCATAGAACTAGCTTCTATCCAAGGTGTAACAGAGTACCTTGCCAAAATGTATAAGGTAAGCCAGATGTACCAGTTTGAAATTTTAAATACCTTAGCTCAATACAATATCGACCCGCACAGTAGTCGTTCGAGCAAGTGATATCTCAGATATAAAAAGGTATTATTACATTTTCTAGAGATATATTTTGTAGACACCAAAATATGTAGAAATCCTTCCAAGTAAGTTTTCCGGAACAAAAATATATTGGTGTAAAAGCAAACGTTTAGAAGAAGTATTTGCATGAATCATGCTAATATGTTTAATTGGTAAAAATCCTTTTAGAGTTTTCAAGTTATTCTTGTACACCCTGTGTCCATAGACAGCTTTTGGCCTTTGGCATACAGTTGATTATGCATGCACTAGCCGCTGAAGCTGAATTTCAGGTATGCAGTTGTATTTATAATTAAGTTTTAAGTCGGAAGGAATTCAATTTAAGCCAGAATACTTGCCAAGCAGTTATCCTCCCTATTCTCATTTCACTAGGTATGTTTCTACTAGCATCTACCTACGGTTACACTCGCGGTGTTCCTAGATAATAAAACGAATATAAACTTCACCTAATTAAGATGGTTCTGACAGACAAATGCGCATGCCTTTTAAGTACGCGCTTAGTTTGATAAGATCCCAGCGCTTTCTATGAGCAATTAATACTGCTAGGTATTAATAAATCTCAAGTCTTTTTTTGCCGGTAATTTTTTTGTATCCTTATATTAATAATAGATAATATGCGTGTGTGTGAGTCCAGCTCGTTTGTGAACTTCGCCGTTGGAGGGATACCTTTCATCTAGGGTAGGGTAGGAATCAATGGGTAGATTGCAGCTTCCTTTCCTGTATTATTTGACACCTCCTAAGACCATAGTGTTAGCCTGTACCCCTATTTGATAATTTTATTTCGGAAAAATAAAAAAACCAGACCTTTATGAAATCAAGTTATTCTAGGAAAATGTATTTTGGAGTTTTGTGCCTTTTAAAAATACACTATAATACAACTGGAAATAATTACCATTACAAACATTCAAATTAAAATAATTATAAATTAATAAAAATATATAAATAATATGTTTTAGTAAACGAATTATTTGTGCCATTGTACCTTGACGAGCCCTCCTTATATTCAGTCATTTAACATTTGTCTTTTTGAATTTCAAACATTATGGGAAAAGTAAATTTTAAGAATTGTTCTAAGAGGAATTTAACTTTTTAACATTCAGTCATACTAGACCGGAGCCCACAAATCAAACAAAGCTTGATTATTATGGGCCCACCCCGTAGTGGGGAGGTGACCAGCAGTGGGCTTTATGTGTGCTGTTTAGTATTCATGCTGAATCCACACAGCATCTAAATGATGTTCTATCGTAGTGTTAATACAAAAAGTTCTAAAGTAAACAAAACTATAATAAATCTATATAACTTATCTAGATACTAATATTATAAAGAGGAAAGATTTCATTGTTTGTTTGAACTGAATAAGCCCCGAAACTACTGGTATATGAAAAATTCTCTCACCATTAAAATCCTAAATTTTCCCTAACGAAAAAAGGCAAGGGAATGTTTTTAAATTTCAGGGATCCGGATGAAAAATTAAATTATGGTTAAATACCTACCCGTAGGAAGCCGACCGCTAGATATATATGTAGAACTATAACGAAAATACCTAGTCCCGGAAAAATATTTGTCCTGCGGTGGAGATCAAACACGGTGGTGGTAATAACTACGTAATAAAAATACCTACCCATTTTGTTAGGTAAACAATAAATAATAATTTTGGTCCAACGATATTGGCATTGGAAAAGCAAATATATTTACAAATTAATTATAGTTCGAAAAACACTGTTGATTCACGTATTCGATTCATGAACTTATTTAACACTAGCGGTCCGCCCCGGTTTCGCACGGGTATTTAACAAAAATTTAATTTTTCATACGGAACCCTAACTTTTTTGAAAGTATTCTATAGCATATTATGTTCATCACGGAAAGGGGATCTAATGGTGAAAGAATTTTTCAAATCGGTCCAGTAGTTTCGGAGCGTATTCAATTCAAACAAACAAACAATCATATCTATCCTCTTTATAATATCAGTATAGACATAAATAAATATTTATAAGGTGCTAAATTCTGGCCAAGATTTCACTCTCTTTTCAAGTAGCAAAGAACAATGGCAGAATTTGGTCTGGACTTTTTTTTGCGTCCATGGATCTGATGTATATGAATCAAATTTAATAAATTTTCTACGATTTTTTAATTATTCACTCCTTCTCGTAAAGGCCGGAGTTATTTTATGATATTTAAAAGCTTATCAAATGATATTCGAATTAGGTACATTCGAAATGTTACCATTTTATTAGTGGTGCGGGTACAATTATTGAATGCAATGTATCATTTGCCTTTGATAGTGTCATGTTGTCAGCGGTTGTCTGTCAAGACGCCACAGAATCTAGAACGTAGTGGTTTTATTCTCTTTGACAGAATCCTTCCGAGACTTCGGCGTTTTTCATCTCTGCTGTGTTTTGTGTTTATATTTTGGTTTTCTATTTATTTTTACCCCAATTACGGAAGCCACAGGCGACGTATGTAACACCCGACCTGGACTGTTTATGGACTGATTGATACTGCCCTGTGTCTGGCTAGTGCGTGCCCTTAGGACTCCGATATTGTTGTTTTGGTTGTTCTGGGCATTTTCTATGTAAAATAAAAAAATATCTATCAATGTAGGTATACCTATATATATTGTTTTAAGTATACTAAGCAGAGGTTGTGTTATGTTATGAGTTCCTACTAGACCTCTATAGAGGTCTAGTAGGAACTCATAACATAACACAACCTCTGCTTAGCTTCGGGCTAGATGATGCTGTGTGGATTGTCCAACATTATTTATTAAAACCCTCAGTTTTTTTGTGTTTACGGGTCAAGTAGGTAATTTTTTTTAATACACGCCCAGCTTTCGTAAACATACAAGAAGTTTAGATTTTTTTTGCTCATTTTGTTTATCATTTCTCATTTCGAATATATAAGGTGGCGTGGTCTAATTGATAAGACCAAACCCAAGACCAAACCACATTATCTATTTCTTTATGATTTGATTTCAATCTGCGATGTTTTATAGACAAATATTGTTTGACGTTCATTCATAACCAAAAAATTCAAACACTGAAATCTTTTTTTTTCCGGCTTTCCCCAAAGATTATAGTCTCATTTATAGATTCTGGAGCTAACGCCAAATCTTTTAACATGTTTTCATTCCGGTACACTTCAATTTGATCCCAGACAATTCTTAGTATGGAGACCTGCCATTGTTCTTTTCATCTTGGGAAGTATCCCAAAACAAAGGTTCCTTCTAATAAAATGTCATAAAGATACATTCAGCCATTACGTGAAAGATAACGGACAGATAGATAGAGTTTACTGCACTGGACTGAAAAATAAAGTATAACAGTTTGGTTCGTCCTATTTATTTGGAAAATTTAAAGATAAAGATAAAGATAACCCGCTCCGGCTTCGCACGGTTGCAATGCTGATACAAATATCTTCCTCTTGAATCACTCTAAAATTACTATGGAGTTTTAGTTTAAAGGTTATTTACCCGGCCATGATATACTATAAATAGAAATTTGACACAAATCAATTGCTATAGAAGCGATTACTGACCGTAATTCGTACTTTTGACCGGTTTTATTCTTTTATTTTCTCAGCTTCCCCTTAAGCTGTATCTGATATTTATCATCCCAACGGAATTAACAACCCTTTTCCAGTCTCTTAATAATTCACACATTCCTATTTCAAAGTGCCTTTTTAAGGTCACAAAACTAGCCCTTGGGAAATTATAGTTCGTAAGTAATGCGGAAAAATTGCTTTAAGAATTTCGCTTGCCGCATTTACCAAATTCTTTATTAAAAATAAATAATTTACTAGGTATTTTACGTTGAGACCACTGTTGCTGTTTAGTATTCTTTTGAGATCAAATTTTCAAACTTAGTATGTACTCAATAACAATGTGGTGCAACAAAGTAAGAAATGAAAGCCGGCAAAATAGGATGTAACTTTGGCCCAGAGAGAGGTCAATAATTTTCGGTTTAAAAACTTTTTTCATTTCTGGAGGCAATTTCTGAGCAATTGGGTGCGAATATCATTTCAAAGTAAAAAACAGATTTATCAAAACTTTGTGGCCTTAGCTAGACATAGCAAACATAATCTATTTATATTTTAATTATATTAATTATAACTATTTATATTTTAGAGTCATTTGAAATCAAATTGTATGTGGTTGTCAATTTCGCTTTTCAACATAAAATTAAAATAAGAAGGGAGACAATTGAGTGTCTTTTAATAATTTTCATCGAACACGCATATCCCTCTCCTTAATCGAGCGTATGTAGAAGTATAAATTCTTTATTCAAAAATAATCAATACCTACTAAAACGAAATAGAAAATTTCAAGAATAAAAAAAACCAGATATTACTGTTCCCACCGCACCTCAGAGATTGTCGGATATTCATGAGTTCCCTATTTGTGTTTGTATAAGTGTATATATAATAATTGTAATTATTTTAATCTGTTAAGTACCTACCGTCATTTTCCTTGTTAATAAATGAGTATAATTATTAGATATTTAAAATATTCACAAACTAGTTTCTACCCGCGGTTTCGCACTATAACGTTAATTCCAGTTCAGAAAATTTCAGGCAGATTCGTTACATATATAAGTGACTAGCGGTCCGCCCCGGCTTCGCACGGGTATTAAACAAAAATTTCAGAAATTATACACACTAATACGATGGGTTTCACAGTTTTCATACGGACCCCTTACTTTTTTAACAGCATTGGGATTTTTGACATTGACTCGACACTCCATAACTGAGACTGGCCGTAGAGAAAAAGCAAGCACCGTGCGCTATAATAATCAACCTCTTTTTCTATTATGACGCATCATAATAGAAAAAGAGGTTGAATATACAGCGCACGGTTCAATTATTGAATTTTTCATGTGGATCCCTAACTTTTTGAAAATATTATATAGCCCATGTTCATCACGGAAAATTTTTGATTCTAATGGTGAAAGAACTTTTCAAATCGGTCCAGTAGTTTCAGAGCCTATTCGATTCAAACAAACAATCAAATCTTTCCTCTTTATAATATTAGTATAGAAGTATAGATATAGATAAGTAATACTTATTATATATAAGTGATATAGATAAGTAATACTTATTATACTGCACAAAGAAAGAGAACACATATATAAACAGACATGCTTAAAGAAGAAGTATAAACGACGGCATTATCGCTAAGCATTTCTTCCAGTTTACCTTGTACTGGCTGTGTACGGTCAAACATCTCCACAATCTTTCCTAATATTTTTAGGGTTCCGTATCCATCGCCCTTCATAAAACAAGCAATTATCAGAAACAGCATCACAGTCATGATTACAGTCATAACAAGCGATAAAGTTTATTTTATCGAGTTGTTCTCTCCATTAGGCTCCTGGCTGTAAAACTTTTGGGAATCTTCTCCGGGACTTGAATGCTGATGTTTATTTCGCTTCACTGTTTAGGTAAACATTTGTTTTTCATTCTTGAACGTTTTGCATTAGAATTTCGGTAGCTTTATTCTTTATAAGTTTGATGACCTCTGTGGCGAGGTGGGCGAAGGTCTGCCTGCGACGGCAGAGGCGGGTTCGATTCCCGCCTCGGGTCAAATGTTTGTAAGATCTGCAGATATTTTTTAGGGTGTTCTGGTAGTTTTCTATGTATAGTAAAAAATATCTATATATGTAATAGTATTTTATTAAGTATATATCAGTCATCTAGTACCCATAACACAAGCTCTGCTTTGCTTGGGGCTAGGTGATGTTGTGTGGATTGTCCAGCATTATTATTGGTATTATAAGTGGTGTTTTAATGTTTATAGGATTGTTTAATACCTCTACTATTACTTTTGTTATACGTATAATAAATACTTAATAAAAATAATTCTCAACTCGACTCAGCTTCATTGAGCTAAGAAAGCAGAGCTTCATTCTTATAGTAGTAAATGATATAGCTACCTACTTAATTCATTTCATTACATACTTTTATAAATAATATTTAATTGGGTACTAGCGGTCCGCCCCGGCTTCACACGGTTATTTAACAATCAACAAAAATTTATTTTTTTTATAAGAATCCCTAACTTTTTTGAAAATATTCTATGTTTATCAGGGAAAATTTAGGATTGTAATGGTGAAAGAATTTTTCAAATAGGTCCAGTATTTTCGGAGCATAATATTAGTATAGGCAAAGAAAACACCCTAAAGAAATATCAGAAGTTGGTTCTAGCCTTTTTCCTGACGTGGTAATCAATCTGGAATCTCTTGCGTCGCAGGCGAACCCTCGCCTGCTGTGCCAGCAGTGGACTAGTCTTAAGCTGATGACTCTCTAGTCATCAGCTTAAGACTAGTCCACTGCTGGCATTAGGCCATAGGCCTCCTCTAATCAGCACCACAGTGCTGATTAGAGGAGTCCTATGCCCAGACAGGCCCAGACATCAGATAGTTGCATTTAGCATCTGTTTACAGTCTTTCGCAGTTCTTTATCCTATCTGCTCGGAGGGCTACCTACACGACATTTGCCGAGTCGTGATCTTCCCATCGGAAAAGTTTACTGCAAAGGTACAGAAACTTCGGCTTGCCATTCATTCAACCAACTTTGGTTCCTGTCCAACAAAAAAACTCGCAGCTTTTATAGCAAGTAAAGGTTAGGTAATTCTTGAAATTAAATTCCTACAATACTTTTGGCCCAATAGACAGCCTAACCATAGGCCCTTGCGTCTGCTATACCCCTAAAGGTAAAGCAACGTCAGCAAGCTCTTTAGAAATTACGATAATGGTTAAAATCCTTTCTATTTTATGACGGCAGGTATACTCGAGGGAAATTAGCGACGGATTGCTACGTCAAAAGCTTGATCACATGCTGTCAGAACTATAAAACTTCAGATTAGTTTCTGAATAGTTCTTCAACATCCTAAGATTATGAGAACGAATATGTTATATCATGATAATATTGTCGATTCAAAAGCTATTAAAATGTCATATCATGATATGCGGTGATATTGTCGATTCAAAAGCTATTAAAATGTCATATTACAAATTTGATTGTATGTATCATTTAACTCATACGAACCAAATTACCTATATACATGGGAACGCTTCCATCTGGCATTGATCTGGATCAGTTGAGCTATCTATACCTAGGTACAGATCAACAGTCTGCAGTTAGCTCAATTGTTTCAAATGTAAATACTAGTAGTGTAACTCTTGTTCGCTTCTTTACTTTACCTTAAAAAGATTGAAGTGAACATTTAATCAAAGTGATCACTTTATTTCCCATTTTATTTCTTATTTAACTTGTATTTGTGACGTTTCCAAGAGTCCTGTAAGGTCTAAAGGAAATAGAGCACTTTGATTTTGATTTTAATAGTGTGTAATAATTTATGGTATGAGATTGGCACCGTATCTAGCCGCTTTGTATGTTCCCACGTTGCGGTGAACTTATTGTCCGATTGATTACTAGTTAAATGTCATATGATTCATTTCAAAACACCCATGGTTTAGGCCAATTTTTATCTGATGCCACTATTATACACAGATATATTCTTATAAGCGATTCAAACAAAGAAGTAACTCAAAATAGGGCCACTTCTTATAAGAGAAGTATGTAATTGACAGAACTAAGCCTGCCTTTATAAAATGGGATGAATCTGGAATTAAATCAGCATTGAATTACAGTTTTTGGAATCGGACTAGTTTGGACCGAATCTCTGGGATCTTTCCTAGAGAGAGAGAGAGAGAGAGAGAGAGAGAGAGAGAGAGAGAGAGAGAGAGAGAGAGATATCCGGAAAACCTCAGCTATTTGATTGCGCTTTATCATCGAACATAGGTTAAGTAGGGAATACAATTCAGCAACAATTTTATGGCGGATTTACTCGGACATACAAGGGGCGTTTGCTATCATCAACACGCCTGGTAGGCGGGTTTACGCGGCAGCATTGGGAAAATAAGGTATAAATATATATGTCTTTACAACAATTTTAAACAAAATTTTTAACATTATATTACTGCAAAGATTTTAAATTCTATAAATATTAATTTCGGAGAGAAGAGGACCCCTTATACTAAAATTAAAAACATTATTTTCATAATCGTATTGCTTTCAATTTATCAATTTGTAGTATATTATTTATAAGTAAGTTTTTACAGAAATTATGGATACTTATCACAGGTTTATTACCTAAACCACAGATAACATAATACTTGTACTAAAATTGTACCGGAATAAGATTTGCTATTCCAAATTTTTTACATAATGATTATATTAATAAAATAGTTAAGCAATTTCACAGGTTTAAGACGTATTTCTAAGTATATAAAATAAATTAAAATAGATACTATTTTTGTCATTTTTGTATTGTATTATTGTTGTAGTTAAATAAGGCGCCCTTTCTAATAAATTACTTACTTAGTCTTACGCCATCAACTTATTTAGAGGGGTCGACCGGCACTTACGGCATTGACAAGCCTATTTTACTATAATTCGTAAATCGTTGACGATAATTTAGTATGTTATGGCTTATTCCAGTTTTCCCCTCTGAAAATCCTACATAAGGGGGAAAACTACGTTTTTAAAAATCTATTATTATTAAACACAAAATTACAGTATTCAACAGAATAAATTTTAATTTATTCCGTCAAGAACTGTTATTTTCCTTCTTAATAAGTTCCAAGCACTGACCTACCTACGTTTTCTCAACAAACAAACTTAACTTAACTTAACTTAATGTTTTGAAGAGAACTTTATAAAAACATAAGTCAACAAATTCGAGGAAATATTAGTCAAGTTTCAATAAATTAGTTGAGAATGTCATCAACCCACGCGCCTTTGGAAAAATTGGTACCTACTAACATGTTGCAAGATGTAGTGCGCCGAAGAAAATTATATTAAGACTTTTAAACTAATGAGTACCCACGCAGTCTCACACGAGGTAATGTGATTAGAAAAGAAAGAAGCGGAGAATTTTATGACTTGAAAGCATTTACTAATTTAAAGTAACAGCAAGATGAAAAAGCTTTTGCGCGCAACTTGGTTTTTACTTTTGTATAATTTAATTGTTTTGAAAAAACTACAACCCATTTCGAATTTCTTAATTTTGTGCTGTTTTTTTTTTTCATTTGCTATATCCTCGGACCTCTGTGGCACGGTGGGCTAAGTCCGCCTGCGACGCAGGAACTTGCGTGTTCGATTCCCGCTTCGGGAAAAATATTTGTACCATCTGCAGAGTTTCAGTTCAGGGTGTTCTGGTCGTTTTCTATGTATAATAAAAAATATTTATATAAATGTATGTATATGTAATAATATTGTATTATGTATTTCAGACATCTAGTACCCATAACACGAGCACTGCTTAGCTTGGGGCTTGATGATGTTGTATGGATTGACCGGCATTATTTGTTTATTAACGCAGGAGGTTGCCTCATGCGTCGCAAGCGGACCTCCGCCCACCGCGCCACAGAGGTCGTCGAAAAATTTTCTTCTATAGTCTACGTGAAGTATGGATATTTTTTTTAATAAATAGATGACGTTAAAATGATATTACGTATAAATTATTCTGTATTCCGATAATGATAAAAACAATTGATTACGATGATAGCGATAATTGCCAGGATAGTACTCATAAACGCCAAGCATAACCAAAAGCTGATTATCTGGCATGACCTTTAACGAAGGATTATCACAGATCCACCCTTAAAATAAATGAACGCCCATTAGGCATTAAATCGACTGGAATAATCAGTTCTCCACTTCATTATAACCAACTAGCGACTTGACCTGACTTCGCATAGTTAAATTATATTCGTTTTTGGAATTATCCCAGAATAAATTGTTTTATATCTAAAACAATTAATGAAATACATAGTATAGTTGGAATAATCAGTTCTCCACTTCATTACAACCAACTAGCAACTTGACTTCGCACAGTTTTAAAGATATAATGTTTTTTGGAAGTATCCCGTAAGAAATTGTTTTATATCTAATACAATTAATTACGACTTGATGTGACCATGCCGTGTGGTGCCGGCATAGAATTTCACCACCCCAACTCTTCCCGTGGGTGTCGTAAGAGGCGACTAAGGGAAACACACCGGGGGGCGGGCAGCAGCGCCCTCTGCAGAACAACTACACCGAACTGCGATCCCCAACCCGCATGCCCAGCGTGGGGATTATGGGCAATAACCCCCACATAATGATGCCATCTATGGCGCTCATTAGGGGAGGCCTATGTCCAGCAGTGGACTATTATAGGCTGGTGATGTTGATGTTGATGATGTGACCATCAATGATGTTAATACTTTATAGTTGGGATAAGTTCTCCACTTCATTATAACCAACTAGCGATTTAGCCTGACTACGCACAGTTTTCAAGATATAGGTATGTTTATTTGAACTATCCTTAATAAATTGATTTATACCTACCTACAACTGATGAAGTACCTATTATAGTTAGAATAATCAGTTCTCACTTCATTAAAACTAACTAGTGATTTAACCTGGTTTTGTACGGGTAGCATTTAAATAGATGTAGCTTAGGGAATTATCCCGTAATAAATAAAATTACGCGCAGTCGGCTTGTTTTATACACTAATAGGTACCTTCCTCAAGAATAAATTCCGAGTATTATTGAAAACCGTATGAAAATCTATTACTTATGTAGTTTTTTTTTTTTAATTTATCGCATGCAAACAGTTTAACATGCAGATGCGGCGGGGGAGTTTATTTAATAAATGTAAGTATTGGAGTGCACCGCAGAATATTGATATAATAAGGTATAATATATAGCACAGTTTTTATAGTTTAGGTGAGGCCTATGTCCAGCAGTGGACTAACATAGGCTGATGATGATGATATAGCACAGTTGCCGAGTTCTGCTAAATTAGACACCCAGTTTACTCTAGTTATAATTATTAAATTACTTGTATTAGCTATTGACTTATTTATTAAGCCATGCTCATTTTCCTTGTCTGCTTTTTTCCTATTGTAAGTGTTTTTCTTTTTGGTATAATAAATATTTATCTTATCTTATTCTATATTCCTAGCACTCATTTTCAAATAGAACTTACAATGTTATCTGAACCGTCCATAAATAAATACAAAAATCTTTAATAGTACACTTAACAAAACAATTAACGAACAAATGAAAAATTACTAAATATTTGCCAAATGGCGGTCTTATCGCTTATTTATCTTATTTATCCATGATTTAGGCAGAATGCAAGCGATGATAGTAACCACAGAAAAAACCAACTCGTCAAGTTTTTTACGAGGCATAAAGTCTCAATTTCACCCGAGTCTCGATGCAATGAAAAAAAAAATTACGGAACGGCATACAAATTAGCGGAGTTAGGCAATTTCATTTTAACCTTTTTCATTAAATATATATATATCATTTAATTATAATATCATAAGAACACAACATTTATTAACAAAGAAAATTACAGTACTTAACCGAACAAAGCAATTTTAACCCTTATGTTGGTATCATCGCATTTACAACGATCAAATTCCTGTATCAAATCCAAGTCGACTTGTTCGGAGGATTTAGCAGTCCGAAGTAAGATAGCTTATGTTCAACAAGATCTCATAGCTGGGAGCCCAGTATGATTGCTGCGCGTCGAATATACTAGAAATCTCAGGAGAAATAAATAGATGGAAATCTACAGACTTGTTATTCATATCATAGAGTTTGTTGTCTTCCTGCTCACTCTTTCTCTATGCATCATGGAATCGTGAAAATTCATGCTGTTTCATTTTCCAGCTAAGTATTACTTACGTGTTGATGAAACGCAAAGAGAGTTATAATTATATTATATAAATTATATAAAAGGACTTCGAAAAAAGGAGGAGGTATATTCGACGGTATGTCTGTTTTTATGGACTTTTGTTGATTTTTTCGTTATTTGTGGATTTATTTGGATGATTCGTTTGTAGATCTACTAGAAGGTGAACCTAAGGTGGTCCCGATTTTTAATATCTGAGGGACTTGTATCTTTTGCTCAAAATTAAAAAAAAACAGTCTTATAAAGCTTACTCATTATAATAGGTACTAAGCAAGTAAGCAATCATAATCCATCAAAAAACACATTACAGCGTGACATACGTAATAAATAAAAATCCGCTGACAAAGATAATATTGTTAGGGTTCGTAGGGATAATTATTAATTAGGTACCAAAAATACAATGAAAAGGGTTAATGTTCTGATAGAATTCTGAAGTAGATAATGAAGTTCTTTTCTAAAAAACGAGTACCTACAGACTCGTTTTGAAATTTTATTTACGCTTTAATTTTAACATCTTTTATAATTGTCCTATTAACCATTATAAAATAGAAACTTTTTGCTAGAAAATAGAATATTTTCTGCTAGAAAATATTCTATTTTCTAGAAAAGTTTCAATTACACATCGATTTGTCGGACATTATGAAAAATTATAAAATAAAATAAAGAAATAATGATGGATTGTCCATCACACAGCATCATCTAGCCCCAAGCTAACCAGAGCTTGTGTTATGGATACTAATTGACTGATACATAAACAATATTATTACTTATATAGAATTTTATTTTACATAGAAAACGACCAGATCACCCCGAACAAACATCTGCAGATCGTACAAATATTTGTCCCGAAGCGGGAATCTAACGCGCAACCTCCTGGGTTGCGATCGGACCGTCGGTCGCCCACCGTGCCACAGAGGTCGTTAATAATAACTTATATCAATAGTCATTATGTAATAAGGCTCTATTAACAAAAACTATAATGAAAAGTCTGTAATACATACAACCTACGATATTACAGTAGGTAATGATAGTAATGGTGACATCTGCACCTTAAATATATCTAACCACAGAGTAACAAAGTAACTGAGAAATCCAGTTTGCGATTTTCGCAAGAAATGACAACATTCCTATACAATATCGTAGACTATAGCTAGCATAGTAGCGTATAGTCTGCGTATAGTATTGCAATATTGTCTGTTGAGTTCATGTTGTGAGCGGTAAAATGTACTGCTATTCTCTGTTACACAATAGAACCGAATGACAAAGGAACCTCGGAAGAAATGAGCCGAAATGCACACAATCCGAGGTTGCTATCGACAGTGGACTTGAAGTCCGAAAACTTGTGTAGCTTTGAACACTCCTATTACTCCAATAACCAGAGACAAAGTAATGGAAGAGACAGATGGACTGATTTGATGATAAAATAAATAAATAAGTAAGCTGGACAGACCATACGGCATCGTCTATGGCTTAGCTAAGCAGAGAATGTGATATTGGTACTAGCTAGTCATCATCATCAGCCTACATTAGTCCACTGCTGGACATAGGCCTAGTAGGTACCTAGGTCGATATACTACGTACAATTTTATAAATAGATATTTTGATATGTTTTATTATACACAGAGAACTACCCGAATACCCGGAATAAATATCTGCAGACCATACAAATAATTGGCCCAATGTGGGAAACGAATCCGCTATCTTCTAATCCATCGATTATCAAAAGATACCCGTTAGCATACATACTTTTACTACCAGACATGATAGAAAAAAGTAAAAGTAAATATAACGTTTGCTGTGTTTAGTAGCGTATATTTTTCACATTAGCTTATTTGAACTCTTTTGAAGTCCAGTTTATTTTATAAAATTTAAACGTCGAAATACAAAATTTTATATAGGTTAACAATTTTCAGCAAGCAACAGAGAATTCGGAATTTCTGCATGTCAAAAGTATTCGCCGACGGCCACATTAATAGCTAAATTGAATTCTGGAAGTTTGTGCCTAAATGGATCGCTTAAATTAAAAGTTTTCGTAGGCCGAGAGGCCGGTATGGCGATAGCGACGCTACGTGACGGAGGATATCCAAAAATTTCGCTTCAAATTAGAGTAAATGTTACTACATAATTCTAAGTTTGTTTTGTTTTGAGTTTGCTTAATATTTATTTATTTAAAGTAAAACCAAAGGCTTACAACTAATAGACATGCAAATACCAAAGAGTTTAGTAAAGGTTTTCATGGAGGTATTTTGGTGGTAAAGGTTTGTCTATGAACAAAGGTTTGTGTTTCTTCGTTAGCGCAAATTATTCTGAAGCGGAGACCAAGACACGAACTCCAAATGAAGTCAGTGCTGACCTGCTGACATGAGGTGCATCTAACCACCACCGCAGTGATCACTGTAGTAAAGAGAGTGCGAATTATTTTTTTTTTCAACTAGTTCATAGTACTTTATGTAGTAAGTAGGTAAACTCTTTCAATAGCTTTAGAGTTATAAAATCCATCACAATCCCTTAGGTAAACACGCGTTCCAATCACCAAGCAATCGTACTCTTTGGTTTCTGGTTTTCGACCTAAAATAGTGAACGACGATCCAATATTAAAAACTGCGACTCCCGAAGCACTATACCGTTCTATCTCGACATCCATTCACTATTGTGAACACCTGCATAGCACAAGAGCATTCACTTCTCAGTTCTCATTAAAAACGTCAACAGTGCGAGCAAGTACAGCCTTTTATGCAAACCTAGAAACACCACAGAGTAATACCTAAACAGGTATAGTACTCCTTATTTAAACCTTATGCAAGTCACGGAATTCACGTGTGAAATCAAAATCCTATCCAGTCGTCGCCAACTTATTGTATTAGGAGTAATAAGGAAATATCAAGGAATTTGAAACTGGAAATTTCAATCGATATTCAATGTTAAAAAGATTTTGAACCTTATTACATTCTTTTTACTATTCAATTTACGTAAAAGGTAAAACCGTGTCGAGAGAGACTAAAATTTCAGTGGCTTGATCTCTTTCACACAGTTGTAAGTATTTAATTGAAGATGCATGGTAGAAACAAAAAAAGGACGTTGGGAATTAATTATTCAAACTATCATTAATTACCTACATACGTATTTTCATTCTAAACACATATTTCATTTATAAATTTTATAAAAAAAATGATTTTACTTTTATTTTCAATCGCACTATTTAAGGGAGGTAGGTACCTACTACTTAACAACATAGTATTAAGATAATGTAATTATATTGCCGGCATAGAATTTCACCACCCCAACTCGTCCCGTGGGTGTCGTAAGAGGACTAAGGGAAACATACCGGGGGGAGAGCAGCAGCGTCCTCTGCAGAACAACTAAACCGAACTGCGATTCCGAACCCACATGCCCAGCGTGGGGATTATGGGCAATAACCCCCAAATGATGAAAAGTGCCATCTATAGCGCTCAGTAGGGCAGGCCCACGTCCAGCAACGGCCTTTTATAGGCTGGTAATGTGATGAGAATTATGTACCATAAGTCTTATAAAAGGTCTTCTAGGTTCGTCAACCACAAAAACGATTGTTAACTTCTATGTTTTAGATAAAGTTAAAAAAAAAAACTGTCCAAAATTCAATCGCACAGGCTGATTTTGCATTTATTTCTTGATTGCAGAATACGTATGCATCTATTTTTTGAACTTTATACGTTACCTACCGGACAAAGTTTAGGGTCGTTTCATGTGAGAATGGGCTAAGGGCTACTATTAAATCACAACTACCCCAAAAGCCATATAAATGTAGTCAGTACAACGGGCCAGTAACAATTGGAAGCTATTCTGCAAACGACCAGGGCGGACCCCTATTGCCTTCCAAGCAAACATACATGCAATAAAACTGGCCAAGACGCTGAGCGTACAGACAGCTGGTTCATTTTATTTGATAAAGTCCACTATCTATCATCCACTTTTAAAAGATGAATGTTTTTAAACTTACGCGATCTGAACACATAATGATTGGTAATTAACGGGTATTTATCGCGCTTTTTTTTTCTCGACGCTTCAACAGGTTTGCACTCTGTCGTGGTCACCAGATGACTGGGTATGTGCTGAAAATAATGTGTGTCATCTCGTGAACACGACAGAGTGCAAACCTGTTGAAACGTCGAGAAAAAAAAAGCGCGATAAATACTCTTTTAAAAGATTTTGGCGATGAGTCACAAGGAATGCAACAGTAACCACTATGGCTTGTCTGCAGAACCGTGTAACGGGATAACATGAGATTCGCAATTCTATTAAAAGAAATCATTGCATCATGCAATAGGTATAGTAGGCCCAGATTAGTCATCTTGTTATCAATACCTACATAAGACAATGTGAAAACGAATGTGAGTACCAAGACAAACATCACAAGCTTTATATGGTTCAAATACAATGTATATCATGATTGTTTTTGTAATGAATAAATAAAAAAAACGCTTCGATTACATACAACTGATAGAAAAGTATATCGAACTTAAATCTAATTGGATTGCTGGGCAGGTGCCACTCACACCGGTGCTTTGTACCTATACGGACAGTCCATCCTAGCGGTTATCATTGCCACGACGATTATTCTGTTTGGAAAATATGTTTGACACCTTATTTGTATAGGTTTGTGTTAACGGACTCATAGAATGCGCTCCACACTAGCAAAACACCACGCGAGCCGACAAAACGATGCGTTTTGAGTTTAATCTAATCGTATAAACTTTCGATGACCAAAACCACATTATAAACGGTCAACGTGCCGTCCTGAGGGGCGTTCATAATGTGATTCTGGTCATATGAAATTAAGAAGTATAAACTTTAGTAATTACTAAAGTAACGGTAATCTGAATATTTTTAAACTTACGCGATCTGAACACATAATGATTTGTACTTTTTTAACGGGTATTTATCGCGTTTTTTTTTTTGTACGCGATAAATACCTGTTAAAATAGTACTAATCATTAACGGTAATCTGGTCTTATTTGGTATTTCCTGTGGCATCATATTTATAAACGCAACCTTTACCGTTTGCTCTGGTAGGTATACTAATTTATTTAAACACAATTAATAGATCAAATTCAAAAATAGAGCGAATCGACAGAGTGGCTTAGCTTTTCTAAATAAGCTATGCTTCCGAGCAATATTCGTACTATCTTAATAGCGCTTTTACCCGACGGATAAGGTTACACTTGTCTTGTCGCTTTGTCCCTAACGTTATTAATAAAGTAGGTTTACGTTGAACCTAGAATAAACACTTAAATTCAAGTTTCAAGGGAATTTAGTATGGTTTAGGGGCCAATTCTTTGTGTATTAAGTTTGGAAAGAAACGTGATGGAATATATATACCTATAAGATTTTTATTCTTCTTTGTTTTATAAAGATTGCTTATCAACTGAGCAGTTTTAGTAAAAAAATATTTGTATATTCTTTTTTTATTGAAAAATGCTAGCAAAATTCTCGTGTTTTCCATTCACGAGAATTTTGAACCATCTTCAAAGCGGATGCTGTGTCGAAAGAGGTGAATAAGGAACCCTACAAAAGGAAAGGCAGCAGTTTCTACCTATTATTATTATTATTATATATTATTCTATCACACATTATTATGGCCAAGCGTGGTGTTATGGCAAAAAAATCCTTGTTATGGGAAGGCACGAGACACGTTCAACAGTGAGCGCTCGGGTGGTGATGAGATGAGTGAGGAAAGATTTGATTGATTGTTTGATTTGAATAGGCTCCGAAACTACTGGACCGATTCGGAAAATTCGTTCATCATTAGAATTCTACATTATCCGTGATGAATATAGACATAAATTTATTTTCAAAAAAGTTAGGGATCCGTATGAAAAAGTTAGGGACCCGTATGAAAAATTGAAAAATTTCAAAAAATTTCAAAAAACTCAACATTTAAAACTTACAACATTTTAAACTCAACATTTAAAACTTTTGAAATTCTTTAATATCCGAGCGAAGCCGGGGAGGTCTGCTAGTATCGTATAAAATTACAGACCACTAACAGCATAATCAAAATGTGAATTTGTATTTTGTAAGTGTATGTACAGTGCGTTAAATTTTAGCTACATTCAAATATTCGCTTATGCAAAGATGGAAATGAAACAAATAAAATTTATTTAGGTACAGTATGATTTATGAGTTTGTAATCTACGTAAATATCACATCAAAATATAACTACGTTGCATAATTATTGTGTAGATAACTGGATTTTCAGTATTGCCAGGATCAGTGTAAATTCAATACTGTACATACATTAGTTGAAAAAGTTCGATTCTAGTAGGTAAATAAACTTTACTTGATTTATATTCCAATAATTTTTCATTTCATTACTAAAATAATATAGTGTCTGGTATTATTTTCTAGGAATAGCAATTTATGTATACCTGGTGATGTGACTTTGAGCGCAAAAAATAAATAAAATAAACGGAATATCGTCAAGAAAGTGTTCTGCGTGGCAACTATATTTGTATCTATTACGATACAGGTTTAAGTACCATGATCTCTGGAAAATTTAAATGAGTTATTTTACTAAATAATATTTACATTACACTATTAGGGGAGGCCTATGTCCAGCAGTGGACTAACATATGCTGATGATGATGATGATTAGCTAGAACTAGGAGCCATTAGCAATAGATAACATTGAAATAAGAAAGTATTTGCATTTCAGACGCTGAAGGAACTTACCAAGCATTAGTTATTTACATTCTAAACGTACAGTTCACATTTTAATCCATTCTGCTGCCACTACACGAGACTTCGATTCCCTTTGCATTTTTAATAAATCTGCCACAAAAACTGCTCTGCAGTCGACGGCTGGAAATAATTCTTTAATTCCGTAACTATTTGCAAACATTTCGGTATGCGCCGTAAATCCTCGTATCCATATGTTATCATCTAATTCCACTATCGGATTAGTACAATTTCATTAATTGAAAAGGCAGAGAGGGTCGGCTATGATTAAAATGGAACACGGCTTAAATGGCTTAACAGGTTTATGTTTTGCGACTACATCCGTAATATTCCGTATATTCAGAATATACGGAATATTTTCAATTAAATTAACAAACCCATTTTTTTATTTTCAATTTGTTACAGTGTTTGTGAATTTACTTTTCCAAATTGAGTTCGATATACAATGTTATTCCCAATAAACTGATATAATTGACGGTTGATAATAGTGCGTCATACAAAAAATATGATTCATAAACATTGGTACCTATTTTGAATAATTATGTTTTATGTATTTATTGTTGTGTTGATGTATTTTCGAATAAGGCTCGGTGCAAACGGGCCACCGACACAAGCTAGCACCCGCGACTAAACTTTATTTTCATATATTTTGTTTACACGCATGTGTAGCTAGTAGCGGCTCGCTACAGCAATGTCCGCCACTCGCTACTTCTATCGCTGCGGGCTACACAAGGCGCCGACACTCGCCACTATCACGCTGCTCCACCGTAAGGTAAGGTATGGGCGTTGACGTTGATTTTCAATAATAATACATTGCTCTCCGTGTCGGAGTTTATCCTAAGACTGCGATGCGGAGAGCTAACGTTATAAAATATGGTAGCTTTCGAACTCCGGTGGCTGACTTTTTCACTGTTACAAAAGTGGCGGTAGCGTGTGACAGCCACCGGTGGCTGGTCTGTTGCCAGTTTGCGCTGAGCCTTATTAGCTTGATTATAGTTACACGCCCACCGGATCGGTATCGTGTACGGAGCGCCAGGGTATATCTATTTTTATTTATTTCTATAATACAGCGTGCATAGGATTGGCAAATCTACCTCGTCACTGCGAGAATTTTGATATTATTGGCAAACTCCATTGCATCGTAAATAATATATCATCAATAATATTGCCGATGCAAAATCTGAAAGCCATTTCGGGATATTGTTAATCGCCGCTCTTATTACGAATCAGAGGACGCGTAACTTTATAAAGAGGTAAAACTAAGCTTTAATAGGCCGTAATTTTTGCTGACGTAATTTCTTTTCATACAAAGATTTCATATTGACTAGAAATGCCATTTTTTGACCAGAAATTTAAAAGACCTTGCTGGCTACAATAACTATGACTCATAAGTCCTTTCATGGCATGAAAACTTGAAAACCATGTCATGAAAATAATATCTAGGTAAACATACTATACTAGTGCTATCTAATTCTAATATGTTTCTCAAATTATATTCCCCGTTAGCGAAAGCCATTGTATCACCAAACAAACTGTTGACATACGAGAACCGATTACGGCTCGTTCCCCGTGATTTACGAGCGACTCGAGTTTTCTTTACATGCGATTTCGGAGTTTTAATTAAGCTCGGTACACGGATGTGGGTTTGAATTAGAGATGTGATGAATTTTACGAATATTTTCGCATTTGCGAGTATATTTTATAAGCAAGATTTTTTATACGCAGTCGCATTCTAAGGATTGCATGAACTACTTTTAGAGATAGAGATAGAGAAGCATTTATTGACACAACCCAATTACAGCACAGAACAAAAACAGTAATAATTATACGAATGCTTACAAACTAATACTAAATACTAGAACAAAGTAAGCTACTGAGTACTTTTCATATGGTATGATAGCGATCCAGCAGTTTTTGATGAACGCTGTGGCGCGGTCGGCGAATTCTGCATGTGACGCAGGAGATTGCGATTTTCGCCCCTTGCGGGACAAGTTTATCATACTTAGAAAATGACCTTAACAAATATCTGCGGATCGTTAAACTTTTGTAGTATACCTTTATATTTTATTAGTTAGTATATTAGTCAACTATCACCCATAACTACTCTGCGTAACTTGAGGGTAGATGGTACTGCGTGGATTTTCCAGCATTATTTATTTATTATGAATGTAAGCGGGTTAACTACGAACCTATTATATGTTGTAAGAACACCAACGTTTCATCCCTTAACGAGGGACTTCATCACAGTGAGCGCATAGAGGCGGTACGGGCGCGACATGAGACGTGAGCCGCACTCACCCTGATGAAGTCCCTCGTTAAGGGATGAAACAAAATACAAATACAAATCAAATTTGTTGCATTTGAACGCTACAACTATGACAAGTCAGACAAGGAAAACTTTATCGTTTTAACAAACTCTGTGCTAGCTACTATGATTGCTGATAAAAATCACACTCACTCCACAAATCTAAAAAGCATTAACATCATTTTAAGATCTAAAGATAGCAGGCATCGTAATGCGCCGTTGATTTTACGTGTAATAAAATATTTGATTGCTTGAATTGGCTTTGAAACTACTGGACCAATTTGGAAAATTCTTTCAGTAGCAGAATGCTACATTATCCCAGCTATACAATTTTTTTTTTTTTTTTTTGCCAAATTTATCTCAAAATTCGCATTCGCGAATATGATCGTCGATTATTCGCATCCGCATTTTTACTCCCGAATGTGTACATAATAAAATTCGTTACATCTCTAGTTTGTATACATTTTATTAGCGACCCCGCCCGCCCTGGCTTCGCATATATTGCAGAGCAGTATAATAGATATTGTCGATCTCTGCGGTATATCAACAATCTACCAATATTTGTTCCGGATATTCTGGGACTTTTATAGGTGTGAGTAGTAAAAATGTCTAAGTGTCCGTGTACGCGTATTAAATAAAAGTTATATAGAATTTAATTAATATAACATAAGCTCTGCTAAGTTTAGGGCGAACTATGTCGTGTGAATTATATAAATCAAGATAATTATATTCAAGTAGAATAATTCCGTAAAACATTGTATATCTACGGCTTACGAGGTGCCAGTAAAGATCTCATGCGACATTATTCTTTCCAACCTTTTCCACAATCATCTACATATTTTTGCCAATTTACAGAAAACTCTTATCAATTATGGTTATGATCTGTCCTCGTGATTTGATTGGTCTATAGTATGTAAACTTGCCTTACGGTGACACTCAATTTAGGTGCTCTGGATTAAAATTACTTCTTATTTAAACTTTTCGTTACAATAAGTAAACGTGTAGTTTCATAATGAAACCTTTTTTTAATTTTGATGTATTTTACCTTATTACGATAATTTTATCCTCTACGGAATTTTACGCTGAATTTTTTAGTGACTTTTGTTACCTTCGTACGGATAAACGTCATAAATTAAGGATTTAGGCCTATAGAGGGGATTTTATTTAAAAAAAGGTCAAGCGCTAACCGCCACTTATTTATCTTCGGCCCATAACCGTATCCTTGTTCAACCCACCATGTCCCTGATTGTAGGTGACATTTTAACTTCAAATTCTTGCAAATGTTAATGTTCGAGTATGTTGCGTACTATAGGTACTGAGAACCAAAATATCCATGAGCTGGACGTGGCAAGCCCGACACTGTTGCAATAACAAAGAGGTCAAGTCAAAGTCAAATCAAGCCAAGACGACCTCTGTGGCGCGGTGGGCGAAGGGCACGTTCGAGTCCCGCCTTGGGACAAATATTTGTACGATCTGCAAATATTTGTTCAGAAGGTTCTGGTCGTTTTCTTTGTATAATAAAAAAAACTATCCAAGTACTATAAGTACTAAGTACAATAAGTATCATTATCATCATTACGTATATCAGGTATCGGTACACATAACATAAGCAAGCTGTGCTAGCTTGGGGCTTTAGATAATGCTGTGTGAACTGTCCAGCGGTCATTGACACCGTGCTCGGATTTTAGCGCTCACATTGGCAAGTTTTCTATCAAGATGTATAATTTATTTATATACAAATTTTATAAATTATAAAAACTTGTGTAAGACTTCCATTACTTCACCGATTTGTTTGATTTGTATTTTAAAAATCCACTATTGTAACTACGTAAGTAACGTACGTTTCTGCAAAATTTAATTTAATAATAAATTTTTAATGCTCTAAATCTTTCAGAAAATAATATTCTAGTACTTTCTTCTGAATTTAAAATTCACTCTATGTAGCAAACTGCTACGAAATGTATAATGAATTTGCTACGCCCGTGGCGTCGGCGTCGGCGTAAGAAATAATCGCACCGGGAAATACTGACATATTTTAAGGCCGTATTTAGGCTGTATAACGACCGAACTCAGCGCTCACCGTCGTCGGTCGAGCACTAAATTTAGTGCTCGACCGACGGTGAGCGCTGAGGTCGGTCGAGCGTAGCTGTATCAATGAAAACGTATGAACGACTACAGTGCAGCGCTGATGAATTCCTACGCGCGTACAGCTACGTCGCGCTGACGAAAACCGTCGGTCGAGCTCGTCGGTCCGGCGTGCGTCGGTCGACTGACGCGCTAGTCGTTATACGGGCGCGTTTAGTGCTGCGCTGACCGAGCAACCGACCGTACGTGCGTACGCACTATCGCGAACAAAATGAAAATGAACATTTTTCCTCGTATTGTCGCTATTTCGAATACCTACAATGTACAAAATTCTCCTTCAATTAGCCGGTCTACAATTATAGGGTGCACATGATATCTTCTCCATTTTTTGTGCCGTAATCGTTTGTGTAAATAGTAAGCACATATTATTGAGTTAACAAATGGATTAATTTTCGTCGCAACTGCACACGTTTGGCTACGTTTGCCGTCAGTTATGCACTAAACGCTTTTTCACGACCGACGGTCAGGACGTACGGTCAGCGCGTACGGTACGCGCTCACCGTCAGTCGAGCACTAAATACAGCCTAAGAATTTGAACTTGACTTTCATTACAAACCTACTTTGAAAAATAAATAAAGGTACCTTATTTCCCATAACAATAAAAAATCTACTTATTAAGTTACGCTTACGCTGTATGAAAACAAAGCGCGGCGTAAAATTATGACACCCACCGAAACAAAAAGTGTTTTGAGTTATACAAATCGATACCTTTAATTTGATAGACTTTCTGATTATTTTTCTTGTAAAATATAGATCGATATCTACAAACGCCTAGAAAATTTCAAATACAGAAGGTAGTAAATAAAACCCGAAAACGTAAACACGTAAGTCACTAGTCTATGACGCTTATTTGCAGTAGTTCTGTGTCAACCTCAATTCTGCCTCATAACTCAGGGTAGATAGAATCCAACACGCAACGACATAATAGAGAAATATGTATTTCTTCATTAAGCAATAGTTTGTTCAGTATTAACTAAGTAATTCGTCACAATCACGCGCTCTCGAGGCGTGGCTTTACAGAAAAGAAATGTTACTGTTATTTCATTAGTATAATTAAGGTTTTGCCGACCCCAGTTAGCGTGGGATAAGGACCGAAGAAAATTATAGTTTTAGTAGATTCAGCCAGTGGGATATTTTTATGGTATTAATACCGAATAATCAAAGCTTTGAATCAACCCGCCGATAATAGACCAATCGAGTTATCTCTTTGTACGACGGTTACTGCAGTGACCTTTATGAACTTCATCTGCATTATCTGAACTACACGGCCAAATTCCAATAATTCCAATAGAGGCACCTATGAAACATCTGAATAACAGAAGCTAAGCCAGTAATAATCTCCGCTAGATGGTATTAAGACAAACCTCAAGAGTGCAAAAAGAGAACAATCGCGCAAACGCTTGTTTTTCGAAGGACTACTGAACTACATAAATGCACCAGTCGTGTGAAGTTCAGTACAGACAGATGATTTCCTTCTGTTCTCTGCTGCTTGGATTACAACTTCTGTACGGGCCAATATTGCTCATACAGCAGATTTACTTCGTTTAATAGTAAACAATAAAAACAGTCGTAACGAAACCTTTGCAACGCGCCGGTGTGTCTCTCTATGTAACTAAACATTAAGTGCGACTCAGTAATCTGAGTCACAGTCGAATTCGGTAATCTTAATTGATTAACAAAAATATAAAGGCTATAAATCTGTGGTTTGGTGTTGATATGTTACCTACGAACTTAAGTATAACTGGAATGGTCTCAACGAGGAGATAACCCCAATATCTTTCCATGTCCTATGGCACCAAAACTTAACTCACGTTTCACGAAATTATGTTACAAATAGCATCATTAATTTCCAGATTATCGCACCTTGTATTTGGTATTCAACGCTCAAATATAGCAGCCAATAGGCGTTCGTCTGGTGAGATTAATTTGCATTCACACAGACCGAAATGGATGGCGACATCATTGGCACAAGGTTGAGAGAAAAGCTAGTTCATTTAGTGCAATATATTACCTTTAGAAAATTGATTTAACCCAAAAATATGTAATGATGTACTTGCGCCTTACAATAACTGCATGTTCCCTAATTCTTATAAATAGATTGTGTACCTACCTATCTCATATTAATATAATTTATAAATAAATACGCCCAACTACCGCCTAAGCTATAATCTCTCCCCCAGAAAATACGTAAGTATTTATAAAAGCTGCAGAATGGCATGCCACGTTAATAAAGTTTCTATGACGTGCTAATAACAACTAAATTAAATGCTTATTATATTTTTTGAGCCACTCCTTACAGTTAAGAACTCGTGAGTCGTGAGTCGAGACTGTCTCAGAACGATATCGTGTATGACGTCAGACCATCAAGGTGTTTTGTGTTTTGTGTAGTTAATTAGTACATCGTGGTAACCAAAAATTCACTGTCAATAATACACTGTCTTTATACGCAAGAAAATATACTAAATCATCACTTAGTACTTTCACTATATCATAAAAATAATTACAAAATTTTGCGCAAAAACTCGTTGATCGTAACGTATCACATAAACTAACTAATTAAACAAAAAGATAAGTTGATAAAATCAACTACCTACAAAAAACGCTTGACCCGTTAACCGAAGAAAACCCGTCTTTAAAAACGGTTCGTTGATTCAACGCTCACTACTAAAGCAGACCACATGTCATCCTCCCCGAAGCTATCAACTTTAAGCGAAGATCATCTTTAAGCTTTGAAAAATGAGAGAATACCAGCTATTTTGAAATAAACTGTTCAATTCCCTCGCCATCTCTCTATTTCCTGTCTACACACAACACGAATAGCAAAGCGTAGCCTATCAGATGTAACTGCTATTTCTATGCATTATCCCCGCATCACACTACAATGCAGGGGCCTAATTCCACTAATACAATCTCCTCTCGATGACAATGATATCGCCTATCAATTGTCTCATTTTACACCTTTTGGTATTCTACTATCACAATCTTTTTCCGTTTAGCCCTATCAATGACTGTCTATGACCATTGGACCATTGAACTTGTTTTCTCGTATTCTACTATTCAATGTATCTCCAATCTTGCTCCAATCGCGTACAATAATGGTATTCTACTATTTTTTGACAGCTAATTTAGTCTATGGTTAGCATTTATCGTGTCATTGAAGCTCCATTGAACAAAGGTACCTTTCCTTGGTGTTTTTGTAAACAAATCGCCTAAGATAAAAATTCAGAAGAATGAAGTTTTTTCATTAGAAGACGCATGGTGAGCCTAAAAGGCATCATATACATTCATCAGCATGTTGCCGTCAGGATACAAGAGGATTCTTCTGCAAGAGACCTTACGGAAAGGGAATTTGTGAAAATTTATCGTATTGCCAAATGTACAGTACAAACACTAGCTGAAGACCTCACTCCGTAAATGGGCAAGGAACGCCGTTCCTGCCGTTGATGGAATATCCTGACGAAGGTAAATAAAACAAACAAACTTCTTTCATCATCACTATGCACACTTTATGTTGTTTATAATTGTAAAATATAATTTCATTTTCAAACAAATTTTAAGCTAATTTGTATGCCAGTTTTCTGTATTATATGCTTACTTGATTTATATGCTGCTGTATAAATTAGAGAGTTAGACCTAAGAAATTGGTCATCGTTATTTCGTTTTCCTTGATATCTCTTGTTGGTAGTCCTAAAAATAATAACACCATAGGCCTCCCCTAATGAGTGGCATAGCACACTGTTATCCGATGCTGTTATCCAGAGGTTGCATGGAAAAAAATCTTAGCGATAAGCCCATGTAGCAACTTGATTTTCTGTTTGCTTTTTCTCTCTTGGTGTGCAATGAAGAGTATTTGTACTGTATTGTATTGTATCTGTGTTGATTATATATATCAGTTTTTAGCATTATATTTATATTTGTGTTTTAAGCATTATATTATGTATTAAACTGCCTACCTACAAATCAAAATAATTTATTTTGCAGATATTGAGTGCACTGGAATTTCTTGCCACCAGATCCTATCAAATGTTAGTATGCCAGATTGCTCTTCGCAAAATCTAGCAGCCTGCTGTTTCTAGAGCTGAGAGGGAGGTAATCGAGGCACTGAACAAGGTCAATCACAAATCTGTTCAGCGGAATCTTATAGTTATTTGTTTTTTTGTTTTGTTTGTTTGGGGATCCCGTGTTGAACAGTATTTTAGCCCTGATTAAAATTGTATTTAATTTTATATCCTATGTTATTTTAATTTTTTTGTTTTAAATTGTTGTAGAATGTCAGCCGTGTAGACACGCTCGCACTAAAGGTCCTACCAGAAAACCAGCGTTGCTCGACTCCTGTCAAGCAACATTATGCTGAGGTAGAACCTTTTTGGTTCATAAGCTATTGGTAGGATATTAAAGAACTTTAGGACTATTTTTACTTATTTTAATTTTATTTTTTTTGTACCTACTTAAGTTTTTTTTTTTTCTTATAAACCAAATAAATGATTTTCTTTCTTTATTTTCTTTCTTTCTTATAGAGAATGTTTAAATGATTGTTTTGATGTCCTTGGCAAACGAGAAGATAAGAAAGAATTCACTTTATTGTAAACTTTCAATACTGATAAAATCTAAAAAAAAACTCAAGAAAAAACTGTTCAGGCCACGGAATAGAAAGAACAGTGGAAGTGCAAAGCAACAAAACTATTGGAGGTATCGTTGGTTGTCGTCAAACTCACACAAATAGACCGATAATCATAATAATAAAATGCATTACGAAGAAACAATTCGTTTGATTTTTATTTCTGTGAGACGGTGGGCGAAGGTCCACATGCGACGCAGGAGTTTGCGGGTTCGATTCCCGCATCGGGACAAATGTTTATACGATCTGCTGACATTAGTTTCGGGTTTTCTGGTCGTTTTATATGTAAAATAAACAAGTTCCGTGGTTTGCGCTCGCTCTCGTATTCAGGCTAGCATTTGTTTACCCACAGAAAATATGACAGTACTACCGACGTTGACTTTGACAACTTCATCTCTTATTTGTCATTTAAGGATAGTCACACACAAATTTTCCTAAAATCGTGATTTAGTTGCGTGGTATTGTGTTTAAGAGCGATGTTAATTGATTTTTAACAAGTTAAAGTTAATTTTTACAACGATAGATACTTAAAACTCCTTAAATAAGAGGGCAGAGTACCAAAAATATTTCGTCCGGCACGACCATGTAGTCATCATAGAATAATTAGTATCTATGGTCACGACCAATTTATTTTATGTTAAAAATGGCCACACTATCCTACCACTCCATTGACATACTATTTTGAATCATAATCTTTGTAATGAAACGTTAGTAGAATACCAAATAAACTTAAGACTGAATCTCTATCTCAATAGTATGGCGCCATTCTCGCATTTTTTAAAACTTTAGTGGAATTGGGCCCCTGGACTTTGCAGCATTGCCTTTTTGAGGTAAAAAGAATGTAAAATTTAAAATGAAGAATCAAGGAGCATTATTTGAAACCCCTAAAAGGTTTGCACAGTAAATACTACTTTTAAAATAACAATTCAAGCTTTTGTTCTCTGATGACAGGTAGATAATCAGAAACGTTGTTACGTGAGAAAACACATAAGTATTCAGTACTAGCTGGGTCCCCGTAACTCCAGATCCCATGGGATTTTCGGGACTAAAAGCCCATATGTTATTCTAGGTCATAAACTGTGTATCAAGTTTCATCAAAATCAGATCAGTAGTTTTTGCGTGAAAAAGTAACGAACATCCATCCATACCTACAAACTTTCGCGTTTATAATATAAGTAGCATGAAGATATGTTGTAGTTGACAAAAAAAAAAACCGAAGTAGGTAGCTTACCTAGTTAGAGAATTATACAAAAATGGTTACGAAAATGTGCTCTCATATTATACACAGAAGGGTCGTTGACAAAATACATCTGGGAATCAAGCAATAACAAAACTAGAAAATAAATAAAACCGTACAAAGCCACACTCAGAGTGGGGTCGTAAAGTTTTTACAAATACTAGTCAGAAAGCTAACTTTAAGCGATTCTCTTGTGAGTTTACTCGACCTTGTTTGCGATTTTTGCATTTGTATTCTCTATTTCATCTTACTCAGGTTCTATTTGAGCTTGAATTTTGTGGAAATGAGAAAGCTGTCCAAATATACAGTTGTATCAAACAGACTTACTGAGGAGTCAATTGTACGGGAAAAAACATTCCCCATTCCTAATCCGTTAACAATCCAGAGGAGATTTTACCTTAGAAAAAACAGGGATCACTTCTTCTCAACTTCTAATCCACCGCTAAATGCGCACGGTTTGTTGCCCTTAGAAGCGGTAAACAAAAATTTTGGTAAATCCTTTCCTATGACACCAACTCTATAGGCAAAAATAAAAAGACAACTAAGTAACTGAAGTAATCGGCTAGGCACTTATTGGATTACTCAATCGATCGATTCGATATGTTTTTATTGTGATTTATTTATTTATGCATTTTAGGAAAACTTACGGCTAACAACAAGGACATTAAATATAAATTTAAGGACCGCTAATTAAAAGTTTTCACTAATATTATATAAAGAGCAATTGAAAATAATAAGTGGTGAACAAACAAACAAAGTAGGTAAATGTAAATTAGGATAAATAGATATTAAAACATCAGGTCATTTTCAACGTCATTTCGGTCGCCCGAGACCACTCTCTGCAACGCAGTAGAAACTTAAGGGAAATTAAAAAATCCATAACAAATTGTGATTTTTACACAATTCGTAAGTAGCAGCAATTAGTAAATCGTATTGTTAAGTGTTTAACCTAACAATTATGATTTCACTATTAGATAGTAAGACGGTCGCTGCGACAGCGGGCAATTTACGAGAATCTCGGTCCTTGTCGACGCGCTCCTATCAGATAACCTCACCTTGATTTATGACTTTAATCAGAGCAACAATGGCGGTGGACAAAAGTAATAATATAATATGAGCGCTATATTCAACTGTATTAATCCGAATACTTACAAAAACCACGTACATATATATTATATTTTGCGTAGTGCAATTATTGGCTACACAAATATTTCCAGAATACTTCAATATAATTTCTGAATATATTTCTATTAGGTACTTGTTCAGAAATTTTTATTTTCTACGGTCAAATTTATAATACAAAGGTCTTAAGTCTATACTAAGAATTTTTTATTTGAATTTTGGTATTTCTTATTATTGTATGGAGAAAACTAGTTCGGGTACTTTTTGTTATTGTAAATAAATAATTAATTAATCCGAATATTTACCTATTCCATTAGCATATTCCTGCAAAGCAAAATTATTGGCTTCACACGATGTTTCTAGAATCCTTTAAAAAGAAAATCTGAACTTATTTCTACGCCCATGCTCATAAACTTATTCAGAAGTTAATTGCAACACCAAAAGACATTATAAAAGTCTTAGTATTACAACATCAGCCTATTAATAGTCCACGGCTGGACATAGGTCTCCCCTAATCAGCGCCATAGATGGCATTTATCATTTGGGGATATTGCGCTTGGCATGCGGTTTGGGGATCGCAGTTCGGTGGAGTAGTTCCGCAGAGGGCGCTGCTGCCCGCCCCCCGTTGTGTTTCCCTTAGTCGCCTCTTACGGCACCCACACGGGAAGAGTTGGGGTGGTGAAATTCTATGCCGACACCACACGGCAAGTATACCTTTATTAAGAGATTTTTATTCTGTTATTTTAGTGTTTCTGATTATTGCATGGAGGCTAACCAAAACAATTTCGGGCGGCTTTATTGTATTATTAAGACTGACCTTGACAGCTACCTATGTGTTGCTCAATATTCCCACTCGAGTTGTGATTAAAATATCGATCCTATTATATTAGTCCATTAGCTCTTATTTATAGAGCCAGCCAACAAAATGCTGGTGGCAATTAGTTTAACATTTGACCTGAATTCACTTCGGAGCCGAAGCCTCGAAAATTGCTTTTATGTCGCTATAGGTTATGAATTTAATTGGTTTTAGCTATGAATAACCCTAGTTATTGGCAGTAAATTATTAACCAGTCTTTTTTGAATTTCAGTAAATTTTAATGTTACATAACAATTTTTCTGTTTGACATTTCTATGAATGAATCCAAACGTATAACTGCCGCAGCGCTGGTTTCTCAATTTTGGATATTCCAGATTTTTGTAAAGATGGAGAAACCTAAATAAATATGTAAAGCTGGACAGTCGACACCGTATTATTTAGCCCCAAGATAAGCAGAGTTTGTGTAAGAAGTTTGGTATACTTACATAGAAAACGCCCAGAACACCCAGATCAATATCTGCAGAAACATTTTCCCGAGGCGAGAATTAAACCCGCAACATTCTACGTCACCGGCGGGCATTCACTCGCCGCGTCAGAGTTCGTCATACTGACCAATACTTTTTAAGTCATAGGCAGTTATTTCGCACAAATAGGAGTACTTTTTATGACGTACTGCACTTTGACACTCACTATACGGGGTACCTATCATAATCTTAACCTAAAGGCTAACAATAGACCTTAAGTTTCGTCAATAAGGTAACCACACTTTACCGAACTATTGAACTATCTCCGCATTAATCCGTTCTACTGTTTAGACTTGCAAATATATGCAAGTCAACGACAACACATCAAGCTGTTAGAGGACGTGATCCAAATCCGATTGGATGCGTCATCGCGGTCGTAAAGCTTCTGTTGGCACATTTGACGCATAATTTCTAATCCTTTGAGAGCTGTGTAGCATCGTTGATATGTATGTTTACTATGAGATAGCAATGTTTTAAGTTCTGTATGTACGAATATTACGTATAAGTAATTCATTCTATTTTGAATGTATAAAGTTTTCAAAAACTTGACAGTTTACTAACGCTTGTCGTCGTTCGTATTCCGAAATGCAGCAAATTACTCAAAATCATTCGAAAAGTGAAATCATGTCTGTGTGGGAAACTAAATGACTGTCGTCTTATTCCGCAAATTAACTGGGTTCGCTTCCGACTGATATTTATATCACTTGACGACCTTTGTGGCGCGGTGGGCAAAGGTCCGCCTGCGACGCAGGAGGTTGCGGGTTCGATTCCCATCATCATCATCATCACCAGCCTATAATAGTCCACTGCTGGACATAGGCCTCCCCTAATGAGCGCCATAGATGGCATCATTATTACATAGATGGCATCATTATTACTAACGCTTGTCGTCGTTCGTATTCCGAAATGCAGCAAATTACTCAAAATCATTCGAAAAGTGAAATCATGTCTGTGTGGGAAACTAAATGACTGTCGTCTTATTCCGCAAATTAACTGGGTTCGCTTCCGACTGATATTTATATCACTTGACGACCTTTGTGGCGCGGTGGGCAAAGGTCCGCCTGCGACGCAGGAGGTTGCGGGTTCGATTCCCATCATCATCATCATCACCAGCCTATAATAGTCCACTGCTGGACATAGGCCTCCCCTAATGAGCGCCATAGATGGCATCATTATTTGAGGGTTATTGCCCATAATCCCCACGCTGGGCATGCGGGTTGGGGATCGCAGTTCGGTGTAGTTGTTCTGCAGAAGGCGCTGCTGCCCGCCCCCTGGTGTGTTTCCCTTAGTCGCCTCTTACGACACCCACGGGAAGAGTTGGGGTGGTGAAATTCTATGCCGGCACCACACGGCCGATTTCGACACAGGTTCGATTCCCGCCTCGGGACAATTATTTGTACGATCTGCAGATATTTGTTCAGGGCGTTCTGGTCGTTTTCTTGGTATTATGAAAAATATCTATATGCAATGTATTAATATTGTATTATGTATATCAATCATCTAGTACCCATAACACAAGCTCTGCTTAGCTTGGGGCTAGATGATGCTGTGTGGATTGTCCGGCATTATTTATTTATTTATATTTAGTTGAGCTACCTATATGTAGATTTTTTTGCTACAGTCTGCAATTAGTTCAATTTTAATGTTTAACTCCTAGTGCTTTATACCTCTATTTGCTTTGAAGTTTCGTAAAACCATCATTTTATTATTCGTTTGTTTTGTTAGAATCTGCACCTGACCAGCAGTCTCACAAGTCACAAGCACGTTCGTAAACTGGAAGAGGCTGGTCCACAAATAGAGTGAAATATTTTACGTTCACCTGGATAGAGGCCCTACTACCATTTTGTTTCACTCACCGGATTTTTGAATCGAGTTACAGAAATACATACTGAGAATAGAAAGTGAATCATCGTAATTATCAACAGCTGTTTACTTTCGGTTAAAACGATTCTAACGAAAAAACTTACTGTAATTTGGCTATTTAATCTTAATTTTCTTTGTTAATGAAGGTTAATTACAAAGTTAGTTACCCTCACTATTAATTCTATAAATACTTTTTTTATCAAAGTAATAAATGTAACAAGAGTCAATAGAAAAGTTGCTCTCTGAAAGGGTTTTATTCATTGTGTACCCACTGAGACTGCCTACACTTAAGATAAAAAGAATTGTAGATAGATAGAAAATACTTTATTATCAAACAAAGACAGATAACGTTACAGACATACGCGCTTAGAGTAAAGGCAGTATAAACGGCAGCCTTATTGCTATGAGTGATCTGTTCCAGGCACCTTTGGGAGAGACTGCACATGAACAAACACAATAGACGGTGGCACTTAAACAAAAAATAAACGAATACTTACAATAAATAATAAAAACCTATACTACTTATACTATACTAACCACAGAATTATGAAATATACAATTTCTGAAAAAATAATAATAACTAACAAATTATGACTAATATTTACAATCAAAACAATTGAGAGAACCCTGGCTGCATTGCCTCGCTATAAGTCCATATGTATACTGTGCTATAAGGCAATACTGACGCGCTGCGCCAGATACTCAACAGCTCGTCGCTATTTATATACTTAAAGATAATTGACGAAATAAAATTTTCAACTCTTTTCACCCTGTAATAGTGCTTTCGTGATCGTGAGTCAAAAAGTGAAAATATGGTGGTAGGGACCTGAGTCATGACCGTGGGAATTGAACGTACATATTTCATTGCGGGTAGTTGCACAACAATCCATCCTTGGACTTTACGAGTTGCCCAGAAGATGTGGCTTTGCAAGACAAAAGGAAGGCTAAAACTGAAAAAAAGTTACAGGGAGGGATTTGGTGAGTTATAACTCATAGATGGTATCGGCGATTACTGGAACTCAATTCCTCGATAGATTACAAGTCGAAATCTTTAGAATTTGTTCATTCGAGATTATGAACAAATTCTGGGAAAGCTTGCTTCGTTCTTTTCTATTCAAGGTCACATTACTATATGAGAGCTTAGTCTAATTTGTGCGGGATTCCTTTCGAATACTTCTTTCTATTTCGCGTCCTTCCTATACATTTCGCGCCTTGCAGTGTCCTACCTGAATGAGAGGGATTAGTTGCATTTCGTGCGACGACGACTTGCAGTAAACGACCAAATAAGTCTCAGTTTGTGCATATTTCTGTTTGGCGAAAAAAATACCTAACCTTTTTATCCTATTTCGTGAGTCGAATACATCTAATAGCTAAAACAAGTAATAAAATAGACATACATAAGCAAATTAGAAATGGCAAACGCAGATTAAAATTTTAATTTTACTAAATTATTGTGTTTATATACCCTGTTTATATACCTTTGCATAGTGTGACAACCATTCAATGGACTCCATAACAGTTTTCGAATGATATTGAGTAATTCGCTCTTTGACATGTCAGCGGCCGTCGCGTTCGCGCCATACATGTTACTCGTATAAAAATAAGTGGATACAAAATCAACAACAGCCCGACTGAACTAAGTCCATGCACTAAATACCTAATAAAAATAAAACTATACTAACCAGAAATTGGACCCCTAAAAAAATAAGAAAGCATGAGTCAGCATTTCTTCAGTGAAACATTTATTTGTATTGTTTAACTACCATTGGAGGATACTACATGTGTCTGCATGGTATGGTACTTACACCAAGTTTTTCTCTTGCAATCTACGAGAGTACCAAGTCCACCCGATTATACGTCAATTATAGAGAAAACAATAAAGTGAAAAAATTCCATTCTAAAAACAATTTGTAAATTATATCTTAAAAAATTTGGAATAAGAAAAGTTTGGAATGAGACAAAATTGGACTAAACTGCATTTGAGCACGATTTACGTACGTTTCGTTTGTAGAGATTATCCGTAAACGCCCAAAAAATATCCTATGTACGCATAGTCCACAAAATGTGTTCGCAAACACAAGTGCACTTTTTTTCTCTCATAACCCGATGGATTCACTATCTACACAATAGACAAACAGGCCCGTGCACACCAATGAACAATAATAAATGCAATAGAAACAATTTCATGGAAAGCTTCAGAACGGCGTTCATTGCATGAAAATCACTTTATTGTATAATCGTACCTAAACGTAATCACGCCAGCAGCGTTCCTGAGAAATTTTCTATTATAAGATTCCGTCGACTTCTCAGTACCTTGATTAATTATGTCAGATGCAGGAAGTCTGCAATTGCTTTTATTTCTTGGGTTCAGCTATCTTGTTATGCTATTATTTTATAGAACCTAGTTAGGTTAAGTTAACAAGAAGCTCTTTCTTTACCTTGACTCGTTTAGCATCCGAGACGGCTGCATTTTTGAATACAATTTCTCACTATCTCGTGTCTATCAACGCTGGATCGTAAAATCCCGGGAAAAACTGTGTATTAAAAATAAAGCAGTTAATTTTTCGTCCTAAGAAATTTATATGAACTATTTATGTTATTATGTATGTGTATATTGCTGTGTTTTTTTTTTATGTGTGATTACTTTGTCGTAAAACTATGGACTAAGCATTGTCTGAAATAGAAGCTTTTTATTTTTTATTTATTAAAAGCTCCCATAGTAGCTTTCCAACTGCATCATCAGACCTCAACACCTCTCTGACACAGTCCACCATGACCGACTGCTTCTACAACACAACCGAAAGGGATCGATGACGGCGCATTGCACAAGTAGTTTATCAAGACCCTATAAAACAACAACCACTGCCTGATGCGTACGAGTATGCAGAGTTTAGACTATTAAATTTTCTTCTTAAGGCGCATACAGCACCTAAACTAGCGCCACCACCTACTTTATGTATTCTGTTTAACAAAGGAAATTTCAAAAATCCATCGTCCAGTTTGTGATACCTATCATAAGCTTTTTTTTAATGCTCTGTAATAGTTTTATTCTATTTAGTTTAGGAAGAGATAGGTTGCCCTTGGTGGCCACGAAAATAGATTTTGGTGGCCACCAAGGGCAACCTTAAAAAAAAAATCCTTTGTTAAACAGAATAATAACATAAAGTAGGTGGTGGCGCTAGTTTAGGTGCTGTATGCGCCTTAACGAGGGAACGTGACATGCGTTGTTCTAAATAAGTGGCACGAAACAAGGAAAACTTTTATTTTGTGACAGAACTCATCTGGTGGAGTAGGTACCTTGTTTTTCGTTTCTACCGGCAAATAGCATTGCTTTGTTTGCTTGATGGGTCTGATTGCCGGCGAAATTCAGGCAGCTCCTAAGACAGTTATTTGACAGTCACTAGACACGGCCTCATACGGCATGTTTGAAGTATCTTCTTATTTAATAATAGGCTTTTTCTAGTCATTGAATGTATCATCCTATTCTGGCATTCTGCTTGTAGGTAGCTTTAAACGGCGAAAATTTGTTAGACAAGTCCATTAATAGATGGAAAACAAGAGAAGAGGATTTATTTTTATGTGTGCACGTCAACATCTCTGCCTTGAAGGGAGGTATGGTTTCGGGTTATGAGTGAAACGACTGCATCTGACTGCTGTTGATTTATTACTAAAGAATATATCTAATCTAGCTTAAGACATAGTTACATACTACACCTCACCTCGGGGGTGAATAGAAAAAAAAATGTTTAGTTAAGTAAATACATTTTTTTTATGTTACTAATGGTTTAGTTCTATTTTTATGTATTATATAATCTTTATTATTTTTACTTATTCTAACATTTACTCCTAAATCTTCTATGACTACAAATGGACCTTCCCATAAAGTATCTAACTTACTTGCTATTTCATTTTTTATTAATAATAATTGCCCTTTAACATACGTTACATTGTTTATATTTTTGTCATAAGTATTCTTACGATTATGTTTGCTTAAAATTAAATTGTTACGAGCATCTCGATGAGCTACTTGTAATCTATATTTTAAACTTAATGGATAGTCTTCAGGGTTATACAAAGGCTCAATAAAACTACTTACTCTACATGGTATTATACTAGGTCTACCAAAAACTAATTCAAAAGGTGTGTATTTAGTCGCTGTATGAACCGTGTTATTGAAATTAAAACACCAGAATGGTAACCAATGACTCCATGTATCTTTTTGACCATTACACATTATTCGTAAAAAAGCTCCTAAATTTTTATGTGAATTTTCTAACGCGCCTATTGTTTGATGATGGTACGAAGTAGATGTTCGTTTTTCTATTTCTAGTAATTTACATACCTGCTCCATCACTGCCGATACAAACTCTGTTCCACGATCTGTAATTATAACCTTAGGAATACCAAATCTTAAAATAAAATTATTAACTAAAGCATTAGCTATACTTACTGTTTCTTTATTATTTAATGGATACGCTTCTACAAACTTACTTAAACCACATTGTAGTGTTAAAATATATCGATTATCTTCTATATCTCTATCTAAAGGACCAACGATATCTAAATAGATATTCTCAAAAGCATATGAAGGTGTTGTAGTAATCTCCATGGGCGTCTTGACGTATTTACAATGCTTCATTTTTTGACATTTAACGCATTTACTCACAAATTTGATTACGTCTTTGTCTAAGCCTGGCCAGTAAAATCTTCTTCTTATGTTATTTATCATTCTACGTACACCTGCATGACCTGCAGTGGGTAGCAAATGAAAATCATGTAAAATATAATTCTTTTCATCATCGTTTTCTATTCTTTTCACGCCTTTTAATACATAAATTCTTGGACCTGTCCAATCCTTTCTCTCTTTTATTTCTTTTAACAAGTCTTCAATAAAACTTTCATATTCCTTAATTTTTACTATGCATAGTTCATTTATTTTTATCTCTTTGCAAAATTCTCCTAATTTAGTCACAAATTCGTCTCGCGTAAATTGTGCTCTAAAACTAAGATCAATATATAATGCTTTTTTACTCTCACTATAAATTAGACTTTCTTTTTCCTTATCTATCTCATTCATTTTTCGTAATTTATTTAATTCTTCTTCTTCAATAAAAGTCAATTCCACAGAATCACTAGGCTTTTTTAGAATGTCTACAACTTGTGGTTGATCAGGCCACTTGTCGTTTTCTTTACTAAAATTAGCTTGATTCGAATCTTGATTCATTTTCCTTGTCTGAGCTCTTGTCATTACCGAAATTATTTCCTCATTCATCTGTTTTAATGTATCTGATGTTAAATTAATCCTAGAAAGTGCATCTGCGACACTATTCTCTTTTCCTTTCACATATATTATTTTAAAATTATACTCTTCTAGAGCTAGTCTAAATTTAAGTAGCCTACTCGATGGATCTTTCATCGAAAATAAATAAATTAAGGGTCTGTGATCCGTCATTATGGTGAATGTTTTTCCATAAACGTACGGTCTAAAATATTTAACAGCCCACACAATAGCTACTAGTTCTTTTTGAATAGTTGGATAGTTCAATTCTCCCTTATTAAGTGGTCTGCTAGCATATGCAACTGGTTTCATATTTTTATTACATAAAACTGCACCAATGGCGGTACCCGATGCATCCGTTTGTATTACAAACTCATTATTATCAGAAAAATCTGGAAAATCTAATACAGGTGGAGTGCTTAAGGCACTTTTCAATTTTTCAAAAGCTTTTTGACATTGAGGCGTCCAAACGAATGTTTCATATTTTCTTGTTAATTTATTAAGTGGTTGAGTTATTTCTGCAAAGTTTTTAATGAATTTTCTGTAATAGTTGCAGAATGCTACAAATCTCTTTACCTCATCTGTATTACTTGGTCTCGGATAGTTACGTAATACTTCTACTTTAGCTGGATCTGGTAATACTCCGTTATTCGATACAATATGACCTAAATATAAAATTTCTTTTTTCAAAAAGTTACATTTTTCAGGATTTAATTTTAAATTTACTTTTCTCAATCGCAATAGTACATCATTTAAATTTTTATTGTGTATATCTAAATTTCTGCCAAAAACTACTAAATCATCTAGATAAATAAAACATTTATCAAAAGTTAAGCCTGACATGGCCACTGACATGACTCTAGAGAAAGCACTCGCGCTTGACTTCAATCCCATCGGTAGCCTCTTCATTTGGTACTGTCCCGTATTTGTAGAAAAAGCTGTGTATTCTCTACTTTGCTTGTCTAAACGTACCTGATAATATCCTTGATTAAGGTCTAAATGAGTAAAATAGACTGAACCTGACAATGAGTCTAAAATTTCCGTGATGTTAGGTAATGGAAATTTATCATCTACGATACAATCATTTAACTTCCGATAATCAACTACTAATCGCCATTTCTTGTTGTTATTTTCGCTTTTCTTTGGTACTAATAATATTGGACTCGACCATTCACATTTCGCTTCTTCAATTATATCGCTTTCTAACATTTTCTTAACTTCGTTTACTTCACTTCTCAAAGCATGTGGTAATCTATATTGTTTAACGTAAACTGGACTTAAGTTTGGTTTTAAAGTTATTGATTGTTCATAAATATTTGTGGTTGACAATTTGTCCCCTGGTAAAAAGAAAACATCAGAATATTTAGCACATAATGCTTGAATTGATTTCCGTTCTTCTATATTAAGATGATCTAATTTTAATGTTCGAAGTAAAGTATTCGCTCGCTCTAAACCATTCGAAGTTTGTTCAAATTTACATAAATCATAGTCTTTCAATGAAAATAATTCAGGTTGAAACATTGGTAAAGTCACGTCATGTTCGCTTGTATTCAAAATTTTTACAGGTAATCTGTTGTTCTTTACCTTGCCCATACTTCCTGCAAGAAAAATATTTTCCCTCAATTGCTGGTTTTGAACAATACAATCATCTTTCATATCAGTATCCAAAAGTAAATAATGAATAGATTCACTTCGTGCTGGAATGTGTAACAATTCATTTGAGTAACTGATAGTGTCAAACAACTTCAAAGTATATTCCATTCCATATTTAGAAAGTGTCATGATGTTAGTTTTAAAATTGATATTCGATGCATAGCGACACAAAAAGTCTAATCCTAATATTCCATCGGCTTTTAAAGGTATGTCATCAAAAATATGAAGCTTGATATCAAATTCGACTCGATGTTTATCTTCTAGATGCATCAAACTAAGATGAATAAAACCGGTTGACGTTATTTGACCTGCTATGCCATTAACGGATGTCTCCTCTCTTGTTATAACACTGTTACTAGGTAATGAGTCGGTTTTTATTACAGATAATGACGCTCCTGTATCGAGTAACCAAAAGTATTTTCTATTGCCAATGTAAAAAGATAGAAATTTCGCTTTGCCATAAAATGCTAAGATGTTATGCTTAAAATCGAAAAAACTGCATGTTATTTCCTTCAGACTTTTGTTCCGTATTTACCGAATCATTCTTACTCGGTTGCTCCGTACATAACACACGGTGATTAGGATTACCTCTACCACGCGTCTCATAATTCGATCGGTTCTCACTCGGACCTTGGTAACCTCGAGTACGCTGATTATTATAGCGATAATAAGAACCTCTATTATAACCACGATTATTATACTGTGGTCGGGGTACGCCGCGAGAATTGGCATAATTGCCCCTGTTGTTCTGGTAACTCCCTCGGCTGAAATAATTACCTCTGTAGTTCGAGTTCACGTTCGAGTTCGAGTTTCCACGGTAGTTTCTCTGTCCGTTCCTGAAATTATTATAGGTATTCGACTTACCTCTTCCTCTCGAAAAATACATGATGTTTTCATCACCTTTTGGAGTCGACTCCGCTGACAACTCCTCGTCTTTGGCTCCTTGGATGGCATCCTTCAAGGTCTCGTAGTTACGCGCCGCTATAATCGTGCTAAGCCTGCTGTCGCGTAAACCTCCTGAAAATCTGTTAATCGCTAATTTCTCATTTAATGGTTGCAAAACAGCATAGTTATCAGAATTACCATCTGCTTGCGAAACTGTGAGATTAGTGAATAATTTCTCGATCTCAGTCGCGTACTGGTCGATTGTGCGCCAGCCTTGCTTTGCTGTGAGTAATCGGGATTGTATAGCTGCAAATGATTGTTTCGGCAATAAATTTTTCCGCAAATCTGTGATAAGATCACTTACGGCCGAATATTCCCTAGAAACTCTCAATTTAGCATTTTCTGACAATCTACTTTTCACTACAAATTTAATCAATAACAGTTTACCAGCCTCTGATAACATTTCCGAATACATTTCCACAGAGTCAATGATACCTTTGATGTTACTTCCGCTATTGTTCATTACAGGGATTAAGCTACACGCCGTTTTTAGGTCGAACTCCATGATTGGTTCTGAATTGGTTCTTGAACGATTTTGACCTTTAGAATCACTTTTTTCAGAACAAAGTTCTATTATTTTTACATAACACTCATAAATTTCATCTTTCCTTTCTCGCAATAATGTAACATAATTTATATCTAAGTCTTTTTTCTTACTTAATAATTCCAGTAATACTTTACTTTTCTCGTAAACATTTTCTGTTTCTCCCAACTTATTTGTTATTACATTTCCTTGAAATCTAGATTTACCTTTTTTAATTAAATATTTCTTTATCTCTATTAATTTATAAAGGCACTCTAATAATTCTTCCATTTAGTTTAATACACAATATAAAAAAGATTTTTAAAATTACATACCATTCCACATTCGAGTACATTACGGTAGTAGGGCACTTCGTTGTTCTCGAAACTCTCGGCACTCTCCGTATAAGGTAAGGACACAAATTCCAGTGATAGAAACACTACACTATTTTTAAAGTACTTATTCTTACTGTTCGTAAAATACTTATTCTATTTACTCTTTATTATTGTAAAATGTCATTTAATAATGGATTACCAATTTTCGCATTTCGCTAAAGTTCACTTTTCCGCACATTTCACTCTATTGCCGCAAATAAAAAAAAATAATAGGATATTCACTGCACTACATACGCGCACTGCAAACGATTATTTTTTCATCTCCTACTCATGCTGTCGTAACGCCGGCCTCATCCCTCTGGACTCCTTCTATCTCCCGGCGCCTGAACCAACTGTGACTCCTTCTCAACGTATCGCACCTCCAGAATTAAAGTGACTCAACTCAAAAAATAGGGAAATTTAGTTAAATATGTAGAAAGAATCAGAAAAAAAAACTGCATCGGCTAGTGATTTTAAAAAAACCACTTGTTTGTTAGAATGCGAAAAACATAACATGTGCGTCTCTTTAATTCCGAGGGTTCCGCATCCCTCTCCCCTAAAATAGTGATCCTGTTTAGTATTGCGTCAGCCAAACTCTTCGCGCGTTTAGTGTTGGAAGGACCTAAAGCCGAATTCAACACTATAGTACGCAAATATCTGGTAAGATTGTTATGAATTTGGAGAAATAAAGTGACCTCTTTGTTGTTTTGTGTCATTTTACTACATTGAGCCTAGTTAATTCATTTGACTTAAATCGAATTATATAACGTTTTCCACTCAAATTATTCTTATTCTAATGACCGTTTATGGTTAGGGTCGGTTTTGTTCTTAAACATAAAGTAACGTTGTTGCCTTATTAGTTAATTTCGTCAATTTAATATTAACTTGCCAAATCTTTTCCAGTTTTTTTATGGTTCTGTATAAAATAAAAATTATAATTATGTTCTGTTTAGGTAACAATCAATATGCCAAAGTTAATACTGAACATGGATTAGATATAAATAATAAACCCATTCTTTTATTTGTACTAATCTTTTTAAAATTTTCTTGTAGATAACTTCTGAAGCACCACCTTATGATATTCAGATCAAGGTATGATTGCTTTAGGCAATCATACCTTCTTTCTATTCTATTCTTTCTATTCTATTCTTTCTATAAGTGCTTCTTTTCTATTGAAAATAAGCACTTAGATATTGTGGAAAAAAATTATCCCTGCATTATTTTATCTTGGAATAATAATATACCGAGATCTGTGGTTGAATTGATCAGAAGAAAATAGTTGAACCTACTATCCAAAAAGGCCCAAATTGGCCAAAAAAAACTGTAACAATCAGAAAATCGAGCTCATAAAGCAGTTCATCGAGTTCTAGTTCGACATGTTCAGATTCTAGCGGGTAACTTTCGCGAAAAACAGCTAAGCGAAATAAAATTTTTAATTTGTTGTTTTTTTTTCACTCAACGTATAAGAAATTGATGTCAATTTCAATGAGACAGAACTCAGAATCAGTCTCAACACGTTCTTCATCTCGATCGAATACTACCGACGTTACGCAAAGTACCACACCTTGGGATGGACAAATAGATAATAGTAAACAAATACTTAGATAGTAGAATACCTAGTATTTACTAGATATACTTAGCCTGCTAATACATTATTTAAACAAATAATAATCAAATCAAAATCATCAATTTAGTTTTTTACCATACATTTAAATAAATAATGAAACCATTGACTTTTACCATTCTATGTAATATTGATGAAGCAGTTTTTTGAAAACGGGCTGTGATTTTGCTGTGTGTTTTTGTGAGGGGAGGGGGAGAATATTTCAAAGACGCGCAGCTTGTACTATAAAAGATTTGTCGTAGAAAGAGGTCCTTTTAAGATGAGGGTTTCAGAGGAAAGAAAAGAGACACAATGGGGGTTTGAAAGGAATTTCTATCAAATTCAGGATTGCAATCTTTGAGATAAGAAGGGCTCGGAGGCTAGAGTAAGATACTGTACAAGAGAGATAGTAGTATGTGAGTTTTCCTGCGATGTTGGATGTGCAACCACTTGACGCGATATTCGAAAACGTGGTCATATTTGCAAAGGCTAAATATGAACCTGATCTTGGTTGTACGAATTAATCACTACACAGTATAAAACAAAGTCGCTTCCCGCTGTCTGTCTGTCCCTTTGTATGCTTGAATCTTTAAAAATACACAATGGATTGGACTATGGTTTCTTTTTAATAATGTAATACAGTGTTTCAAGAGGTTTTAAATGTATGACATGTATCTGTATCAGGATTGTAACCGTTCGAAGCTGGGCAGGGTGCTAGTATACAATAAAAAATTGTTGATGAAAATTAGCTTAGTTTAGCACGTTCCATTATGAAAAAAGATGTTGCTATGTTAACGCAGACTTGATTTATAAGTAAGATGATTAGAAATAGAGAATATCTCTTTATTTCCTGCTTTACCATAACAACCTTATAAATTGATAATTTAATAAGGTAAGAGAAGACTACATTTACTATGGGATTGTTTTATGTTTGATTTTATTATCAGAAGTTTTTTTGAGATTGATATCTTTATACTTTGATTATTTTATTGTTGTCTTTATATACGTGTTATAAAAGGTTTTTAATTCAACTGAGTAACTTATCTAATGATTAAACGTCACGTCAAACATAAATCTATAACCGAGCAAGCTTTCATAATACGGGCCTTCAAAATCATTAATGGTATCTTTTCTTATGCGATGTGTTCTAAACTGATACCTGTTCCTCTAACAATCCATAAGAAAAGCACAGCAATCGTTTTAAGAATGTCAATCAAGTTACGTTACAGAAAACGTTCATAAAAATCGATAACATTGTCTTACTTATAATACTTATAACTGATCACCGAGAATTTGTATTGAATTTTTATTTATGATTTCCTTTAATTACAATGGGTACACATTGATCAAGAATGTAAGTTTAATAATGTTTTACTGTTGAAAACCCATTTTTGAGAAAATTTTACTAAAAGATAATTAAAGTTAAATAAGTTAATCATAGTGTTTTTCTAATAATTGTATTAATCCCATCGTATTATAATGCAAAATTTTATCTTAAACCAAATATTTTGCCGAGCATCTCGGAATAAAGTAACCTATTTACAAATAAGTCATTAATATTTATTGAGCTTTAGTACAAAACTGACTCAATTTTGGAAAGTTTTTTTTAAATGTTAATTACTTATATAATTTAAATTGATTTTCAAAAAGTAATAATTTTTAAATATAGATAAAATACCAAATTATTATATGATTTGTAAATAATATAGGAAATCCGTTATTTGGCTGTGCCATGATACAAATATGTAAAAATAACGCAAACATGAAATCTTTAAATCGCATTTCCCAAAAAACATGTTTTGAGAAATGAGTCACTTTAATTCTGGAGGTGCGGTATGTTCGTTAATCTCCTGCTGGATCCACTGTCGGTGACATTTTTTGTAAAGTCGGAACGCTACGTAGAGCAAACCCAGCACCAAAATAACGCAGATCATCCCAACCGTAAAACTTGTGTAGGTTGCGTGACTCTTCAGTTGCTCAAAATCCAAAGCATTTCCACCGCCGCTCGCGTTTTGGGCTATAACAACTTCTTCTCTCGAATATGTTTTTCCCATTATGATATTTATTTAAAATTTTAATTGCACACAGTAACTTATTAATTGAAACCGATCATCGCGGCTGTGTTCGCGTGACGCACCGATCGCGCCCCATATATGGCATAGGTCGCCATGAAGGGAGGTATGGTTTCGGGTTATGAGTGAAACGACTGCATCTGACTGCTGTTGATTTATTACTAAAGAATATATCTAATCTAGCTTAAGACATAGTTACATACTACACCTCAGCCTTTAGAACTATTTAAAAAAATATTTTCTCTCATTATTCTATGGAGAATAATCTTCGGCACTATTTTCTATACGATACTCCCATATAAATAAAATATAAATGCTAAAACAGCGTTGCCCGTGTGGTGCCGGCATAGAATTTCACCACCCCAACTCTTCCCGTGGGTGTCGTAAGAGGCGACTAAGGGAATCACACCGGGGGGCGGGCAGCAGCGCCCTCTGCAGAACAACTCCACCGAACTGCGATCCCCAATCCGCATGCCCAGCGTGAGGATTATGGGCAATAACCCCCAAATGATAATGCCATCTGTGGCGCTCATTAGGGGAGGCCTATTTCCAGCAATGGACTATTATAGGCTGGTGATGATGATGATGATGTGATGAAAACAGCGTAAATGCGAAACAAAAATCATTTATTCTATAATCCACTCAGCATCATGTTGTTCCTAAGTAAACCATCTTGAGAAATATTATTGGCTATTGTTTTTTGTAAGGAAAACATAAAAGAACCTTGGAAATTATTAGCAACCAGTAGAAATCATTGACTCACACTGGGAATCGATAGTCGCGTGTGAAGCCGTACACAGATACTAGTATTTTATCTTATAAAACTTTTAGTATCACCTTCTTGAACTGAGTGGTTAGTACCAAAAGATTCTGTTCCAAAAGAGAGACTTCATAAGTAGGTCGAAGAACACAGAGTTTCTCCGGAAATAGAGTCAAACGTTAGTTCACAAGTTTCACAACTTCTCTTATCTTGTTAACTACTTCTGTCGGTACTCTTGTCAGTTTCTTACGGTCATGTGTCTTTCAAACTATTTACATCCTTTATTAGAGGACCTTTTCATATGTCCCGGTTACCGGATATCCAGCACCGATGACCCGGCAACCGGGACGTATGAAAGGACATTAACTTAGGTTTACAATAGGAGAGTATGAGGAAACCGGTTTTTGATCATTTTGGGTATTAACTCTGAGTTATAGATTTAAGATCTGTTTTCTAACCAACGCAGAATTCGCTACACGGAGCGGTAGCTAAATCTAAGTACAAAGGTAACCAGAATTTAATAACAGCCATTTCTTAACACTTACAAAATAAGGTCTCAAACAAGTCTTTTAAAATATAAATTATCATCAATAAAAAGTGTTTATTTGATTTTATCTTCACTTATTTCCCTAGTATACAGAAATACTCAAGGGGATACTGCGGGTCCCATGGACCATGCGAAAAAGCCAAGGGAAACATAACGCTTTCACCACAGTACCTTTCACTCTACATTATGATGATGCAATGAAATCGGTTACGACGGAAGATCAGCGTTGTCATAGCTAACTATAGCTATCACAACACATGCTGAGTCTACGCCATTTTGTAGGTTTAAGATACTTTATAAGTGGGTATTTTTAATTTTAGTTTTAGTAATATTGTAATGGTTTTAAGCTTAAATTAGAGATCTTATTCTATTCTATTCTACAAATGTAGCTCATAATGCGATCTTATACCTGATAGGAGTTTAAAATAAGAACCAAATTTCAAATAAGGAGAAATAAAAACCAAATAAAGACACAATCAATGCATTCGTCCCGATTCTTGAAATAATTGGTAAGACGTATAAAATCTAACTTCCGAATATTCTAAGTCTTTGCACGAAAAAGCTTACAGAAAATCTATTATGAAAAGTTCCAATTCATCTATTACTTTGAAAGATATACTAGGTATATACAGTACGTAGATAAGTGCTCCACCTATTTGTACCTTGTTTACTCCAAGTAGTGTAATTTTCGTGTCACGAATGACGTGAGCACGCGATTTATTTGCGAAAGGTTGGAAATTCCTACCCCTGAGCTCATTTTACGCAGAAAACTTTGCTAAAAATACCATTTATAGATATAGATTTTGGTTTTTTAACATGACTTACTAGTCTGTCGCTTTACTAACACAGTTCAGCTATTGTACATTTAAATGAGGGTTTATCAAATTGAAGATTTTTAATACCTACTACGAAGTATCTTTACCTTTATCAGGGGTGAAAATATTTCATTGTAGGTTCACCAGCGCGAGGGGCAAGTGGGGAGGGGAAGAGGGGCAAGGGGCAAGTTTGCGCTGCAATGTGCCACTAGATTTTTATTAAAGAATATATTTTTAATTGCCCCCAGCTGCTTGTGGTGGCACCCATTCATCTGCATGGTGACAGTCAAAGTGTTAGTCTACCTGCTCTGAGTACCTAACAAATATATAGTTATCAGGAAAGGTGAAATAAAACAAAAGTTAAATCAACATCAACATCAACAGCCTATAATAGTCCACTGCTGGACATAGGCCTCCCCTAATGAGCGCCAAAGATGGCACTATCATTTGGGGGTTAATGCCCATAATCCCCACGCTGGGCATGCGGGTTGGAGTTAAATACTGACAGGTAATACTTTAACATACTAGGAGAATAAGCCTCCGTTAACATCTGTAGGCCAAGCACGGCGATTGTTCTCTAGGGTAGAATAGACAATAATGACATCGCATCGACATACATTGCGTACATTATTGAAGTTGAAGAAATTAATTTCAAATAATTTACGCATTCGATGACAAAGTGACGTAATTTTTGTCTATTCTGCCTCAGACAAGAAAGCCTGTGCTTGCCCTACTGCTGTAAAAAATCCACTGTCACTCCCACCTCTGCTCAAAATGATAACCTATGGCTACAAACCTAAGATCCTAGGAGCGTACACTATCTCCGCTACGACCAACCTACTAGTAAAGTTACACAAGATACTTGCAACTGTTTAGAAGTTCACTAAGTTTCTAGACGGTATTCCTAGTTGTTCCCTAACTTTATGTTACATGAAGCTATGAGAATAGCCTTGCGCAAGTGTCCATTTATACCTACTCCTAGATTACCTACGCACTGGACGTCAAAACTGGACCAATTTGGATCCAGGATTGCCATATCGTTAAGAGATATTATTACGTGTTATCCATTCTTTCGATGGGCATCATCAAAATTATTGCTGTAGTTGGTTTGATTTCCAGACGAAGCAAGTAATTTTTAGAAAATGTTTAAATGCTATTATTAACTTTAAAGAATAAAATAAGGTCTCCTTTCAGCAAACTATCCTATCTACACTATTCAAGGTACTTTCTCTCCATGCCGCATTATGGGATGCCCTGTATACGCACCTAGTTGCAAATTTCTGGGCAATTTACTTTTTTATAAATTTTTTATCAACAACGCTTTTACCTGCATGTAGAATGTACTTACGTACATAGGTACTTATATGTATATAGACTGGGATTCAGAATGACGTCATCACTCAGTTCGAATCCGATCAGATCAGCAGGACAACGTTCTTAAAGAACACAGGGTACCTATATTATGTAGTGTGTACGTAGCTTAGTTTATCACTATCTTCAGCTGTAGACACCACAGCAATGGCTTTTCAATAGATCGAAATTTTCGCGAAGAATTTTTTTTCCCAACTTACATACCATTGCATCAAGAAAAGCACAGCCTTTCCCCATTTCCTCTACTTTTCCCGTTAGTGCCACTGCGAGATTCCCCAAAGCCGAAAAATTCCCCCAATTTACTGCTCCCCTTTGATATTTTGATTCAAAAGCGTTTTAACGCTAGGGATGTCGCCGACACAAAGCTGATTTTCCCTCAGGGTATTTTTGCATGAAATATTTTGTTATTCTTCACAGCATGTTAATTTGATGAGCTTGATTGTCGTATCTGGTATATTATTAATTATTATCCATATCAAAAATAAAATGCAAATAAAATGTTTATTTCTGTATGTTTAATTAAGTTACAGCTAAATAACATCAGTTAGAGTTCTCTTTCAAGCATAAAATATTTTAAGGTATTTGTGTTAGAGAACCCCCGTTCTTCCTTCATAAGGTTACACATACACACAGCAATTATTATTATCAGGGAGTATCAAAATAAATATATAAAATTCTAGTAACTTGACAGTACATAAAGAAGTACTTTATAAATCTTATAATCCCATTGAAACCCATTTATCCAACGCCGACTTTTTAATGCTTTTATTCAAACGAGATATTGATATTTAGGCTTAGTTTGACATCCAAACCTGCTAGGTTCACACAAAATCTATAGAATCTTCCTTAAATTATACATAAGAATTCCCAAAGCATCGTCTAGCCCCAAAGTAATCAGAGTTGTGTTATGCACAGAAAATAAATATACTTAATACTACCTACATTAAAATGTATTTTGATCATAACATACAAAACTCCCGAAACATTATATTTCCAGATCTTGCAAACATTTTGTCCTTATCTTCGCCACTGAGATCTTAAATACAATATATATAAGATACCTGCACAAAAATTGAAATTCAGCTATCGATCAAGGTGCCCAAGAGCTGGTCAGTTTCTGGCGCAGCGCATCTCACCTCATTTGTTTCGATTGTGAATACTGATTTTAATTTAGTTATTTAATGGTCATGTCCTCTCTTCATTAAATATCTGAAGAGTTTGACCGAAGAATGCAGCATAAAAAGGTTTTGCGTAACAGCTCTACTACTTTACTGTTTAAAGTCTGTACCATTGAGCCCATACAGTTCCGTACCAACACCTATGGGTGTTGGTACGGAACTGTACGTAAACAAAACGTTTCAACGAATTGCAATTCATGTGAATTGCTCAAAGCTGTTGCTGTTTGACGAACGCTTGTGCCTTGTTTGGGATTTGTTTGGTTTCTGTTAGTGTTTTCTATTGACAACTCTCCAGTTGCAAGTAAAGTATTAGAGAAGAAAGATTCAGTTAGTCAATATTGCCGTCCTGTGTGTACATACATATATTACAAAGCGGAAAGATTTGAATCAAATCATTTTTTTGTTTGTTTGTTTGAATTGAATGGGCTCCGAAACTACTGCACCGATTTGAAAATAATTTCACCATTAGAAACCTAAATTACAGTCTTGGCCAAAAGTATTGAGCACCCTAAGCATTTTGCATCTGTACGGAAAGTATTGTAATAAACCAAATCTTTTGTTTACGTATCCCTTTGTCGGCATCTGAATAGGCATATAGCAATGACCCAAACTGCATCTAGCAATAAAACACCTGGGTGCAATAAATTTTGTCATTTTAGCGATTTTTGTAATTATTCATCAGTTCACTACTCTCACTCGTCGTGGATACATCAAGTGATCTAGTGCGCTTTTGATAATTTTTTCGTTAGATTCAAGTGATATCTTTGTAAGATGCCTAAAAAAAAATGAACTTTCATTGGAGCAACGTGTGCAGATACAGCTTCTGCATAGACAAGGGAAATCCCAAGTAAAGATTTCCGAAGCAGTGAAATGTTCGCGCCGATCAGTGCAATATGCTATTGAGCGATTCGCTGCAACCGGATCACATCGAAATAGACCGGGTCCTTAGCCAACCGGCATTCGCTATGAAGCGATTCGATTTTGAAAATTCTTATCGCTCTAGCGATGGCAACCTTCAAATGGATTAAACGTCAAGATTTTTGGTAGGCAATGTACGAATATTTTGATTTCACCAAACCGATTGACAACATCGAACGATCACTTCCATAAAATTCCTAGCCAAGTGGCAGTCTTGAGAAGCGACTTCACGTAGTTGTCTATTCTCTTGATGGATACACTAGCGAACGCTAAGACCCTGTAGAAATCGAATCGAAACGGCGATTTCATAAACAGCTGTTGGAATTACGTCAAAATTTTAAGTAGCCTTGCGCTAGCGTGGATGTAGCATTCACGATCGCACCCTTGTTTCCCTGTGTCCACGAGGAATTAAAAATATACTTAACAACGAAAAAAAACAAGATAAAAGCTTTTGCATATGATCGGCAAAAATTCACACATTTGGCTTCTAAGGGCGAGAGTCGAAAGAAATTACAATACAAACTAAAACGTCTATTGTCAAAATGCAAAATAGTTTTGAATTTCTGTTATTTACTCCAATATTACCGAGATGATACGAGTGTCGTAAAATATGTATTTTCTCCTAATTATTTATTTCTTCATGATTTTAAGAACTTGTTGAAAATAATTAAATAATATAATTATATAGCTCAAAACCATTGTTATTTTCTTTCTATTGATTTTAATTACACAATAAACACTGCCATAAGTATTTCAAAAGATTGGGTAAACTTCCAAATCGAAACAATTTTTTTGTTATGTATCACGCATGGATTTATGAAAAGTACGGATAGAATCCTGTCAAATCAAACTTGAATCTTAGCAATGGCGGAATGACATTGAGTGTCAGTGTATAGAGAGTTGCCAACAGAAGAAAAAATTACCCATAATTTTATAAGTATTCTTCCTAGGTAATAATTGTTCACCTATTAATATGAATATGTAAATTATAATTAATCATTTTAGGTACTGCTTTAGCCACGGTAATCGTGTTTATTACACCTACTTTTTATAATTTTCAATTTACGCCAGCGCTTTATGGTTCTAACTGCAGTGAATTTTATTGTCCCACAAGAACAGAACAGAACACTGTACTTTCCCGGGATTAAATAGTAACTACCCCTATTTGCTAATCGAAGAAATTTCAACAAAATCTGTTCAGGCTTCTGAGTGTGTGTGCAGAAGTAACAAAGATAAACACATCCAAAGTCTCATTCCATGTCTAATTTTAGTTTGAATAAATTATTCTTTGTGCCTATTTACTGGCTGACAACATTTTCTGCTTGCTGCGGCTTCGCATACGTTGTTCCTATGGAAATGCCTAACCAATATATAAAAAAAAATTATAATTATTTAAATGTACATTTGCAGCCATATCTCATGATTGTTACTGGGAAGATCAATTAAACGTTCCTAATAATGAAAAAATATTAATTTTTCTCATATTCATTGTTTGGTTTGATAAATAATAAATAAAAATTTATGTACCTAGGTATACATATAATTTAAGAATTCTTTTACATGAAATATCTTATGCTATACTAGATTTAGTGGAATTCCAATTATTTTCATTGTGAGATTCTCTGATTATGCGAATTCAATTTAACTTTCAATTTTCATCACCTGGAAATCTGAAAAAATATTGACTATTAGTTATGCCCCACGGCTACCTATAATCTCGATATAACATGATATCTACGTAGCATCAGCGTCAGCAAAATTATTATCAAAATGGGTGCAGCTATTTTGGAGGTTAGTTTAAATAAACACCAAACATATTTCGTAATTCGTATACCTAAAGCTAAAGCTAAGCTATTGTATTGATATTACAAACAGAAATTCAATATCATAATTATATTTCAAATAATACATATTATTATAGATAACCAGAATGATAAAGAAATGCATATTTACCTGATTCATAATTTACCTAAAGTCAATAAAATATGAGAATTCAAACTTTTTTAATATCCTCCCAAACTTACCGGAAAATTTACATGTTTTCATGTTGGCAAGACTGGCTAGATTTTGTGCTTTTATTTAGATTTTTTTGTTGATAATAATTTTGCGTCAAATCGAAGAAATAAGTTGGTGAAATAAGAAATTTACCTAGGAAATGTGATCCGGTGTTTTTTATTGACAAACCCATTGTGATTTTTGCAACATCTGACCACACAAGACGGCGTTTTCCATTTATTTTGGTTTGTTTACAATAGAGTTCATCAGTTGGTGTCTATAGGGTTTAGGGACTGGGTAGTCAACGTGATAAAATGTTCAACAGTTGAAATGTGCAGGGGTCAAAATGTCTATATGGATCGGTGGTCTATGTGACCAAAAGTATGAACGTCAAGTAGTCAACGTGACAAAATGTTAAAAGGTTTGAATGTGCAGGTGTCAAAATGTCCATATGGATCGGTTGTCTATGCGGCAAAAAGTAAGAACGTCAAATCGTGCATGGAATGTGCAGTTGTCAAAATGTCTATTCGGACCGGCTGTCTATGCGGCAAAATTATGAACCTGCATGGAGGAGTTAAAATGTGTTTGGGTCCAACAAGTGTTATGTCTTCATCATCATCATCATCACCAGCGTATAATAGTCCACTGCTGGACATAGGCCTCCCCTAATGAGCGCCATAGATGGCATTATCATTTGGGGGTTAATGCCCATAATCCCCACGCTGGGCATGCGGGTTGGGGATCGCAGTTCGGTGGAGTTATTCTGCAGAGGGCGCTGCTGCCCACCCCCCGGTGTGTTTCCCTTAGTCGCCTCTTACGACACCCACGGGAAGAGATGGGGTGGTGAAATTCTATGCCGGCACCACACGGCCCATCTATATGACTACCCAGTCCCTAAATCCTAATATTATAAAGAGGAAAGATTTTGATTGTTTGTTTGTTTGAATTGAATAGGCTCCGAAACTACTGGACCGATTTGACCATCAGAATCCTACATTTTCCGTGGTGAACACAGGCTATAGAATATTTCAATAGAATATTTATTTTATATTAGATTGGAAGTTATAGAAGAATAATTTTACTAGTTAAGTTTTTTACGTTACGTTTTGTTTTATAAGTTTAAGTAGGTACTTATTGAAGTAACCATTCTGATTCGTGACATAAGTTGAAATAAAGTATTTTATAATAACGTGGCGTAATAATTTACTACTTACTGGTCCCTCGGTGTAGATGATTGTTTTTGGGTTCCATGCCTTAAAAGGAAAAAAGGAACCCTCATAGGATCACTTTGCCGTTCGTATGTGTGTCTGACAATCCTCTTTTCTCAGAAGTGCGTGTAGGTATCTATTAGAAATTAACATCATCAAATACGCAAGTCCGTAGCCTCTTGGAGCCGCGATCTAACTTAGCCTTCTTAGTCAACGCAATCAAAAATTATAGTCAATTATGTAAATTTTTCAAAACTTTCTAAGAAATCAAATGCAGGCAAATGCCCTTCGATAAAGAAAATTTTATTGTAGCAGAAGTTAAGGGAAATATCTGAAAATCGTAATTTGGTAGTATATTCACAATGAAATATCGCCTGGACCATCTAGAGGTATAGGGTACCTAGTTTCCAATAACCAAGAATAATTATAGGTGTTTGTGAAGAAACAAGGTTGATGTTTTATTATTTTAGATGACACCTATGTAGATAATTTTGAAAAGCGGAACATAGCCGTTCTTGAGAAACGAATTACGTAATAGATATTTATATACCTATAAGAAAAGCTCATTTAAAGTAATAGGATAACTTATCTAGAACATTGGACTTTTTGACAGATATTCATTTAGACCTAAACACGATATATCAATCGAACGTTCTGACTATCGCACCTTTTGTTATACTTGCATTTTGAGATGTGTACCATTTGTCACTAAAACAATATGACCATTATTGGTATGTACATTTTGACACTAGGTCTTTTCAACCCTTTAACATTTTGTCACGTTGACTACCCAGTCCCTAAATCGTTTCATGGTATCACGTTTGTTTACAGAAATTCTATCTGAAGTTATAGGTAACAACCTACTTGGCTTGGTACTCCTTTTTATTTGACCCGTCATTTCATGAACGGTGAACGGACGAAATAAGCGAATGATTGAGTTCGATAACTATAGACTACAGACCGTACACCATAAGTTGTCCTGCCTCAGGAATTGGCAGCATTATATTGGCAGCACTATATTGCCAACATTATGAATCTTTTACCCCATTATGTAAACGTGTGTTTATGTTTTAATTTCATATTTGTATATAAATATATAAGTAGTTAGGACTAGGAAAGTTTTAAATTATGAAACAATAAAAATTTTAAATTATTTATTGAAATTGTTCTGACACTAATTATGGTCAAAAGGAACATAAATAAACAACACAAAAAATTCTTATAAATCGAAATCTTCAAGATCCACGACGATTTTCAGCAGAATTGACTTGTTGCAGGCAGCAATAGCTTCGCTTCTTTATATTATGTATTCTACTCGTGGTTTTCTCCGACATGACTGAAAATGACACATAAAATTTGTATTTGTATAATATAAAATTCAAAAATTCAATATTTGTATATATACAAATAAGGGATATCATAACAAGATAAATTAAATAACCTGGATAATTTACTTTTTATTTTATCTTTTTATGTGAGTAAATCTTATGATCCATTCTAAAGGTATCGTGTATAAAGCTGGTATCCCTATTTTACTTACCAGTTGCATTGATGGTGCAACGCGAGATCGCACTAGATTTAATGGATTTAACTGGGCATGGTCTGCCTTTTCTTCCTCACAAAAGGCACGCACCTTCAACACAATCTCTTTTGCACTGCTTTTGCATGAATAATTCGAAAAATATTAATTAACTAGCGGCCCGCCCCGGCTTCGCACGGGTATTAAACAAAAATTTCAGAAATTATACACACTAAAACGATGGGTTTCACAGTTTTCATACGGATCTTTACTTTTTTTAACAGCATTGGGGTTTTTGACATTGACTCGACATTCCAAAACTGACACTGGCCGTAGAGAAAAAGCAAGCACCGTGCGCTATACAACCTCTTTTTCTATTCTGACGCGCCATAATAGAAAAAGAGGTTAAATATACAGCCCACGGTTCAATTATTGAATTTTTCATGCGGATCCCTAACTTTTTTGAAAATATTATATAGCCTATGTTCATCACGGAAAATTAAGGATTCTAATGGTGAAAGAATTTTTTAACTCGGTCCAGTAGTTTCGGAGCCTATTCAATTCAAACAAACAAACAAACAAACAAACAAACAAACAAACAAACAAACAAACAAACAAACAAACAAACATACAAACAAACAAACAATCAAATCTTTCCTCTTTATAATATTAGTATAGATATAGATAACACAAATACGAGCGCAATACTTCAATCAAACTATGACAGTCTAACAACAAAAGATTGACAACCAATTGTGCCAACTTATCGGCATTTAGCGATGCGATCAGACGTATAGACAAGGCGATAGCTACGCAAAGGTTACTTTGTCTACCAATTGAACTTCGCCATCATTTGAGCTATGATGATTGTCGTTGCGATGCGTGATATCGAAGGAATATGTCAAATCCATACATTTTTGTACGTTTCTACCATCGCTTTCGCTAATCAAATGTTACTTTGTCTAGAGCCCCAGGACGCAAACGCATCACCACCGACCGTGAGGACTGTCAGTTGCTAAGAGAGTCATTAAAAAACAGGAGGAAAACCTCTTTGGAGCTCGCTGCTGAGTTGTCGGCTGAAATTGATAAGACAATTTCTGGTCGAACTGCTCGCCGAAGACTTCAAGAAGCTGGCCTGAAAGGTTGTAACGTATAACATTATCTAAATATTTTTATATTATAACATAGAGATACAAAAACTTCAATTTCCTTAGTTTTCAAATTATGGTAATGATTCGGGAATTATCTCAGTCCACAAACGATGAATTTACATAAAAAACACGCAGGAAGCCGAGGATACACCTCATCCTTTTTTGAAGTCGGTGTAATAGATGCAGTGTATGAAACAACTACTCTAATATTGATCGGAGCTTTGTTTACATCTCAATTGACAGATTTATAAATTAAAATTATGACCTATGAAAAATGTGTAGGAAATATAATAATATCACAAAAAATTTCGTATTATTTAATTTCCTAGAGATTACCCCAAGTGTGAGGGTTTACGCACTATAATTACAAAAACCTATGTAAAATGTGGCCCACTTGAGATTGGTTTGATCGACTACCTTTAAAATACTGCAATCTATACCTACTGTTTGTAACTTTGAATCAGATTTGCTGTAATTGAGAAAAAATGGCCAAGTGTAAGTTACAAATAATTCGCTTTGGTATATGATAAGACTTGACGTTGACGTAAAATTCTGTCGACGATCGGCTCCATTCCGACAGAATGTTGTACATATGTATTTTTAGTACCGGCGTTCGTAGTATTGGCAACCGAAATCATTTAAGATCAGTCTCCTTGAGTGGCCCATTCAATAGGAATGGCAGATTTAAGCGTAATTAGACCGCTGCTCAGCTTGGGGCCAGATGATGTGTGGATTAGCCAGCATTATTTATTCATCCATATAAAAACCATTGATTGTAATGTGGAACTAATGATTCCATTAAGTGAAATTGCTCAGGTACGCCACCATTAATGGTATTAATGGTTTATCAATGTTCTAATTGCCCTGGGAAGTCATTGGTTATGAACTGTGGCTTACTATGTTATTGCAAATGGGATTATGGAACAAGTTATTGAGTATTATCACGTCACTGAAACTGATATAATGCGTCCTATTATTAACTTCAAATACAGACACCAACACCATTTAGATCGAGCATGATTCAAACGAAAATACTAGTATTTTCGTTCGTTCGTGCGATCCGAAAGTGCGAAAAGTAAAGCCAGTATATGAACGGATTTACGCCGTTTGGGGTTGCAAGTCCACCAGTAGGATGCGAGGTCGAATCCCGCATCGGAAAAACTATTAGTAAGATCTGATGATATTTGTTCCGGTTTTTCGAGTGTTCTCTATGTAGCATAAAAAGTATGTAATTCATTGAGTATGTCATTTATTGAGGACCCATACCATACTAAAACAAGTTCTGCTCACTTTGGGACTAGATGATGCTATGTTCCAGCTTTGAAATCTGAACAATGGCAGTAAAAATAAATCTATTTATCTCAGGACTGATGATTTTGGGGTAAAACATAATATAACACAGTGGCAATCTAATTTGTCACATTGCTACATTGTTATACTTATTTTTCGAACTCTTAAGAAAATAAATAGATAATTTTTGGTCGTAAAAGAAACTTACTCTTCTCCAAGGGTGTGTTGACAATCCTTGATCATTTTTTGGGTACTGCGATGTGTTCGTGCACTTGGATTGTAGTTTAAGGCCTTGTAGGTAGGTACATACTCACTAGTATTAGTGTAATTAAGTAAACTCTGGATTTTATCCTCGTATTTGGTGACATCCCCTTAGTCTTTAGTGTTGAACCATGATAGTTTCAAAAGTTTTAATTTGATATTCAGTTTTCCTAATTACGTGAATATTTCTATTTGTACAGCGGTTGTATACTAACAGTACTATGTTTACTAACGGGAAGTGTTTTCTTTTCACTCATCCGTGGAGAATCTCCATATCTTGTCATTCATATCTTGTCTATTTGCCGATTTCCCATCCGAGGGTAGGAAGGAATCGGCTGTTTGTCTGAGCAAAGATTCCGAAGCAAAGAACTCCAGCAACATCTAAGATCCCGCGTAAAACAACTCATTTGTTCCACGATCATATGTATATCTTAAATACCTAGTAATGTTTTCTGAATGAAATCAATAACTGTCATTAAAACCTAGAACATGATAAAAACAATAGCACGCTACTTGTTTCCATGATTTGCGATCGTCTTACGAAGCATTGTAATTTTTACCGTCTCTGATGGTTCGCGTGGCTACTTGGCGTAATCATAACTTATATCAACAAAGAGTCGTCCATAAAAGAGTATTGCCAATTTATGAGTCTGCTTTGTTCAAAAAAGTCTGCAACATTTTTATGTAGAAACTCTCTAGTTGATAAAAGTTAGCTAACATGATGAAAGTTGACTTTTAAGAAATTTATGCGCGTGGTAAATTTATGAGACTCTTTCGCTGGAAATAAATCTTTCGGGGAAAACTTCGTTGTAGCTACATTATCAAAATTATGTAAAGTTCCCTCATTACTGATATGGTTGAAAGAATCTTTTGAACCTCATCACGTTTTACCTAAACAGGTTGATATTATTATGAAAATTTTACAACTTCTAGGACGTAGGTTTGTTAAAAGGCTTTAGAAGATTTTACATCCTGGATGACAAATGAATGTCAAAAAACACTATTTCAGAGTAGGAGTTACCCGTGATTTCATCTACAGTGAGCATATTTATTATGCTACTTTATAATGATATGCAACATAGTACTTAGGTTAGAATTGAAACGGAAACAATGTGATCTTGAGTTAGTTTGGCAAGTAAACGCATCAACATTTCTGGAGGTGATTGCGTCAAGTTTCGAGGCATGATGACGCTATCTGTCTTGCCGCAATGGCTACCGGAATTCAGACTGTTCTCAACGGAACATTTGCGACGGTATATACCCATTAGTTAGTGTAGGTGCCACTTAGTTCTCGTCCAACTCGACTAGGATCTAGTAATTTGGAATTTTACTGGCACTCTAGGCAAACTACCAGTCTCACGTCGTTGACGGTGCAGTTTTGCATGGTATTTGTACTAAGAACGTAAAGCTTGCTACTTACATCCTAGCTGAGATAAGGTTTTGGTACGAATTAGAACTTCATGCCGAAGATTAGCTCGCTCTTTTCAGCGGAATATTTGAGCGAATTAAACTATAAATGCTTGAAAATCCGGCACTGGAATGCATTTCACGACGCTGTGGCCGTTAGACCTTACTCGTCAGTGATATAAATACCTACCGTAGCCACATTTTACGGAGATTTTAATCATATTTTTGTTTTGTAAAAGAAAACACAGTTAACTGTTATATAGTTAACTGTGTTTTCTTTTTGTTCCATTTAGTAATGTAGGTACTATATAATTGTTCTATTTTGTATGTGTGTCTGAATTTTCAAATAAAATCATACCTATCTATAATCTATGTATCTGTCTTTATGGGACAAAAAAATTGAAGTGTAGAGAAATAAAAAACAAATTATTTCTTATTTTATAATGCAATGTATGAAATTTGACTTGTCTAAGTCCTTATTTTGTAAGCTTAAAGAAATAAAGTTGAAATCTGAAATATCCCTTCTGTGTCCCGGAGTTATGGGATTTTACATTTGTTAGTTTGGACGAGCTATGAAAACCAAAACAAAGGAAGTTGTTCACGATGAATCAGCCCTTACAAAATTCGCTTGCAATTTGGCGATCGGCTTCGCTAAGGTATTCACAGATGGATCAAATATTTTCATCGGGAAAGCCGCAGCAAACGAGATTGGATTGAACCCACAAGCCAATGCAAAACAACACGCTCGCCACGATCTGAGCTCTACGGTGCTATTATGAATAAATCGCGAGCTCCGCTATGACCATGATGTACGTCGGTACAAATTGGATTTATTTCCCCTTCCCATTGGTACTACACAGTATAAACTGTTATTGCACGTATGAGCGATGAGGTGTTATGAATAAAATATTTTACTTAGTGCGTGTCACGTAGAAGACGGGTTGGATCTGAACGTGTTGGTATCTACGGGAGGCTCGGTTCAGAATTCTAAATATATAGCAAGGGGATGAATGGTTTTATGTTTGAACATGATTTTAAAGTGTCAACTTTTTTACAACGTATCTTTTATTTTACTCAATTATAGTCAGTACCTTTGTAATACAGCAAGAAAGATGTTTTGTGAGGTTACCTCCTGAAAAATGGCGGCATTTCGTTAAATCTACCAACGCTAGCATGGAATAGGTAAGGTTAAACATTATATTCCACGTGAACGATTTTTTAGGTAGTTTATCTTATAAGTGGTAACGTGTAAAAATTTACAACATTCTCACGTTTTGATAGTTGTACGTGAGTAGCTTATCGGCTTTCCATGAAACGACGAGATGGGATCTTCAAAAAAATATAATTTTATTCAAATTGCTTACTAATTGATTACTTAAGGTCCCTATCTTAAGTCAATCTTTTTCTGCTCAAAAATATCTATTTCTATCGTGATTTGGGCAAACAAAAAATTTCTGGCCGCAAAACACGACAAAAAAGGCCTTTTGGAAATGTAATGTTAAGAAACTAATTTGGATTCTTCTTACGGATCAGTTGAGCTACCTGTAGATTGTTTTTGGAACAGGTTGCAGTTAGCTCAATTGTTAAAATTGTTAATAATAGTTCTAATTATTTTATGTATATAATTTGATTGAAACCAAGAAGCTAACGCAAGAGAGTTAAAGATATATAAAACCTCTTTCAAGAAATTAGACCGTTGAACGTTTTTATTCAAGTAGCCTCCTTTAATAGGCTTACCTGATTTCAGCTCAAGTATTTCTTTTTTCCTTTCCAAGAATAGAGGTAGGTATAATCAGTAACATAATAGAAAAAAATCTTTATTCATGTTTATTCCCTCAATTACTATTATTTCCTCGAACTGTTATGAAAATTAAAATCTTATGTTAAATTACTCGCATTATTGGAGTATTAAGCCTTGGTACACAATGACTACCCCTGGCCACGATTAGTAGCTTGTTATAACCCGCTCTCGAGAATGTGTCGCCAGTACAATGAGCTGGCAAAGGTGAACGTAGAGTTGGACGTATTTCATCCAAGTTTATATCAATATGTAAAAACTATCAAAGATATCCTCCATTTTAGCCTTGGGGGCGATGATGCTCCAAGGGGCGTCACGTCCACCCACAGTAACCAAGTTTAAGAATGTATCTTAGTACACTTGTTTATTTAGTCTTTTCTTTTTTTTTTTTTGTCTTAATCCTAGTTCTTCTCATTTGTTTTAATTTAAATTATGTTATAAGGTTGTGTTAATTTCTATAATGTACATATTCTTACAATTTTTGTACTTTTAACATGTCACTCTATTATTTGTTGTGTGCACATAGTTTACGTATCAAGCCAGATCATATTTAATTTAATTTTGTGTTATTCTTTTATTGCTTGTCATGTGTTTTGTGTACCAAATAAAATAAAATAAAAATAAATAAAATAAATAGATTCTTCATTTCAGCCCTTGCTGTCCGAGATATAAAGTTTCTATTCATTCCAGCTTGTCTATCAAAGGCGGACCACTGTGTTGGTTGGACCTGCGCTGCGCAACGCTTACAAACAACAAAATCATCATCCATCAACATCCCGGCCCGCAACTCACCCTGTACATACCCCAAAGTTCATTGCCGTCTACTATATTTTTTACTTGATTGTGTTTAGTTATCTATGATTTTTTATTTCAGAACGATTGGATAAAGCTTGAGATTTAAATACTTGAATTTATATCAACCATTGCCTTACTCGATTCGCGATAGGTAATTTCAGGTAATTTTCTGCTCGTGATCGCGGATTAGAAACTCGATAAGCTTTTGTTTTTCTCAAAACTTGAAAAGATAATATAAAGATAACCTCCGTTTCTTAATAACTTTTCTTCTTAGCTTTATACCGAGCCCGGAGAATGAAAATATTTAGCCAATTTCATTTAATCCCGCAGCAGCCAGCAGGCTGACTTAATCCGATGGTCTGAAACAGACGAGAAAGTAAAGTAGATTAGAAACATAGTCCACAAATTGCAGTCCATTTTAAACCTATCCGTGAAGGTATTTGTCTCGTTTCTGCGATTCTTCGATACGCAGATAAATGAAATACATTTAGACTAAAGAATGTCTGTTTCTTTTCCAAAATAGAGATGCGAATCTTTTGACTCGAAAGAGTAAAGAACTATTCTGAGAGCTGACAGATGACGTTTCTGTCAGATATTAATAAATGTAGGTAGTTGCAGGTTAGTGTGTTTGCCAAGTTCTGTTGATAATTTGAGGGTAGTTTACACAACCAAGCCACTGGAAAAACAACGAGTCGCTCGAGACAACCTCTCTGCCGATGTGTGGAGACACGTCGTTCTTACGTTACTCAGTAAAAACTGTGTTACGTTCTATTAAAAACTGAGAATATCCGATTGTGTTTGTTTGAGTGTTGTGTGAATCTCAAACGTCGACCAAACCAGGATCGACAGGAGATACCTGATGTCCCGATTTGTCGTCGGCTGCAATACCAAGTAGGTACCTATAGGTAGGTGATGTTATAAGCAGAATAATTCTATACTAGGTACCAAGTAAGGTGGCAATGCAGGACATTGACCTCCCTTATGAATCAAATCGGATCACGCATCGCTATATTTCTGTCGCTTTCCATAGAAACCTAAAGCGATACCAGTGTTGCTACAGTATTGTAATACGGTAGGAAAGCAAAGACAAATAATTACTGACTTCTTATGTTTTTAATTAATTTATTATACTCTTATTTTCATGTTTGCAAATTCTATAATAATAGTAGTATTTTAATTCAATAGTAAATATGTAGTTCGGTAAATTTGATACGTCATAATAATTAGTTTACAAGAAATTGTAACAAATAAAAACAAATTATTTAAGGATACTTAAATAATTTTTTTTTTATTTGTTCCTCATTTTGATTTCGTAAAAGTGATATCTAGCACCTACTATTTCGTACCTGTCTTCACAAATCTCTTATGTTTCGCTTTTTTATATCTCCAAAAGCTAGAATCTAGTAAATACCTCCAGCAAATTATTTTAAAATTTATTTATATCGCACATTAGCATCTAAATCAAGTATTCTCCTTCATGAACAATTTGAGTTGGGCTCCATGTATTCTCAAATTTGTATCAATTAATAAATATCAAATAGTGATGCCATCTATGGCGCTCATTAGGGGAGGCCTATGTCCAGCAGTGGACTATTATAGGCTGGTGATGATAACGATGAATAAATATCTGACTAGTTCGGATACGAAAATACATAAGTTTAAGAAGCAAGGGTAGTTTCTTAAACTTTTTATAATATTATTTAGTTATTGTCTGAATTCTAGGATTAAGTTGTTTGTTATCTTTATCTATCAGTTGTACCAGAGTTATATGAGAGTTGAAAAATATAACAAACTGTGGCGTATAAATACCAACTAAGTACTCAGTAATAAAACTTCAACCGTCCCTACGGTATAATATACAATGAACTAAATTCGGCATACGTTTTATTCCTCAAATCGTAAAGTTTTCGAACGAAACTTACGGTTTTAGTTTTATTTCATTGCCTCTACGAAAGCTTTTTATGATAGCCCTAATAATGCTGCATGAGAACCCTTTGCGCATAACGTATAGGTTACAAACGATTTATGAACCCTAATATAGGCAAGAAAAGATTAGATATCATAACTTATGGCCACTAAAATTATTATGGGCTATGTAGATATGTATCTGGTACAAAAAAATGAAGGCTTCTGGTTAACTGAGTGAAATATTGCGAGCGTTCTTTTTGATAAGCTGTTATTTTGGAATCAGAGGTTAGATTTGTTTCATTCAGTTTAGTAATAGTGTAGGGTACTTTTTTGTAGTATAAATAATGCTGGACAATCCACACAGCATCAGCCAGCCCCAAGTTAAACAGAGCTTGATGTGTTATGGATGACTAAATATTTAATAAAATCAACAAGTCCTACAGATAGCACAGTTAGTTAGAGAAACCAAATGTTTAGATTAGTACCTATGATTTTGTATTTGCTTACTTACATATTAAAAAAAAAACGTACATAAGGTTAAAAAAACCTGTTATGCTGTTGCTATATCGCTGCAGATCGTACATACATATGTCTAGAGGCGAGAATCGTACCCGCACCTGCATATAGCTTTGTTTCTTATCACATCAATGCGAAAGTTTTGATAGATGTACAATCTGGACGATAAGGCTGAAATTATAGCAGCAGATAATATGTCTACAGTTGCTGCACTACATTTATGGGATACTATTTATCCCATGAATCAGTCTCAATGGGATACAAATAGCCATTGAACGTTTCCATAGAATAAATGATAAACCTCGTACAGAAGCGATTCTTTTGTAAATTATGTACTTTTATGTTTCAAAATTTTTGAGAGCTGACTCAAGCATTCAGGAATTGCGATATTCCTAAAAGTTGTGCGAATTGAGTTACTGAATATTATTAGTTATTAGTTACTGGTTACATTTATTTTTAGCGCAGTACAATGTTGCTTTTATGTTTGTAAAAATACCCTTCTAAAGGAACTGATGAAAAAACCTAGTAAATAAGATAATTTTTGGAGGGTCTGCGCTCCAATTTAACAAATACCCCTTATCAGATAGGCTTAACCATTGAAAGGGCTGATAACCTATTTACCAAATACTGATTGATCAACATGATTAAAATTCCACGTGAGGTCTGAACATTTCCGTAAAAACGCAAATGAAAAGGCTTTAGAAATCATAAAGCCAGGCTTGACAACAGCAATTGTTATCCAAATAAAAACGGGCCTCCATTCTTGCTTCCGAAACTTGGCCACATTATTTACAATTCAGTCGACGACAACGGACCACCTGGGATTCTAGCAATAACATCTGCCTTAGTATGAGTTTTGCATAGTGTACGAAAGCAATAAAAGTTTTCGTTTATTTCCTTACATTTAGCTATCGCATTTAATTCTTTTGCGTAACTGTCATAGGTAAAAATGTCGTTATTCTTGGTATATCGTAGAATAAAAGTACTCACTTATCAGCGTTTTGGAAGTTGTCAAGTATTACTTTTGTAAGACGGATAGCGTCCGGCGACACCATTTTTGTGACACATGATTGTACCGAAGTGCGTGCGAAACACCAAAATTACAATTTCTCTAAAGCTTAGTAACGCTTAAAATGAAAATGCTCAAATACTTTGCGTTTCACGATACTATTAAGCGTGTGAGATCATAACAATTACAATTTAATTGATATAGGTTTTTCTCAAGCTATAAGTAATGCTTAAAATGAAAATGCTCAAATGCTTTGCGTTTCACAATACTATTAAGCGTGTGAGATCATAACAATTACAATTTAATTGATATAGGTTTTTCTCAAGCTATAAGTAATGCTTAAAATTAAAATGCTCAAATGCTTTGCGTTTCACAATATCATTAAGCGTGTGAGATCATAAAAATTAAAATTGATATAGGCTGACGATGATGACAACACAAGTTTGGTAGGTAGTTAGCGATTTTATTTTTCACCTTGGCAATCTCTTACTAGCTACTCAGAACTAGAGATAAACGGAGATAAGTATACAATACGGCGGGCCACACATTCCCAGGCTCTGTTAAAAGTTTTAACATAAATCAGTGAGTAAACTTTATTCAAACGGCTCTCGGGCGACATTCGTTTGGACTCGCGTCTGCCGAAACTTTATGGAGCTTTTCTAAATAATAAAATGTATTGAAATAAGCCTGTATTCATATTTTTTTACTTTTCAAAATGTTTTGTAATTATTGGTCTTGTAGGTCGAAAAGTTCAACGATTCAACCTAATGAATAGATCCCTAGATCTATTTTGACCTGAAGGAGATCTAAAACAAAAGAAATTTAATAAATAAAACCTACTGTTATTTCAGTATCTTGCAATGTTTTAAATATAACATAAAATATAATTACTAATTTGGTTAATTAAACAATATTGACGACCTCTGTGGCGCGGTGGGCGAAGGTCCGCCTGCGACGCGGGAGGTTGCGGGTTCGATTGATCGTACAAACTTTTGTACGATCTCAAGATTTTTGTTCAGGGTATTATATACGATAAATGATAAAAAAATCTAGAACTGTCAAAGTATGTCATATATATTGTATTAAGTATGTCAGTCATCTAGTACCCATAACACAAGCTCTGTTTAGCTTGGCTATATGATGCTGGGTGGATTATCCAACATTATTTATTTATTACTTACCGTCTACTTTTTCGAGATTAGAACAAAATTTGATGGAAAATTGTTTTGAACTTTGGATAACAGCAAACTCATAAGTGGGCAATTTCGATGTAACTTTTGACCATTATGGCCGGATCCAGATGTTTTTGATGGTACTTACTGGCTGTTATGAAATTCTAATTTTGAGTTGGCTTAAGAATTTCTTTAAATGAAAATAATTAAAAATAAATATCTTTGTATAAGTAACACTAAAAATTGCGTTTGCAATAAATGGAAGAAATAAAAGGTCTAGGCCGAATGGCCACACGTTAAATCCCTTTAACGTGAAAAGAATAATGGTGGTCTACTACATCAACTAGGGTGTGTGAGTCTACGAAACCATAAACGTAACATATTCTTATTGAAGTTTTCAAGGAGCATTATAATTGCTATGGTATAAATGTTTCAAGTAGTTAAGAGACTTAATGCGTAAGCATTCAATTTAGTGGTAAGTCGAAAGTCAAAACTTTAGTTACCGACTTGACAAGCATTTTTGCCGCGTTTGTTCTAGTACAATTAAATTTTAAATATTTTTGCTTGTCCTGTTTGAATCAAATAAGAGCTTATATACTTATAACACTAAACATATGTTAAAATTTAGCTTAAAACACGTCGTGTTCCGTTGTAAGATTTGTTACAGAATGGTTTGGTTGCGGTGGGGCCAAAATGCGAGGTCGACCAGATTTTTGTCAAAGCGCTCCTCTGGTCACATTCTGAACCCAGAGATACCTAGAAGGGGCAAAATTGTTTCCGCTCCGATTATTATCGACCTTAAAATGATGACTATTTACGCACATTATACCACAAACGTAAATGCGAACGTAGTGGACGCTCTCTGACCGGGTGTTCCACGTGTCAGCTATTTACACAAAACAAAAGTGATGATAATCGAAGTCCAGGCTAGGATCGAAATGCCAAACTGAAGCCGATTACGATTACCAGTTGAGTTAGACAATAGAACTGCAGGCAGATAGATGCTAGATACGGCAAGAAGACGGCGCTAAGTCGTATGAGCGATAATACGGGAAGGCTTAATGGCCAGCTATGATATACATGTATAGGATTTCATAAAAAATATCATGGGATCGTCAGTAGGTACAGAATCGTATTCTTAAGTTTAATTGTGTAAATAAAAAATCCTGGTTTATCCCCGCGGATACGTAAGGTAATTTAATTTGGAAATAGGTGGGGCGGGTCACAAAAAGGACCTTAGTAAAAGTAAATTTATGCAATAAAAGCTCCGTAGAATCTTCTTCCATCCCTTTTGTTTACAATCGGAATACATAAGATTTTTTGCCAAGCAATGTTTATCAAAACGGAAATAATGACTTAGTCCGTAAAGTTCTTAAAAGTGAGGTAAAAGGATAAAAAATGAAACAGGGACAAAAATACCTTTTCACTTTTCTTCTGTTGTTCAATAAGTTTGTCATTATTATAACGTAGCAAACGTAAGTCACGTTATGATATTAATTCTCTTACATAAATACTTTTTGGTATTCCATCAACAAAGAACAAAAATTTTATTTGAATTTATTTTGAAAATGGAATAAGCGCCTTTGTATTACACAACATAATGTATGGGGTCTACCGCAAGAGTTGAAAACTGTGCTAGCAGAGCCAGGGCCCTCCGCAAACAAATTAATTAGGCATGATCCATCCTTAAAATATAATATATAGAAAAGAACTATAAGAGTACATATAATCCATACATGAGTAGGTTACAATTTTATTGTTATTAAAATATTATATTGATTGTTGGATATTTTTAAGGAGGATGATACCTTGGTTAGAATGCGTGGGTGTGTACACATAAAGTTAGTATTAGCCAAAATATCTGGTGTTTTTACTACAAATTAAACTTATTCAATTGATAAAGTGTTTAACTAAAATTATCAATTTAATATGTAGTATGTAAATTGAACAAAAGATTAAAGAAAATTTTATGTGATTTGCTGTTGCAAAATCACGAGAAATATATTGTTGGTTTAGTCCTTTGTAAAAATATCTACTAATAATTATAAAAACCGTCGAAAATAATATTGAAAACAGACATTACGGGCAATCATGATGCGTTTTCTTTCTAAGGTTACCAGAGAGTATTGGAAGGGTCAGTCATGATGCGTTTTTTTTCTAAGGTAACCAGAGAGTATTGCGAGAAAAGATGAAAAAAAATCATAAATCAAATCAAAAAAAAATAAAGTGTTTTAAGTTATTTGCTGAAAATACACAATTTCTAAGACCCTATATAAAGATTTGTGAACCAAACATTTTCTATTTTCAGATTCTTTCTAGCAAAAATCAATCACTTAGGCGGACACTGATTGAATAGAAAACTAGTGGCCACAAGCAACTACTAATTTTATAAAAAAATCACATTTTTCGAAGTAATGAGAAATGATTGAGCAAGTTATGTTTTACTTTTAGTCTTTGCTTTTTATGTTTATTTTTCTTGGTTAAGGTTACATATAAGGTACATAGGTTGTAATTTTTTTTATCACATCTTCTCAGGCCATGTCGATTAAAACTGGTGTAGGCCATCAAACTCTTCCAGATATTTTTACTGTCGTTTTCTACTAGACAACCTCTATAAAAATATCAAATAATTTGAATATATTTTTACTAGGTACCTACATTTTATGTTTTAGATAGATATCTTTACCACATAAAGCAATAAAACAAACAGTAACTGTTCCATGTCTTAGATCGAAACTAGAAAACAGTCAAAACTATTCATGGACAGAATTGTTCGTAAAAAATATAACTAGCATTTACAATTGCATCAGTTGAGCTAACTTCGGTTAAAACAAAGTTACTTGAAAAGAAGTTATTCTAGGTATGAACTAAGCAGGTACATACAGTCGAGGATAATACACCTCGACAATATTTTCCATAGACAAATAAGAGTGATTTAAATAGAGCATAGACTGAGACCCTATGGAAGCAGTTCCATTCAATTAAATTAGTGCAGGTCGGTAATCTGTCAAAGTCTAGCGTTATCGATCTTACCACCAATGCACCAAGAGACTAATGGCTCCTTCAAAACGCTAGCCCTTCATCATATTCGATTTTCTTACTTAGATTATTATTGGACTTGTCGAGTAAAATACTATCTTAGTAAGCAAATTTCTCAAACTGCATAAAATGCACCTTCAAATAATAATAATAAATATGATATTTCAAATATTAATTCAAAAAGTTTGCTTTCTTTAAGAGTTTTGTTTGCTAAGTTAATTATGAACACCTTGACTGCTTACATGAATACGAAAAAATATAAAGTAGGTAAGATATTTTGAACACCTTTGGTGCTCAGAACAATATGATGTCTCAAACTGCGCATGTCAAATTGATTTTATGTGTTTCAGATCATTTTGACTAATCTAGACGCACATATCAATATCAATATTATCATTTTAACTATACATACATCTACGTATACAAAAGCCGGAAATATCTTTCAAGATAATATTACTACTAAGTTAGGATTAATTAACTAAGAAGTATTGTGTATGTACAGTGCGCGTCAGAATTAAGTACCCCCCTTGTCTACAAAATATTTTCGACTACTTCTAATTCCCTTGTAACTTGACACAAATTTTCACATGCCAAAACCAACCCACCCATAATACTCAAAGTCTAAAATTCCCAAAATAAATACTATTGTGTCCTAAATCCGTTGAGATAGGGGGGTACTTATATGAGACGCGCACTGTACATACCTTAAACTATTTGATTTGTGGATATAGCATTGAACTAGTTGGCCGCACTCACCCTGATGAAGTCTCTTGTTAAGGCATGAAACTTTGGTGTTCTTCCAACAACAACTACGTTCGTAGTTATCCCGCTTACTTTTATAATAAGGCCTACAGGTTCATATGTCTACTTTACATAAAATACAATGTATGGCTTACAATGCATGGGCACCATACAACAGAGCAAGGATGGTGATCTTTAGAGGAGGCATATGGACGACGTTCGGTGTACAGCAATAGAAAATCTATATTTGAGTAACTAAATGAAACATGGAATATTTTGGTTACAATAATTAAATATAAAAATGAAAATAATACAAAAAGGTGACAGGCTCAGCTTATGCCGCTATGGGACAAGTTCCATGTCAGCGCTGGCTTTCAAAGGTACAAGGGTGCTAGGTGCAGCATCGATCACAATCACATAAACCTTTATAGAAATAGATACATAAAAACAAAGCATAAAGGTTTACATTTCAGATTAACAAAGTAACCTAAAGGAAAGAAAGTCTATCAGAGATATTATGATGAATTACGTAGTAAAATTACTAATGGTAGTAAAATAAGACCTTTTCTTAAGGCTTTATGGGCATGATGTATGGGATAACGCGATGTTTTCAAAACAATATTAAATTATTTTCAAAAATCCTTGATAAGTGTATAAATATTTATAAAAAAAAATTGTCGTAAAATAGACATTAAATGATGTATTGGACTTGTAAAATTATTGAATCTTAATAATATAAGAAAAAATTATATCGAAGTAAAGAATTTTTTCCATTGAAATTTTGATACGATGCATTTGAATTTGAGAATTGAATTATTTTTTCTTTCACTTGAATATCATTCAAACGAACGATTCAAGAGTAAATTAAGATTGTATAAAATGTAAATCCTATTTTGGCTGTAAGTTATATTATAAGTTTTTTTTTATTATTATTTAGATCTAAGAGCTGTGGATTTTGTTTCATAAATGAATAGAACTGGCCTGGATTGCCGACCTGCGGCGGCAGTATGGCCCGAATCCACAAGGCTGTTAGCCCATATACAAGCCTTAAATGGATAATTAAATAAACTACATAAAATAAATTTATTTCAGATTGAGTTTAAATGATGATGATTTCAAATTCTTAAGTCTAGTGGCTTCTCCCTTAAGTTTGATTAGTGAACCAATAATTTTATTCTACGACAAAATTAATGTTATCTTTATTCAATTAGGAACTGAATAGAAAACAGGCATTCTAAATAAATTACCTATTAAGATAATAAGTCAACTGTCTAGACTATGCAAGACGATGTTAATGCACCGAAAAAAAATGGAAACTTGTGGCCTACTCTGAAAAGTAAAACTGATGTTTCGTTTACAACCACGCAACGTTAGCGTTGATTTTCGATTCGATTTTTGATTTTCGTTGTATCATAATAATAAGCTTGCATGTATAAATAAGTATCACACTAAAAATTGTAATTTTACACAAGATATATTATTTCATTTGAATATCATTCAAACGAACGATTCAAGAGTAAATTAAGATTATATAATGTAAATCATATTTTGGCTGTAGGTTAAATTATAAGGTTTTTTTTATTATTATTAGATCTAAGAGCTGAGGATTTTGTTTCATAAATAAATAGAACTGAATAAATAGAACTATAAATAAGTATCACACTAAAAATTGTAATTTACACAAGATAGATACTTACGAAATAAAGACCCTAAGCTAGCAATGGCTATTTTATTGTTTTATCTTATTTTCAAGTAAAAAATGATACTAATTTATAGTTTAGAAAAACAATTATTGGTGATATCTAATTTTTGCAAGCCAATGTAGTTGGTTTTGCATTAATCAATATTGCACTAATCAGTACTTTGTACTAATTAGTAATTGTACGAAATATTAAAAAAGATCAACAAACATCAACATCAACATCACCAGCCTATAATAGTCCACTGCTGGAAATAGGCCTCCCCTAATGAGCGCCATAGATGGCATCATTATTTGGGGGTTATTGCCCATAATCCCCACGCTGGACATGCGGGTTGGGGATCGCAGTTCGGTGTAGTTGTTCTGCAGAAGGCGCTGCTGCCCGCCCCCCGCTGTGTTTCCCTTAGTCGCCTCTTACGACACCCACGGGAAGAGTTGGGGTGGTGAAATTCTATGCCGGCACCACACGGCAATAATATGTAAAAAATATATATTGATTGAATAAAGACTTTCGATATCGTTGTACAAATTAGGAATTGTACAAACTGCCCAGGAAGGAAAAATTCGAAAATTTACGTTTCCGAGTACGAGCTCTGAGGTATTACATTGGACAGCCAGTTGATAGGTGTAGAACAGCAAGACAGCCTATCAAACTAGACGAGTTAACAACACCAGTATTGCCTTGCATATTTATTTTAGTGAAATTTCCCTATCAAAATAATGAGCGCAATTGCTCATTGAATTCAATTAACAAAATAAAATTGAATTCTATTAATTTCTAGAACACTTTCTGAGTATAAGTACAAGCTGTTGTAGAGGACTCAAACAATCACCGGCATAACCATGTGGAAACAGTTCATCTTCACGTTTTTGTGTTTATTTTTAACAGCGTTATGTGCCGGTAACATTTTAAATTGTTGTATAAAATAAAAATATATTCTGTGCTGGGTATTCCAATGCTTTTGTATAGAAACTACATTTAAGCAGAACGCCCTATTAACAGAACTCCTATAATCTAAATGTCCTTTCGATACGAAATGATTAGGTACAAATAAGTATTTAGTTATATATTTTTTCATTTTGTTTTGACAGATGACTCGTCTGGAGATGTGAAAGCAACGCAGATCGCTGCAGCTGCAGCACAAGCTGGTAAGATCCTATTTTAAGAACTATCCATAATAATTATTAGTATGGATCATTCATTTTTATAATATTAGTTAAAATATAAGTATAAATTATAATCTTTACTATTATATTCTTCACCATTAGAATGCTAAATTATCCCTGATGAACATAAGTTATAGAATATTTTCAAAAATCTTAGAGATCCGTATGGAAATATCCGTAATATAGCTTGTATGTGTTTTTTTTTTTTTTAATTTTTGTTCTCCAATACTCGTCAAGTTATAGAATATTTTCAAAAATCCTTTTTTTTAATACCATTACGAAGCTGGGTCGGACTGCTAGTGGAAAATAAATGCGAATATTTTCATCAGAACGAACACCACCATAATACTTGAATGCTCTTCTTGTGTTGTGTGGCGGAGTGTTAAGAGATCCAACCTGAACTCATGAATACTTTGTATTATGAACCTACATATGGGCCGTGTGGTGCCGGCGTAGAATTTCACCATCCCATCTCTTCCCGTGGGTGTCGTAGGAGGCGACTTAGGGAAACACACCGGGGGGCGGGCAGCAGCGCCCTCTGCAGAACAACTCCACTGAACTGCGATCCCCAACCCGCATGCCCAGCGTGGGGATTATGGGCATTAACCCCCAAATGATAATGCCATCTATGGCGCTCATTAGGGGAGGCCTATGTCCAGCAGTGGACTATTATAGGCTGGTGATGATGAACCTATATATGTACGTACGTTGGTAATTTTCTTACGTTTAATACTTTATTACGCAGGCAGCAGTTCAGATGGAAATTCAGCATCAGCAGCGGCTGTAGCTCAAATCACCTCCGTAAAAACCCAAGGATCATCGGACCCATCGACAGGAACAGGTATAATAATGTAGAATAGAATTGCTTGTGATATAAATAATTTATTAACAAAGAAAATTACAGTTGGTACTTAACAGAATAAACCATTTCAACTAGTATATATACTTATATATCTATTTCCTAAAAATCTAAGCCGTCAGAGAAGAGATAAGACAGAGTGCCCAGAATCCTGGCAGCATTGCCACGTTGGATGGCGAAGTAAATTCACTGACCGAAATATAAGTATGCATACCTCGTGTTACAATATAATGATTATACTATCCTACATACATAAAGTTTGTGGCGTTGCAACGTTTTTATGAAGAAGCTTGGCAGACGATTTCTCCAAAAGTACATAATGAATCGTTCAAAAAATTTATGCACACTTTTAGACCTGGCACAACAATTAGCTTAGTTCTCATTCTGGTACAACGCGTGTGAGGCCGCTAACTGAAGCTAGTCAGTAAATAATTCGGGAAAATTGACAGAGCAACAATAGAAAGAAGTTAAATGAGAATAAAAAAGTTGGGGTCCAAAGGTATTGCCTAGCACCATACACCCCTATCCGTGATATATAAACTAGAAACGCTTGATAATGAAGTAAAGTATAGTGAAATGGAGATATATTACTATCCACAAATTTATTAATGGTGGAAAGTGACAAAACAAATCTTTTTTGATCTTATTTGTAGTATTGATTTTTCTTAAAATTTATAAAACGATAATTATTTTTCATTATCAGGTTGGGATTCTAATGGTGGTTCAAACGACGGAAACGATTCTGATGAGGATGAGAATGGTAAGGATAAAAATAATATAAAAGTAAGAATATTTAAAAGTAGATTATTAACTCGAATTTGCGGACTTGATCTACTACTAATTCTGCAATACGAAATTGCGTGTTTAGTTTCAGCCAATTGGAGTACTACACCGAATTTGATAACCAATTTTCCTGATAAATCATCTCGATAGCTCGATGTCCTCAGTGTGAATCAATAATGACGGAATTTCTCTTTTCCCAGACGATGATTGCAATGTAGAGGAGCGTGATGATAACTACGATTGCACAAGTGCTTTGCCTCGAGTGGAACAAGCAATCATCAGAATTAGTTTTATACGTAAAAATGTAAGTTCCGAGTTCTTAGTATGCGCTGTGCTAATGCACAATAATAACTTTAATTTTTAATAGTATCTGTTTACGTTTACCTACATGCAGCGCCTCTTCCGGCTTGACAGAAAAAACTTTTCCTTGTTTGACAGCGATAGAATATTTTCATACTATATCGATTCCTTAAAATAAGACAAAAATCGATTTCTGGTCGTTTTCTATGTATAATAAAAAATCTCTATATATTATTACATATGTAGGTACTACAGATGTAATAATATTATGTAGGTACTACATTATGTAATAATATTGTTTATTAGTATAACAGTTATCTAGAACCCATAACACAAGCTCTTCTTACTTTGGGGCTAGATGATGCTGTGTGGATTGTCCGGCATTACTATTTGTTTTACAATCGTTTTGAGAGAATTGACACAGGCTTTTTAACGGAATATAATATATTTATTCTGCCGTGTGGTGCCGGCATAGAATTTCACCACCCCATCTCTTCCCGTGGGTGTCGTAAGAGGCGACTAAGGGAAACACACCGGAGGGCGGGCAGCAGCGCCCTCTGCAGAACAACTACACCGAACTGCGATCCCCAACCCGCATGCCCAGCGTGGGGATTATGGGCATTAACCCCCAAATGGTGCCTTCTTTGGCGCTCATTAGGGGAGGCCTATGTCCAGCAGTGGACTGTTATAGGCTGGTGATGATCATGATGATGATGAATATATTTATTCATGTATAAGTGAGATGGATGTGATATTTGAAAGAAAAAACAAAAAAAAGAGAACATAAAGAAATCATATTCTTATTTTAAACTCACATGTAAAAAAATAAAAGAAAATCATTTATTTAAACACAAGTAAAGCCGAAAAACGTATAAAATAAACAAACAAAAACAGAATAACATGGATAATCTGCATCCTGATCTTCCTGACTCCGTTAAAAGTTAGGTACTTGAAATCTTATATGTAAATACATAATAGATATAGACATAGACATTATCATTTATTTGCCACTACAAACACAACACTTATTTTTAATATTATTATTACTAATAACTATTATTTTTCTAAATCTTTACAGTACTACCTTCAAACTAATTACTTAAACCCTAATAATTATTGTGATATGAACCAAACGCAAAAAAGCGAAGGATATGTCGGCAGTCCTATTGCTACTTGGTATGTCTTGGCTTTTGCTGCCCTAAATACGAAAGATGACACACTAGACGATCTTTTGGACTTTCTTGGATTAGAGAACAAAGACGAGGTAAGTTTGTTTACTTATATCCCTCTATATGTTTATGTTTATTATGTTGTTACTCTTGGTACCACCTAAGGTGTAGGTACCAACATAGTCATGGGTGAAAGCGGTTCGTGACTGCATTCTAGGTTTTTACATAATTTCTCAATAAGATTATATTTTTAAACAAGTGACTCAATTCTAGTTATTACATATCTGTATGTATAGTGCTAATAAACTACAAAAACAATCTCAAAAACTTCAATCGATAAGTGCCGTAGAAAAATACCTTGCAATTTTACATTTTCAAATTACTCGCCATACTAGATTTGCCCGCGGCTTCGCTCGCGTTAGGGGATGCCTACGTCATAGTAGCTTTATGCATGCAAAGTCTCAGCCCGATCGGTTTAAAATTTACAAAGTTTCATACAAACTTTCATCCCCTATTAATCAAAATCCTTTCTTAGCGGGTGCCTACGTCATAACATCTGCATGCCAAATTTCAGCCCGATCCGTCCAGTGGTTTGGGCTGTGCGTTGATAGATCACTATGTCAGTCAGTCACCTTTTAGTTATATAATAATATATTTAGATTGCTCTGTGGTGATGACGTCAGTTGACTCTATGGACAAAAAATGCCTATCAATGCTGTTTAGTTGATAGTTGACACTTTTAGTCTACAGAACCGTAAGACATCATACATAAAGGCTTATGGTATTGAAAAAACCAAAAAGTTTGAAGGAAAGTTTTATTTTGCTTTTTTTATTTACTAAAACCTTCAATCAGGTATCTGTGAACATTGGATAGGTGCATACATGGTACATAGATGACTTTTAAGTTATTGCGTCGATTTTAATATATTTTAGATTTTCTTATTATAGAGTAAAATGCCCTAGTATCGCAGGATAGCTTGTAGCCGCTCGCAAAAGCGGGCCGTTGCTCACGCCAACGGGGTCTCCTATGGCCAGCAGTTGAATGCTTTTGGTTAAGGTTAATGATGATTGCCCAATGAACAAAATATTAACAAATATATAAATTTTGTGTTCTGTTTGAACTTATGCGGGATGAATATGGACAAAATATTATCTTGCGCGACGTATAAAGACTTAAATGACGTGGACCGAAAACTAATGATCTGTTTACATTGACCAGCGTGAGAAATCTTTCTTACCTGAAAAAAAACTACATTTCTTATTTTATAAATAACGCAAAAAGTTATTCTCAACTTATGCCTCTGCCTGTGCCTCTACGGAAATTTGATTTTGGGCCCGGAAAAAAGTTTAACGCTGTACAAGAAATATACAAGAATAGTTTGCGTTGCGCTAAATCAAATATTTTTTTATTCCCAAAACATATTATTTGTATTTTTTTTTTCAGTGTCGATGCATGATGAGAAGAGTGAATCGTATAATTAGACCATCGTTGAAGGACTTTTATTATTATAGTGCCAATATAGCGGCTGATTATAAATACGAATTCGAAGAGGCATTGAAAAGAGACGCCTCCGAGTATTTGGATGGTAAAGCTTTCAACAGTAATTTCAGCAAACCGATATCATCCGCCAAAAAAGAAAACAAAATTGTAAGTATTTGCGAGTACATACGGTGAAAATAGACACAAGTTTTTTTTATAATTATTTCTCGTAACGTACTTTTTTGAAACATCTTTTTGTTGTTGTTTTATTATATTTTTATAGGCAGCAACCAAAACTGGAAACGTACTTCAAAATGTGGTATCGAAACAGGAAGCCAGCACTGTATTCAATCAGAATCAAATAATAGTTAATATCGTTGGAACTTACATGAGGGTAAAGTATTCACTTACTAAGCTACACACTTACACACTTCCAATTTCAGCATTGAAAGTGAGTGTGCCTCCTGAAATAAGGGGTCAGTGCCTTAAATACCACAAATTAGTATTTATTTATTTAATTATCCTTAGCTTGGGGCTAGATGATGCTGTGTGGATTGTCTGGCATTATTTATTTATTATTTATTTTGTTTATTTAATTTTTAAGGAAGGACAGCATTTTACGTATGTACAAAATAAGTTACAAGAATCTAGCAACAAAACGCTTAAAATGCCTTTACCTCTAAGGTATTTACTGTTAAATGACATATGACAGTGTGAATATTAAGTACTCTAAGTAATCCTAAAGCTATTATATAGGACTACTATAGTACTACGCGATTTGCAGGAGGCTCTGTGACCCGTATTTGAGGTTGTAATAAACGGAAGGAAGCCCCTTCCCGTCCCCTGTTATTTTTAACAGAAGCAGAATTTGATTTCATAATCATACGAATCGCTAGAAGCTAGCACACTGCTGCACTCTTAAAACTGACGCAATGTGGCATGGCATGGCAACCATGGCTCGACGTAAACTAGCGCACTATTTCGGACTTGGTGAAGTCCGAAAGCACTGTTATAATAGTCCTTGACGTGTAAACGCATACTACAGCTTCGCGCGATGTTTCCATCACGTTCATAACTAAGATTTCATACCTAGTTATGTATAAGGATTCTCTCTGTCTCTGTTTCATAACCAGTTAAATACTATTTACGACGAGATACTATGATTAGAGTTTACAAAATATTATTAGTGTTGATAACCATGATAGTTTTAAAAGGTTTATCGAAAACCTCTTAGTCATTTATAGTTTCCTTAACGCACCATTGCAGTCGGTTGATTTCCGTGACTCAATCCACGGGCTAAGCTGAAGGGTTAAATTTTTTCGCCGCGACGCACGTAGCTAATTTATTTTCATTAACAGGATATAATTTGTTGAATAACTACAAATAATGATGTATTTTTATTTCAGCCCATTTTTAAGATGTCTTTTAACACAGCGAATAAAACTACAGGGATATATTACGGGTTGAAAGAGCCGGTGCTTACCGAATTTTTGTATCAAGAAGTAATTTTCAACAGTACGAACAGCAAATCTATTAATGCACGGGTTGGTATAGGTTAAAGTGACTAAACTGATGATAAAAAAATTATGTGTTATCTTATGTTTATCTTAAGTATATCTTATTTGAACATTTAAGATACACATAAGACTTGATTTTAGAAATAACAGTGTTTGAGCAAATTATAAATAATAAAATTTTGAATACTCTACGTACGTATAATTAATTTTGTAAAATCTAAAGTTTATAAGTGAATTTTTAAATATGTGAATATGTTTGTTACAATTACTGTTTTGAACTAAATTATCTATATTACATACACGGCATTTTATACATCAATAATTTTATATTTATAATAATTAATAAAAATAATTTTTCATGTCAATTTGTTATGTTTTCAGTTGATACAATTACCACTAAAAAACAAAAATACCTATTTATTGGTTATCCTTCCTAACACCCGATGTGGACTTAAATCTTTGGTCGCAAGACTAGCTTCAGAGCCTAAGTTATTGGTGAATGAGATGAATTACCTACAGCCCACATGTATGCGTTTAACTAAGCCGATTTATAAAAGTATAACAACCGTACTGAATGTAGTACCAGTTCTACAGAGTGTAAGTATTGAAAAAAAAGTCCAAGTAATCGGTAAAATTTATTTTAATAATTTATTCAGATATGAGATCCGAATGTGGAACAAAAAAAAATAATGTAGAGTATTTAATATACACCCAGTATTTTTTCTTATAATTCAGCGATTCGGAAAATATTAGTAATGGGATGATATTTACAGTATTTAGCTAATTAGTTGAGCTACTGGGAGTTTTCTATGTATATATTTACCTACGCGTATGGTACTAAGTTATGTATGTCCCCAGCAAAAAGCATCGAGTTTGTAGAAATTGCAGTACAACATGCTAAATCAATGTACCTAATAAATTCACTAAATTATGATACGTCCTTTACTTTCAGACTTGTGAATTCGACAGTCTGTTCGACACATCAAACGGTCCAATAGTTGATTCCTGTGGAAGACCATTGAATAGATCTATCACGTACATCCATGAAAAATCAACTGCTGTGATATCTCTTATAGGAGCCGAACCATATAAGCCAGGTCAGTCTAAATTCATTTTATGAGTGTTAGCAGTTTCACTACGAACCTAGTTTATATACATAGAACCGGTTTTGTTAAAAGAATAAATATTCTTCTTTTGAAACCTCAACATTTTTTACATGTAAATTTGTTATTACAAGTACCACTAACCAACGGTTTCGAAAGTAGAAATATTATTCTTATTAAGAAACCAGTTTCGAACCTTGGTTTCGAATGTGGCCGAAGCGCCTAAGATTATATAATACTTTATTTTTTTTAATAATAATAAATAAATAAATAAATTATTTTACAGTTTCACCAAGCGAGTGTTCTGCGTGCGGAGAAACAGTAGATGTCTATATCAACTATCCTGCGTTGTTCCTCTACTTTATTGACGGCATTCTTATGGACGATCTTATTGGGGCAGTTTAGACACTCAATTAATAGGAACAAGCGCGATGAGGATGGACCGTTTTGTGATTGGGAGTATTTTCAATAGATTTAAAAGTGGCGGGACTCGCACTGTACCGTTTTGTGATTGGGAGTATTTTCAATAGATTTAAAAGTGGCGCGTTATATTTATGTGGTTGTTTTTTTTTTTGTTAGTTAATATCTGTTTAAATATTACTTTTAGCTTTGTTTGCAATAATATTTATCATCAGTTTTTTAATTTGTTACTCTCTTATTCTTCACTTTTTTTTATTGTATATTGAACATTAACTATAAATAAAATTAATAATTATTGGGTTTATACTAATTTTATTCAATTTCCCAAAATTCTAAGAACACACAAGTTGATACACCTAGGGGTCTAGAATCAACCGCTTTCGGTTTATTAAAAATGTTAAGTGGCACTCTGTACAGTTATTTTTAGTTTTTTTTTTATCACAAGTTGGTTCATCATGAACTAAGAAAACATTACAAAAATCTTAAGCTACTCACAAACTATAGTTAGACAGTCAATCAACAAAGTCCCAATCTCGGAATTTTAAAGTTTTAAGGACTTAGGTAGCCGGCTTCGCTAAATTTCAAAATTCATAAATTTTTACACACACTTACACGTCGGCAGAAGACACTAATAGATTATTGACATTGACTCTCGCATTTTTTGACATTGGCTGTCCTCCCGTGCCCCGGTGACGAATTGTCTATACTATACTATAATTTATAAAGAGCAAAGATTTGATTGTATGTTTGTTTGTTTGAATTGAACAGGCTCCGAAACTACTGCATCAATTGGAAAAATTATTTCACTATTAGAATCCTAAAATTTCCGTGATGAACATAGGCTATAAAATATTTTCAAAAAGTTATCTGTTATCTGTATAAAAACTTCAATAATAAAACGAATATAACCAGAGCGCTTTATTTCAACTTCTTTTTTTAATGGCGCTGCTTGCTTAAGCTATTCAACTTCAATATGGCGCCACTTGCTTATGCTACGACTCAACTTCAACTTCTTTTGTAATGGCGCCGCTACGACGACTCAGCCAATGTCAGTTATGGACTTTCAACTTCAACTTCTTTTTTTATGGCACCGCTTGCTTTTCGCTTTATGGACTTTCATCGACATCACAATTCGTGGGGTAAACTGGGAAACTCAGTGTCAAAAAATATAAAAACTTCAAGAATGGAACTATGTGAAGTTGAAATTGAAGTAGGCAATAATTATACAGCGGTGCAGGAGTAAAGAAAATGTCAAAAAATAAAGTATTTCCTGTTTAGAGACAAACATATAATTGAATAATTAGGTATACAATTATAAAAAGGAAAGATTTGATTGTTTGTTTGTGGTTTGAATTGAATAGGTTCCGAAACTACTGGAACTTTTTGGAAAATTCTTTGTCTTTTTCACCATTAGAATGATAATCATAGGCTCTAGAAAAATTTTAAAAGTTAGGGAACCCTGTGAAAACTTTAATTATGTGTGTGTAAGAACTTGAAATTCTGTTAAATACCCGTGCTAAGCCGGGGCGGGCTGCTAGTCGCCAATAAAAGCGATGAACAGATAAAGATTCCAAACCAATGCACTGAGCACCCGAGCGTAGCCAATCCATTATACATTAGGTATATACCCTAGTACCTTACCATTATAATTCAACATTAACATCACCAGCCTATAATAGTCCACTGCTGGACATAGGCCTCCCCATAATGAGCGCCATAGATGGCATCATTGTTAAGGGGTTATTGCCCATAATCCCCACGCTGGGCATGCGGGTTGGGGATCGCAGTTCGGTGTAGTTGTTCTGCAGAAGGCGCTGCTGCCCGCCCCCCGCTGTGTTTCCCTTAGTCGCCTCTAACGACACCCACGGGAAGAGTTGGGGTTGTGAAATTCTATGCCGGCACCACACGGCCATTATAATTAGATCCTACTTTTCTGTTTCAAGCCCTTGCTTTGTAATAAGTTTGGTGCTGAACTGATTAAATTGCAGTGCCATAAGGGAAATATTAATGTTATTAAATAAATAAATAAATAAATTAAGTCTTAATATCCCAAAAGAGGACCAAGAGATGTCCAGAAAGAAGGACTAGATAGAAGATACACTATAGATAGATTCGTCAAGTGCGAGTGTAACTCCCGCACCGAGGGTTTTGAACTTAAGTCGCATAGGTACGTATATTGACGACCTCTGTGACGCGGTGGGCCAAGGTCCGTCTACGATGTAGGAGGTTGCGGTCCAAATATTTGTGGTTGTGTTATGGTCGATTTTTACAAATACAAAAAAATATCTATCTATGTAATATGTTTTGTATTAAATGTAACAGTATCTAGCTCCCATAACACAAGCTCTGCAAGCAGTTTTTGAAGACCTTGAATGAGGGGATGAGCAGCACCAGCAGCACTCTAGTTTAACTAGAGTGCTGCTGGTGCTGCTCGCCCCACCTAGTACGAGTAACTGTGTTAGTTTGGTTATCGTAATAGTCTTTCAACTCCCGATAAAATAACCCTTCGTGTCTCTTCTTTTGGTCAAACGCACGGCTCAGGTCCAGATCACACACATAGACTTACGTTTTCTTTGCCGTGTAGTAATTTACGGTGTTTTTAAGACTCATTATGTTAGAGTCTACTGAGAGACCGGGACAAAACCCAAAATAAGCACTATCGATTTTTATACTCTTTCTTATACTTGGGGTATGTGATCGTTCAAATATTTTCCCTAATACGTTCTCAAGCCCAACAATGAGTCCATAGATTCACCTGTTGTTTTTTTAAATATTTCGAAAATTATTTTGTCTTTAAAAACAAAAACGTGCGAATTTGACCCTCGATTGGATTACAGACATAATAATGACAATCGGGGTAGGTAGAGCTCTCTGAAAAACGATCATATGGAATTGTTGTAATTGTCGAATTTGACACGGAAGCAATATTGGACTACCAGTCTCTTTCTCACAACAGTGGTTTAACGTTAGGAAAAATCAATACACACTTTTTATCAGCGCCCTCTTCCTGGTTTCATTGTCACGGATGCCCATTCTATTCAACGTGTTTGTTTACATGTCAGGAGAAGTCATTGTGAGATTTTTATGTTTTGCCCGTGTTTTCGACTTATTTATTGAGCAAAACTGTAATATAAATTGAAAATCATATAGAAGAGGTACCATGAAGTGTTCTGTAGCAGGCTGAGGCCTATGCCAAAGCAAAAACAGGCCGAATCTAACCTTACACCGGTAAGTGGCTAACATTTCGTTAAATTGGTGTCTATTGTACATTGTATTTTGATATAAAGTGTGTAAAAACCTATTATTTTGAATCATCTTTATTGTGAGCTGTAGAAACCCGCAATATTCTCAATATTTCATTCACATCGCAGACATAAAAACCGGTGCTAGTGTTGAACATCATCGAACATCGAACGTTATCGATAAATTAGGTAAGGTCAGTATGGGTACCTAAGTGTAACTATTGGGCAAGTGTAGAGGACTTTTTTATTACGAAAACCATTTGAAAACCATTTTTGGATTCAAAATAAACTTTGACAAAAATATGACACACTGCCCCGTGTTGACCTTAGAGGTGCAAGTCCATCTTAACGGACTTGAACCTCTCCACACAAGACCACCGGACACAAAACCACTGATGATGTGTTGACCTTAATAAGTTACGTATTTTTTCTTGTTTTAGTTTACCAAGAAACGAAAGCCGGCGGAGGGAATCGTAAGAAAATATTGGCTTAGAAAATATCCGGCCAGGAACTCAAGACATTCATGTTTGCACATCGCACTTTGAAGAGAGTGCATTCAAATCAGAAAAGCTTCCAAAACGTCAGGTTATAACAAAATACAAAATATATGCGATCAATACAGTTAAAACAGTGTTTTATTACATATCCTGCTCCTGCTTCACCTCCAGTAAACTCTCGGATCCAGCTCCAATTCCGAAAATGAGGGTTGCCTTCGATTTCTCCGGGATCCTGACTTGGTTCCAATGGGACCACCTCAGAAATGCGCTCTTCATAACATAGTATAAAACAAAGTCGCATCCCGCTGTCTGTCTGTCCTTCCCTATGTATGCTTAAATCATTAAAACTACGCAACGGATTTGGATGCGGTTGTTTTAAATAGATAGAGTGATTTAAGAGGTAGGTTTACATGTATAATACATGCATAATATAGTAGAGGAACACTGACAATTTAAGAGGTTTCCGTGCAAAGCCGGGGCGGGTCGCTGAAAAATGTAAATATATTTTCCCATCGCCTATAAGTAAGTTCGTTCTGACCTTACTTTACAGTGGCGCTAACTGGTGAGTACAAAAACGGTAGCCCTCATTGATACAAAAAAAATATACAGTTGAACATAGAACCTTTCCTTTTTTGATGTCGATTAAAAAGACAAGCTCGTCCATCGATATAATGTTATCGACTAGACGAACAAGTGAACATCCCTAATCCGCCATGTTGTTCTACCGATTTGTTTACATAGGTATCCAAGGAAAGTACATGCTTAGGGCACTTCCATAGACAATCGTTTTTCTGAGGTAGAGCTGTAAATATCAAAATAAACAAACGAAAACGAATACGAAAAGTGCGAGAGTAACTCGCGCGCCGAGGGTTTTGAACTTTTGTCGTTTAGGAAGGTACGTATATTGATGACCTCTTGGCGCGGTGGGCCAAGGTCCGCGGCCAATCCATGTTCCACCTATTATGCTCAATGTTGCGGCTCTAAAAGTAGAAAGGAGTTTTAAATATCTAGGGCACATTGTCACAGAAGATTTAAAAAATGATGAGGACATTGAAAGGAAGCGCCGAGCGCTGGCAGTCCGGGGTAACATGCCCGCACGCAGGTTCGCTCGCTGTTCGAGAGAAGTCACTCTGTTTAATGCTATGTTCACATGCGCGCCGTGCAGCCCGGCGGGCTGCCTGGCGGGCTGCGCGGCATGCAGGCCGTCCCAGGCCGGCGACAATTCAAGCTGTTCACACGCACGCGCCGCCGTCGCGTCAGTCAGTGCATTTGGTTCGCGGCATTCACGTTCACAGGCGCGTTTACGGCTCGGGCGTACTGTTCACACGCTCGTGAACGTGAACGTGCACGTTGAATGTCGAATTGAACGCGCGCATGTGAACATAGCATAAGGCTTACTGTCAGTCCTTCTACTCGAGCAGTCTCTGGGTAAACCACACCCAGCAGGCTGTCAGCTCTTTGAAAGTCCAATACAACAATATCTTTAGGATGCTGTTGCGGCTGCCTCGCTTTTGCAGCGCATCGGGGATGTCCGCGGAGGCGCGCACGGAGGGCTTTCACGCGATCATTCGCAAAAAAGTCGCTTCCCTACTCCAGCGTGCGCGAGGCAGCGGCAACGGAATCCTGCAGATGATTGTAGCGCGGACAGACTGCCCGATTCAAAACAGGTGGATGCAGGTGGTTTTCATCTGATCCAAATTTTAATTTAATTTAATTTGTTATTTTTATTTCGTAATTCTTATAATTTTCTGTATAATTTTATTCAATTTTAAAGTTGCTGTGACATTTTATTAATTTAGTTTTATTGTGTATAGTGTGTTGATTTGTGTAATAGTTATTCTATATGGATTTTGATAATCTATACTAATATTATAAAGAGGAAAGATTTGATTGTTTGTTTGTTTGTATGTTTGTTTGTTTGTTTGAATTGAATAGGCTCCGAAACTACTGGACCGAGTTAAAAAATTCTTTCACCATTAGAATCCTTAATTTTCCGTGATGAACATAGGCTATATAATATTTTCAAAAAAGTTACGGATCCGCATGAAAAATTCAATAATTGAACCGTGGGCTGTATATTTAACCTCTTTTTCTATTATGGCGCGTCAGAATAGAAAAAGAGGTTGTATAGCGCACGGTGCTTGCTTTTTCTCTACGGCCAGTGTCAGTTTTGGAATGTCGAGTCAATGTTAAAAACCCCAATGCTGTTAAAAAAAGTAAAGATCCGTATGAAAACTGTGAAACCCATCGTTTTAGTGTGTATAATTTCTGAAATTTTTCTTTAATACCCGTGCGAAGCCGGGGCGGGCCGCTAGTCTGAAATAAATGAATAAAAATAATAATAATCACCATCAGCTTATAATAGACCACTGCTGGACCACTAGGCCTCCCCTGATGAGCGCCATAGATGGCATTACTGATCATTTGGGGGTTATTGACCGCACGCTATAATCCCCACGCTGGGCATGCGGGTTTGGGATTGCAGTACGATGGAGTTGTTCTGCAGAGGGCGCTGCTGTCCACCCCCTCTGGTGTGTTTCCTTTAGTCGCCTCTTACGACACCCACGCGAAGAGTTGGGGTGGTGAAATTCTATGCCGGCACCACACGGCAAATGACTAATAAATAATATATTATACTATTATATGTTACTCATGTACTGTAGTTTATTGTCAGCTTATCCCTGCTACGTTGCAGGTGGAAATTCAACCGCAAAGGTCGTCAAAATATGTAGTAAATAACGTCATTAGGGTTTTGCCATCGGTTGCAAAACCCTTATGGGATCGCTTTGGGTCTGTTTTGTGTATTGAATCCTTAATATCTCAGAAACTACTGCAGCTATTGACTTGAAATCTATATATATATCTATATCTATATATCTATATCTATATTCTATATATAATATATATATCTATACTAATATTATAAAGAGGAAAGATTTGATTGTTTGTATGTTTGTTTGTTTGTTTGTTTGTTTGAATTGAATAGGCTCCGAAACTACTGGACCGAGTTAAAAAATTCTTTCACCATTAGAATCCTTAATTTTCCGTGATGAACATAGGCTATATAATATTTTCAAAAAAGTTAGGGATCCGCATGAAAAATTCAATCAAGCTAAGCAAAGCTTGTGTTATTAGTATTACTACGATAGCTGTTATACTTAATAAAGTATAAGTATCACATTAGATTATTTACTTTTGTGTACAGAAAAGGACTAGAACACCCGAACAAATAATCTGAAGATCCTACAAATATTAGTCCCAAGGCAGAAATCAAACCGCAACCTCCTGCGTTGTAAGCCCACCGCGCCAACAGGTCGTCATATACGTACCTACCTAAACGACAAAAGTTCAAAACCCTCGGCAAGCGAGTTACACTCGCACTTGTCGTACTTGTTTTTATCACATGTTCCTCATTAATATTCACATGTTTTATGCATTATTTTATTTTCGTTTTTATCAAGCTCTTTAGACAGACTGTCTGCATTTAAATACTGTACTTGACTAAGCTGGACCCATTTAGAGACGACACGGAGAACATGTGGAAACTTTTTGTAGTAGCAATTTTTAGCTACATTATTGTTTTAAGATCGTCGTGTACAGGTTTGCGATATAAGAGTGATATATATTTTCATAGTAGCTTATGGTTAGGAATACAAATAAAAGCAAACTGGTGAAAATATTCTCCAATTATAATAATTTTTGTATTATGTTGGGGAGTTCATCCGTCGTCGGAGCCTCAAGCATCGTTATATCGACGGTGATCCCGTTTGGTGTAAAGTTATCTTATATTTTATACCTGACTTAATCCTTCTTAGAAACTATGGATGATTCTACGTGTATTCCTGAAGACCGAAATTACTGTTATGATTGTACAAATGATCTACCGCGCGCTATACGATCAATTACTAAATTTACTTTTCAGATTCTCCAAGTAAGTACCTATCATTTTCTTAAAATGTTTATGCAGTGTATTATTTAGCACATATTAAAGCCCAAATGAAGGACATACTCTAAAGTCCGCGACACAGCGCGGAGGGATATAACATTTCAATATTTTGTGGGCAGCTGCCAGTGTTTTGTAAACTTGTCAATGGCCCCTCTCACTTTAGTGTGTAGACTCCATTTGGTACCACTTCAACGTGTGTGTGTCTCTTTATAAAACTGAATAAAAATTTTGAACAGGATTCCGCTGGATCTGGCAGTAATGACAGTATAGGCGCACCTATTTGTACGTGGTTTTTGATGGCGTTTTTATCGCAGTATTCGACTGGTGATACCAGAAAACAACTATTGAAATTCGTAGATTTCGATAACATTGATCAAGTGAGTTGTATTTTTATGAGATAATATCTTATTATTTAAGAAAACTTTATTATTAAACTATCACATTTATCATCATCATTATCATCAGCACATGTTGGGTGTAGCCCTCCTGAGCGCCATAGCGCCCTGTCTGTTCATATTATGCAGTTAATATTCAAATAACCAACAACCTATATTTCTTTTGTGACGTCATGCTAATTATGCCATGAAAAGAATATGGAAGACAATTTTTTAGGAGTGTTTCTTTATTTTCAGGTCCGTTGCATAAGTAAACTGATTATAAGTTATTTCAAAAATGATCCGGTCAATGTATTTGGTATCTACAGTTTCAATATACTGGCTGATAAAAATTTTCAGTACCCTGATTACTTTATCCAAGATTTGAAGGCCTACGTGGGTGGTAGAGCCCATAGTTATGATTTCTGTGATCCAGTGACTACAGCGATGGAAATCAATGAAGTGGTAGGTTCTACATATAACAAATATGATTAATCGTAGGTACTTTAATAAGAAAAGACATATCACATTAGTGACAAAACTGTAGTATCAACATAATCACCAGCCTATAATAGTCCACTGCTGGACATAGGCCTCCCCTAATAAGCGCCATAGATGGCATCATTATTTGGGGATTATTGCCCATAATCCCCACGCTGGGCATGCGGGTTGGGGATCGCAGTTCGGTGTAGTTGTTCTGCAGAAGGCGCTGCTGCCCGCCCCTGCTGTGTTTCCCTTAGTCGCCTCTTACGACACCCACGGGAAGGGTTGGGGTGGTGAAATTCTATGCCGGCACCACACGGCAAACAAACTGTAGTATGCCCTCTGCTATTTGCACGCCAGAAGTGGCAAAACATGAAGGTCATTCATGAATTGTAACATAACTTCATGCTCACACCATGTTTATACTCATTTATTCTTATTCTACTCAATGAACAATCCGAAATTACGAACTGAACGTGCCCTAGATGAACAGTGAAGCCCTATTTCAACTCTCCAAACGACGAAATCGATTGTTTAGTTTTTTGTGATGTTGGTAGATTGTTGTTTACACCTTATCCAGATTTCAGATGGAACCTTACATAACGTTAACAATACAGTGCCAAAGAAACTAGCACCGAAGATATTCAATGGGCAGGCCAAATTGGCATCGGTTTCAGGATTATTCTTCATGGTTCGTATGTGACAAGTTTTTAAGGATATATGTGCCTACATGGTGCCTACATAATATTTTTCGGTTATAGGATTATTTTATAATATAGAAAAAAATAAATAAATATAAACTTAGAAACTTATAATATATTATATTATAAGTTTCTAAGTTTTTAAAATCATATTTTTTGAAGATGTTATGATGAGCTGTTCCAAAAGAAATGACTAGTGATTTTTCAGTCATTACAATATTATATACAATATTAGGACAAGTTACTTAAAAATAATCTAGCAACTTCTATTTGTGATAATTTCAGGCTCCGCTTGAGAAACCATTGAATAGAGATAATGTTACTCTGGGAGATTTCTACGTGACTCCGTATAAAAAAATCCAGATAATTTATGGATACCAAAGAGCTATTTACAAATATAAGCGAAGCTGCAAGCTTGATGCGCAGGTAATATCGACTAAGACTTTGTATTCACGTGGAAACTATTCGACAAACAAGCGTTCCACATAAAACTGTGAACACTTTCTTTACCGTTTCTGATCAGCTTCAACTCATCTCTTTCACAAAGGGGTTTTGGCCTCAAACACCACGCATAGTCAAAGTTTGATATTATGTCTTAAGCCAGTAAGTTATTGCATTAACCCCCCATTTTTCAGATAATACAACTGGATTTTAAGGAGAAGTCATATCAATGTGTAATTATTCTTCCTAACAAAATATGTGGACTAAAAAAGCTGATTCAGAAAGTAGCCATGAATCCCCAGCTACTTCAAGACGAGATAAACAACTCGAAGGAAGAACTGGTCCAGCTCTATCATCCAATATTCAATAACGAATCTGCTGTTGTGGATGCCATGAAAGTTTTAAAGAATGTAAGTAATTATTATCAATAAATTATTTTCTTAGGCTTTACAAAAAAGTCTCGAATCAGGGTGATGGAAACAAGAGGTGAAGAAAGATACACAGAAGGATGCAGGCTGTCATCTGTTCGCCACGGCAATTCTTTTTCAACTTTTTTTTTCAGACTGGTGAAGTGGATTCGTTATTTGATTTGAAAACAACCCAGTTAGCAGACTCTTGTGGAAGAAGAATAAACCAAACCATCACAAGCATAACTCAGAAAATAAGAGCTGATTTTATTTTGTTTGGAGACAAACCTTATGAAGGTAACCATAGTGTTGTAAAAAAGATTGAAGTGAACAATTAATCAAAGTGATCACTTTATTTCCCATTTTTATTTCTTATTTAACTTGTATTTTGTGACGTGTCCAAGAGTCCTGTAAGGTCTAAAGGAAATAAAGCACTTTGATTTTGATTTTGATTTTGATTTTGATATTAAGGCTGGCGTCACCAAAATATAATAGGACAGTTGACAGCCTCGTCATTTTACATTGCCTGTAAAGGGCCGATTGACACGCCATATCAATGATGTACAGTTCCGGAACAGTAATATATGAATACTGAATAGGTTCCCTATAAACGCATTCACACCTGTCAGTGACGATAGTGGTATCAGTGATAGTGCCGGATTTCACGAATGTAATTGTGCATCAAAACAACATCAGGCATGTGATTAAACGAATTCATTCGTGAAGATCCGATTACTGTACGGATATATTGTGTAAATAAGCACTGCCGCAGCACTGTAGCACTAAAACGGACCTGTTTTAATTCTCCGAATAACATTTAGTGTTTCGTCTCGGCGAGTTGATGTACTTTAATACACCGAATCAGAGTACCAATTTGCACAAATAAACGAAAGGAAACAATTGGTTGCGTATTTTTGAAAATTTCAAAAGTGCGGACGCGTATACCGGAACTGTGAATTCACTGTTATTTGTCCGCTTTATGTTTGAAAACGTCGCTGTTGTCAATTGAATGTTCACGATTATCTTTTCGAAAACCATGCTTTAGAGGTAGAACTTTTTTTAAATATTTACAAAATGCCTGATTTATATAATTTTTTTTTTGTTGAATTGGCAAGCCCTTCCATTGTTTAAGTGAATTATAAAATATAAGTGTATGGTTGAAATTTATTGTACCATTTGGAAGGTTCGTGGTTAACCCACTTGCATTCATATTGTACTGTTTTGAGAAAAGAGAAAAGGACCCAGGTCTTCATATAAAATGTCCTTTATACCTCTATAGAGAGGATGATTTGCAAACTTTAGGATTTCATTGATTATTTGTTTTCAATTTACAGAAACGCTTGAGAATTTGGAAAACAAGACCCCAGTAGATGTTATTGCTAACCACCCTTCAATATACATCATTATGAAAAACTCAATACCTCTTTTGTGCTCAACAGGCAAAGTCATCGTTTAAAACTTTTTTTAACACGTATTTGTTCTCTTATTTTAAGTTTAATATAATATTTTGTTGATTGTATTCTTGATTTTCTTTCTTGTTATTATTTAAGATAAAAATAAAGCCAAATGTATATATTTTTTGAGTTAGCTTACATTAATCGCATTCAAGTTTGAACATTTACGCACATAGTATGCTATATATAGTACACAGGTCAGAATTTATAGTAGATTTTGCGTTCATTGCTATGATATTATACTCAATTCTGAAATCCAAGATATTTTTGGGAGTCAAAACTTTTTTCTTTGATACAGAGGATCGTTCTTTTCAGATCTATGATTTTAAAACCGAGCTTAGGTAACTTTACTTCAAAATCATAACAAACATAGAAAGAAAATAATATTCCAAATGCCTTCAGAAAAATAATAAAAAGTAAGACATACAATGAAGTATATAAATGTGATAAAATTTGTACACAAAATTGGAGTAGGTAACGCTACGTAAAATATTCCTGCAAAAAGAATCATAATTTCTTTTGACATTACGAGGAAAGTGGCAATTGAAATTTTCATGTACTCAAAACTAATTCGTAATCGTATCTCAAGATGGCATTTTATGAAAGAAAAACATAATCTTAGCAGTTTAATTTGAAACGCGAATTGAATAAAACACAATGGTTACTTAAATATAAGTATATAATTTATCTAATCAAAAGTACCTTTATAATAATAATAATAATAATGCTGGACAATCCACACAGCATCATCTAGCCCCAAGCTAAGCAGAGCTTGTGTTATGGGTACTAGATGACTGATATACATAATACAATATTATTAAATAGATAGATATTTTTTATTATACATAGAAAACGACCTTTATTAAATAATAATATTTCAGCTCAATAATACAAATAAATTTAAACCTAAAAACACTTTTTACGTTAACATTTGAGCTATTACACAGAGGTAAGTACTATAGACGTAACCCATAGACTTGTAAACATAATACTTGTACGCCCTTGGCACGTGCACACCGTGCTGCTACCGTAGTGTGCGCATAGAAGCAATACAGGGCCCACGTCGGCCGCACTCACCCTGATTGAGTCACACGTTAAGGGATGAAACGTGTTTTTGCAACACAAACGAGGTTCGTAGTTAACCCGCTAACATTCATAATAAATACTACAGATGTTTAATATAATTTGGTATTTCCAACGAATTTACATTGTCTACTGCAATTTAGCAGACAATTGAGTGAAATTAGCGATTCCCAAAAGCAATCTGCATAAAATAAACGAAGATTGTTCATAATTGAACTTTACAATGATCCGTAAAAATTGAAGTCTGAAACCAACAAGTAAAATCGGAAATTATGCGTACGTTCGCTGAAAGAGCTTAATTTTTGGTTTCCAATAGACGCAGTTAATGAATGATAATAATATAAATGCGAACTTGGATGTTCGAATGTTTTGTTACCTTTTCATGCATAAAGTACTGAATGGATTCGTCTAAAATTTTTCAAAGATGTAGTTCTATATCTCACAATATTTTTTTATGGAAAATGCGTGCGAAGCTGCGAATAGAAGCTAGTATTTCATAATTTTATGCGGTGCGATATGCCTATACTAGAAAATATAAGGCATTCTCATAAAGTTAAAAAAAATGTATAATAATTTTCAGAAACTCTACAGTTATTATTACAGCTTTCGAAAAACCATTCAAAAATGTTTTTAACCAATCAAAATATTTTCTTTAACATTGAAGGTCCATAGAATATAAAAACTTAAACTACTATTATTAGTCAAAGAAAGAAATAAACACATACTAAGAAATTAAAACAATAAAATTATATTATATATATTTATTTTCAGAAACAGACATAAACTTCACACAACTACGCAATATATTTAACTCCTACAGCAAATTATTGAGACCATAAAATCGCAAACTAAAGAATTCTTTACGGATATGATCTTTAACTTCCGTCAAGCTAAAGTGTGGTCAATTTATAAATGAGTGGAAGTCATCAGTCACAGGATAGCGACGCAGTAAGTATTATACAGTAACGCAAAATAAAAGATAGAAATACTGAAAGACGAGTTAACTGATAAAACACTTGACACTTGACACACACAAGACTTGATGAAGTAATTAATAATGCTGGACAACCCACCAAACATAATCTAGCCCCAAGCTAAGCATAGCTAGTACTATGGGTACAGATGACTGATATACTTATAAAAATACTTATAGGTAAAGATATTTTTTGTCATAAAAAGAGAGCAAATGCCGTAGTACATCTCATATCTAATTATTATGATTTATATTAATCTACTTATAATAATTAAACCGTTGAAATACCACCGCCACACACTTGGGCGTGTTCTCTCACTTTGGGGTACAAAATGGCCCATTATTTATTTTCCATTCAGACGAGTGGTGCACTCTGCTTTTTAGAAAAGGGACAACTTGCCCGTAGGGGATTACCCGGGCGAGATTTTTCCTAATCCGGCTAATGCCGGATATTCATCAATGCAATAATCGGAACTAAAATCAACGAAGACATAAGATGAGAACCTAAGTGATTTGTATGATGTAAGCCTAATGGATACTGGTGTTATTCAAGTTATTTTAGCCGCACTACTGAGTGAAATAATAGATTTTTTTAAATGAAGTAGGTACTTTTAACTCAAGTCCCTTATATAAATAAGACAAAAAACGTACGTTACGTGTATAATTCTGGCCCTTTTTCGTTCTGAATTGACTAGATCAATTTGAATTTGTACATAAAACTGTAAGTTTCATAGAAAGCAGGAATAACAAGAATGTATGTATGGATTCTATGGAATCGTCAAAGGTCCATAAATCAATGCAAATGAACCTATCCGCTTGAACTGATTAATCAGACAGAACATAGTTTATGTGCTATTCTAGGTGTAGCTTGACTTAATACAATAATTATGTAATGTCACCCCAGTATTTTTGGCGAGAAGAAGTCACAAAGATCTATCTCTCCATCTTAGCCATCCAAACTTCTAGTGTGATGAAATTGAAGCTGTTTGGAAAGATTTAAAAGTACTCCTTAAAAAGTTCTCAACTTTTAATTTACTATTTCAGTACTATAAGACTATTAATTATCGGGTACTTATAGCGTAGTTTTAAGCTTTTAAGTTTGATTTTATATTGTTAAACAAGTCTAAAACTTTCCATTCCAAGTAAGTTTTAATTCTATAAAATTTAAAAGCTTTACTACTTTAAAAATTTGTTCATAGAAATAAAGTGTAACAAATGTGAGTGTTTACTAAATATACTGTGCGCCACTGTAGCCTGGGCACGAACGCTTGATATATTAGCCGAGCCACCTTCATGAAGTTTTTTTCAGAAAACTGTTCTGATAATGGATGGTTGCAGATTCAGTGTTATTCGCTGGAGCATCGAGATATTTCTGGTAAATTCTAAGCAGAAAAGGGAGTATAATTGGACATCTATTAAATATTATTGTCTTAGAAAATGGATGGTTGCAGATTCAGTGTTATTCGCTGGAGCATCGAGATATTTCTGGTAAATTCTAAGCGGAAGGGAGTATTATTTGACATCTACTAAATATTATCATCTTAGATAATCTACGTCTTAGATAATGGATGGTTGCAGATTAAGTGTTATTCGCTGGAGCATCGAGATATTTCTGGTAAATTCTAAGCAGAAAAAGGAGTATATTTGGACATCTTGTACGACACAGGCTAAACGATGAAAACAAATATACTCGTAAGTAATAAGACCAATATGTTTACCATTATGTTTAGTAGAAACATAAAATACGTTGTATAAAAAACTAAACTAATTTTCCCTACATCGATCAAAATCGAACCGGCGCCCCTTGCTAATTTATTTCTAGAAAATAAACAACCATAGTCCATAACACGTTTAATATTCCTTTAAGAACTATGTCACGCGAAACGTCGATCAGTCGATAGGTCGCGCGGTGAGTGCCGAGTCAATCGAATTTATTCAGTAATTTCCTCTTTCGTGACAACCTTTCAGAAGGTCTTACGAAATGTGCTCCTTAAATTAAATATTTCACTTGGAACTGTAGTTTGTTGGGAAATGGCGTGGAAATCAGCGTTAATTCAGGATATCACTTATTATTGCCTACTATTTTGTATTTTTTCTTAATCTTTCGTTTTTCTCAGTAGAATAAGGGAATAATAAAAAGGCATGAGAAAAAGTTTTCAGTTACCACATCTATTTCAATTAAAAATATATACATTAGAATAATTATATACAACAACATCGACAACATCAGCCTATATAGTCCACTGTTGGACATAGGCCTCCCCTAATGAGCGCCATATGTGGCATTATTCATCATTTGGGGGTTATTGCCCATAATCCCCACGCTGGGCATGCGGGTTGGGGATCGCAGTTCGGTGGAATTGTTCTACAGAGGGCGCTGCTGCCCGCCCTCGGTATGTTTCCCTTAGTCGCCTCTTACGACACCCACGGGAAGAGTTGGGGTGGTGCAATTCTATGCCAGCACCACACGGCATTATATACTTGTTCTAATTTATTACATCACATTACATTTATTACACATCGGATATCGGTGAGGGCTGATGCGGTGGAAGATTTGGCTGAGGATCTCAAGAGGTGCAAATATGCAGGTCTCGACAGAGGCTACACATATGGACGTCTGGAGACGAGACCCTAGGTCTGTGAGGTATCGTTAGCAACAGTAGATCGTTTGCAAGAATCTGCTATTAGCTCAACTGTTTCATTAGTGTCCCAATTTATGTGTTCTTTAATTGTGAATACAAAAATTGGAACGAATACATCCGGCAGAGAACTAAATCTAAAGACTTAGCTCAGAGAATAAGCAAACTAAAGTGGCAGTGGGCCGACCATATTTTGCGAAGAACCGATAACCGCTGCTGGGGTAAACGTGTTCTTGAGTGGAGACCGCGACTCGGTAAACGTTGTGTAGGTATATAGTAGGTATAACGTAGAGTACGTATGTCTTCCTGCCAGGTGGGATGACGATCTGCAAAAGACTGCTGGCAGATGCTGATGCGACAAGCTGAAGACAGGGCGCTATGGCGCTCATTAGGGAAGGCCTATGCCCTGTGGACTAACTAGGGCTGATTATGATGATGAAATTGGAACGCAATTTTTTCGTTATTAATAAAGGTAACAGACAAACAGTACATTATAGCTATATAGCCAAAATACTAAGCTAGCTTTCTATTTTTCTAAATTGCACATCTTGGCTCCATCTTTGTAACTACGGGTAAAAGTTTATGTTTACCCACGAGGGGTATATACTACACATGAAGGGAACTTCAAAGAACGCACACGCACTCGGTTACTTCATTTATTCATGTGCCCCAGAGGCTAACGACTTGAGGTCAGTAAACATCAGGCTTTAGTACCCAACAACCCTAACTTTACGGTGCTTAGTACAAGTAGCTAGCAACTACCATGTCTTACGGAGGTATGTGCTCTTTCGAGTATATTTAAATAGGTACATTTTAACTGACATATTTTACAGAACTTTTCTTAGATCTAAGCTTACTATATACTTAACTTGTGATAGATATTATATGATGTGTATGAGAATGTGATAAATATATAGAATACTTGCACAGCTAACTTTGACGACCGCTGTGGCGCGTTGGGCGGAGGTCAAGAGGCGAAGGACGCAGGAGGTCTGCAGATATTGTCTATGGTGTTCTGATCGTTTTCTTTATATAATAAAAATAAACAATCTAATTAATATATAATATACTGTGTACCTATATCAGTTACCCATAACACAAGATCTGCTTAGCTTGGGGCTGGATAATGCTCTGTGAATTGATCAGCATTATTATTTTATTTATTTTATTTTAACTAGGTATAACAGAAGATAAGTAGGTATCTTAGAAAGAGTCACAATCACAAGTACTACCTATAAAATAAATAAATATACCTACTCTTGTTTAATTTTTTGTACTTGAGTAAATAACCCCAACCGGTATTTAAGCCGTTTTTCGGTTCCTGAATCTATCGAAATCAAACAACAATAAAAGAAGTTCCTATTTATACAGAGATCCGTTGCGATCCCTTCGATGCGTGATCCAATCAGGAAGGGTCTGCAGTGTAATTAATTAGGCAAATAAAGTTTCAGGATTTACCGTTCCGGACATTGTAAATATTCAGGGGATAGTTTTGTAAAGAACAATGTTTGCAATGAAACTTTTTTGAATCCTTTTCAAAATGTTGAACGAACTATCGGTGTTATATTTTTGTTTATTGATTAATTATTGAGAGTGGGCTTGAGTGCGAAGGATTTAAATTTTTCTGCTCTCTAAAAGGGATAAAAGTAATGAAAAAGTGATTTGCCGCAAATGTAGCAATGCGTTCAATCACCAGCTCTCGGTTCAATATACTAAATAATTATCGTCTTAGATAATCTAGGGGTGGTACCTAAATTACAATTATTATTAGTTACTCTATAAAAAGAAAGATATATTATATGTAAATAGAGGAAAAAGAAGCTGTCATAGCCTATTTAGGTTTTTGGATACGACAGACCCGACAAATCCTCAACTAGATCGACAACGTAATTTAGTTTTTGTCGCGGAGATATTTGGTTATTCCTAAAGAGGTTTCATATCGAATGACCTAGTTTTATCCGTAAGCCGTTTCTTTATTCAATATATTACGGGTACGCCAAAATAAATTCAACATTTCAAATAGAAAATATATAACCAAGTAACTAATTAGCACACACACACTTTACACTTCTAAAATTCTAAGCCGTCTTCAGAAAGCCCAGAAGAAGAAGAATGCCCAAAATGCTGGTAGTATTGTGTAATTTTAATTTAATATTTAATATGTTTTTATTTGTAACTTTAATTTCTCTCGAATATGGACACATTTATTGCTGCATTACAATTTATTATTGTCTGATTGAACTGAATTGAATTGTCACGTTAAATTGAAATGCTAGTTTTTTGACAGAAATAGAAGTCAGCAGTTTCGTCAAACTGGGAAGTTCTTTTTATGCTCAAAACTATACAAAACCAGTTTAGTCACATTATTGGATTCATTATGAATTTAAGCGAAAAAACTACAAACCTAGTTTTTGAGACTGATGATTCCCTCTTAAAGGTCCTAACGCGAACAAATCAGCGCCCCGCCTTTTTATCATATTAATACATTGAACAAAGGAAATTCCAAATTTTTGTTAGCAGGTTTTGATTCTTACCATTTATATTTTGTATATTTTAGGCAGAGATACAAAATTGTGTTTTTGGCCACCAAACTCTACTTTCGCATATCAGACTAAACTATACAAAATAAGTGGAACTCATCACTCTCCCATGGCGATATTGGAGTATCGACAAGGGAATCAGCGATGGAATCCGCTCAGTCAACTTGATGGGCAAAAATATAAGTGTTTTGTCTGCAACATGCCTAAAATTAGTAACAGTGGCTTTAGAAAAACTAATAATAGGTGTGCTAAATGCCCAATTATAATTATGAAATTTCTTTTCTTCGATGTAATATTAAGATAATCTTGTCAAAAATCAAAACAAACTACATTCGCAATTAATCCGCTTACTTTCATAATGTCATTCGATATTATTACAGGGAACTCGTACAAACAACGAGAGCACAAACAGAAAATTGTTTTACTTACCTACGCTTTGTATTTTGTCTTTCAGTTCCAACGATATTACATTCCAACGAGAGAATATCGTCACATCATCAATTAAATAACCCATGTCGGAAAATACGAGAGCTTTTAGCTTGCTACGGCTTGCCACGCATTTGTGTTCGCTGACAACCTATGAGATCGCTAATGAACATCTGACAGAATTTCAATTTTAGAAGGCTGATATATTTTGTTGTCTATTGTTTTTTCTGATAGTAAATTGTACAACATTAACATCCATGTATTCAAAAATCAACTTTCTATTTTTTCTTTCTGTGTATATTGTTTTTACGTCTTAACGGCTGAAATAAGTACAAAAAAACTAAATAAATAGAAAATTGTATAGATTTTAATACTGTACCTCTATACTGTAAGAAAGTTCACAGTTCTCAATAACTAACTTCACCAATTGCCAGCCTTAACTACTATTAAAAAGATTCTAATGTTTGGCAAAAATATATTTCATTTCGGAAAGGAAAATGTCTACTTTCATACCAAGAAATTCGTGCAAATTACTTCAGATTTACTCCCATTTACGTATTTCCAGAAATATTTAAGCGTTTATGCACAATAATTTACTCCATCGCTTGAAACAACGATTTTTGAACAAAAAGGACACAGATCTAGTAATGGGCAGGAATAAAACAATATCATACTCCATTTTGTTGTAAGATAATTAGCCCGAGGCCACTGCGAGTAAGACAGGGCCACAATTTACGAGGGAACCCTGCTCCTTGTCACCGCTTAATGTTGCGCTTCATAGCCCTTAGCGCGATTTATGCCCTTAATCAAATGTTCTGGAGACAAAACTTTGAACATCAGGGTTAACCGAAAGTTATGCAAAAGATTGTATTGTTTATGATATACCTAACTTTCTTAAGCTGTTTTTCATAAAAAGAAGAGGATACAGGTAAATAATAAGTAAATAATAAAATAATATCAGTCTATATCATTATAGAGTCAATAACTAACTTTGGAAACTGGAAATTCTTTAAGATTTTACTTTCGATAACCTGTCATAATTTTAACACACTCGCATTGGCGCAGTGGGCGAAGGCCTGCCTATCACGTAGCTTCCTGCCACGGGATATATTTGTACGATCTGCAGATTTATTCTAAGTTCTGAGTGTTCTCGGTTCGTCTGTTTTCTGTGTACGTAATTAAATAAAATTGTGATTTTCATCGAATATGTCAAAAGGCCAGATTAATATCTCGATAAAGCTATGATTTGCTACTGTGACACAGGCATTTCACATGAGGTTAAAGTGTCTGTGGGTTAATCCATGTCGAGGTCTCTGGGCTAAACTTAATAACCCCGCTTTTTGCGTCGCTTCGGGTGTTAAAAGTATTTAATGTTATTTTTTTCAACGCCAGTCATTTGTTTCTTACAGTAAAATTAGTCATATCAAGAACTATCGTTTTTATTTGCATTCAAACTGCCTATTTCTTTTATTGTATGAAATAGAGTTGAAATTAGCATAAAAGCGGGTGGTTTGGTCACGCAGAGTCGGCGGTACCTTTTACAACGTTCTTAAGGCTTTCGTTTTATGTAAGGCGTGGACCTAAATAGTCACGAATCAGTACTTAGCTAATGACATTAAATTTACATCGACATCTTTGGCACAATAGGCCGTCTGAGACGCTAGGTTGCAGGTTCATTCCAGTACAAATGTAAGGTATAACAAATAAATTAAACCGACAATAATTTTTTTTTTTTGCTTAATATATAATTTCTGGGAGATTCTAGAAAGTAAATTCTTAGAGTCATCGCTTAGATAAATTTCAATGTGGTGAAAAACTCCTAATTATTCAATATTGACTTCTAACCTTTGTATAGAAACTTTCAACAGTAATGACTCTAATAATGTTAGCTGGTCTATTTCGTTAAGTAAAACAAAAAAAAATATTGGTTTAACATTTTTTAATGTTTGTTATATAACAAACATTTACACGTAAATAATACATTTTTACACACTCGTCGATAAATTTTAATTAATAGAAGATTTGTTACAGATCCCTAATTTTTGTGAAAATATTTTTTCGGAGCTTATTCAATTCAAATAAACAAACAATCAACATCAATCGAATCTTTCCTCTTTATATTATGAGTTCATCATCATCATCATCATCATCACCAGCCTATAATAGTCCACTGCTGGACATAGGCCTCCCCTAATGAGCGCCATAGATGGCATCATTATTTGGGGGTTATTGCCCATAATCCCCACGCTGGGCATGCGGGTTGGGGATCGCAGTTCGGTGTAGTTGTTCTGCAGAAGGCGCTGCTGCCCGCCCCCCGCTGTGTGTCCCTTAGTCGCCTCTTACGACACCCACGGGAAGAGTTGGGGTGGTGAAATTCTATGCCGGCGGCACCACACGGCAATGGCAAAATATTATGAGTTGTAAGCACTAAATAGAAAACTAAAACTCGACTAGGTACGTAAAATTATCGTTCATTGACTGAACTTATCTTTTTCTTTCGATACTTAGGTAGTCGGTGGCCTGTATTCCTTCATCATCATCATCATCAGCCTATGTTAGTCCACTGCTGGACATAGGCCTCCCCTAATGAGGATTAATTGTATTCCTTACTACCCTACGAACTCTAGCTATAAGTATGCGAGGGTTTGAGCCTCAGTGTCGCTCAAAGCGACTTTTACATAGTTGGGTTTTAGTTTTAACCATCTTTTTAGGGTTTTGCCATCGGTTGCAAAACCCTTATGAAATCGCTTTGGGTCTGTTTTGGGTTTTGAATCCTTAATATCTCAGAAACTACTGCAGCTATTGACTTGAAATTTGAAATAATAATACATTTTGTGCGCCCGCACATATTTATAGAAAAATAAATGAAAAATCAAAATGAAGATTTTCCATACAAATTTTGAAATCGAAATTTTAAATGGAACGTACAAAGTCGAAAGTGGTATCAAATGAAAGGTACTCGTTTGTAGATTTCAAAATAGTTTTTGAAATTTCGGTAGATTTCATACTTTTTAAAATATTTTGAAAATGGTCAAAAAAATTACCGTTCCCCCCCCCTATCTCCGAAGATTGCAGAGCGATCGACGTGATATGTAGCAAGTGTTTGTAGGTATTGATCTATATTTTATAGGAAAAATATAGAGAAGTCTGTGAAAATAATACTTTTTGAAATATGGTCAAAAAAGGGCGGGAAAAATTTCTAAAGGGGTGACCACCCCCCCGAGTTGGGTATCAAATGAAAGGTATTGGTTTGTACATTCTAATGCAGTTTTTGAAATTTCGATAAATTTTATACTTTTTGATATATTTTGAAAAAGGTCGAAAAATTGACCGGTACCCCCCCTCTATCTCCGAAGATTGCAGAACGATCGATTTGATATGTACCAAGTTTTTGTAGGTATTAATCTATATTTTACAGGAAAAATATAAAGAAATCTGTAAAAATAATACTTTTTGAAATATGGTCAAAAAAGGGCGGGAAAAATTTCTAAAGGGGTGACTACCCCACCGAGTTGGGTATCAAATGAAAGGTATCAGTTTGTACATTTTAATGCAGTTTTTGAAATTTCGATAGGTTTTATACTTTTCGAAATATTTTGAAAAAGGTCGAAAATTTGACCGTTCCCCCCCCTCTATCTCCGAAGATAGCAGAGTGATCTATATAAAATGTACTAAGCGTTTGTAGATATAGGTCTATATTTTACAGGAAAAATATAGAGAAGTCTGTAAAAACAATACTTTTCGAAATATGGTCAAAAAACTAATTTTCATACAATGGGGGCTATTTCATTGAGAGCAATATCAAATCAAAGGTATGGATTTCGACAATTCAAAACAGGTTTTAAAAATCGTCTAAGTTTCATACTTAGTGAAATACGTAGAAAAAAGTCGAAAAAATAATTGTAGGTACCAACCCACTTACCTACCCACTAATCTCTGTAGTAACTGTAATAGTAGGTAGTTCCACAGCGCCACAAACCGTTGTTCTCAAAATTTTAAAGTCCATACTCAATGTATTCCACTGCGCTCGAAGAATATTTAGATAATAAGATTATTAAATTCATGAATTCCACCGTGCTCCAAAAAAATATGAGAAGAGTAATGTATCCTGGATAATCCACACAACATCATTTAGCGACAAGCTAAGCAAGCTTGTGTAATTCGTACTACTACGATATCTGTTATACTTAATAAAGTATATATAAGTATCACATTAGATGATTTATTTTTGTGTATCTACGTAGAAAAGGACTAGAACACTCGAACAAATAATCTGCAGATCTTACAAATATTAGTCCCGAGGCGGGAATCAAACCGCAACCTCCTGCGTTGTAAGCCCACCGCGCTAACAGGTCGTCAATATACGTACCTACCTAAACGACAAAAGTTCAAAACCCTCGGCGCGCGAGTTACACTCGCACTTGTCGTACTTGTTTCACATGTTAATACAATTTATAAAAATGTAAACTTGAGAAAGACATTCTGGAAAGTACAAACAAAGGCAACGATGCCATATACGAATATATTTACTAATATTGAAATTATTGACCCCATTTTGGCCCTGCTATCGATAGACTCCATTTTTATCCAGCGAACTCGAACTAGTAGTTTCGCCTCTACGTTGGAACTAAGAATTGGTCACATTAGTCTAAAGGAAATAAAGCACTTTGATTTTTTGATTGGGTGCCAACCTCATAAACTACGTTGGTAGTCAGGTAGAAAAAAAATTAGAGAGGAGATAGAATGAATGATACACTCACAAATACATCTGAATAGACCAGCAGACATCATTAAAGCAGATTTATATTCACAGACATAAAATATGAAAGTATTTCGAATATATGAATAGCATTTTCATAAAAACTCAGCCTCTTCACATGCATTGTCGTTGGAGTTTTTATAACGTCGGTCTGTTGTAATTGTGTTATTTCGATTTAAGTGGCCGTTGTTTGGGTCTAGGTAGTTTGCATAATCTTATTTGCTTATAAAATCTTGTTTTTCAGAGGATCAACAGCCTTTTAAAAGTTAAAGTGACCTAGGTTTTGTAAAAGGTTTAATAGAGTATTTTGGTTTAACTAATCTCACTCTAAATACAACTAAATAGAGGGATTTTTCTGTCTTTTAAATCAATTGGATATAATTTTCAACGTATAAAAGCAAATTTTAGTAGCATATTGACCGTCTTCATTTTCACAATTAAAGGCAATATTTTAATTTATTAAGACCACCCACGAGTGCTACGCATACCTATTTTATTTATATGTAACGTCCACCTGTAAAAAAAGCTGGGCGGTGACTATATTTTCATTGATCTTAAGTACGTACCTATTACCTAAGCCGAAGACAGGGCGCTATGGCGCTCATTAGGGGAGGCCTATGTCCAGCAGTGGACTAACATAGGCTGATGATGATGATAATGACGTACCTATTTTATATATAGGTTTTGCATTTGGGTTACCTAGAATTGTGTCAGCCCAATTATAGAGGTAACCCAAATGCAAATGAGGTAATAATATCCAGATACATAAAGATCTACGAGTATTAATGTTAACCACTTGTTCTATTCAAGAAATATTATTTCACAAGAAAATTTAAGAGGCTTTCAGACTCAAGCTGACTAAAGACTTGGAGACAGGGGTCGGACGATTTGCTTCACATGCTCAGGATAAGGATGCGCTTTGTAAAGCCAAGAGGGATTTGAGTTCTTATGTCAACTTATAGTTTTTGAAAATAGAAATGTAGAAAGTTTTTTTTTTCTTCGGAAACCTTTTGCGAAAATGATACTCTTGGTCAGTTTTGTTACTCTGGCTTAGCACAACCACAGTGTTATTTCGATAAATATAGTAAAAAATAACTCCATATAAAACAAAATTTTGGAAGAATTATCTATGTCTATACTAATCTATACTAATATTATAAAGAGGAAAGACTTTGTTTGTTTGAATTGAATAGGCTCCGAAACTACTGGATCGATTTGAAAAATTCTTTCACATTAGGATTCTAAATTTTCCGTGATGAACATAGGCTATAGAATATTTTCAATAAAGTTAGGGTTCCGTAAGAAAACTTCAATTTTTGCTAAATACCCGTGCGAAGCCGGAGCGGACCGCTAGTGTAGCTTTATAAGTATGTAATATCACAAGGTTAAAAAATATGTTGTAGGTCTATGATGTACTTTGACATTGTTGATAAGGGGTTGATAATGATAAAGTGATATATGGAAAATTACCGAACGACACGGTGTTTGATTGCAGACTGGATTTATTGATATGCGTAGTACAGTGCGCGTCACATATAAGTACCCCCCTATCTCAACGTATTTGGGACACAATAGTGGTTATTGTTGGGAATTTCAGACTTTGAGTGTTATGGGTGGGTGGTTCAATTCTGAGCGGCGGTGTGATAAATTTTTGCATATGAAAATTTGTGACAAGTTATAAGTGAATTAGAAGTAGTCGAAAATATTTTGTAGACAAGGGGGGTACTTAATTATGACGCGCACTCTACATAAATCCATGATTACAGCTAACGCTGTGTCGTACTCTGGCTTCATCTTCATAATCTTCAGCCAATATCAGTCCACTGGTGGACATAGGCCTCCCCTAATAAACGCCATAGACGCTTGTACTCCGTTTAGAACGCAATTATTATCAACTAGCGGCCCGCCCCGGCTTCGCACGGGTATTAAACAAAAATTTCAGAAATTATACACACTAAAACGATGGGTTTCACAGTTTTCATACGGATCTTTACTTTTTTTAACAGCATTGGGGTTTTTGACATTGACTCGACATTCCAAAACTGACACTGGCCGTAGAGAAAAAGCAAGCACCGTGCGCTATACAACCTCTTTTTCTATTCTGACGCGCCATAATAGAAAAAGAGGTTGAATATACAGCCCACGGTTCAATTATTGAATTTTTCATGCGGATCCCTAACTTTTTTGAAAATATTATATAGCCTATGTTCATCACGGAAAATTAAGGATTCTAATGGTGAAAGAATTTTTTAACTCGGTCCAGTAGTTTCGGAGCCTATTCAATTCAAACAAACTAACAAACAAACAAACAAACAAACATACAAACAAACAAACAATCAAATCTTACCTCTTTATAATATTAGTATAGATTTAAGCTGGCCTACGTATGTCTCTAACTATAAACATAATGTGTGGTTGAGCCCGTAAATAGTGCTATCCAACTTTGTATCTGTAGAACATTATGGAAATTAAATAAAATCCCAAAAAAAATCGATTTCGGCGGGACTTGAACCCACAGCTCTTATCAGTACAGGAAGACTTACGCACTATAATAACAAAAACATTTCATTTCTTGCCATAATAAAATAATAAATTTGGCATAAAGCTAAATAGCACTAAATATTTTGTTTTTTTTTTCACAAAATAACCAAAACTAACTTTTATTCCAATACATTCCACAGGTTTTATTATAAAGCTACAGCAAAACAATCATTTACCCTAAATAACCTTGCAAGCGTGAATTAACTTAATCCAACGAAGAATCAACCCAACACGAGTTCCTCGTTATTACACCAACGAACAATAAGGAAGAAACTGACTGTGTGTTCAACAAGATTAACTCTCAGCCGATCAATAACATCACAAACATTTCCTTTCGCCATTGTTTAAGCTAGAGGTATAATCAGGTGCTTACTCGTGAAAATAATTCTGATCGATTTGAATTGCAACGCACCTTCTGATTCAATGAGATTGCATTGAATCAGAAGGTGCGTTGCAATTCAAATCGATCAGAATTATTTTCACACCTTCTGATTCAATGCAATCTCATTGAATCAGAAGGTTTTTAGGTCGGCATGTCTTGGAAATAAGACAGGTTGTCACCGAAACAAAATCAATGTAATATACATTATAAATATGAGTTACCTATAGTATTTGTACAGATCGTTTTTAAAATGATGATATTTTCGCTGAAAGCAGCACTATGAATAGAATTGTGTATTTTTTCGTGAAAGAGAAATGCAATGTGCATTTCTAAAATAATCACTTGAAATTCTAATCTAGTAAAATTTCAAGTGAATATAGCATCTTTTTACGGTTCATGAGATGTAGCTCGCTGACGGAAGGACAAACGGACAGACAGCAGAGGCTTATTGATAATCGACTGTCTTCACCCTTTACATACAGAACTCTAAAACAGTGGTCGAAATAAATATTATTCCATTCACTGCTAAACTCTGCCATATCAAGTTTACAATTCAAATAGATATCGCAATTCACCAGAATAAGCACGTTATTTCCGAGAAAGCTCTTAAACTCTTCATCCCTTCACCGGCTGTCAGCCCGGATGGTATTTAACAATGGCTTATGACTTCTCGTCAACCAAATGGAAGACAACACTTTAATGAAAACGTCACATTCACTGAGCCGCGACGTTTTCGCTCATCAAAGAAAGTTGACGACGGGTTGGATAATGTTGGCAGAATGACGCTTTATGTCTGGCTCATCGTCACCTGAATTTGTGCGATGTTTTAAGTTTTTTTTTGTATATTGCGATTCTTTGTTAAGAATTGAATCTGACTGAAATTTTAATCTGGAATTTCAGGTTTACATTTCAGATTTCAATAATTTCATTTCTTTTGGCTAACAAAATAAGCACTTAGACAAAACAAATTTCAGTTAATTATTATAAAATTTATAATAATTATTCAGTTAATTATTACCCATAACACAAGCTCTGCTTAGCTTGGGGCTAGATGATGCTGTGTGGATTGTCCAGCATTATTATTATTATACCACTTCATTTAATTATTTATCTCGTTAAAAAATACATTTTTTACTATAGAAAATACAACAAAATTATTATAAAATAACTCTACAGTAAAAAATATATCAAAACGGTGGATCACCGACCGCGAAGCTAGGCTCAAGCAGTCGGTGACTAGGGCTGCAGAGAGAGGAACTTCCTGACGATACGCGCAGAGTCCAGGAGTACCGCCTTTTGGATCTGACCCTTGATCCAACTTCCTAACGAGAGTCTCTTGAGATATTGGTCGAGACTCTTCGCTATTACACCATTAACTGAAACGACTATCGGGACGATGGTCGCTGAATCAACATCCCACATGCCGACAACCTCATTAGCTAAGTCAAGATATTTGCTAAGTTTATCTTTCTCAGCTTTAACGAGGTTACCATCATGTGGTATGGTGACATCAGCGAGCACCGCCTTCCGTTCTAACCGATCTATCAATACAATATCAGGCTTATTCGCGAGAATAGTCCTGTCAGTAATGATAGATCGGTCCCAATAGAGCGTGGCACGGCTATTTTCGAGAACTGGCGCAGGTATATACTTATAGTACGGGACTTCCGGACCAGTAAGGCCGTATCGGAGAGCAAGTTGCTGGTGTATAATTTTGGCTACTTGGTTGTGTCTATGCAAGTATTGAGAATTAGCAAGATGCGAACAACCCGAAAGTATATGACGTAGGGTCTCCCCAGGGAGATGACACGCTCGACAAATATCGATTGTGCCATCTTTAATGATATACTTTCGGTAGTTGTTGGTCTTTACTACCTCATCCATAATTGCAAAGACAAAACCTTCAGTTTCCCCAAAGAGGTCACCGAAGCGTAGCCAGTTTACCGAACTTAGGAGATCTACATCAGGTCCTGTGAGGACCTTATAAAATCTCCCATGCAATTCTTTGCTCTCCCATATTGCTTTCCTGTCCTGAACGCTCATCACCATAGGTTTCCGCCAGTTCTCGTTAGACAAGGAGAGGGGGGTTAGGTTCTTATCAACTGCAACCACATCGCGATGCATCTGGTATTCGGCATGAAGGAAATGATTTGTGAGATTGCATACTTCACGGTTGTGTAGGGTTTTGGCGTTTAGAAAACCACGACCACCACATTTCCGTGGTATATACAATCTCATTACCGAAGACCGCGGGTGATGCATGCGATGAATGGTTAAGAGTTGACGAACTCTACAGTCCAAGGCATCTAGTTCAGTCTGAGTCCATCTCAGTATGCCAAAAGTATAAGTAAGTAGTGGCATAACCCAAGCGTTAAAGGCACGCACTTTGTTGCCTCCTGACAAAAGGCTATTTAACACTGTTTTAAGGCGACAAAAGAAGCGCTCCTTCACCGATTGTTTTATGTCCACGTCTACTATACCTAACCCTTCTGGCATACCAAGGTACTTGTATGTATCACCCTCCGAAAGAGATTTGAGGGACATTATCTCTGAAAGCTGTAAATTACAAGAATTTACAACCTTCCCTCGCAGTATTTGTATGACCGCACACTTATCAACACCGAATTCCATTTTAATAGCACTACTGAATATTTGCGTAATATTCAGGAGGGCCATTAACTTTGTCTTATTCGGCGAGAATAGTTTGAGGTCATCCATATACAACAAGTGAGAAATGACTTCACCACCTCTCCGGAGGGAATAGCCTATTCCTGAATCTTTCAGTAGAGTACTGAGTGGATTCAGAGCTAAGCAGAACCACAAGGGACTCAGACTGTCGCCCTGGAATATACCCCGCTCTATCCTTATCAGATCATTGGTAGTAGGCGGATCTGTTCGGCTACCTGGATGACGAAGAACTGTGGTCCACTGCCTCATACAAGAACCCAAGAATGATCTTAGAGTAGTATCTATTTTATACAACTCTAAGACCCTCTCAAGCCAAGTATGAGGTACCGAATCATAGGCCTTCTTATAGTCTATCCATGCAGCCGACAAGTTCCCTCTCCCACGTTTGACCTGTTGATTAATCGCCATGTCAATGAGGAGGAGCTCCTTAGTACCACGGGACCCAACCCTACACCCATTCTGAGAAGGTGCCAAAATATTATTCCTAACAATATGTGTGTTAATTTTTGTAGTCAGAATGGATGTAAGCAGCTTGTAGATAGTGGGTAAGCATGTTATGGGTCTGTAATTCTTTGGTTCCGTAGTACTACCAGACTTATGGAGCAGGAAAGTTATACCATTCGTCATAAAATGTGGGAGTGACCCCATCTCAATTGCTTCTTGGAATTGTGCGGCTAGAACCGAGTGTGAGCATCGAAACCATTTTAACCAAAAGTTATGCAATCCGTCTAGGCCAGGACTTTTCCAGTTTTGGGTCAAACGGACTGCATTACTTACATCTATTGTAAAGATGGTTATAGGGTCCATGGTTTCGATGTTTTCACACTCAGCATTTACCACATTCATCCAATCCGCTTCCGTGTGCTCGACAGGTATTGACCAGATATCTTGCCAAAAATTATTTCCGGTTTCGACATCTGGTACTTGACCGTCGGACACACGTAGAGTGGGTTTCTCCCAATCGCGGTAAACTTTCCTTTGGTCACTTTGAAAGATGCGATTCTGCCAAAATCTGTCACCTCGCTTTTTATACCTTTTTATTCGGCTTGCCCAAGCATAGACTTTTTGCTTTAGGTAGTCTATGCGCTCTGTGCTACAGGCTAAATAGTCCTGAGGTTGTACTTCAGTACCCTCAAAAGATATATACCCTCAATAACATATTTATTTCTTTTTTATAATAATTAACTGTATAAAATTTGACTTGTCTAAGTGCTTATTTTGTAAGCCTAAAGAAATAAAGTTATTGAATCTGAATCTGAATCTGAATCTGAATCTGAATCTGAATCTGAAAAGCCTGGGTCACAAAGCGCATAACCCGAGGTCTATGGTTGCCCTCCCTAAAGCAAATGAGCTTAGCTATAATGGTTCTGAACCTACTGATACGCCTCTCTATTCTTTGTTGCCAAGAGGGGGTGTTGCTAGCTTGACGCGGAGCACGGGTATTGTCCGGAAACTTTACTTGCGCTATGCGGCAAGCTGCTATAGCCCCACAATAAAGAATAGAGTGCGTATCAGTAAGATCACTACTAGTCAGTAGATAGGGGGCTAGTAGTGGGTTCAAAGCCCCCACTACAGCTAAAGCACGTCTATGGGTGGGGAAGCGAGGGAGACGTGGCCTAACATTCGAATTCCGATAATTTAGAATCGCATCATCCAAAATCCTCCTCATTTGCTCATTATTTTGGGTACTTACCTCAATGTTCTCGTGGTTGACCTCTTCCACAGCGTAATCAGGTTGGGATATTATATTAACTTGTTGTTGGTTTGTTATTTGTCGCTGTGGCGGTGTAACACGCTGGTTACACTGTGAATGGTCCACCACGGGAGCACTGAGCACCTCACGTCGGAGCTGATCAAGTACGGTATCATCTAACATTTTTGAACGTTGGATGACCCGTATCTGATCTGATAGTCGTTGCACGTTGACGTCGAGTGTAGGTTCAAGGGCCTGAAACAATGGCAGTATCTTAGAGCGGTACGCGGTCAGGTTAGTTCCACCCTCTGTTGCCCTATAATATGCGCGCATGACGTTCTTATTGTTTTCTTGAGTCCATCGCATGCGCCGCACTCTTCCATCAGCGACGGGGGCCGGTCGTGGGGCTGTGCGCCCTGTAGGTCCCAAGCCAGCTGACAGAGGGGGTCGGCCTCGCCGTACAGGTGTTCGCGGCGGTCGAGGCGACTTCTGCAGTTCGTTTTCGCTGCTCAACACATCACTCGTCTCTGGCGGCGTTTGAAAATCCTCTTCATCTGAGGACGAGGATGTGGAGCTAGCATCAGAGGCGAACTGCGGTGGTGGTGATTTGAGCGCTCTTTGTGCCGCCCTTGCTCGTGCTCTTGTAAGCATTTATTTTATTTATTTACATGGTTATTACTGTTTTTTTTTCATAAAAACGTAAATAAATTGAAAAAATCCTTATAAAGACCTATTATTATTATTATTATTATAAAAAAATATATAATGTAGTTATTCATTTCTCTTCGCTTAATTTTTTTTTTGTCGTTAATATAGTAAAGGTAAGATAGAAAGACAGTAAAGGTAAGGAAGTATATTTCGTATTTATCACCTATGCTCTTTCATTTATTACACACACAACACACCAACAAAATATTACAGAGTGTATCAACTATCCATAGGTGGAATCAGTTGGGTCCGAATTCAAGTCAAGAAACTTTATGTGCGACCCAAACGGATCACTTAGAACGATTTATTTTAGAATATATGAACCTATTCCCACTTTGAAACTTGTCTTTAAAACTACGTAAAGCACGTAGACTCCCACACGGTTGATTCTGTCGATAAAATCACGGATGTAGCCTTGCACGTCTGGCTCATTTTATTTAAATAGACTAAGAATAGAGTGTTATCCTGATAGGCAGGTGGATAGGCAAGTGATTTAGGGCGCATTTGTCCAGTTAGATAGTGAAGCAGTTAAATTATCAGCCAATCAGATAGAAACAGTCGAGTTTTGTCACGCGACGCGTTTAAAGACTACCAATTGCTTAGATAAGGCAAGGCTGTTGTTTTTGTTGTGTGCGTAAAATACCCTTAATGCATGTCTGTTTCGTCACTAGTATAGAGATGTACATAAAACAACAAATCGTATATTTTAAAACATTTCATTTATCACTACGTTTTTGAAGAAGCAGACCCTTAGTTTAATTTAAAATTTAACCGAATCTCTTCAAGAGAGTGAATACGTGTCTTCTATATCTTCATGATACACCGTCGACAAATCTTCACAAAAATTTACATTCTAGTAACTTATTTATTTTTATTTATTGTTTGAACGTAATCACTCTATTGCATTGGGTGTGCCCGTAACGATAAAAATTCATTTTTACAAAAAAAAAAAGACCGTAATACCGTAATCTAAACAGTTCGAATCTATCTTACGGTCAATAACAGATTTACATTTTATAACAAAATATATATTTTTTCCTCTTGATACACCTATTTATAAATTAAAGGAGTCTATTATCAATTTAGAGAGTATAATCTGTATATGCAGGTTCTAAATTTAGAGTTTAATTTAAAATGTAGGCGGTTAGTTTGCTTTCCGCTCGAGTTTTCGATTAAACTTGCGAGTATGCGAGGAAATTAAAACAAGATTTGACTCAAAGTGCGCGTATCCGAACCGCAAAACCGGTATTTCTCGTGTAAAATAGAGTAAAAGCAATTCTGGCCTTTATTCAGAACTACTACGCTCACGTTTGAATAAAACAGAGAGGTTTATACCACAAAATATTTTTATGAATAGAAAATGAAGTTCTACTGAACATGAAGTTTTATCAAACCAACGAACTTTAATATAAGTAGATATAGAGGAATCCCCAAGTAGGAAAACTGAATCGAGTTTAAAGTAAATCAACACCTAACGCAGCCTAAAACAATTTTAATGCTCTCTCTTTCTACGATTTAATTTCCTCCAATTCTTCGCCATAAAATAATTTTATAAAACAACCACACAACAATTCTAAAATTGACTCTTTGCTCTCTAGATTTTAGGATTGCTTCAAACTTATATACAATAATAAGTTTGAATTAAAATAACAAAACAGTAAACTCCATAACATTTCATTATCTTGTGTGTTAAAAGTGTTTGGTGGAATGCAAACTAATTTGACATTTCAAGCTGCAATAACAAATTCAAACATAAATCCAGGTTGGCTATACTGGACACAGGAATCAAGACGATTTGTTCAGCGAAATCCTTTGTAATGATCTTTCTCCTATCAATGTTGTGCGCAGGCTATGCAGGCATCTAGCCATAAAAAAGATTAGCAAAACTTATACGGTTATCGAAATTTTTAAAAAATTAGTAAAATTCTGTAGATTTATATCAATTATAAAAGATTTAACTGCTTTATTTATTTGCTTGATTCATGTAAAATAATTCATTTTAAAATCAGAAGGCTTTGATATAAAAATGGGACATCAACGCTTACTTTACCTAGGAATTTTCTAAAACTGGAATATCAATATATAGACGACCGTCAATAGCTAAGTTTCATTCACGCGCTTTAAATACTCAAGCTCAGCTCAGGAATGAACCTATACTTAGATCACCATTCGCCATTGTTCCCCCAGTGGAAATTCTATTTTTAAAATTATCTACCTTAGTACTCCAGCGAAATCTTTATAGGCTGAGAAAAATAACCATTGATAAATCACCCCTTTATAAATATGTTCTCACGGTGCACCATCAAGTGATGATAAAAATATTAGGTAGTAATCCTCACTGTTTATACAATCCCCCTTTGTTAATATCAAAAACAAGGATTGATTAATAATAACGACTATTTTCTAGATTATACCTACAGTTAATGTCATTTATAAAATGGGATATTTACCATGGTTTGAGTTTTGTCTTTTTGTGATAATCATGGCGCATTAAAATATGTCAAAATATTGGTTTACTCAAATCATGTTACCTAAATATCCCGTCTTAAATGGCTTTAGTATTATTTTTAATACCAGTGATCTTGTACACGCACATAATACCTCTACAATCTGGACTTAGATTTCAGATTAGTGTTCTTCGAAAGAGTGTTAGATGTTTTCCGAGGCGGGTCCGGCTAAGCATTTACAACTCTTTGGTAAAATCTCACCTTACTTACCTTATAGAAATATGGGGAAATGCACCAAACTATAAACTAAATGAGCTACAAAGATTACAGAACAAAATTATTAAAATTCTATTTCACTATCCATATCTAACACCTACAGTTAAAATCTATAAAGTAACTAAATTAATGAACATTAAACAACTATATATTTATACAACCTGTTTACTTATACGTAAGATCCTTAACAAAACCATTCATACAAATATCACATTAATCAAAAAAAAGCCAATTACATAGTAAATACAGTAGACGAAGAGCTGACCATCTAGTTTTACCTACATTAAGGACTCGACAGGGTAAAAAGACGATTACTTTCGAAGGTGCCGAATTCTATAACGGGCTACCTGAAGACATTAAAGGTGCTGGAAGTTTTGGCGTTTATAAATAGAAATTGTACAGATATATGTATATCAGAAAATGTAACACTAACAATAAACTAAATTAAAAGACGAAAAATAACATAATATTATAACTTAGCTTAAGTTTCTCATGTAAGTAACATATTTGTTGTAAATGAGAAATAAAGATCTTTGAACTGAGATTATCCAGGTTTTAGGAATTCGATAACTTTATTTCTTTCTCAAAAAATTACTTTGACATATGAAATTTTATCCCGTAAATTATTTTAACATTAGAATTAGGATGTTTTGATTTTCTCTTCCCATATTTTTTTTGTCCACATACTTTTAAGGCTCGGTGACGCCGTTTGATTATGTCCATCAGCATTTATTTATTTATACCAAGCTATCTCATTGGATACGCACCGGTGGTGCTTAAAATTATTCAAGGCTATTGTTGTCCCGACGTGTCCAGGGCTAATGCACGTCTGTTGTTCGCTGTCAGTAAACGAGGCGTAGGGAGGTATGTTGTACGGTATGTTGAGATTTATATAATTATCGTTAACGGATTCTAATTATAACATATCCCAGAATCAACCTGCAAAGTACCATCGCATTGTACTTTCGTAGAACATTCTACGAAATTTCGTAGACTATGCTACGAAATGTCGTAGCACAACATCTACGAAATGCACTACAGCGCGCTGTTGTGCATACTCGACTTATTGAACTATTTTATAAATATAATGTAAGCGGGTTAACTACGAACCTAGTTTATGTTGAAAAATCACCGACGTTTCACCCTTTGACCAGGATGAGTGCTCTAGATTTATTAAAATAAATCTATAACTTGAATGCCACGATTATCACATTAAGTATACTTGATCACCGTACTTGAACCCCGCGAATGCCTCAAAATTGACATATTATGCAAAATTTTGTACATTAGAAGCCATTCGACGCCTTGTTACTTTGTTTCGTTTTACCCATTAAGCCAAACATAAAATCTAGATCTAAATATACATAATCAGAAGAAAAAACACAGACATAAAAAGGTAAAAAAGGACCTTTGTATGAAAACCAGCGTAGCATTCGGCTATGCCCAAATGGTTGGAAACCGGTTTTCAGATTGATCACGGGCGTGGAGGGCATTATATACCCTGCTGGAACATAATAGAGTTTTTACATCATCAAGTGGGATATGCTATGAATGGCCCTGGTAACTATGGTTATGAAACGAAACCATGAAACTGAAAAATCACGCCAGCACGAAAATCACTTTATACCTACGTATAAAATTTAATTTGCGAGAAAACTGAAAAGTTCCCAGTTGTGTGAGTAAAAGTTGATTATTTATGGAAACGGCTTTTGGCAGTTACTTCTTTACGAGGTCATTATGGGTACCATTAAAGGTATGATTAGAAGGGTCGTGTTTTGGGCAGTTTGTTTAAGCACATCAACTTTTCGCAAACGGGGTGGTGCTTAGATTAAATATGGGCTGTTCTGATGCAGTGTTGTTTTTATGCAAATTAGATTGAAAGAGTCAGTTTGCTTTTATGTTCACTAAAGAATGAATGTTTGTGTTCAAATTGTGTAAAGATGTTAATTTTATTTGATTGATGTGTTTCATGGTGAGAGACATTATATTTTAATAAGTGACAAGTCTAAAAATTTTGTGTTACTATCGTTCAATCTATATGAATGTATTCCATATTTCCAAAGACTATTTTATTTTAGGTAGTTTGGAAATAAACAAGAAATGCAAGTGATGTGGTAGATATTTCCAAAACTGTAGAACAGAAATGCGAGTAGGTATACCGTAGTTTTCTGCGCGTTTAGCCCCTCATAATGATCTGGGGCCTTAGCACGTCTGCAACCGGTCTATTGAAAACTGCCGAAAATAATAAATATCTAGCTTAATAAATAATGACCGACAATCCACATAGAACCATCTAGCCCCAAGCTAAGCAGAGCTTGTGTTATAGATGGGATGATTTATATACATAATACAATATTTTCATTTAAGAACTTTTGTATCATATATTGAAAACGACCAGAACACCCGGAACAAATATCTGCAGATCATACACACATTAGTCAGCGGGCATCGAATCTGCAACCTCCTGGATCGCAGGCGGACCTTCGCCCACCGCGCAACACCTTCGTCAAATGCGTTTCCGATCCCTATTGACAAGGCATCCCATGCATGAATTCATTCATGAACTAGCTAGTAAAGTCTAAACCACCACAAAACTCTCGTCTATCCTAATTAGACCAAAGAGTACGGGACAGCGCCTCGCAAATGGAGTGAAAAGAAAAAACCACGCACTCGAGAACAATACGGCTGTGTTTACTGAATACCTACCCCATTTGTCTTTCTGTCTAATCTTCCGTGATGACGATGTTGTTTTGCGATTTACGCTCTCATTTGCAATAAGTGGGGAAGAGTTCTGCTGGTCCATTTGCATATTAACTTTGCAGGAAATAGCTTCGCTAAACTTATGGGAATGAATTAAAATATCTTTGTGTTACTTTGTGTCCATTTGAGTGTTGTGACAACAATGTTTATTTGATGAAGCTGTTGAAATAGTAGGTTGTTGGCTCAGTGCAAATTTGTCATCCTGTTTTAATAAAGTACTATTAAAATCAAGTTATTCAAAATCATTATTTTACCAACACCGGATCGTGGTACACAAACTACGGGAGTACGCAGCAGTGAGTAAAATCCGGCTGTAATTATGACGATTTTGCTGAGGTCTAATACGTAATTAAAATTAGTATAAAATGCTGAATACTACAGTCTGATAAATTTAAAATTACACAGTGCGTGATTTGACATGCACTTTTCTTTTTTGATATTCAGTTAATATTTTAAAGAAAATGAAGGTAATAATGTTTTCGCAGAAAGAGAATAATACGCTTGTCATCATTTTCTATACCAAGAATCGGTGAAAAACATTTTCTTGGTTTTCGTTCAGGTTTGTTTGACTACATTAGTAAAATATAATATCTGAACTGAATAAAACGTTTTTGAGCTCTCGACTGATTTACCTGAAATTAAAAAGCTAATAATACTAAAAACAGTATCATTAGAAATGTTGAATATTTGCGGTTCCTTTGTTGCAATATTAAAGCCATTTTAAAACGTGACTTCATGTCAAAAGCAGCGAAATTGCTTCGCTTTAAAATTAACTTCCGGTGAGCCTTTCAAAAAGGAACTACCTACCTAATTATCTTCAAAAATCAGCATCTTTCATCTTCATGTTCGGAAACAAAATTATTACCGAACAAAACGACTTCCTATGAAGGCCGAGGTACTTCGGATCGCTGAGCCATAGGAGTAAATTAGATTTTATCAAACAAGGGAAGGCTCTCTAAAATAATTAGCTACCACTTAAAAAGAGATCAAGAACCTTTGTCAATTAAAAGGAAAAAGAAAACAGCAAAGTCTGGCTACCGTCGAGTGGCTCTTGTTTTAGAACCGTGCCCTATCTTACTAGAGACGAGGGGACATCTAGCTGTATGTGAATATACTCATTGTGCATTGTGCCTGCATACCAGTTTTGTTTCACGTGTTGTACATCGTCTGTCTGTCTGAGTATCTGTGAAAACCTTTTTAGGGTTTTGAGATCGGTTTCGAAACCATTTAACACACACATCTACTTACTTTTTGTGTTATGGCTTAGGATTTTTTTTCATAAATACAAAAATATTTTTGACTACTTCATACGGATCTTTAACTTTATTTAAAATATTCCAGCGCCTAACTCAGGCGACCCTAAGAGGTAAATATGGATTCTCAAGGTCAATTATATCCACACAACACGGGTCGGCAACGAATGTGAAAGTCCTCGATTTGCGCTGCATTTACCGCTTCCCATTAGCGATTCCCACGCTGTTTGCCACTATGGTGGTATAAAAAAAACTATAAAATCTATCTTCTTATAATATTAGTATACACCATCTATGTTTTATGATGTTTGTCTTAATTTCGGATGTTTTTTGTCTTAATTTCGGATGTTTGAGCGTACACAAAACCGCAATACTACTGAATAGAATGGGCTGAAAATCCTAATACGCTAAAGTTTGTAAGTATGTATGGCTGTTTGTTACTCTTTCACGCAAAAACTACTCAACGGATTTCAATGAAACTAAGTACACAGATAGTTTACGACCTGGATTAACTTATGGGCTTTTTATACCGAAAATCCCACGGGATCGGGAGTTACGGGTGAAACCGCGGGCACCCAGCTAGTTATTCATAAATGTAATTTTAATTCTGGAAAACATACCAGTACAACGAGTGCACAACCGCGACTACTAAAAAGATTATGTAATATGTATGTATTATGTATTGTGTATATACTATGTATACAAACGGCTCTTATAAAGATTATGTATATAATTTTTGTATAATGCACGTGTAGGTTCTGTTACTATACTATACATCTTGACATTCTGATACATTCGTTATATAGATAAATGGATACAATCGGAGTGTATAAACGTTTCGTTTTATGATCCCCAATCAGTGATAAACCATTTCAAAGTCATTTACAGAGCGGATTTCACGACCATTTTCTTATTCTTAGACGTAAAAATATCTGCAGGTAATGCTCTTGATATGAAATGTAGCAAATGACTCGGAATGAGGTAGCAAGGCGCCGATAATTCAACGAAAGAGCTCTGACTCAGCAGAATTCTCTTACACGAACTGATTAAACTCGTAGATCTGTTGAACTTTGTAACAGAAAATGATTCTATAGCACTTGAAAAGACAGAAATGGTTTACCTTTTAAAAATATTTAAAAAAACTGCATTTTCCACAAAATCAGCAATACCTAATAGTCTTGACATTTCTCGACAATAACAAAACTGAGCTGTGAGCTATATTTTTGTTATTGTTGATTTTAGTTACCAAACAAATTATTACGTTTGGTATGGTAAGCAACAGACGACGATAGATACGTTTTCTCTTTTTCTAGCACACAATTATTTTACTCGTGTGAAAGCTTGAAGAATATGTTGTCGAACGTTTTGATTGATGCCCACACACATGCCAGCCCCATCTGTCGATTTATCTTCGGGAATCGTTTTCAAAACTGATAATTCACTGGGTCTGTAATATTGTAGCACAAAATAAAATCTCATCACAATATAAAAATATACACACAATATCAAATATAAAAAGATACTTTGGATGTTTGTTACCATGTCACGCCAAAACTACTAAACAAATCCGGCAGATTTTTTGCATAGATGTAGTTCTAGGACTATGGATCCAGGTCGATGAAAAAACGCATGCGAAACAGCGGTAGGAAACAAGTATTAAAATAAGTACCAACCCGTCATAATAAAAGGACGTGAGGCTTCTACTTATCCAAAATACGCACCGATTGTTTCGTTGAATTTTTTTTTGCAAATTGGAGTTATATTTTGTTATATTATATTAGAGTGTACCAATTGGTCTATACGAACACGAAATTTCGTGTTGGAGAATTGTTGCATATTGTTATTGTTATTATTTTGCCTTTTTACACATACGCACCCATACAGGCTGGGTTCCATTATTGAAGATTTTATACGGATCCTTAACTTTTTAGAAAATATTCTATCGCCCATATTCACCAGAGATAATTTAGTATTCTAAAGGTGAGGTCGTTTTTCAAACCGGTCCAGTAGTTTCGGGTGTATTCTATCCAAGCAAACAAAACATCAAATTTTTCCGCTTTACCTATACTAATAATATTATAAAGAGGAAAGATTTGACTGTTTGTTTGTATGTTTGTTTGTTTGAATTGAATAGGCTCTGAAACTACTGGACCAATTTGAAAAATTCTTTCACAATTACAATCCTAAATTTTCCGTGATGAACATAGGCTATATAATATTTTCAAAAAAGTTAGGGATCCGCATGAAAAATTCAATAATTGAACCGTGCGCTGTATATTCAACCTCTTTTTCTATTATACGCGTCAGAATAGAAAAAGAGGTTGAATAATAGAGCGCACGGTGTTTGTTTTTTCTCTACGGCCAGTGTCAGTTATGGAGTGTCGAGTCAATGTCAAAAATCCCAATGCTGTTAAAAAAATTAAGGGATCCGTATGAAAACTGTAAAACCCATCGTGTTAGTGTGTATAATTTCTGAAATTTTTGTTTAATACCCGTGCGAAGCCGGGGCGGACCGCTAGTAATATTATAAACATTAGGTATAGATATACTTTCTATGACCATAATCTATCCAGATGATAGCTGACGATCTGGACGATGTATCAAGAAGATCGAGAAGTCATGTGAATAGATATTCACTATCGTCTTGTAGTGACGCTACTACAACCTGGTCATTAAATAATCGCCCAAAAATTTTCGAATTTGTCAGGACTCGATCCCGCGGCCCTCCCTCAGTACGGGAGTCTGCTTACCACTACACCACGAAACCAAGTACCCGAATAGTTGAAAATCAAAGGAACTCTCTTCGGACTATAGCGCCGTTAGATCCACTTACAGGGCAAACATTGAAGTTTATCTGAACCTGCTCAATGACTAAAATTATATTTAGTTCGTTTGACAAGAGGCCTTTGCTTATCCTAAGATTTATGTTATTATATGTTATTATATATGCGTACACCGTGACCCAGGTTTATGTTACTAAAGTGCGAGGGGCACTTTAGTAACATAAACCTGGGTCACTTCAGCTTCGCTTCGACCTTTGTTTGTTTTCTTCGCATACAAATATGAAACATCTCCACTCGGTGGTATATTCTGAAGCTGAGCGGAGATGAGATGTATGACGTTCCATTAGTTGTTTATAACAAGGTCTTTATTCACTATTGCCAATCCAAACGCGTTACACGATACGTCAAGTAAACGCATGGAATCGGATAAAACCGTATTTATAACATGTGACGTCACACGGTTCGGGCTAAGAATCTCCTACGTCATAGAGAATAAGGCTCGAAATCTCTTCTCCGCTTGTCTCGTCTCGGGAAGTAATGCAACCTGTTTCATTCCGAGCATTCGTGCAGTCTGTACGGGAACGAAGGCGAGACGAGACGGATTTTAGCGGCATAACGTATCATGCTCGCTGTTACATTACACTGCGTAGCACTGGTTAGTACCCGACTGAACACTGAACATAAAAATAAAAGCTATGGCGCTATGGCGCTCATTAGGGGAGGCCTATGTCCAGCAGTAGACTAATATGGGCTGATGATGATGATGATGATGATGATAAACACTGAACATAAGGAAGAAAAAAGAAGAAAGAATATTATTTTATTTACCTTAATCTACTACAGAACTTAATACCTAAAGGTTAAATTAATTCTAGGCTTAATTAATTTTTGTGCGTAGCAGAACTTTAGGGCATATAATATGGCCTACGCTCATTGTGCTGGGTTAAAACACTTCACAGAGGCTGGTCGTGACATGACCTATCAGCGCTAAGCAGACTCACCAATACCTTCCACTCAGGCTGGGTGGGAGATACTGGTGAGTCTACCTAGCGCTGATTTTCACTGCAGTCCTAAAGGCAGGTGAAATCACGACCAGCCTCCGTGAAAGTGTTTTAATTATTGGCTAAAAGTATATAAACTACAGTCAATTGCTGCCCCAAAGGCCAACATAGCTCGCGTTCTTCGTGAAATTGAGCCCCATTTATGCGAAGACGTCCTTCAAAATTGGTCCACCAGAATACACCATCTACAGCGGAGTCGCGGTGGCCATTTGGGTGATATTATTTTCCACACATAATGTCATAGAATATTCTTTAAAATGTAATAAAAATTGTGGTAATATCACTTAAACAGGTTGTTTTATTTCATTTCAATGTTCGAGCGCTCTTAATGAAAAACCCTTTACAACAGAACGAAAAGTTTAAGTAAATAAATACAATGAATTTAAAACCGAACACGCAATGATAATACGGTAATACATAGTAACTAGAAATAATAATACTTACATAAAACAAAACCGAAGATTTTTGGAAGGATGCTATGTAAGATCTTACGAAATTCGAAGTTCGAAGTGGCAAAGCAGGAAATATCATGCCAATAAACAGGGCTAGATGATGCTACAAAAAACAATTTACTAATTCGAATAATGAGGAACCTGATGATTTGATTTGTACAAATTCTCAGCGTTATTAGGTACCTACCAAACAAAGCCAACGCACAAAATAGCATAGACAATGTCATGCTCATTTCCATCCCTCATTAAAAACGTCAACGCACTGAAATGTACCACCATTCCGGCTCACAGTGTCATGTGACGTCATTACCTAGTAATCAACTCATCATGGCACGCTTTGTTCACCCTGTACCTGACATTGCTTTCATAGCAGTTAATACTAAGTAAGTTTGGTCGTTTCATTTGCGGAGGGCGCTGTTATGCTGTAAAATTTACAGACACTCAGTATACCTACCTATGTAACTTCATAGGTATACATAGGTGACAAGACGTCTGTGTCATCTAAGTATGGAGCAAGGATTTCGAAATATTTTTCAAAACAATTCAAACTCAAACAAACAAATCTTTACTCTTTATAATATTAGTATGGATAAATAATGTTATTCACAAAAAATCATCAAGCCCCGAATAAAAACTATAAACCAACTGTTCTAGTATACTAGGTGGAAGCAAAATAGGCCATCCCCAAGAAACGAAGAAAACGATACCAAACTGTAAAGTAACAAACCACAAAACGTTAGTTGCATTAGATGTAATTACATACGGTGGTGTGTTTCAACAAACTTCGCGAAGAAACTTTCCTCATAAATGCTCGCAAGTGTAGCGATTCGTTGTTTGGAGTATGCAAGTGGGAAAACTATTTGCGGGAAGCAATAAATGAGTGTACTGAATTAATGGATGGGCAGTTAGAATGCGCTCAATTAGCTATATTGTTTGAAATAAAAGAGGAAGTTTAGTGGCGCTTGCATAAACGGAATTTTAGGTATAACATGCGTGCGATATCATGGGATTTGATTCAAATTGAACGAGGTAAACGTGTTTTTGAGTGGAGACCGCTACTCGGCAAAAGTATGTCGCCCTCCGGCCAGGTATGACGATCTGTAGAAAGACTGCAGGCAGATGCTGTATGCAGCAAGCTGAAGACAGGGCGTTCGTTACGGGAGGCCTATGACCAGCAGTTATTATTTATTGTATATTTAATAATGAAGTGTTATGTAGTGGCAAATAAGTGCTAGGTCTATATCTCTGTCTTATTTATCTATGTTAGATTATGTCTCTAATCCGCATATTCCCGATTGTACAGTGCGCGTCAGAATTAAGTACCCCCCTTGTATATAAACTATTTTCGACTACTTCTAATTCCCTTGTAACTTGTCATAATTTTTCACATGCAAAAATTTATCACGCCGCCGCTCAGGATCGAACTGCCCTTCCATAATACTCAAAGTTTGAAATTCCCAACAATAACAAGTATTGTGTCCCACATTATATTAAGATAGGGGGGGTACTTATATGCGACGCGCACTGTACATACCCGTTCTTACTAGGAATAATCGGGAAGAAAATGTTCCCGGTCGTTCCTATCTCCTTTAAATATGAATAAAAATGTTTTGAAGTAGAATATTCGAAACCTGACGCCTATTTTTCAAGTAAACAGATACAGTTTTCGATAAAACTACGTTATCTTAAATTCAAGTCCTGTTGTTAGTTAGCAGTTCATGTCAAAGCAGAGTTATGCTGTCTATTCCAAGTTTACAGACGCAGGCTTAAAGCCTCTCCACACTCGAATACGCGGCACGGATGGCAGCATGAACCTGGAACGGATGACCCTACCAAGGCGACACACTAGCGAGTAAACCACACGTTTGTGCGGCGTGAGTGGAGAGGCTTTTGATAACTCAGATGGTCTACGCGCCTATTACGCGTATTTTCTATGTATGAAAATACTATCTACATTATGTATTATATGTCAAGTCAATGTGCAACAAATCACTCAAAACCATTCGAAAACTATCATGGAGTTCATATGAAACTACTTATCGCGGTCGAAACGTAGTTCTTCTCGATTAATGAAATATGTATGGTATGGTATAGGTTTTTTATTTTTAATGTTCACTTTAACATATGTATATATCTTAAATAAACTGGCCCTGGGTAGTAAATACAGCCTGAGGTTGTTTAGGACCCTACGGATTTACTGAAACACTGTAGAAGTCTGGTTGTCTTAATTTTTTTTAATTCAGACATTATACAAGGACATGGCGAAGTGTCGCGTGGTCGCCTGCGTGACCACTGCCCATCGATCACCGCTCTCGCCGACACGAAGGACATTTTTAACACGATAACGCTGATAACTGAAAGTTCACGAGCAGTGGCAACATTACCGGGTAACACCATGGAAAGAAAACTGTTTCTGTGTAGATTTTCAGTAGACATTAAATAAAACCAGACATTAAATATAACGTAATCCTACTTAGTTTAAACAACTACTTTCCGCTGTCAGTCCCTATGTATGCACAAATTTTTAAAACTACGCAACTAATTTTGATGTGGTTTTTAATAGATACCGTGACTCAAGAGGATGGTTTTTATGTATAATGTATAAAATGCTCCCGTTCGAACCATGGCGGATCGCCAGTATCTAGTAAATAAAATTAACGTAGGACATGAATTTGTAAATAGGACTTCGTGAAAAGATAATCTAAAATTTCTGAATATGGCATCATTAACACCCATTTCGCTAGCGATAAGGCCATTCCTTTTTCTTCCCATATTCTAAGCATTTATAACCTAAAAATAGTAGGTAGTTTTTAATTCGTAACAACCTATTTACTTACAAAATTTGAGCTTTTGTCTTACGCTTAGTTTCATTATCTAAGCTCAAAGGATCAAAAGGGTTCTTTGAAGTTAAATCGCCAGTCACTCATTTAATTCCTTTGATTAGGTACGTAGATTGCAGTCCAAGATAATACGACCTGCTTGGATTTGTCATGATCCAAGAGTAGTGTTGTGAAAATCGTTACAAAAAGAAAATATAATACAGCTTTTCCTTCAAGGACCCACAAAAGTTAAAACCTTCATAATTCCTAATCTTATTGCCAAAAAAAAACAAAAACAAAAAAAAATTAAAACACACAGTTTATATAAAATAGTGGCCAGTTACAAGAATGTATGCGAAGAAGATATTCTTCTTCTTTTATAGTAAAACTACCTATCAAATATAGAAAACCTGTAATAAATTAAGCTTGATGATGATAATGGTCATCATTGCAGCCTTAAAACGTCCACATAGGCCTCCTAAAGTATGACCTTAACCTCAGTTAATTGTTCACCAATCACCTCAACCCTCATTAATGCATGCGGTGAAGATATTTTTCTTCTCTGTACTAGAACGACCAATAGATTATCTAATACACAGTGTATAATATCTTTGTTCTTTATTTTGTAATAAATAATTAAGAACTTCAATTCAAGATTGTTAAGTTTTTTCGTGTGTTATGTAGTGGCAAATAATTGATATTTCTTTATCGATACTCATTTCGCGACGTTATAATATTAAGTTTGATACCATTATCATTATTTCAGCCTTAACACGACCACTGCTGGACCTATGCCCTTAAATATTGAATTAACCGATGTCAAGGTACGATCTTGTTACCTTGACATCAGTAAATTCTTCACCAATCACCTTGGAAACTTGTCAGTTTTAGGCCTATATCCGACTTAAGAAAAGGTCAAACTTTAGGCCCGCCCATTGTACCTATCGGTCCCTTAAATCAAAATATAATCTTAACCAACCAATTAAAGCAAAACGGAATAGCAAAGTATTGTACATTTTCATTTAAGTTGATGGAACACAAACAGTTTTGGTAACGGAAATGAAAGCGAGCTCACGCGAGCTTCTCATTTCTCAATCCATGTTTTGGTAACTGATTGAGATTGATAACATTTGCGAACAAAAGGAATATGACGCATTGTAGGTACATTAACTCTCTGAGCCCTGTTTTCTGTTTGAACATAGTTTTGAGAAAGTCTTCGAGACGTGTAATTTGGTACAGCGCCACTGTCGCGCGGGCATAGAACTACACAAATCTCGTGCCAATAAGTGTTTTTAGAATCAGATGAACGTATCGACAAAAATGCTTATTCCAGTTTTTCCATTTCTCAAGTCCTGGCTTTGAGAAATGGAAAAACCTTGACAAATTGAAAATTCGAAAATATTGAAATTTTAACGTTTAATTTTCTTCCGGTTTGTGTGATTTAAAGGTTCATCAATTTATAGCAATTTTCAGCTTGTTAACATCAATGTCCTCCTAAGCCGTTTAAATGTATGTATGTATCTGCCGTTTTCTACGTATAATAAAATATCTGTCTGTTTATATATTGTATTATGTACAGAGCGCGTCAGATATAAGTACCCCCCTATCTCAATGTATGTGGGTCATAATAGTTGTTATTTTTGGGAATTTCAGACTTTGAGTTTTATGGGAGGGCGCGGTTCGATCCTGAGCGGCGTGAGATAAATTTTTGCATGTGAAAATTTGTGATAAGTTACAAGGGAATTAAGAGTAGTCGTAAATATTTTGTAGTCAAGGGGGGGACGCGCACTGTACATCAGTCACCTAGTACTCATAACACAACTTGATGGTGAAGTTGAGCTTGGGGCTATGATGCTGTGTGGTTTGTCCAGTATTATTTATTTTATTTTAACACGTTCTATGCCAAAAGAAAAACATAGTTTTTCCGTTCGAGCCACGACGCCCACATTGACCCCCCAACTTACCTTTCCATTAGAGCCGTGACGCCCACAGTGACCCGCGCTTTAGATGAGTTTTAGATCTGTCTTATCAGGCTGACGGACATTACCAGCGTACAAATTTGTACGAAAGGTGACCCGCCTGGCCCTCTTATATCTCCATGCAATATGGTTCTTACCTACCATTACTTGTCTTAGAAAAATATTAAATTAAGTGACAATGACATACAAAATGAAAGTAAACTAAATTTAGGTGAATAAAGATCCATTAAATAGTAGATTTTCTCATAAAAAAATAGTTTTAGTGTTAAAAAAAACGTTTATATAATATATATTGTTTATATTGCACGGGAGTAGGGAGAGGCTTGCGGGGTGGGCGACGATGCGTTGACCGCCCGGCCCCCTGTAACGGATTTTCGGTTTTCCTTACGTGGAGGCCGCGACGGACAATGCTGACCGGTGCACATTATCTCGGTTTAAAAAAATAAAACAGCACCGGTGTTGAATAAAACACATGTTTTTTTATCATTATCTGTTCATTAAACCTAAAAAAAATCGGTATTATTTGGCAAAATCTATGTTTTTCAACTGGCTTCGTGTGATAATCTTGCGCCGTACACCACTGTTCCCCATGGCATAGAACGTGTTAAGCATGACGTTTATTTTTGTAATATGACATGTAAACTTAATGCTGGACAATTTACACAGCATCACCTAGCCTCAAGCTAAACGTAATATTAAACAGCTAGATATTTTTTCTATAAATAGAACAAACCCAGAACACCCGCAACATATCTGCAGATCGTTAACATCTGACACACTCCAACAACGAATGTTGGTCCATTTCTCTGTAGAAGATGAATTTTAATGTAACACAGTTAACACTAAATAAGTTGGGTCTTACGAAGTATAGAGAATAACGTAAAATTCATAGAACAATTACAAGTTTAATTAGAACCAATTGTTTACAAAGGGAGAAGATCAAATTATTTCATATCAGTCCGTTTTGTTACAAAAATATTTTTAGAGCCAAAGAAACAACATTCCAATATTTTATAAGTAGGTAAATTTACTAATTATGTAGCTTAGATACTTATTTTTTATTTATGTACTTATGTAATTTTTATTTACAGTTGTATTCAAAAGTTTGACGGTGTTTTCTTTTATGAATTATATTGATTAATTTCAAGGTGAAATTACATTATTTTTTTCAAAACATAAATAATTTTATTTTTATTATGAACATTAATAATTAATAATATATATGAACTAGTTGTAAATTAACAATTCAGTAACTTATACATATTTTTTATTATCTATGATGAAAATCTTCTACTTGATATAAATGTCAACACTCGATAATCTTCTAAAAAACCTAAAAGGCAATAAACATTATGAACAATGATAAAAATAATAAAATTGTGAAAAAAATATTCAACACTAAATCGCTAAACAAAATGGATTTCCGCCAAGACTTGCACAATTCAGCAGGTTACGCAATATGTACTTACGAAAAGATATTCCATTTATGCAATATTTCATTCAATAATATTGAACGAGTTACGTTGCTGATTTTTGAAATTTGAAAAATAATAGCAGGATGAAATGCAATAAATAAATGATGACAATGATATCTAATCATTGTTTAAGTTTATCTAAAACTTTTTTTAACCCTTAAAAGTACACTCCCATCCACTCCCCGACCTCGGATCGCCGGTAAATAATTCTTCCTTTCATTTTTGTTAAATTCTACTATTATTTTCTTAAAATTTTTACAATTTTTGAAGGTTTCTGTCCTGGGCTATTGTACATATGCTGGTCGATTCAGAAATATTTATTACTAGCGGCCCGCCCCGGCTTCGCATGGGTATTAAACAAAAATTTCAGAAATTATACACACTAAAACGATGGGTTTCACAGTTTTCATACGGATCTTTACTTTTTTTAACAGCATTGGGGTTTTTGACATTGACTCGACATTCCAAAACTGACACTGGCCGTAGAGAAAAAGCAAGCACCCTGCGCTATACAACCTCTTTTTCTATTCTGACGCGCCATAATAGAAAAAGAGGTTGAATATACAGCCCACGGTTCAATTATTGACTTTTTCACGCGGATCCCTAACTTTTTTGAAAATATTATATAGCCTATGTTCATCACGGAGAATTAAGGATTCTAATGGTGAAAGAATTTTTTATCTCGGTCCAGTAGTTTCGGAGCCTATTCAATTCAAACAAACAAACAAACAAACAAACAAACAAACAAACATACAAACAAACAAACAATCAAATCTTTCCTCTTTATAATATTAGTATAGATATAGATATAGATTTACAATTTTTCTCATTGGTTAGTTTTCTTTTGTTTTATACGTAGGTAATCAAAATTCAGTACATGAACGGCGAAATGGTGATGAGTGTTGCACCCTCAAATACAGCTGAATTGACGATAAAGTAATAATTGAAATTACAATTTATTATTCTTTTTATTACGAAAGGTATACAAATCGTCCTGACTTAGCCCATTTCTACATCAACTCAGAATTCTGTAATCTGAGACGTCAACGACGAAATCTATTTGAAACATACCCTAATTCCGCAAGCCCCAATTAAATTGCCACTAAATATACTTAGAACTTGTGAGAAACAGAATGCAGCAGTTCCCGTTGCACTAACAAACTTAAAAGGATTTGTTTATCACGTCGTCGCTGCGAATTGCTTCAGCTCGATCAGGAAGAAAGCTAGGGAGAGCGTTAACAGGGCTAACCGGGTTACGGTCTCCGGCCGCGCTGCCGAACTCCTCACTGGAACAAACGAGCTTTGTTATTGAGAGGTAAAGTCTGGATTAAGTCTAAAACGTCACTTCGTAAGAGATACGTGCCTCACTACCGAAAATCAATTACAAATATTTAAAAATTGCAATGTAGCGTGGTTCAACCTTTAGCTTATTTCCTGGCTAGCATTAGCTCCTTCAAGTTATTGAGTAGTAACCGTTGTCTAATGGTTACCACTCAACGTGAAGTAGATAGAGTATTGGGAGGACGAGGACATTTTAGCCAGAGAATCATGCTTTATTGTACAGCAGAAAAAGAACTTAGCAAAAGATATTACATAGGACAAGTTCAATGGCCGTATGATAGGACAAGAGAAATATCAAAACTTGATTGCTATAATGACGAGAAGTTGGGCTATTTACAGTGATGTAAGAATTCCTCCTTTCTGTAAGCTTTTATTTTGTTGATTCATTTAAAGAACCGGAAGGAAATAAAGTCAATCACAAAGTAGCTAATGATATCCTACCCATGAAAATAACCTAATAAAAATTCTTTTAACCATAGCCAAAAAATCTTAAGTTCTCTGGGTAGAATTCAGTTTTATCAAATTATCTATAATAGCAATATATAATAGCAAATTATCTAGACCCAGGACAAAATAATTTTAAAATTGGCTTGGTGTCATAAAATGACTGATTCTTCTTGAATAAGGTTACTTGAGTTGTGATCCTAACAGAACAAGAAGTGTAAAGTTGTTCTTGAATTTACAGTGTAGGTGCAATGCAAGGGGAGAGCCACATTGTCAGTTTTATAGTTTTGTTGAGGTGGTGAGAGTTCTTTATTAGTTTTGAGTTGTTTCGTGAAGTTTTCTTTGAACATTTGTACCAACGGGGAAGTTATAAGCGTATTTTGCTTGGGCGCACTTGCTTTCTTCAAATAATCTTGAAGAGGAAAGAAACCAAAAAAAATAATAGCTCAAATTTTTTTCTCATACCGCATGTCTAAAGATTATAACATTACCCAAATAAGAGCCAATAGAGCGCTTGTTAGGGAAGAATGATATAGGCGGCAACACCCGCCTATATCATTACTGTTTTTAATTTTTCGTTCACAGTAAAAAATCAATAAAAGTTTGAGTTTTCCATCCAGAGTCCTCATATTAGCAGTCCTGTGACTCGGCCGATATGAGGACTTCGGGTAACGAACATATTTTGTCTGTACGAGCATAGACATGCCAAACATTATGGACTTTAATAGAACAGTTGATAAAAGTTTATCCGCAGATTCAAATGTTGAGCCAGAATCTACCTGATTGTATTTATTAGCGAAACTTCTTTACAAATGGCGAAGAACTAATATCATTCAGATGGTAACAGTACAACTTAACTTTTTAGATATGGGGCAATGATAATGCATACCATGGTAACACAAATATAGTTTTATCTATGAACAGCTACGTTGATAGCTATGGAATCTCTCCATAAATAATAAATATCATACGACGTGTAAAGAACCATAAAAATTTTACATCACCTGTCTATCAAATGGGAGCTTTCCAAATGATCTGATTTTATCACGCCCAATAAGTGTGGTTCATAGGTATGGAAGTAAGTTACAGGTTACGTTAAATTATTCCGAGGTAGCGATGGGAGATAGTACGCCCTACACGCTAGTTTCCGGTTTCAATATGTAGCTGTATTCAAAGGTTTTATTATGTATTCTGAGGGTTTTGTTATATATGTCAATCTTACACCTTAGGCCTCGAGTGTATTGTGAAATAATGATGTATCAATATTTGGTTATCAGGATTCTTAGTATGTAGATTTTCAGTTCTGTTTATTCATATCTGCATGTTACCTACTCATAGAATAATGTAAATAACTTGATGTTAATCTGCTAGTAAAGCCTCGAGGTAAGACGTGTTGATAGAACGTAGCAATTTAACTAACATTGCGAACATTCCTTTAAAACTTGAGGTACGTTTGCAAGGTTCCCTCGCGATATTCCTTTGAAAGCTGATAAACGTCTATTCCTGCAGCATATTAAAAACACCTAGGACCGATATAGACCCTATATAGACCTCAAAAAAGGTCTTATACTCACCGAGGAGCATAGCTTCCTTACTATCAGCCATACTTCCAACCACCGCTTCGCTGCCTTCCCTCCACGCGGGAGCCACACGCGCAGTGCATCGGACTTGCAGGCTCATCCCCTCTGGCACTCGAATCCGGAGACCTAGGGCTGATGAGAGCAGCCCGTGAGTGTGCTGGGTTACGGGGTATTCTACTAGGAGCGAGGGGTCTGTAACCTGTAGTAAACAAAGCATTTTACAGATAAAGATCGCGGGACGTAATACGGGTCGTCTAAATGTTTTTGGAATTAATGATGCTGAGTACGAGCAACGAACCGCCTTTTTCATGTAATTTATTCAAGGAAGTTTAGTAATCAAGGGTTGCAGAAGTGACACAAACGATAAATAACTACTGTTCATCATTACGGCATCCCATTATTGAGGAAGAAGGAATTACCTTTTCCCCGTCAATGTCCCAACTGAGAATGGCAGCAGGATACGACCGGCCGGATGTGCAGTTCAAAAATAATGAATCTCCCCTTCTGTTTTCCTGTTCGTTTCCCGTTATTCTTGGTCCTTCTTTTGGTAAATCTGAGAGCAAAACAAATATTTCGATAATTTTGTTACAACTTTTTCGATCACCTGGTACAGCGTACCTTGACGCGCGTCTGACTTCGATAATGATTGTCGCACTCACATATAACTTCCATGCGTCCCTCGCCGGCGGCGGAGGCGAAGCTTGGCGCCTCCGCGGACACCTCGCAGCGGTACACGCCGCTCGACTTCAGCGTCACCTGGTGCAGCGTCACGTGACGCGCGTCTGATCTTTGCAACTAGAACCAAAATAGATAGTCAAGAAGAATAAATTTAGGAATGAAATTAGGATTTAGGATCTACTACTTGTCTAGATAGTAGGCTGGGCTGTCAGGAATGAGGGAAAGAACCCCATGGGGGCGTAGAACGTCGACCGTAGATACCAGATTACGCTGGATTAATGAAGTTGAAGCTTCGTGAACTCGACTCGAACTGGTGAGAAACTCAAACTGACTTAGAACCTGGAAAAAATTGAGCTGGACGCCAATCTCAACTTTTAATCAGTGATAAAGTTAGTCTACAGAAAGTTGATGTTTAATTGTTTTTTTTTTAATGGTTGTGATTTTTTTTATTGTTTACTATGACACAATTTTCAAGACATAGGTATTTAATTTAATTGCCAATTAGGAGTCCCTAATAATAATATAGACAGACTTGGGCCTACCCTTATATTTATAAGCCTCCCAAGTCTAGCATAGGTCTAGAGTAGTTAATGAAATATAATGCTAGACAATCCCCACAGCATTATCTAGCTCCAAGCTTAGCTGGGGTCTAGATAATGCAGTGTGTGCTAAGACATGAATTGACATGACTTGACCACAGAAGTGAAGTTTAATTATTTTTGTTTTCATAATATAAACTCTTGTTTACTTTACAAGAAATTGTTGTGTGAAATATCAAGGCCATAACTTCGGAGGTGTTAAGTTATGGCCTTGATATTTCACACAACTTTTTTATGGAATTTTATTCGCTACCCGAGTCAAAAGCTTAATGTTTCTTCATAGAACTTTAAAACAATTTAAACACGTAATATTTCTTTGGTAAACTAACTTGCTACCAGGATCGTACAAAACAATAAGGAAACAAGTTAAAATAGCTGGAATTCCCAGATATTTCTGGAGTCGTGGGAAGTCTTGAAGTTTTTGATGCTCGTATTTTCATAGTATTTGATTGCCTTACCTACTTAGGCTGGGTTTTCAGTAGAACACCAAAGCAAAGCTGAAGCAGAATCCGACACCTTTTCAAAGAAATATCAAACAGGGAAACGTAACAACAAGATAAAAACTGGCAGACGTTTAAAGGATTTAGAGCCCGAACCGTTCCTTTAGAAGGACGGATCAGAGTGACGGTTGGTTATCCATAGGAATGAAATCGCCATATTCTCTCGCTACCGCCGCTTACTGAAGACTCACCTGGCACGTAGGCAAGTACCTATTTACGTGTAAATGTTTACAGGAATATTGCGCGTAAGTCGGCATAAGAAGGTAAAGACCGAACAGTCTTAAATTGCGGGCAGCAAAACTAGAAATATATCAAGCTATGGTGTTTTTATAGTAAAATAAACTATCAACTATATGTACCTACCTATCTATTAAGAAAAAGATTTCGGTACCAACGTCAAAAACCTTGTTGTATTAAATAGCGCCTCTCCTGATTTAATTTCGTCTTATTGTGATTTTATTTCAAAGTTAAAAATCAGACACTAGATCGGAATCTATGCTATCCCAACCCGCATGTCCAGCTGGGGGTTTATGGCATAGCCCCATCCATACAAGAGCCAATTATGAGGCCCTAATATAGTAAGTAGCTAGACTTGGGCCGCCCCTTATAGTAGTAAACCGCACAAGTCTAGCACAGGTCTAGAATAATTAATGAAATATAATGCTGGACCATCCCCACAGCATAATCTAGCCCTAAGCTAGAGCTTGGATTGTGGGTACTAGATGACTGATATACATTATATAACAAGTGTTGTGATTTTTAGGGTTTTTAAGCAGTGAACCCGCGCGCAACTTTAGACTCGAAGCACTGTACGGATAATACGAGACTGTGAAATGAGTACAGCTTAAATAGAAAGCAGAAAATATTTCACATCAGCTATTCATGAGGCTTTGAGCAGCAACTTTAGCAAACCACACTGACTTTTAGTTTCCGCTTCGTTATTTATTAAAAGAATTTCTTATCCCTCTCTGAATTTCACACTGTTGAATTTCAAACTCAAATAAACTCAGAATTACAGAAATATAAAGTGGGTCTATCAACATTCATGTTGTAACACAATCTTTTAAAACTTTAATTTCACAGTGAAAAAGTTAAATCTCAGTAGTTACTACAGATTTTTCCAGAAAGTTCAGCCTTTCGTTAATAGACTTCATCATTTATAATATGATACGCCGATGATTAAGAAAAACTATGAAACTCAACTCAACTACAAATTTTCTGCGAAAATACATACCATAATGGGATCAAGTGGAGTTTCATGTAGGTATACAGGTGTGTATTTTACTTATATCAAACTTTTGGATCGTGGGTGGTTGCCATCCAGCTTCTGGGCGTACTTGTGCGTATCCTCATTGCGGTGGTAAAATTTACGACTACACCCCAAACTACTGATGGTAGTATACTACCTACTCTAATACTGCCTTTTTCACAACAAATCGCGAAAATTAGTAATCAACGGCCGAAGCGGTTTAGATTAACTACTATTGGTAGTTACATACTCTAATACTTATTTATCATAACAGATTGCAAAACTTAGTAATCAACGGCCGGAGCGGTGTAGATCAGCTGAAACTTACATCGACTTTGATGCCGTCCAGCTTGTAGGCGTGCTTGGGCGGGTCGAACTTGGGCATGTACCGGTAGAACTCCTCGTTGTCGCGGTACCACTTCACGGAGTAGAGCGTGTCGGCGCCCAGCGAGTACTCGCACTCGAGCTGCGCCGGCTGGCCGCGCACGCGGTACGCCGGGACCACCACGTGCAGCATCGACAGAGGGAGCGACTCTGCAACAAAAGCTATCAACTTCGTAACTCTGCTTAAGCTATGCAAAATAAAACGATTACAGAGGTACATTATGAATGTAAGCGGGATAACTACGAACCTATTTTGTGTTGGCAGAACACGTTTAATCTCTTAACGAGGGACTTCATCAGAGTGAGTGCGGTTCACGTCATTCGAATAGGTTCGCAGTTAACCCGCTTACATTCATACAGAATTCGGATTCGTCAAACTACGATCGTTTTTATAGTAAAATATTACGGAGGATTTGTTAAAGGTATCACAAACTGGCGAAATAAATTTTAAAATAGGTGGGAGGCTGATGTAATTCGAGATAGGGCCTTAATAAAAACATCTAAAAATATATAACATTACGCATCATTCGAATAAGACCAATTTATCGTGTAAAAATAGCTGAGAACTACTCAGACGATAAAATTATTTTACATTAAATTGATTCATTTGTTTATTTATTCTTAGCACGATACATCGTCGTGGCTCCCAAAGACAAGATACAGAAAATATGTCAAAAATTTTCAAGCTTAAGCCCATATAATATGAATTATTATTATAGTGCGATCAAAAAAATCTTATTCGAAAACAAAAATCGAACACTGACTTAGTCATGCTGAAAGTACAATTTCAGTCTGTTAACTAAGCTGTTGCTTAGTCCAAAAATTCCCTTTTTGTTTTTGACTATAAAATAATTTGACAACAACAGGCTTAGTAAGAAATAGCTTAAACTGATCTTAACTTATATAGATAAAATTAACAGCAAGAAAGTGATGTTTAGGTTAAGTATAATGTTAACAAACATTGTATATTGAGTTAGATCCTGGTTAGATCGTAAAAATAGATGCGATAGCACTTTCCAAAAGATAGATTTGCTTCTCTGTCGAAGGCAAATTCACTTCAGACACAGTGATCGAATATACAAAGAGAGTAACAGGTTCAGTTCTGTGTTACCAGCAAACAAACAGTTGTGTTTGTATTGCGGGCACAATACGTTCTGGTTTGGCTAATATTTGTCCCTATTCCTTGGCATCGCAGGAGCAATCAGCTGCTTTATTTCCCAGATCTAAAACAATTTGAAGGCAGAAGGAACGATATACCTAGGATAGTTCATTATGGGTAATTTTGTACGTAAATAAGTACTTAAGTAAGTTATTTTTTTAGGATTAAATTAGTGACCTAAAAAATTCACACAGTATCATCTAGCCCCAAGTTAAGTTGTTACTTACGACACCTACCTTATTTATTCGCTTAGTTTACTATATTTTCTACGTTTATTTGTACGCTGTATGTTTGTGAACCCAATAAAATCATTATCTATCTATCTAAGTTAAATAGAGCTTGTGAGCTTGCTTGTGTGAGCTTTTGCAAATAAATCAAATATATTTATCGTAGAAACTGTTGATAAAAGATGTTAACTAGAAACTTTTTTCATCAGGGTAAAACCTTTATCAACAAAGAAAATTACAATTACATAACTAAATTAGAACAATTGATCTAATTGCAGACTGTTGCAAACAAGCTACTTGTAGCTCAACTACACATCAATACCAGTTGGAAGTATACCCGAGATACTGGCTGCATTGCTTCGCTCTGTATGGCAATGGTGATGCGCTGCGCCAGAAACGTTAGGAACTAAAGTATTTAATAAATAATAATAAATAAATAAATATTGTTGGACAATCCACACAGCATCATCTAGCCCCAAGCTAAGCAGAGCTTGTGTTATGGGTACTAGATAGTCATCTATATGACATACATAACACAATATTATTAAATAGATAGATATTTTTTATTATACATAGAAAACAACCAGAACCCCTGAACAAATATTTGCAGATCGTACAAATATTTGTCCAGAGGTGGGAATCGAACCCGCAACCTCCTGCGTCGCAGGCGGACCTTAGCCCACCGCGCCACAATGGTCGTCGATATGCATTGATAATATTTAATTGGGCATGTATGTCATTAGTCATGTAGGCACTCCCACTGTGTGAGACGCTACATGCATCGACACACTTGCGTCATATCTTCTGAGGACTTCCGTGGCCAAAGAACTCAAGGGGCACAGACATGCTCTTTACTCAAATGCGTTTGAAAACCTCTATAGAACTTCTCTTTCAATGCATGTAGCTAAAGCAAGTAAATACTGCCGCAGTTATACTTTTTCACCAATAAAGTTAGTATCCATATAATATAGTATCTTTGGAAGTGATGGAATGAACCATGTACTACACTGACACACTGCTATACAGGGGCCCAATTCCACTAAAGTTTTAAAAAATGCGAGAATGGCGCCATACTATTGAGATAGAGATTCAGTCATAAGTTTATTTGGTATTCTACTAACGTTTCGTTACAAAGATTATGATTCAAAATAGCTTGTCAATGGAGTGGTAGGATAGTGTGGCCATTTTTAACATAAAATAAATTGGTCGTGACCATAGATATTAATTATTCTATGATGACTACATGGTCGTGACGGACGAAATATTTTTGGTACTCTGGCCTCTTATTTAGAGGAGTTTTAAGTATCTATAGTTGTAAAAATTAACTTTAACTTGGTAAAAATCAATTAACATCGCTCTTAAACACAATAAAACGCAACTTAATCACGATTTTAGGAAAATTTGTGTGTGACTATCCTTAAATGACAGATAAGAGTTGAAGTTGAAGTTTTGTAAATACCTATACTACAGCCTAATTCCATAAAAAATGTTTGTAAACCACCCACAAAAATAAGCCCCTTAAGGGCGCATACAACCTCAACTCTGTGCGAAAAGGCTAGACATATGATTTTGCGTTCATAAGAGCGGGACAGGGCATTGCAACGCAAGTCCAAAAATCAAGTTTTAGCTTATGTATTACCTATTAATAAGGACATTATTTGAAAAAACCGAAACATTAACATATAACATTTTTATTATACTTTATTCTATTACCACGCTTATTGCCAAGATCTGAACTTCTGTATTTATTGAGAAATTTAGGTTTTAGTAAAAATTTTGAGGTAACTTTGCGATTTTTTTCTATCGAGAAAATTTTATGGAATCGTGTTTTTGAAACATATGATCGATAGATTAAGTCCTGAACTTTACCATATATCAATTTCAAAGTTAAATATTCAGTAGTTTAGACGATATGGACATCCGGCGGAGTTGAAAATTAGCAGTTTGAGGTAGTATACACTCTTAAAGTTCGCGGCGATTTCAAAAGGCAAATCATGACCGCAGTTATACCATAGCTACATTGAGCTAATAAATAAATATATTTACTCTGTTGCAGTATGTATTTCTAAACAAAATACATTCCTTATTTTGAGATTTGTCCTGCAAAATATATTGCTAGATTACACCTAATCTCCACCAGTGTAATTTTTTTTATGTGGTTTGTTTACAAATATTACACATCGAGTTTGACAGTAGTATGGAGAGCAAGGTACACTATACATATATATAACATAGTAGGTACTTTTTCACTCAAAACTTGGGAGTGGATAGCTCTAGCTACATACTCGTATATTCACACCTGACAAACAAAGATTAGTATGAGCGCAAAAGCGTGTTTTTGGTAATTTGTAAAGGCTTCAGTGAGTTGCCAAATACAACAAAAAAATCTGCGCTTGCAAAAACGCGGGAAATATAATCCCTATGATGATATATCCCCTCATACAGCCGCTTTTTCAAAGAGCTTTTTCGACAGTGCGGCTTAGCTATAGTAATAAAAGTACCATTTCCATAGTGGACCTAATAATAAGCTAATTAAAGGTTCAATCAGGAAAAGGAGCAACTAACCATTTCCAAAAGCTGCTAAACGAATGGCATAAAGATTCTGATAATTTGATTGTTCTTAAAAAATTAAACCGACTTCTAATTGACTTTTATAGATTTTTACTGTGGTTCCGCTTCGTATTTATTATATTATATTATTATTAATATAATATAATCTAATAATAATTTATTATTATTTGTATTATTATTTATTATTCGTACGCTTGTCAGATAGTCAAAAAAACTGTGTTTTACAGGCCTTGTGACCAGTTACAACCTGTGACGGAGTGACGAATTCAAACAAGTTCGCTTTGTGACCAATAATCACGAAACTTAGACGTGACTTATGAGCAGGGATCGGAATAGGTAGAGTTTTTAAGTACCTAATGACGTAAAAAGCCAAGGATAACATAACATGGATATGCCTTTTTAATCCCTGAATCAGGAATTGATAAAATATTTTTGATATTTCAAATTCTCAAATTTCTCAAAAAGCTAATTAAAGCCTCGTTTTGTGACTTGAATGGCGTGGATTCATAATTTAAGCACACTCAACACACCGAAACAAACGGGTGAACAAAAATGTACCTATATATCCAACCTCTTTTCAAACTGGTCTTCCCCAACGTCCACCCCGCACCCCGCCTGCTACAAGGCAGGAAGGAATATACACAATTAGAGAGAGAAATAAAAGAGTCTACGCCTACACGCTGTGTTGAGAAACAAAAACCGCTATCCGACATATCGTGCAGGAATCAATCACTTTTTTATTATATTAATATAAATTATTATATTTTTAGAATAAAAATAAATGTTTCGTTATCGAAATACTTAAGAATATCGGGATTAATTTAGTATATGAATTTCGAGATTATGAGACATATCCATACTAAGCTATCGTTCTAGCATGTATGACGTCATTTGGTACTTAAAAACTCTACCTATTCCGATCCCTGCTTATGAGAAGTAAATTTATATGAGACAGAGAAAATTTAAATGATTAAAACAAATTTTAATGGTTGTTGCGTTAGTGACAAATTAGAACACATTTTTGGAGTGACGAACTGTTGCCGAATCTAATTTAGTACCTACTTCGAAGTTTTTCGGGCCGAAACTTATTACTTTTGATTAATAATAATGCTGGACAAACCGCACATCATCTAGCCCCAAGCTAAGCAGATCTTATGTTATAGGTATTAGAGGGCTGATATACTACATAATTATATAGATTTTTTTGCTGCCGTTATCGATGAGTCGGCTAGAATGACCTGATCCTCCAACAGTTCCCTATAAATAGCATTTCAAATTTGCCAAATGCAATTTGAAAGTTCCATTTGCAATATGAAATTTCTACGAAATCACAGAACATTTACATAATCCGTACCAAAAACTACACCAAAATTTACCGCAAAAGTGTATTGAAGCGTCATTTTACGACAAAATTTATAATTTGCACAAACCCTGCAATACCCGTGTCGTGTCCACTAATTGGCGCCCACCGCGGTTCTCATGGCCGTGTGGTGCCGGCATAGAATTTCACCACCCCATCTCTTCCCGTGGGTGTCGTAAGAGGCGACTAAGGTAAACACACCGGGGGGCGGGCAGCAGCGCCCTCTGCAGAACAACTCCACCGAACTGCGATCCCCAACCCGCATGCCCAGCGTGGGGATTATGGGAATTAACCCCCAAATGATAATGCCATCTATGGCGCTCATTAGGAGAGGCCTATGTCCAGTGGACTATTATAGGCTGGTGATGTTGATGCGGTTCTCATAATTATGAACTCGTAAGTACCAAAATAAAATAATTTGATGAGAAATTAATTGGGGTAGGTACTTTACGTTATTTGGGTTATACAAGAGTTATAGGGACGCAGTTATGTAGTTAGTTATTGCCCTTGAAAACCTATTAAAACTCGATTATGTAGAATAGAAGGTGGATTATGTATTTAAATAAAATTTATACTTACCACGGCCGTTACTAATAACGTTCCTAGCCATAATTTATTTCTAAGTTCTAATATTTATAACGGGGAATATTTTACATTATTTATGGTAAAGTACCTAAGTGTCGAGCTTTTTTGTGTATGTTAATATGGTACCCGGCATCTTGGGTACACTTCCAACTTGTATAGACATGGATCAGTTGAGCTACCTTTAGTTTGTTTGCAACAGGCTGTAGTTAGCTCAATTGTAAATACTAGCTCTTATTTACTTATATACCTACCTAATTGTATTTTTCTTTGTTAATAAAGGTTTTACCCTCTTATGTTTTTAATCTTATATAAGTATCTACCAACTGACATGTACAGCATTATAAGGTACTAACTAAAGCTAAACCAAGTGCAGTGTTACAATAAATTACCTTTTATCAGCAAACTAAATGCGATAAACAGGACGTACATCCTTTCAGCTTTCAACTAAATCCCATTTTACGTCACTGCACACAACACTTTTCTAACATTTCATTCAGAATTCGAAGCCGGGATATTCCGCAAACTTAAAACACGTCCGACCGCTACGCAGGATCACAGATAACTGAATAAGTTTACTTCAATCGCTACATTCGATGAAAGTACGAGGCGATTGTCCCGAGTTTAGCGGTTCAATTATGAACTCGGGTGTGTTTGAGTTGCTCAAGATCTTTAATTATGGGCTTTATAGACCATAAGCAAATCAGTCGGATGTGGGGCGTGTTTTGAAGTAGATAAAGATGTTGCTTTACCGATATATTTGGAAAGTTTTATTGTATGTTCATGTTCAAGGAAATTTACTCGTATCTATCGCTTATTTACATTGAGGACTTTTAAAGATAAATTTATAGGTAGGTAAGGTAAAATATAATAGAATCAACATACATTTTATTTAATAGTTTAGTACTGATTTCTGCGGAAAACGGAGCCTAATATCACACTAATATGTACAGTTACATGTCAGCTCATTAGGGGAGGCCTATGTCCAGCAGTGGACTATTATAGGCTGGTGATGATGATGATGATGATGATGTACAGTTAAGTGAATCAAATCAAATAGGTAATCTATTCCAAGAAATACATGTTATAAAAGTTCTTAGACTGTAAAAATAGAATGTCACAATGTATTCTGCCCTATTGGGCGAGCAATGTTTTATTACAATAAATACAATAAAAAATACAAAAGCAATAAATAAATAATACAGTTATAAAGAAATAATACCTAATAATGAACAGATAAATAATAAATTAAATTAAATAACACGATGCCAATGTCATAAACCTATAATTTATCAGTCATAAATTCATTAGGGGAATAAAAGAAACAAAAGATTTTTCAAGTTCGAGGTGTCACTGGGTTTAATTTAAAATTACTTGTCTCAAAGAGCACGTGTTGAATCGCCCCGTGGCCTAAACTCTAGGAGGCTAAAGGCCATTACTTAACAATGTTGATTACCCTAGCCTAGTAGCCTTCTAGTCTAATAGAATTTCGGCCAATCGACTTACACTAGTATAATAATCAAACCTATCAAATAATCCAACGATACCTACCTGATATGGCTAAATATCAGACAGGTATCGCACCTTAAACGAAACGTTCCATTGAAATCTGAATCGGTAGTTTCGAAGTCCCTATCATCGCCGCGGTCTCAACCAGAACTCCAATTAAACATTATAACGAAGCAATTAAAGGTCTGATTGTTTGTTTAGGGTTCAGGTTCAAGTTGCCTTTTCATTGAAGGTAGATTTCTTTTGAGTTAGATCATTGTTGTTTTAAACGGCTTTCATTAGCCATCTTACAATAAAATGGGAACCTAGGTTCCGTTAAGTGTCTAGGTAATTGAACGAACTTGTTAACGATCAGGGTCTTAATTCTGCTGAACTATCGCGTATCGGGTCTATTATCTTTATCTATACTAATATTATAAAGAGGAAAGATTTGATTGTTTGTATGTTTGTTTGTTTGTTTGTTTGTTTGTTTGTTTGAATTGAATAGGCTCCGAAACTACTGGACCGAGTTAAAAAATTCTTTCACCATTAGAATCCTTAATTTTCCGTGATGAACATAGGCTATATAATATTTTCAAAAAAGTTAGGGATCCGCATGAAAAATTCATTAATTGAACCGTGGGCTGTATATTCAACCTCTTTTTCTATTATGGCGCGTCAGAATAGAAAAAGAGGTTGTATAGCGCACGGTGCTTGCTTTTTCTCTACGGCCAGTGTCAGTTTTGGAATGTCGAGTCAATGTCAAAAACCCCAATGCTGTTAAAAAAAGTAAAGATCCGTATGAAAACTGTGAAACCCATCGTTTTAGTGTGTATAATTTCTGAAATTTTTGTTTAATACCCGTGCGAAGCCGGGGCGGGCCGCTAGTCTATGATAATATTGTAAAGAGCAAAGATTTGATTGTTTGTTTAAATTGAATATGCTCCGAAACGAATGGACCAATTAGAAAAAACCTTTCACCATCCTACATTATCCATAATGAACATAGGCTATAATTTTCAAAAGAGTTAGAGATCCGTCTGAAAACTTCAATAATAAAACCATGCGCTATATTTTTTGCTGTTTGGCGCCGCTTGATTTTCGCTACGACTCTGCTAATGTCAGATAATATGGAGTCTCATAAACATCAAAATTCGTTACGGTGGTGCGGGACGAAATTTAATGTAAAAAAATATGAAAATTTCATTATTGGAAACACGCAATGTAGGCGTTACTGGCTGGGAGTACGAAAGACAAGTCAATGCCAAAAAATAAAATGCTCTCGGTTTGTCTATATCTATACAAATATTATAAAGAGGAAATAAGAAGTTATTCCTTCTTTCTTTCTTCATATTTCTGTTTGGTTTTTTTTGCAATAAAGAAAGCAGTTCTGTTGCATTTAGAATCAAACAAAATTCAAATTTTTCAACTGGCCCTCTCATGTAGCTTGATGTTTTACTTCGCGCTTCATCCTAATTTTATCTAAAATATATATTATATATGTATATCTTTAAGGCTACTTTACCATGCGCAGCACATTATTATTAATAACCAAAGCTGTTTAATCATAAGCTTGTTTTGCGCCGCATTTAATAGGCTTTTTGTGGCTGGCTGTACTTCTACATACCTAACATAGTGTACCCTTATACCTGTAAAGGCACGGACACATTGCAAAATGGTTGCTTTGATGGGACAGACGCACTCTAGAATAGTTTCTTTGTAGTAGATGGAGGTTGCTTGCTGGTTTCTTGGTTGTAGTAGGAAGAAAACAATCCAAAATATGTTATGTAAGCAAACACATTTATGACCATGTTACAAAAACCGATAACTATAACAGAAAAAAAGCATGGTTATTATACCTACGGGGGCAGGGTTATCATTAAACCCCAAAGCACAAACCTTTAGAAAGTACAACACAAGCAAAGCGGAAATTTTGAAAACTGACGAGGGAAGAATGATATGATGAAAGGTTTCAAAATGGTTTTAAACTTCAGCAATTGTCTCCATTATTTTCCGCAACATTTAATAACAATGAAAATTACAGTACAGGTGCTTTACAGAAAAAAAAAATTCAACTAATATTAAACTTACTCTATTTCCAAAAAATCTAAGACGTCGCTATAAGGTAGATTACCCAGAATGCTGGCAGCATTATTGCCACGTTGAATGGCGATGCTAATTGAACGAAATAAAAGCCACCATTCCGACCACCTGTGCACTTCATTATGTAGCTTTGTGAGATCTTTCTTCGCTCCATTCTGCCCCAGGACTCCAAGGTCCTTGGATGTAGGGTTTCCAAACTAAACGGCAAACATACATAATATATTTAGTTTTGTCACCCTTCATTAACAACTAGCTGTCCGCCCCGGCTTCGGTATTTAACAAAAATTGAATTTTCCAGGCGGTAGGGACTCGCATAAAAAAAATTTTTGAAACTTTTTTGAAAAATTTTCTATAGCCTATGTTTACTAGGGAAAACTTAGGATTCTAATGTTGAAAGAATTTTTCTAATCAGTCCTGTAGTTTCAGGGTCTGTTCAATTCAAACAAATAAACAACCAAATATTTCCTCTTTATAATATTAGTATAGAAAAAATAGAGAGTTGAACCAAGTATAGCGTAAGCTTGGGTATAAGGCGGGGTTTTCGTATTTCAAACTCTTAACCATGCCTAGCTACCTCGAAGTAACCAGTAAACCTAACCGCTTTCCAACTTGCAGTGCGGCCGTAACCTTACCTATTCACGTCCTTGTCTGTCATTGTAGAGAATGAGATGAAGCCTCAAGCACAGATTAAGTAACCTAAGTACTAGAGCTTGATTTACAAAATGAACTAAGACTAAATTATTATGGAATTGGTTTGAGACATTTCGTTTGTACGTGACATTTGTATCTGACCTGTAGGTAAATTTAATAAGGTAATTTAGCTGAAAATAGATTAGGTACACTTATCTTATTAAATTGCAGACCGAATTCTCTTGGATTAAACGTAGAAAAAGAATAGATTGTAAATCACGATTTTTGCGATTTACTAATGATAATGACTCTTAGTTTTGAATAAATTCGCCATTTATTTAGAACTAACAACAGTGGATACACAATAACTTAATACAAAAGAAGATTATAAGACATCAAAATACGCGAACCCCAAATAAAAGGAATTTAAAGTAAGAAATTAACAAAAAAATTGTTTTGTTGCACAATACAAAATCAATTATTGAATTGAACTAATTATTAGTTACAACACAAATGGCCAAAAATAGCAGATGCTATGGAAGGAAAATCCGGCCCTAACACTGGTCTACCGTGTAATCCAGAAATAGTGCGTGAATTGCACACCATATTCAGATTAAATCTGAGAAAATAGGTTTATTAAAATATGTAGATAACCTTCTAGAATAAGTTTAATACATTTTGAATACTTAAAATATTTTACGAGATCACTTTTGAGTTTTGGAACTTATTAGTTGTTCTGATTATGCCTAGAACAGCTTATTTCCATGTTGATGAAGCCTTGCAATTCAATATTTTTGTATAATTTTTTGAAAGCCCAAAATGATGTTGAATTACATAAAAGTTAATTAAATTTAGAGAATGTCTCACGGTTATTGCAAGTAATTTAAATGTCTATTCCTACAGTTTTTTGCATAGATATAGACCAAGACAGTCATTTCTTTGCTGCTCAGACAGTACAAGGAGGAAAACGATCACACATCTATACTAATATTATAAAGAGGAAAGATTTTTGATTGTTTGTTTGTTTGTATGTTTGTTTGTTTGTTTGAATTGAATAGGCTCCGAAACTACTGAACCGAGTTAAAAAATTCTTTCACCATTAGAATCCTTAATTTTCCGTGATGAACATAGGCTATATAATATTTTCAAAAAAGTTAGGGATCCGCATAAAAAATTCAATAATTGAACCGTGGGCTGTATATTCAACCTCTTTTTCTATTATGGCGCGTCAGAATAGAATAAGAGGTTGTCTATCGCACGGTGCTTGCTTTTTCTCTACGGCCAGTGTCAGTTTTGGAATTTCGAGTCAATGTCAAAAACCCCAATGCTGTTAAAAAAAGTAAAGATCCGTATGAAAACTGTAAAACCCATCGTTTTAGTGTGTATAATTTCTGAAATTTTTGTTTAATACCCGTGCGAAGCCGGGGCGGGCCGCTAGTAATATATAAAAAAAAAGTGTGGTGTGTGTTGCACAAAAAGGTAGCAGCAAAAAGGTCACACTGCCAAGCATTAATGCCTTACCACTCCGAGAGTAGATAGGCGCTGATATTCTGTCGAAACCATTAAGATCATTATTAATGTTTCCATCAACATTAATTTTAATTCCCTGCGCACGTAGGTATAAGTTTCTCCATCTAGAGCCACTAAGCGATTCGTATCTACTTCCGTCCTGAATTGCTTTCTTTTCAGGCAAAAACTCGAGGACGGTGAGTACTTGAGTGAATTTGAAAGGCTTTTATGCCATTTTTATTTCCCCGTCTGTAATTAGAGTGTCGAAAGCGTCGCATACTAGCACCTCCGCCATTACTGATGCCGTGAGCCAAGCTATAAACTTGGGAAATATTTTATGCAAATATTCTACCTGCGGGTTGTCGTTAACATTCACGAAAACATGTCGTGGGCTGGGGAATGAGTGACATATTAAAATAATGGCACTCGAAAAATAAATCGATTACCTACACAAAGGAATATTTGGTAAGATGGAAGTAATAGAATAATCAACATGGTACTACTCCATTTCGATTATTCTAGTTTTGTTCAATAAATATTTAGCTAAAATTCCTATTCTTCTCGTAGCATGACTTCTAGGACCCTCCGATAGCGGTTTTTGTATAAGCTAGAGTTGTAAAACATGTTTTACATTGATTTACAGTTGATGGAATGCGTTTCAAATATTTTATGCATTCGGTGCCTATTCAATGTCATTTTTATTATTCTACTCTAGACAAGAATCGCTTTGGTTTGCCTACAGAATCGTGATTGATAGAAATCAAAAACAGAACTGCTGGTGCATGAAACTATAAATAAGTACGGAAGGAGTATCAGAAAAAAATAAAACGAAGCACTCCAATCAAGCAAGCATGCCAATCAATCAAATAGTATGCTGGCCATCGCCATTACGGCTTTATACACCAACTGATGAACCCCATTGTAAACAAACCAAAATAAATGGAAAACGCCGTCTTGTGTGGTCAGATGTTGCAAAAATCACAATAGGTTTGTCAATAAAAAACACCGGATCACATTTCCTAGGTAAATTTCTAATTTCACCAACTTATTTCTTTGATTTGACGCAAAATTATTATGAAAAAAATAATCAAAATAGAAGCACAAAATCTAGCCAGTGCTGCCAACATGTAAACATGTAAATTATCCGGTAAATGTGGGAGTATATTAAATAAGTTTCAATTCTCATATTTTATTGACTTTAAATTATGAATCAGGTAAATAGGCATTTATTTATCATTCTGGTAATAATATGTATTATTTGAAATAATATATAATTATGATATTGAATTTCTGTTTGTAATATCAAAACAATAACTTAGCTTTTGATAGACGAATTATTATAGTGTTTATTTAAGCTAACCTCCAAAATAGCTGAACCCATTTTAATAATAATTTTACTGACGCTGATTACTACGCAGATAACATGTTATATCGAGATTATAGGCAGCCGCAGGGCATTACTAATAGTCAATATTTTTTCAGATTTCTAGGTGATGAAAATTTGAAGTTAAATTGAATTCGTATAGGTAATCACTGTAATCAGAGAATCTCACAATGAAAATAATTGGAATCCCACTTAATCTAGTATAGCATGCAGTGTGCATTAAGATTTTTCATTTATAAGAATTTGGGCAATTAAAATTAATAATATTTATGTATCCATAAATTTTTATTTCTTATTTATCAAACAATGAATAATGAGAATAATTTATATTTTTTCATTATTAGGAACGTTTAATTGATCTTCCTAGTAACAATCGTAATAATAATATATGGCTGCTTATTGCTACTTTAAATAAGTAATTTTTATTTGATTTTTGGTTAGGCATTTCCATAGGAACAACGCATGCGAAGCATCAGGCAGAAAAAAGTCAGCCAGTTAATAGGCACAAAGAATAATTTATTCAAACTAAAATTAGACAGTGAACAGAGACTTGGAATACACTGAGGGCTGATCAGATTTTGTTGAAATTTCTTCGATTAGCAAATACGTTACTATTTTTGATCCCGGGAAAGTACAGTGTTCTGTTCTGTGCTTGTGGGATAATCAAATTCACTGCAGTTAGCACCATAAAGCGCTGGCGTAAATTGAAAATTATAAAAAGTAGGTCTAATAGACGATGACCGTGGCTAAAGCAGTACCTACGTAGATTTTTTTATAATCTACATATTCATTTGTAAACAATTATTAGGAAGAATATTTATAAAAAATATGGGTAAATTTTTCTTCAGTTGGCATCTCGATATACAATGACACTCAATGTCATTCCGCCATTGTTAGGATTCAAGTTTGATTTGACAGGATGCTATCCTTACTTTTCATAAATCCATGTGCTGGTGATTATGCACAGAACTAAAATTGGTATCACAAATTTTTGTATTTCGAATTTAAGTATTTTTTATGTTACTCTAAACATAATATCTACGCTACACGTACAACCCTATAAATGAAAACCTCTACCTTATTTATAACGCAACCAACATTGCACCAAAGAGTCCAACTTTATAAACCAACCAACTCAAGTGTGAATTACAATCAACAGTCCAAAGAGACTTTCTATGTTGACTGTATGCTTCATTATCGTGGTCGTTAGAGGTTCACAAGTACTCGTACAAGGTACGCTCGTACTCGTTGAAATAATACTCCCGGTTGGCAGTATAGGGCTTTCCCGTGAGTGTTGAGAGGCATGTGTACATACAACACTCATTTCACTTTTAATAAGATTTTTGTGTACGAATTATTCCGGTAAATGTTTTTGTTTGGCCCTCGGATATTTCAAGTATTATTGAGGTGTTTGCTCAATGGGAGCATAGCGTAGCCCTAAAGTAAGCAGAGTATTGTTACTGGTATATTCAATACATTAAACTCCTTTAAAAATATTTTTATTATACATACATAGAATATTCATAAAATAACTGCAGATCGTACAAACTTTTGTCCTGGAAACAGCAACACTCTCTGCCACATAAGTATCGATAACAGCATGAAGCCAGCGTTTTAAGTACGCTTCTGACTGGTGTTGATATGGATCAGTTGAGCTTGCGAGAGTAAACATGAAAGCCGATGCAGTAGCTATGGCAGGCCTAGATAAGTTACCTATCTAAGTATCTTCACTTAGATTAAAGTTAAGGTGACAACGGATGTGAGTGCCAAGATAAATCTCACACGGTTTTTAAGATACAAATATATTGTTTATTTCGATTGTTTTTTAATGAATAAACTAAAAATAAAATCTCGTTTTATTCGATTATATTTTCTGTATGCATTAATTTCATATTAGTACTAGGTACCTAGATATAAATTTTTCTTATATAATTTACTTAAGTTAGCATTTGTGAACTGTAAAGTACCTAATAACAGTAGCAAGTAGGTTCTGCAGTAAGTTACTTTTACAACTTAGAAACAGGCTTGCGTGTCCGCACCCCCAATGCAAATTGCAAGTTCACTTATTACCATTTCATATAATAAAACGAAATGAGCATTCTAAACGCGACATGAAGGATCAATAAAACATTCATTAGCCGTACTTAGCAGGAATGTTTGCTGTAAAATACAATGTTTCTTAGATTACTCACTATTCACACATGAATTTAAAAGTAACTTAGGGTGGGGTTCTTTCCATCGAGAACTAGTATTTACAATTATATCTAAATACTAAAAATCTAAGCCGTCAGAAGGTAGAGTGCCCAAAATGCTGGCAGCATCATTCAGCAGTATCATTCAATGAGGCCAATGTCCAGCAGTGGACTAATATGGGCTGATGGTTATGATGATGATGATGATTCAATGAGGAAATCATTGAATGATACTGCAACGATGACCGAAATAAAAGCCAGCTTTCTGACCACCTGTGGACTCTTTTTGTGGGTTTGTAAGATATTGCATGTACCTAGGACCCCAAGGCTTAGGGTTCCACCCCGAACGGCTTGTACCCACGGTCAAGATTACCGAAATTAAAATCTAAGTTATAAACAAGATGGCTATTTGAAGAATCAAAGTATCTAAAAATCTTTCTGTCTATTATTTATATTTGTATCATCATATATAAATAATATTATAATAATAATTATACAGAAAGATAATTGGACCTAGATGCAGTTTTTCTAATTCTTGTGACAAGCGATAGACATGGTAGGCAAAGATTTTAATCGTATTTTTGTATTCTAATTTATTTGTAAGGACTTCTAATTTACTAGACTATTGTTTGCACAACAAGGTATTTTCTATAGATAATGTAACAAAGTGAAAATAAAATACAAAATGTCTTTAAATTACAACAAAACAACGAAAACCAATCATAAACCTAATTATCTATAATTCCATGACTAACCAAACTGTGACTAACCAATTGTGATATCATTTATTTACAGAAACTTATTATAATAATAATAATAAATAATGCCGGAAAATCCACAGCTAAGCAGAGCTTGTGTTATGGGTACTAGATGACTGATATACATAATATAATATTATTACTTACATATACTTATAGATAATTTTTATTATACATAGAAAGTGACCAAAACGCCCTGAACAAATATCTGCAGATCGTACAAATATTTGTCCTGAGGCGGGAATCGAACCCGCAACCTGCGTCGCAGGCGGACATTCGCCCACCCCGCCACAGAGGTCGTCAAAAAAATTACTTACAAAAATAATCTACAGCTACCAACTTGGAAACATACGTCCTTGAACAGCCATATAGCGGATATAGTTGTCGGTTATGCCAAAACTTTGTGAAAAATTCTTGTATCTACTTTATTTAGTAAAATTTAACAAAACCTTAAAAACGTAAAGGTATTTTTAAGAAGGCCCCTTAAGCATGGTAAAACTTTCTAATTCTCTTGCATAAAAATAAATTAAAAGGAAGTAGCTCATAAATACCATCGAATGTTTGTTTTTATTTTATTTTATAATTAGGTATAGTACTTCTTTTACTCTGACATTATTACGCTTTACATAAACTTTTAAGCACACCATCAAGTTTTATTTTTCTTGAGCCGTTTGCGAAGGGAGACTCCTTAGCATTTTTAGTTAAATACCTTCAGTTTCAGGGAAACAAAGAAATACGGAAAATTGCAAATTTTAACCATTTAAGAAGTAACCAAAATTATTTCAACGATATGAATATTTCTAGGATTGTATAATGTCTGATTGTAATGTGATTAGAAAAGCTACGACTTCTACCTTTGAACTTTTTTACATTTAGCTAAACACAATAAACAAGTAATAATATTACATTATTGCCTCGCCACCATACAGCGACGCAATATGTGTCCAGCGTGGGGACTCTTCCGACTGGTATAGTTATAGATCAGTTGATTCATATTTATCCCAGATTGTTTGCGACAATTTTCATTAAGGTAAATTATTTTACAATACTATCTTAATGATTTTTTTATTATTTCTGTTATTTGGTTTGTTAAAAAAGTAATTATTTAAAAAGACGGCCAGGTTCTTTAAATGTTTTCGTAGAATGAGGAGTTTTCGTAAATGAGAGAGTTAACCCTCTCATTCAGAATCTGGCTTAAGTGTTTCGATATCTCATTCGCCAAAATCGCATGCCGTTTTATACTTCGAGAAAATAAAAAAAATCCGTCAACCAAATAACAACTTGGAAGATCTCGAAAAACAAAGCCGCGATTCGCGAATAAAAAGAAAATATTCAATATTTCATTGTTCATCTATCTGTACAGAAGTTGTGATTTTGCAAACGGAAGACGGTCTGTTGTCATAACATCGTCTATATTTTTACGAGCCATCTTTGAGTGCTTGCATAAGAGTCAATAAAGTGAAGTTATACGAGCAATTTCCTCATGAAATAAACCCATTGTTATCGTCAAGCCAAAGACTTTCGGAAATGGATTCAACCCGTATTGACGAGTTTGTCTATTGCCTCTTTATTTTATTATCACGGTTGGTACAACAGTTAAGGTATGAATTTTTTCAGAACAACCAACACTGGAAGTGTATAAAATTTCCTACAGTAATTTTTGCGGTAGGTCACTTCTACCACAAGTATTTGCAAAAGCAGCAGAAAGCTTTTTATTTCAAAGATTTTGAAGAAAATATATATACAAGTACAGTAAAAGTGACAGTGATTTAATTGACTGTCATTGTAATATAAAGTTAATAAATGAATAGCTCTAAGGGATTAGTAGGATCAGTTTCAATTATTTTTATCGTTCCACAGAACCGTGAATATTGTCATTAAAATTGTGTTCAGTGTGCTGGTGTTATGTGATCTAATTAAGAACATTCGTTCATCCTTTGTAATATACCAAACCTAATCATAACTCACTTTACGTCAGAAATATTATTAAACTAATGCGATCTACTCGTAACACATTCCATAGTCATCCCGTGACAGCGAAAGTGTGTAGACCTATCAAAACGTTGAGAAAAATGGTTAACTAACGCTATGAATACCCATTGAAATAGTAATAATAGTAATTTCGTCACTACTTAAAACCTCAAACATCCTGTTACTTTTCTAATAACCAAAATTTAATAGAATTTCCACCGAGTTGAACCAATTAAGCAGGTTGCTACAGGTTTAAGGTCAGTGTGTACTTAGGTAGAGCTCCCAATCATTTATCTTGTTAAAGGACAATGACCTGAATAAACCCCAGCCCAACCACTCTCTGTTCGTAAATTATGCAATGTTTTTCTTCAATTAACCGTGTAGTCTACCCTAATTAAGGCACATAAAGTGCAGATGTACAAGCTTCGTACAAATGGAACGGTAAAAGAATAAAACATTCGCCTCTTTGAGAACAATGATAGCGCTCGGTGCGGGACGATATTTATACGAAATGGAGCAGACTTCAATGTGGATCCGGCAAAGTCCGTTCCCCGACAAATCTATTGATAGATCGTAAAAATAATTGAAACTAGGGATCCGTTGTTATTGTTCGGTGGCGCATCAAACCAATAGAATATTCTAATAGTCCTCCAATTCGTCAATAGATACGTTCGTAGTTGTTAAAAACGAAGGTCTAACAAAAACTGTAATTAGTTTATAGCTTTTAGAAAATATAAACACTGAGCGCTTAATAGAACACGCAATTGTATGCTTTAAAAAAAATTGTTCTCTGTTGATCTTCAAATCCTTTTCTTTTTCCACTAGTCCAAATTTGAAGTGAAGATAAAATCAATAACAAATTGTTTCTATTTAAAATAATATACTGTATGAAATTTGACTTATACGAGTATAATGCTTATTTTGTATGCCTAAAGAAATTAAGATATCGAAATCTGAAATCAGAACATACTCTCACGGCTTGACTATTAAAACATAAAGTAAGTTTATTACAATTAAATTATTCTACCAGCATATTAACTCTATCACTTTCGAGATAACACAAGTGACCGACGCTCGAAAGCTTGTACCTTTATTCGCTCCATGTATTTCTAAATTCAAGAGACTCAACTTCAGATGTTCAGATGTTCCCTAGTTAATTTTAGCAAATTTAGAGCTCAGGCAGACTTCAAAGAATTTAAAATAAAAGAGCGCACTTGTACAAGCCCTCGGTTGTATGAAGTCTCGACAACCCTCACGTGAAATGGGACGTGTGGCTTGAGTAGTTGTTATTCAGATGAGTCGTCCTCAGTATAGTGTCTGCGCGTATTTTATTTGCATATTTTGAGGCTTTCAGCGAGGCTTGAGACAGCCTCCGTGATCGGTTTAATAAATGGGAATAAATGATATGGAAAACAGGGGAAGTTGAGATATTTTAGGATTTTATGAATAAGAGGTATATTTTTTTAGATGAAATATGCTACTGAATATTGCTCGCCAGCTTTTTTAAGACGCTTTGCAGCTGACAAAGCGTCTTTTAAAGAAATTGAACTAAAGTCGAAAGCCATCAATGCCTTGATTGGTAAAAACGGCAGGCAAAAATTGCTAACAGGTCTCGTCAGCACAAGATCTGACGCGTTCACAATCAAAGCTTTTCATTGAAGATGAGGTAGGCAGTAATGTAAGAGACGTAGATGCTAATGAAATGGCTCAGTCGTACTTGGAGTAAATCCAGACACTCTCGAATGAGACTGATTGGTGGCAATACCTGATAATTCAGCATCGGGTTTTTGAATGTGAACTGAGACTTGAGTATGAGTTTTCTATGGTATACAAAATTATAACGACTTCTATTGAAATCTCTTGCTTAGCAAGTTACTGTTGATCAAATTAAAATATTTTTGTGTACTTCAAGGAATAAAACTACGAAAAGTAATAAATTTGCCACAAATCCCATTTTCTATTAACATAAAACCAGCTCTATTTTGGAAGCGTTTATGTTGCCATACTGCCATACATAATCTGTGTGGCCGTGTCTTCATCAAGTCAATGTGAATATATAAGAAGAAGAGTTTTGGAAAATGTTGATCTGAAATTTGTATTTTCCCAAATGCTCCAAAATAAACAGCCTACGGAAATTAGTTTTTCAGATTAAATATTAATAGAAAATGGTTTACAATCTGTCTGTGGCAAATAACTTTTTCGTAAAAAGGTCAAAAAAAAACCTAGCGGCAAACCGTGACGATCACTCTTAGATATTGAAAGATTAGATATGAAGAAGGGATTAAAAGTTTTTGTTTCCTACCGTATGGTAGGAAACAAAAACTTTTTCAGTCAGTCTCTAACATCGCCACCACCGGATATTTAGAGGAGCTACTTTTTATTCAATAAGTACCTACGTAGTTTCATATGAACTAGATTATAGCTTGCAAATGCCTTTGATTGATTTTGGTAAAACGACTGTGTCAAATTTGACAAGTCAGAGGAAGTTAAGTATCTTGTTCTCGAAAACTTTTCGTTTTGGTTTTGCGCAAACTCAAACTATACCTCTTTGAAAATTTTCCATTGACGCGGCGTTCTCGCACTGATTAATAGTAGATTAGAAGCTTTGAACTTTATGATAATCGTGATGTTCGAAGAAGACCTCTGAGCCTCTTTTTCTTTGAATTGAAATTTCGGTTTATTTAAACACAAAAGGAGTTAATCTTGTTTCTTTGAAAGGAAATGATTTCTTCTTTGCTGTACAAATTTATGAAATAAATTCATATTTGGTACCTATCATCTTTATACCTATAGCCTAACAAAGGAACAAAAATAATATAAGGAGTAAAAATTATGAGAAACCATGTAATTTGGTAACAACCTAAAAACACACTTTGTTCAAACGTTGAAACCAGTTTGAACTAACCCAGTCTCCTTTCAAAATACCTTATAAAATTATAATAATTGGGAGTGAAGGTGAAACTCTCCGTTTCTTTACTCGAACCATCTACATAGGTTCACCTCGTCCTAATATATAAATAACCTAAGTTATTAAAAACTAAATCCATACAAAATCCTAGTTTATAGATCAAGGTACATGTTCATAATTGTTATATGTTCATAATTGTAATTCATAAACACTATCTTCTGCATATTTTAAACTATTTATAGTCAACAAATATGAAGTCTTTTTTTTTTTTTAATCATATTTATTTTCAGGACCTTTATAACTAAATATGAAGTCTTCATCATGCAATGATTTAGTTTTTACAACTTTAATAATAAAAAATATAAGAGTAAAGATATTTTTATTATATCTTCTTGATATTTAGAAGATATCCACATCGGAGCAGTAAATTACTGTTTGCACAGTATTACATTTGATTACTCTTCTCTGCGCCTAGCGAGTTCCAGGCTCGCAATAACCTCATAATAAGAACGGATGCGATGTCACAGAAATTATTCCCTTTGCCAAATACCGCAGTGCGGTTCTTAGCGATCGTAATTTCCACTGGATTTGGATTTGTAGACAGCGCTGGGTAAGTTGAGTTATGGTTTGTTTAGTAAGATGATATTAGATTGAGTCTAGAGGAAAATGTTGGTAAAGGCCAGGCCAAACTTAACGGCCAGGCGAGTCTTAATAATTATTTTAATTTCCTGTACCATAATTCATCATAAGTCCATTGCTGGGAATAGGCTCCCATAATGAGCACAATATTAACCTATTTTCTGCTTCGAGGTGTCCTACATTGCGTATACCGAGTTGCAGTCTCCACTCAAGAACACGTTGACGTTGTTATTTAAAGTTCTAATTATAAATGTAATAGATCAAAAATTGAACACTCTTATATAAAAAAAATTACATTGATACTCTTTTATTTTACTGTACCATCTATTTCGTATGTAATTATACAATAAATATACTTTGACTTGACTTTGACCTCCAGCCAGTGTCGGTTCTATGGGAAATATAGCACTGTACATTTTTATTTTCTTATCGTACTAAACAAAACGAAAAGGTCACCATGATCAATATTTGGTATGCTTTTAAACAATTTCTACCTCGATATGACACTGAGTCCTCATTATAAATACTTTACATATAAGTAAAGTGACGTCGATCAATACCTATCTAACCACGGGCAGGTAGACTCGTCATTAATTAGTCCAGAGCAAGATTTATTATTATATAATATAATTAAGTTCTTATTTAATTTAACACATGGTTATCAAGGCCCTTTGACATGTTTGTTTATGCCACCGGCCGACCACAGCTGGAAAGTATTGTTCAATATCTATAGGAAAAATACGATCCAGTGGTCGTGCAAATCCGCTTTGCGTTCAAAGCGGAATCAGAAAAGAAAAGTAAACAGAGTAGGTAAACGGACTGCGATCCCTGATGCGCATTGTTAGAGGAATGCACAAAGTGAATGTAGTGCGAGCGGTACTTGGTACCGAAGTGATTGCGATGCCCGCAAAGACCTTAGTTCGGAGTGGCTAGTATGAGTTTGCGGTACCAAAACGAAGTTTTCGTTTAATATTGACTATTTAAAGTATTGCTAATACAACAAAACACTGAAAATAGCGAAAACTTCTTTTTGGTTCATATGAAACAGTTTCATAGATCTCATCGCACATCACAGATGCAGTCAAACTATGAACATACCGTATAGGTACCTACGTATAGGTATAATTTTGCAATGCGGAAAAAAAATGGACAAATATCATAGTGCGGGACGTATAAAGACTTTTAAATGACGTGGGCCGAAAACTAGGGACGAATATGGCATAAACCACTGCAACAACCAGCCAGGCGCTAAATTTATAGAAAGCAATAAAACCATTATAGTTTTCGTTAATTATGAAATACTCATTCTAAGGCCTGTTCGTTGTCGATGGGTCAAAGAACACAAACTGTTCCACCGAACATTATGTTAGCAACAAATGCTTTGAGTGGAACTAGCTTTGACCACGCAAGAGTACTTCCTCGTAGCGTATGCAGGTCTTGGTCAACTTTTGTTAGTAAGTAAAATTTGACAAGATTTTCATCCCTGTTAGAAAGTGTGGGCTAAATATTGGAACTGAATTTTAGATTCCTCCACCGATTGAGCTGAAATTTCGAATACATTATTATGTTATCACTACTTCTGATATTCTGCTATAATAATCAATGAAGTAGTAATATCTTGGCTATAATGATATTTTCCGTTCAAATTAGTATTCTTTATTTGATAAAATAATATCATTGGATCGCGATTGATACTCTGTTTTATATTGTGATTAATTAAAACTACTCGTTATTGGTATGGTTTCCGATGTAAATAAAAAAAAAGAAAATTAAAAAAAAATTGTATGAATGTCATACAATTTTCAATAGAACTACCCATTAAAAAAATCATACGATTTTGAACGTAAAACAAATCAAACTAATAACGCGAAGGTTTAAAAAATAAAAGTTTAATAAACACAAAACAAAACACAGTATCAATGACGACCCAATGATATCAGTTAATCAAATAAAGCATGAAAATTGAATTTTATTATTGTTGCAGAGTCGCGCCTAAATTCCACAAAATACCCTCTACTGCGAACATTTTGCGCGACATTTTACAGCATCGCCAATGGTTGTCTCATGTTAAATTTATTTCTCCTGTAGAGCCTTCGTTATTTCCCGCTTGTTACTGGGCTGGTGTTTTAACTCAATAACGTGCGAGTCCCAGAGGCCTGTGCCGACAGATTTATACACAAAACTTGGCTGAACAGTTTTATTCCGCTAAAATAGGCTAAGAAAACAGGGCTCGAGCGTCATAAAGAAATTGGATATCAGTGGATTTTGGAACTGCCTTTTTTTGTCCTTGCTATGATTGAAGTAGGTTATATTAATTTCCATGGACACTGACAGAAAAGTTATTTTTAAATGTTGTGTTTATAAATTACACTAGCCGCTCAACAGTGCCGAGGTCCATTTCGGGTCAGTCAGTTGGGCCGTCTTTATATTAAATTTCATGTTTGTTTGTGTTTCTATCTTGCTTTAACCTATCATTTTGCAAAAGCCGGCGCCACCGACAGGAACGATTAGTCCCTTTCTTAAATTCACATAATTACTTATACCAAATGGTTGCCTGGAAGAGCGCGTATCTTATGTAATGTTTCTTTTTTTAAGCATTTTTGTATTGTATTGCATTGGTTCGTGTAAAGTGGAGATAGTTAATAAAATACATTGTACACCAGAGTAAGCTGAAGTAAGCTTCTGAGTTCAGAAAAGCCTACTTCTGCGTATTTTTTAAATCTTTACAGCGACTAAACGCTGGCCAAGCATGGTGATTATGGCAACCCTGAGGAAAGCAGGTTCACCAGTTCATAAGTGGACTTATAAATGCTGGCATAAAAATACAGCAGTAAAAACCCTGCCCCGAAATGGTTCGCTTTCCACTAAATCTTGTTAATAATCTTATACTGATTAAGTTCCCGGACTAACTTTCGACTAAAGATTTAACAGGTATTATGTCGAAAAGTCAGTCTGGAATGAAGCAGCTTAAAATAATAAAGGCATTTGAATTTCGTGTTAAGCTCTCTCCCAAGACGACTTTAAGTTTAAATTACAAGGATTTGTCTTAATTCTTCAGCTATTAAGGATTTCTTGCTGTGAATAAGTGGAGTAATTTGGGAAGCGCTTTTTACTCTACCTACATTAACCCATTAACTAATCTTATAATGGCCGAAATCAATCGATTGATTGTCACACTAATATTTGTGTAGTTATTATTAATTTTATTTTACATATGTATTTGTATAGAATCCAACAAATATTTTAATATTTATTTGAACATGAAATAATATGTTATAAGTGTATTGTATGGACACTTCGATAGGAGCGGCGGTGGCAACACCGAGGCTGTCATCGTCTTGTCATCTTGAAATAGTGATTTTTGACTTTATTGATCATTATCCCAATATTACCCAATATTAATGATGGATGGATCATCTTACCACAAAATAAATTTACACGGTATCGGGCTGAAATTATCCATAGATTTTGGTAGATATATCTGCACCTGGAGTAACACAAGGGCCACTTGTTTAGGGTTTCGCACCCAAATACTGAAAACCGACCATAGTACTAAGCCTCTGTCTGCCCGTCCGTCAGCGGGCCGTACCTAGTATCTCATGAATTGTAAAAGATTGACGGTAAACAGTTTCACGGAATATGTAAATCTCTTGCCGGTACCACAAAAAATAATGAACTACTAATACTGAAAATAATCTATATCTATACTAATATTATAAAGAGGAAAGATTTGATTGTTTGTATGTTTGAATTGAATAGGCTCCGAAACTACTGGACCGATTTGAAAAATTCTTTCACCATTAGAATCCTAAATTTTCCGTGATGAACATAGGCTATATAATATTTTCAAAAAAGTTAGGGATCCGCATGAAAAATTCAATAATTGAACCGTGCGCTGCATATTCAACCTCTTTTTCTATTATGGCGCGTCAGAATAGAAAAGGAGGTTGAATATATGGCGCACTGTGCTTGCTTTTTCTTTACGGCCAGTGTCAGTTATGGAGTGTCGAGTCAATGTCAAAAATCCCAATGCTGTTAGAAAAGGTAAGGGATCCGTATGAAAACTGTGAAACCCATCGTGTTAGTGTGTATAATTTCTGAAATTTTTGTTTAATACCCGTGCGAAGCCGGGGCGGGCCGCTAGTAAATAAATAAAATAAAAATGTTTTATTTCAGACAGTACAATAGTCCATACATTTTCGAGTAGCTTAAAATCAATGAACTCAATAAAATAGGATAGATACGAGGATGAAAATAATGGCAAAAAACAAAACAATAAATATTGATTTTCAACATATTTTCAATTATCCCTGCTGAAGTCACAGGGATAATATAAATGCAGTTTTATATTATACGAAAAACAAAAGAAAATTGCGACAACTTTGAATATCAAAAATTAAAAAGCTTTTATTTCCGTTACATTTTACAGGACTTTTGGAGAAATTTGAACATACTACGTATTGATCGTCTCAAATTAAATCACCTAAGAGTCCGATTATGTCAGATTTTATAGAAAAAATTGTGCTCTATCTAAATTAAATGAGATTTTGTAAATCGCTTTTATCGAGCGGTGCAAAGCTCCGATTTCACATCCAAAAAAAATAGAAAGTTCACTCAACTTTCCGATTTCAAATCCTAAAGGTAGCAATTTATCTACTGAGTACATATTGACCCGGTTGATATTTTAAGTAGACGATTGACCTCGTTATAGTTAGGATTCCATCAGCCCAATCCTCAAAACTTTAATATTCAAGTAGGCACAAATATCGGAAGCACGGAAAACTTTTAAACGTTTTCCTAAGCTTCTTACGATATTGGTTGCGAGTGAAATATTATCCTGTGTAACTTATTTATCTAAAGTAGCAGCCAGGCGACGTGCGTGCCATGCGAAGTCGTGATATATACTTGTATACTTCCTGGAACATGAAAATTTCAGAAGCTATGAGTTGTATTCATGAATTTCGGCGAAAGCTCCAGTTTCGGCGAGATCTTGGGAGTTTTAGCGTTTGTACATAACTAAGCATTCTCTGACTCCTAATTGTACGATACATTCGTACAATTTTTTAGTTAACAATGTTTGTTATTATGCTGATTATAAATAAATATAAATAATGCTCGACATTTCAGACAGCATTATCTAGCCCCAAGCTAATCAGAGCTTGTGTTATGGGTACTAGATAATTGATATACATAATAATATACGCGTACATAGATAGATAATTTTTATCATACATAGAAAACCACCAGAACACCATGCAAAAATATTTGCAGATCTTAAAATATTTGTCCCGTATTCACACCTTATTTCAACACGAAACTTTAATCCCTTCAAAATTTGGTCAACATCTCTCCAGCTGTTAACATGTAGATAGCACTATTAGTCTGGGTAAAGCGCAAACAATTTACCACCTTAACAACCAATAGTGTGACCTAAATAGAGGCATCACTCATTTTCACCGCCATGCGCCGCTCCTGACGAGATTGAATTGAAATGGTCCGACCAATTTCGGTAAATGCACCTCAAAATCGTAAAGGTACCTATATCTGGAGCCACAAAGTTTTTATTGTCATTTTACCCAAATGAACCCGGGAGCTAACCGCTAGAAGTCCACTTCACCTTAATCCTGTGGGTATTCCGGCTATTCCGAATTTAAGCCCCGCACAGTTTCCGGACCGCATGAAAATTGCTATAATTTGTTGGATTTATGTCTCGATGCGCTCGAATCGTTACGATTTTGTTTTGAATTTTGTAGTTCTATTTAAGCCCATTGTGATTGGTATCATCCATACAAATCTAAGTCGTTTCTCTATTTTATAAAGTTTAATATCCCTTGCCGCCATAAATTCGCGCATCCCCGTATTGTCTTTAGGGACATATATTTCAATAACTCGCTGTGGTATGGCGTATAAATTGTTCTTTTGGAGAGTGGACGATAAATTCTGGTTCATAATTTGCAAGGTATGTACGTAATAATCATTTATTGACCTATAAAACGCATTTATGAACTCATAATTATAATGAGTTTCTGAGTCATTAATAAGTAGGAGTTAATGAGGGAAATACGAGGTATACGTTATTAACTTTAAATAATGTTAGTAATTATAGAACATAATTTGTTTACAACCAATTATTTATTTAATTTGTCGATTAACGGACTGTAGCGAAAAAATCATGAGCTAATAATGTCTCTCTATCTATAGTGAGGTAACGAACCTCGGTACAATAACAACTTGTTTAGTAGGTAAAGAGTGTCTAGGAACTTGGTTCTAAATCTTAAAATTTTATGTAAACGAAAGGATCTATGAATGAAAATTCTACAAAGAGAGACGAACCCCCCTTTTTTTACAGATATATTGGACAGACCCTAGTATAAGTACCTAATCAATATTTTAAGCTTTGGTATTCTATTTTTCTTTCAATTGGAAACAAGGAAAATAGCTCCAACCATTTTAGCAAAATTGTCGGCGGAAAAAAGCACTTTAAAAGCCGTTAAAAATTTAAGCATCGTTGATACATGAAAATCTAATTGATGGGTGGTTTGACATTGAAGTATAGCCAGAGCGTATCCCAATTATATATAATATAATTCATAATGGTCTCCTAACTCAAAACAGTTGCTAAGTATGTTATTTCTCACTCTAACTTATGTCAATATGAGAAGACAGAGTGATAAATAGCTAAACTTGGGCTAAAGGGGTAATGTATAATTAAATACTAGCTCTACAGCTAAAGGTTTTGCAATTAGTATACAATAACAAAATCTATAATCTACCACCACGACAAGTTCTTTTATCGTTTAAACTGGTTTCTAGCAATAAACTATTTAATTACGGGTTAAAACCAAAATAATTTTTTAATTCCTAAACAATTAATAACGAGACTTCGCCGTAGACAACCATGGTTCTATTTCTCCTTGAAGTTTGTTCCCACCTGCTAATCACCCTGTACATTGACGTGGTAATTGATTACCTATGCTATTAAAGCTAACCTAACATTAGTATTTACATTGAAATATAATCAAAAAGACTTACAACTAGTCCATCCCAAGGTTGCCTGGTGATGATAAAGGTTGCCAGTGATCGCTCATAGGGATAAGGCCACCCTTTAGAATTTATCTAAAAATAAAAGAAAAAAAAAATATTTAAAATAACTTAGGGCTAACAAAATAACAAATAATACTTAATCTTATATCTTATGGGATAAGTTAATCTACGTGCCTGAACTAGGTAAAACCTGTTTTTCAGACAAATAAATGGATCATAATTAACAAAATAATAAAAAATCCAATAGAAAATCTACATAAAAGTTGAATTTTTGTAAATTAATTATTATGCTAAATACGCTAAACTAGTTTTAATAATAATAAAAGATGCTTACTTTATTTATTTCTTATCTATTTTTACGGGTAGGTCCCATTTGTTCTATGGAACATGACGTCATAGTACAAAATGACACATTTTCGTCCCTATTTTTTCCATGGAACTACATACTACCTTTTCACCCGAGTTTCATGTCATAGAACAAAATGAGAATCAGTTTTTCCCAAAACCTTCCATGGTGAGATTATAAGACGTGAATGACATTAATCACATTATAATTTTTGTTAGTGAGTAACCATCTAATCAAAAATGTCACTAAGATAAGTGGTAGCAAATCATTCTCGAGTGGCCAGTTTACATATCAACTTCAAGAAGTTTATATACCTATGTACTTAGTTTGTTCTATGGAACAATTTGAGACAAAAATTACAAACTGTTCTATAGTACAAATAGGGACAATATTTTCTCAAACTGTTCTATTACGTCATGTTCCATAGAACAAATGGGACCTACCCATTTTTACCATAATCTGTTTGTAATTTTCTCTTTCTTTGTGTGGTATAATAAAGTATTTTCTATCCATCTAACTACGTTTCGCAATAAGGTACGATAATTACATAATGATCATCATCATCAGCCCACATCAGTCCACTGCTGGACATAGGCCTCCCCTAATGAGCGCCATAGCGCCCTGTCTTCAGCTTCTCGCATCCAGCATCTGCATTACATTATAGCAAAATCATTTAGCGATTTAGCTATTATAGCTAAGTTAATTTAGAAGTAGAATATCATTATTATATTGTGTCTAGGTGGTTTTTGAGTCAATGCGGTCATGAAATTTTTGTTCTAGGTTGCTTTCTTGTAGGAGGTTGCGGGTTCGCTTCCCACCCCGGGATAAATATTTGTACGATCTGCAAATATTTCTTCCGGGTGATCTTTGTAATATATTTGATTAAGTATATCAGGCATCTAGTACTTAGAGGTATAACACAAGCCCTGCTAAGGTTAGATGACGCTGTGTGGATTGTCTAGCATATTCTCTCGATTTACAAATTTTCTTAGCTTTCGTCCTGCATGCTAATTGCATTACAAACAATTCACAAAAAAAATATTTATTGAAAAGGTTCAATAAAAGAGTTTAATAATAATGGTGTCACCGTTTATCTGATGCCTAATCGCTCGTAGGTAATTTGCGGTATGCTACAAACAAACCGCTCATGCAAAATTACCTTTATCATAAATTGGTAAATAACACGTCCCAATCCAGCGTTATTGGGAAGTATTATTTATTATTGGGTGAGAATCCATGCTTGTGACATGGAGACATTAGAGTGCTGTTGTGGTAAAAAAACCGTAAATTGTCTTGAGATGACGACGGATGACCTATAGAAGAAGACATGATGTGACGACCTCGTTTATTTGAGGAGACTTAGAAAATTACGATGATAAGCAGTAAAATTTGTAAATAATGCATAAAACCTGTTTTCTCTATTTACCTCGTTTCTGTAAATAATGCATAATTCCTTTCGTAAAAAAGGTAGAGTAAAGAAACGAAGAAGAAACCTTTACCTCGTCAGGTTATTTATATTTATTTCTTCTATTGAAAACTCTTCCCAAGTTTTTTTATCGTCGATGATCTGATATTTTCTAGTACTTAAGCCTTTTCGCTTATTATATTATGTTTGGTACGACAATTTTTTTGAGTTTTTTAATTGATAATTTTTGGAACACGGAACATAGCGAAGCTTTGTTGTTCAAGCGCATAGAGCAAGATAATTAATCTTGTGTACCCTAGTGTGGGCACAACGAGTTTATTCCTATTTCTAGAATTTAAATTACATCATTTAAATTCTAGAAATATAGGAACTACTTAGAACTACACACTGGCTTCTCGCTGCTCGCCAACTCGTATCCAGTTTTAGCTTTAATCGCTTCCCGCTCACCGCACGGCGATGAGACAAATGCCTAATGGAAGGCGGCATGGAACCTCCGCCCCTTGATTCGACGATATCTGATCGAAAGCACGCGCTTTTTAAATCAACCACCTACTAGCAAAGCATAAATTACCACACGAACATTTTTTACTGCCTTTTCGTTTTATTAGGGTAAACAAATGTTTTAAGGAATTTCGTATACTTATGAGGGGAAAAAATTCGTGGCTTTTTCCTGTCAGAGAAGTCATGTTGTCATGTGTGTCATGTGTGTGTGGCAAATTACATTAATTACTTACCTATTTACGTTTCCTTTGTATGATGTCGGGTATTTTCTGAGTTCATAGAAGAGTCTGGGGGAAAATTCATTCGATTTTTAATTCGGGACCTACCTGTAGTTTTACGCTATGTACAACCCGAAGCGCAAAAACTACGCATACCAGTTGCTTCAAAGGTGATTTTTGATTTTGTCAATCATCAACGGTCAGCAAATCAAAGATGTTTTGAAACTGACGTGAACTGCGAAAAACTGCAAGAAATAAAAACGTCAAGGGCACTTTGGCACTCCTCACACCTATGTTCACTGTTCAGTAGTGGGCTATTAAAGACGGACGATGATGTACTTAACCCTCACTAAACGACTTAAATTTTTACAAAATGAAAATATAACATTATTATTTCTGCAATAGAAAATAATAAAGAAATATAAAAAGAAAAAGAAAACTCCATAGTTGCTAGAAGATCATTGAAATTTGCAACAACAAGTTAATTGACATCTTCACCAAACTCCTTGAGTTGTTGAATGAGGAAGAAGTTTGAAGCGGCAACCCTTCGGCAACCGCTACCACCATTATATTGCTAAAGTTATAAATGCAATGGTATTCATAATAGCGTCTTATTTCAATAATCGTTAGGCATGCCAACAAAACTTGTGCACCTTAGAACAGAATATTTTTTATTTGCAACTCAAACAAAAATATGAAAGAATAAAAAAGTTGAAAAGATAAAACAGACTTATGTTACAATGAGTCACAAAACAGCATCCTGCATGCTCTTAATCTACCTCTAATCAATTTAGTATATTTCCCTCCCATGCCATGTTATTACAGTCATCCCGTGTCCACGACACGTTTAGGACCATTAAGTTGAATTCCCATTAAGTTGAGTCACATTATGCTGAATTCCCATTAACAGTGTGTAAACCTGTTAAAACGTCAGGAAAAAAACGCTCTTATACATATTGTTTGTACCGACTGTATATTAGTAAAATCTCGATAGTTGATATGTAAATATTTTTAAATCATGGATATCTCGGAATAAGCCCAACGAAAAAACCATGGACCGCCATCGTTGTCGGAATCTCGACAAAAACACAAAGTGACACGTTCACTTTGTGTTTTTCCGACGTAGGAAAATCAAATGGATTAGGAATTTTATAAATAAAGACATTTTATATTATTATATTGCTTTTATAAATTATGATTTAAGCTACATCGCGAAGGATACATACTAGAGAGAATCCTTCGATCCTTATTCATTCTAAGAACAGAATTAATCAGTTATTAAATATAATTATCTACTTATATTTAAAGTAGAATAAAAGAAAATAGGATAGATAGAAAATATTTTTATAATCCCACACAAAGAAAAATATCATTACAAACAGACATCCTTAAAGTAGAGCAAGTATAAAGAGCGTCCTTATCGCTGCGATCTCTTCCTGGCAACCTTGGAATGAGCTGGATATGAAAGAAGACTATATACAGTGGCACTTATACATATAATAAAAATAATAAACGAATACTTACAATAAATACTAGAATTATACCTATACTTTCACGTAAATAATTTTATTTTCAACTAACGATTTTATTTTAGGGCAGTAATTTTTAGATAGTCGTTTTGAGATCCATCTCTCCTCTTTTTTTGAGGACTTAGTAGATATCGCGCCCTTTTTTTACCATATTTTTAAGCCTTTATTTTTATATCTTTATATGAATTTTTCTCTCTTCTGTTTCTTTTTAAACCTTATTTAGTTTATATGTACATATGCTTTATTTATTAAATGGGTAAAAATAAATATATTTATTTCTTTCTTTCGGTTGCCTGCGACGAAAAATGTTTGTACTATCTGCAGATTTTTGTTCTGGTCGTTTTCAATGTACCTTTAGCAAAAATATCTATCCATGTAAAATATTGCATTATGAATATGTCTTCAAGAACCCATAACACAACATCTGCTTGGCTTGGGGCTAGATGATGCTGCATACAAATGTATTTTAAACATATAATCCTTCCATTCGAATCATTATATCTATTAAAAAAACTGCATCAAAATACGTTGCGTAGTTTTGAAGATTTCATGTATAGGGATGTATAGTTTTCATACATACAGACAGCGGGACGCGACTTTTTTTTATACTATGTAGTGAAAAAGATTTATATTTTTCCATCTTTATTTATCTAGGACCTTTTATCTGCCACTTTATCATGAATCTGAATCCGATCGCCGCCAGCTTAGTAAACAGGGAGGTACTCGTATTCTTAAGGATGTTTGCTAGGGATGTGCCAGGGACGTTTTAAGAGATCGTAATTTATTGTCGCGTGACATGGGTCTACATATCTTATGGTAGCAAACTTGGCACAAATCACAAAATATTTATGCATATAAAAGCTCTCCCGGCTTTTCCAAAGTAAGCATTCTACGATTCTGCTTAAATGATCCTGTTATACAGTGTATTTATTTTTTACAAAAATAATAACTTAAACCATAAAGTTTTTGCTGAGAGTGTAACTTTGTTCACGATATGTGGCGCAGCGTACGAAGGTCTGCCTGCGACGCAGAAGATAGCGGGTTCGATTCCCGCCTCGGAACATTTGGTTGCACGATCGAATATTTGTTGTGCGAATTCTAAATTAGTTTTAATGGGAAGTATAATGTTTTAAGGTGTTCTGGCATTCTATGAATTATAAAAATATCCATCTTTGTAGCCTAATACATAAAATACATCAGTCATTTAGTAACTACTTGTTCTGGCCACGACCATCCTGCCTTTTCAACGACAAAGAATAAATCCTTTTGAGAATATGTTTTTAAACCGTCCAAAAAGTTTGAAATACTGCAACTGGTTCAAAATTCGAGCGTTGTGATTATGGCATATCCTCCTTATTTTGGGGAGGTCGTGAAGGTACCACGCAACATAACATGCTGATTTGGAATAATTTTGTAGAACAACAGTAGCAGTAGGCCTATACACCTGCATATTCAAGGCTGAATCTACCATAAACAAAGGAATAAAATATAAACAGAGAGTACCTACTTTATCATCCATCGCACACAATTAACGCTATAATTATCGCTCGATTCGATATTTGGCAAGAGAACCTCACTAATGATTGACTGTCCATTAGTTAGGTTTCACGATATCAGATGACCTGGGTTGTGTATGTTATTATTATAACGATTATATGCTACTACATGAGTTTGTAGAGGAATGATTTTGTGCTTTATCTGTAACAACCTGTATGGTTTTATCATCATCATCATTATAGAAGCCTTTTATGTCACCCACTGCTGGGTATAGGCCTCCTTTAGTCTTTGCTGGTCCAGGTATCCCCAGCGACTTTGATAATGTCATCGACCCAACGCATTTTTGGACGTCCATGATTATAACCTTGCAGGTTCGGTTGGTATACTTAAAAATTTTATCTCTTCCAATTTTCTTGCATAATATTATGTGGGACGCTTCTTGCGTTGACACACATGCGCCCTCCGAGGACATCCGTGAGGGCTGGTGCGGCAGCAAATTTGGCCGATAATAAGAGGCGCAAATATGCAGTGTTTACGGTGCCTACTTTGCCGAATTTATTTTCCAACTTTAAATCTGTATTACAAAAAAAACTTACGTATATTGTTATAAAATAACACTTAGTAAACCACAGAGGTTTGCAAGGAAGTGCTATTAGCGAGTCAGCCGAGTAACTGTCCGTTAAGTTATAACTTATTATCTAAGAGTAAGTAAGTGTTGTTAGTGTACTAAAGACGTGTAAAGTAGGTAGAACGTAGTACCAATTCTTACAATGCGATATAATATAACTATATTGAAAATTATTTTCAACAATTGGGAATTGTGATATGATGGATGAATGGACTTTTTTTACTCTTCTCCCCAAAAAAGCTACTAGAACTTCATTCCTATGAGTAAACTTTAGGTATAACTAAAATACAAAGAACCAAGAATTTATATATTTAGACGGTACAACAAAGAACTACTCTTTATTTCTCAGAAAAAGTTTATCAGGATCTACGTAGATGCCTACGTAATTTGAAGTCATATCATGAACTCTCCAAAACTCCCTTGAGCAGGTAGATAGGTAATGACATTAGCCAGCCTTGGAAAAGTACCTCTGTTAGGTTAATTGATTTTATTATACAAAAAAGCGTTTAAGTTTACTTGCAATAGGCCATCTGATTAGAAACAAGCTTACATATTTTACAATTAATCTAAGATTTCACTTTGTAACTGGTAGGATTAGTACCTACCTACCTAGCAAACCTACCAAGTCGAGTTTCATAATTTGTTTTTTTATTAATATATAATTTAATTTAATGTCGGTCTAAAATATAATCCTACGTATTTTATTATTTATAGAGACCAGTGTACTGATGTTCACTAAACATTAGCTGCGTCACATTTCATAAATCTAAATCTATTGATGCGTTTTGGGGCTACTTTGAGACGGACATGTAGCTCAAAACCTGCTCAATACTGTCTCAAATTGCAATAATTGTAAACAACAACCCACAACCTAAATTCTCTATAAGCGTCGAGTTTGAAATATCTTTGTCAGCATTATGAATGAAGGAAAGAGCTCAAATCAAAGAAAGAAAAGAAGTATTCAGTAAAAATTTTGGCCCATTTATTGCACATTTATTACAAATTTATTGCAACTCTAGAATAAGTTTAGCACGGGGGGGGGGGGCACTTTTTGCGCTGGGTTTTAAAACCAAAACCAGTCAGATTTTAATAACTTTATTTCTTTAGGCTTACAAAATAAGCACTAAGACAAGACAAATACTCACGATGTATTGCTTTGTTTTGCTTTAAGCTGGATCAATAATGTTCTCTCCAGCTAACGCATCCCAGAAGTGACTGCATAGTTAGAAAACTGAATATTAAGTAAATGTTAAGCTACTTTTAAAAGGACTCTCCCATTAGCCTGGATAAAGTTCTAGAGTTTTTCCAACATCAAGAGTTTCTGAGCAAAGTTTCCCCATTTATCTTCAGCAGACGTTTTAAATACCAACTTGAATATGTGAAAGTTATTCCGAAAGGATAACGTAGGTAAATTATGTCTCAAGATTTCATTCAAGTACCAAGGTAAGTAATCAAAACTTCCACAGTTTATTGTTTTAAAGTACGCTTTAGTATTAAGTTATGTGCATTATTTTGAACTAGCAGCTCACGTCTTCGGAGGTACTTTTCGGGACAAAAAGTACTAACCTGAAAAGATGAGGTCTTGATCGAGTATAAAATTTTGAAGGATTTGGATGATGAGTGTTTGTTACTTCTTCAAACCAAAACTTGTGAACGGATGATGTTCTTTAAACCTGGTTCATGACCTACATGTTAAACCAGACATGTAGGTCATGCACGGCAAGCACGGGGTTTCTTGTCTAAGGTAGAATAGACAAAAATTACGTCACTTTGTCATCGAATGCGTAAAATATTTGAAATTGATTTCTTCAACTTCAATAATGTACGCAATGTATGGCGATGCGATGTCATTATTGTCTATTCTACCCTAGAGAACAATCGCCGTGCTTGGCCTACTGGTTTAACATGTAGGTCATGAACCAGGTTTAAAGAACATCATCCGTTCACAAGTTTTGGTTTGAAGAAGTAACAAACACTCATCATCCAAATCCTTCAAAATTTTATACTCGATCAAGACCTCATATTTTCAACCTTACGCCCAGCGATTAACTTTTCTATAAGAATGAAAGGAATACATCCTATACCTTTCACCCAATCCACGCGTCGCAAACGGTTCCACACAGGGGCTGTGCCATTTACATACATTTGTATGCAAAGCCTTCTTACTGAGGACCTTATTGACGTTATCGTTGAATTTGGCGGGAAACATCCGATATCCGTGTCGATATTTATAATTTTTTTAATAAACCTTTATTAACAAAGAAAATTACAATTATATACCTTACTAAATTAGAGCTAGTATTTACAATTGAAAGAATTGAGCTAACTGCAGACTGTTACAAACAAATTACAGGTAGTTCAACTGATACTCTCGGGTCATATTTTTGCATGGAATTCTACGCGGTGACTGCACTTCTCTCTTGTTTTTAATGCATTATGGGTTTTTGGTGACTTATGTCTCTACCTTATCTATTCGAGAGGTTTTAAAGCTCTAAGCGAATATAAAATTCTCGCAATGAAATCCGGAGGTTAGTAAATTTCAGAACCGAAAAACTTGACACTATTTATAATTGATCTATCTATCTTATCCAATTATGACCCAAAGTATTTACCGTTCTTGTGTTAATCAATTTATTTTCAAAATAGTTCTATAGATATCCAGATATCTGAAACAATTTGTGGCAATGTTAATAAAAGGATATTGGAATTGGAAACAAAACCACCAAGTGTCTTGAATTTTATCGCATTTACGTTCAGAGAAAGGGTTACTTGACTAGACTTTTTACCCGACTACGAATGGAGGACTATTATTGTAAATATATACAGCGTGCTATCGAATATAGCGAAAGAAATGAGAACAGAATATTGCGCCAGAAAAAGTAGTTTATGTGCATCAGTTTTGGCTCTCTGCACTGCAAACAACTCCAAGGCTATCATCTACCTAGAGGGTTCATGTTATTATGGCGTCAATGATTGTTATGGCAGTGACACTGCCTGATTTTGGTGTAACTTATAATATATAAAAGATACACACTTGCAATTATGGACAAAATTTAAACAACGTAAAGGTATCTAAATCATAAAAACTTCCTCTCAAAGCCTATTTCGAAATAAAGTTATTGAATCTGAATCTGAATATCGCAGCCCGCGAACACGCACATAACAATAAGTTCACATTTTAGGGGGTTATCATGGGTTACATAGATAGGTTATGTACTTTAAATTCGGATCTCACAGTAATTGTTATTACCTGACATATGTATAGGTAATTAAATTAGGTCTGTAATGCTATATACCTGAGCCGTGCGATAGGTAACTTAGTTTCAGCTAAGGTCATATAATATTAAATCCATTCGTTCAATCAATAAAATATATTAATAGTATTAGCGGCGTAGAGGAGTGCCGTCGAACTGTACAAAATGTTTTGTATACCACCAAGGTGGCAATGCAAATCCCATGCTTGTTTGCATGGGATCCTGATGCCTGATGGGAAGCCTTACAAGCGCGTCTAAGTGTCTAAAAATAAATATAATAAAATAAATATAATATAATCTACACTTGAAAAAAAACCCGTGATAGTCATGAATGACGGAAAACATTGAACATAGTGTTCATTATTGACGACCACTGTGGCGCGGTGGGCGAAGGTCCGCCTGCGACGCAGGAGGTTGCGGGTTCGATTCCCGCCTCGGGACAAATATTTGTACGATCTGCAGATATTTGTTCAGGAGTTCTGGTCGTTTCCTATGTATAGTAAAAAAATATCTATCTATTTAATAATATTGTATTACGTATATCAGTCATCTAGTATCCATAACACAAGCTCTGCTTAGCTTGGGGCTAGATGATGCTGTGTGGATTGTCCGGCATTATTTATTTATTATAAGCGGTTTATTATCTTAATAGCAGTCCACCACGGCATCAGACGGGTATTTAAACAAATTTAATTTTTCATGCGGAAACCTTACTTTTTTGAAAATATTCTATAGCCTATGTTCATAAAGGACAATTTAGAATTCCAATAATAAAGAATTTTTCAAATTGGTCCAGTAGTTTCGGTGCCTATTCAATTCATACAAACAAACAATCAAATCTTTCCTCTTTTTAATATTATAGTGTATAGATATATATATCTATTATGAAATATATATCTATTATGAATAGACTATTATGGAAATTATTATCATTACTTATATCATAGAAAAAACAAACGCGCATTTTTATGATAAGAAGCGCAATACATCGCCGGCTGGGCGCGTCGTGAGCACTTTCAAGATTATTATCAGTCTAGTCTCATTCCAGGTTACAAAGGGGGCCTTTATATAAGCTAGACCACGGGAGGTGCGATGATTAATGATCGTATCGCTCTCGAGTGCGTTTTTCTTGACGTGAAACCTCTATCTTGGTTGCTGTGTTTAATACTGATGTCAAGCTGGGGTGCAATATTAAATTTTTAATACTACAAAGCTTTATAGCAAAGCTAGAACATATGTTAAAATTACTATGATCTTATTTAAACTTAAAACCTGACATCAACGAAATGACTAAAGTCATTTATAACAGGACTAGCTGACCCGCTCGCAATTTCATTTGCGTGGTCTTTAGGGTACAAAAATCTTCACGATATCAGCTTATACTCTCAGAAGAGTCAGAAATTCCTGAAACCCGCTTATAATATCCTGTACAAGCCCGTTATATCGGTTGATCGCCATGATCACGGGACGACTTATGGTAAATATCTCGTTATAAATGACTTTAATGTTAATGTAATGATAACCGTGATAGTTTCAAAACTTTTATCATGAACGGAAGGATTTTAAACTTGAACGTGTCTTTCTGTGCATCTGCATCTCTCAAACAGATGAGCAGATTTTGTATTATTTTATTGCGGATTCGATTCCCACATCTGGACAAATATTTGTACAACTTGATATTCGTAACATAGTTTCTGATGCATCGATACGGAATAGGTTAAATGTCTCTGTAAAATCTGACTTAGAATACCATAAATATTTCAGTTTCCCCGGGTGGTGCAAATCGTTGCATATTTCTATTCCTTTCCTTGCAACGTTGCGACGTGACTCGAATACAAAACAACAATGATTAGTGGTTCGCTGGATCGGTAATCTCTTTATCCAAGGAAAACAGAGTCTTATAGCAATGTTTTAGAGCTCAAGTTGAGATTCTGTCTTGCAGTGGGATTGAACCCGCAACCTGCGTCTCAGGAGAGTCAGAAGGCTCTCCGCTCACTACACTATACTTATAACTGAGGATTTCCTTTAACCCCTGAAGAATTACATATTCATACTTATAGGTCGCAATCAGATTAGTTTTTAAATCGTTTTCCCACGTTTTCCTATATACCTAGTAAGATGCGTACAGAGAAGCTAGTTATTATTAGTACTATAACTTTGTATTTATCGCATTAATGTACCAATTTTCCCTGCCATTTCAACGGGCTTACACTGCCGTGGTCTGTGTATGTGTAATGAAAAATTTAAATTAGTTTTTTTTTATGTAACATATCGCAAATGAGTATTAAGTCTACCCTGCGTAGCACTTAATTCACCCAGGTGATCAACTTCAGGTGAATTAAGTCTACCCGACCAAAATTGTTGATAGGGTAACGTAAAACATGCCGTTTATTCCTGCGTAGTTTGGCTCGGATCGGCTTCCACCATCTCTTTCAATTCATGGTTATTCACCTGTGTGGGTGGTCTTTCACGTGGTTGGTACTTCAAATCAAAGTTACCATCACAAAAGCGTTTAAACCAAAATCGCACGGTGAGTTCATTATCAGTCACCTCTCCTATATCAACATTGATACTGCGAGCTGTTTTTGCCACGTTAATTCCGCGTCGGAACTCGTATTCGAAAATCACTCGAATTTTCGAAGTATCCATCCTTCTTGAAGCTGAATAAAAAAACAACTGAAAGTCGATAATCGAATATCACATTTTTTTAAAAGAAGAACCTCATAGGAACAATTAAAAAAAGTTTTGCTCAAAGATCTCAAACCATGAAGGTTCAATTACAAAAAGGCAATTTCTTACATTATGTAGTTTCTGCAGGTGCAATGCACGCGTTGTAAACGTTTTAAAGTTAATTCTAACCAACGGGAACGAATTTATAAACATAGATCTAATTTTTATATCTAATATCCTCTCTTTCTGTATTTGTGCTTTATTTTTATTTGAATAACAAATCGGCCTTGCTTTGAAAATGCGTGGTTGTACTGTTTCTGTAGCTTTCTGTGTTCACGGGGACTCTTCATCTGTACCTCTACAATGCTTTTCAGTGTGTGCAGCACTGTACACAAGCGAACTTGAAAGTATAGGTAGGTCTGCGTGACAGGATAATGAGCCTCGTAGCCCGATGACGCGACGAGCCAACAATTTCCGGGGGTTGATCAACGCGTTTCCAATTTAAACATCGCAAGCCGTCTATTTAGAATTTAGATATTTGATTTTCGGCAAAATCGCCTGTAGTGTTATTATTCTTTGAATTGGATGAGATGGAACCTTACGACCAATATTGTCATAATAATTCAGTTATTAATGAGCAAATATGTTGTCAATATTATTTGATCATTGATTTTTTGATTGACACAGCATCCATCCTCTAGCCTTAAATTAAAAAGAGTTAATGTTATGGGTGCTATAAATAGTATAACAGAGTGAATACAATATATTACATAGATAGATATTTTTATTAAATATATAAATCGACCAGAACACTGTCTGTAAAACGTACGTAATATTTGTCCAGAGGCGAAATCGAACCCGCAACGTCGCAGGTGGATGTTCACTCACCGCACCACAGAGGTCGTGGAATATATCAGCATACGAAAGACCTAGGCTAGAACACGGTCAAACTTTCACCCATATGCGGAGTTATTAGTTTTTCCGATCAATTATTATCTTCCGGGTAATAACTTTAAAATAAACTAAACTTTGAGTATAACAAGTGATAATATGAATTTATTTCGCAGTACTACAAAAAATAGTGGCAGAACTGGAAAATAATGTACACTAAAACCCTATAAATACTGAGGTTTCTTTTGAATAAAGGGAAGGCCTCGTTAGGGCAGTAGAATAGGTAAACGACCTCCTCTCGGCAGGCTTGCCTGGTGAACAAAGGGGGATTAACATAATTACCCCCAAGCCCTGCCTAGTACCTAATTGGGCTATATTTTCATCTCGTTTTTCAGTGTTTTACCACTTCAGGTGGTGAACCTTACAATCTTCTAGATAAAAACTTTCAGCATTTTTCTGCACAATATTACAATTAAATACCCACATCAAAACTAGTATTTACAACTGAAACAATTGAGCTGAATGCAGACTGTTGCAAACAAACTACAGATAGCTCAACTGATTCATATAACAACTAGCTGAACTGGTGAACTTCGTATCATCTATCAGTTTGTTTGGGAATTTTAAATTACCTTCGTATAATTATTTCTTGAGCTTCAACAAATTATTTTAAGACCAAAATTTGTCTAATCGGTTCAGCCATTCTCGAGATAAAGCGAGGCAAGCGAAAATAAATAAACTAAAATATATATTATTGTAGTTAGTTTAGTTACAGTTGAAATAACTGAGCTAAATGCAGTGTTCTGCACTTAGCCTGCACTTAACTCGGTTGTTGCTGTGCTGATCCATATTATACCAATTGGAAGCGTCTCCGAAACCCTGGCTATATTACCCCTCTGATAGGTGAACTGATAGCTATATCCAGACGTAGTGACGTGATATTCAACTTTATATAATTGAACTATTCGACCAACCAACATTTTTGGCGCGAATCTAAAGGTTTTTTTTTAAACTAATACTTGCTAGCTTGCTTAACATATATGTATACCAAAATACCAACAAATCCTTTAATATTTTCGTGCAATTCTGCAACATTCTGGACACCCTGCATTCTGTTGATGAAGTGTACATACCAGTTGTATTTTGTTTTTCTATATCTATACTAATATTATAAAGAGGAAAGATTTGATTGTTTGTTTGTTTGTTTGTTTGTTTGTTTGTTTGTTTGTTTGTTTGTTTGTTTGTTTGTTTGTTTGTTTGTTTGTTTGTTTGTTTGTTTGTTTGTTTGTTTGTTTGTTTGTTTGTTTGTTTCTTTGTTTGTTTGAATTGAATAGGTTCCGAAACTACTGGACCAATTTGAAAAATTCTTCCACCATAAGAATCCTAAAATTTCCGTGATGAACATAGGCTATAAAATATTTAAAAAAGTTAGAGATCCGTATAAAAACATAATAAAACCATAGCGCTATACATCAACTTCTTTTTTTTTTTTTCTTTTTTTATGGCACCGCTTTTGCTACGACGACTCCGCCAGTGTCAGTTATGGATTGTCATAGACATCACAATTCGTTACTGGGGTGCGAGAGGAAACTCAATGTCAAAAAATATAAAAACTTCAAGATTGGAACCATGCGATGTAGGCGATATAGCGGTGCGAGAGAAAAGTCTTTATATAAGTAAAGGAGGTAAAGGTACAATTTTAAAAAAGAAAGATTTTATTGATTGTTGTGGTTTGAATTGAATAAGTTCTGAAACTACTAGACCATTTTGGAAATAAATTCATCATTAGAATGATAATCATAGGCTATAAAATATTTTTAACGTTAGTGATCCTTATGAAAACTTCAATAATAAAGTACCTTATCTAACGTGTCTGTGTGTAAGAACTTAAAATTCTTTAAAATACCCGTGCGAAGCCGGGGCGGGCTGCTAGTTGCATTATAATTTTATTCTGCAATTGTCTAGGCTCCTCGCGAGAGATAGTGACTAATCTGGTGCGCCTTGCAGTACCGTCGAGCATTATCAGTCGCGCTGCCTCTCGCTCTTGACGCTTTCATAGGTCTCGAATGGAAATTAAAAAAAAACTTTTATTTACCGGAACGCGGCCCGGAGCACGCACGGCGGACCTCAAACTAAGCATAAATGCTTGTACCTTGAGGTCCATAAGTGCGTTTGACTATAATTATGGATTTATAACACTAGTATCTACTAGTGTTATAAATCCATAATTATAGTCAAACGTTTCTTTCAATATCTTTGTTATGTTTTAAATTTTATTTAGAATTACACGTAAAGATTATATAATTGATTAAACTGTAACTAACATCCAGAATTTCATGGAAAATAATATTAAAATAATATAATTTTAATTAGTTAGAGATTGAGGGAATGGTCTGAGAGCCGGAGAGTTTGTGAAATTATGTGTCGAGTGTATTGTGTAGCTAGAGTGTATGTATGTGTATGTGTACTGTGTGAGTGTAATGAATGTGTGTACTAGGCCTCATGCGTTGCCAGAGCCTCCCAGAAGTTGAGCAACAAAGGCGGGAGTTAGAATCATGTATGGAAATGTAGTGTATAATTTTCGATCTGCGAATACCAAGTCAAATGAGGTCTTCTAATTCGAAATAGGTCTAGGTCAGTTCGAGGAGCTTGTTAAGGTTTTGACATCGGTTTCAAAACCCTTATGGGATCGCTTTTTTCTGTTTGAATCCTTAATATCTCAGAAACTACTGCAGCTATTGACTTGAAATTTGAAATAATAATACTTACATTGTGTGTGCCCGTACAGATTTATAGAAAATATATGAAAATAAATGAAAAATCAAAATGAAGATTTTCAGTGCAAATTTTGAAATCGAAATTTTATATGGGACCTACAGAGTAGAAAGTAGTATCAAATGAGAGGTATTGGTTTGTAGATTCAGATAGTTTTTGAAATCTTGTTAGATTTTATACTTTCAAAATATTTTGAAAAAGTTAAAAAACTTACCATTCATTTTTCATACAATGGGGGCTATTTCATTGAAAGCAATGGTATGGATTTGGATAATTCAAAACAGGTTTCGAAAATCGTCTAAGTTCCATACTTAGAGATATATATTGAAAAAAAATTCGAAAAAAAATTGTAGGTTACTACCACCTACCCACTAATCTCTATAGTAACTGTAATGGGTAGTTCCACAGCGCTCCAAAACCGTTGTTCTCAAAATTTCAAAGTTAATATTCAACGTATTCCACTGCGCTCCAAGAATTTTTAGGTAATAAAGATCATTAAATTGATGAATTATATATTAATTAATAACACAATATTATACTATAAAAACTATCGTAGTTTGACGAATTCATTATGAATGTAAGCTGGTTAACTACGAACCTATTGTGTTTTTTTGCGTGCAACCCGTCGCAGTAAGAACGACACAGGCGCGACGTGAGCTCTCACTCTGATGAAGTCCCTCGTTCGGGGATGAAACAGAGGTATTCTTCCAACACAAAATAGGTTCGTTGTTAGCCCGCTTACATACATAAGGAACCCAAAATTACCTATTGTATTATTTCTTATTTTATATCAAATCATAGTAATCATCTTGAACGAATCAACCTTATTCGGTTAAATAAATTTGATACAGTAGCTAAATTAATATAACATAGATGAATATATACTGAATATATACTGATATATAAACGTTGTGATGTGGTGACCGGTCAGTATCACTCGGAAGTTGAGCCGTGATCAGCTTAGAGATGAAACTCTTTCTATGCAGTAAGTTCATATTTTATCTTTGGCTATCAATAAATTATGCTAACAATAATAAAGTACTTGCCTTTTTTAATATTTAAAAAAAAATGTGTGTCGTACATGACCCTAAAGTACTCAGTCCATCCAAAACATGCCTATTATGTAATTTTATACAGGATGAGTTTTTCTCTGGGGTACTAAGGGGAAGTGTGGGGGAAGTCTGAAAGCATGTGAGTTATCGAATGTTATGAAAGCTAATGTGCTCGATTTTGAAATAAATAAGTTCTGAAATATACGTGTAGAGAAGGCTCTGGTACCCCACCAAGTTGGCATTAAAAAGGAAGTATTCCCATTTGAGCACCTATTGTAATAATTCGTTCGTTAAACTAATAAATTGTGTTTTGAAGTAGATATAAGTATGATCATACACACCAGATCGCTTAACAACATGAATACAAGATTGCGCAATTTTCTATCAAAGTTCCTGAGAAATTACTAATAAGGTTGTTTTCGGGTGTACAAACAAGTAAATAGATCAGATTTGGCGAATATAGTAAAATTTACTTTTAATAGTAGGTACTTTTATTCATTTTATCATTACACAGTAGAATAGGTTATGTACTTAACTAGAAGATCATACTCGTAAATTTCATTATTTTCTAAATTTTGCCCTGTTTTGCTTTTTTAACGTGTTCTGAGATCTGTGAGTGATATTAATATCGTCTTTGCAACTTTCATATTTATAAGCAATTGATACTTCAATCATTTTGGGAACTAAACACCATAATGCACAGAGTATCCCTGCTCAACATCAGGATATAAATAAATAAATAGTGCTGGACAATCCACACAACATCACCTAGCCCCAAGCTAAGCAGAGCTTGTGTTATGGGTACTAGACAACTGATATACATAGTAGAAGTTAATACAATTAAATAGATAGATATTTTTTTATTATAAATAGAAAACGACCAGAACACCCTGACCAAATATTTTTGCATATGTAAACATTTGTCCCGAGGCGGGAATCGAGCCCGCAACCTCCTGCGTCGCAGGTGGACCTTGGCCCATCGCGCCACCAAAGATCGTCGTCGTCGTCATCGTCAGATGCTGTCTTTTGATCTTAAAACCGCAGTTTTGGTCTTTTCTGAAACCTGTCCGTTCATTTACATCATATTCACTCCCTGGGTTCTTTCATATAAGGAACAACCGGATCCACTTTGGTGGTGGAGGGGTATATCTCCGTGCGCATATTTCCCACTCTTTAGTAAGCACGTCCCCTTCACCACCCCCGTCAGGTGCAGGAGAACACCTCCTTATTGAAGTTAATCTCGTACACACGAAAGTCCTTCTTGGAGTTTACTACAGTTCTTTTCTTCGTGTCAACTTCTTCTTCTAATTTGATAAACTCGTCGATGACTATGTCCCTTTATACAGTCACACCATAATCATGGGTGACTTCAATACTTGCCTCCTCAAATACGATTCTCGTACTCGTAGTTTGAATCCATTGTATCCTCCAACAACCTCAACTTTCTTCCTTTACGTGCAACGCACCATTTTCCTAACTGTACTCCTCTCCTATACCTTATTATGGTCTCTTTCATTAATAATGTTCACAAACACGAGCAGAGCTCGGCGGACGCCTTATTTTATCACGTAATAGGTATTCCTTTCATAAAAGATTCGTCCCTAAAAAGCAAAGCCTTAAATCATATATAGCGGTATAAACGTCGAGAAACTTCGCGTGGATGCACAGCAGATCAATTGGTCCGAGGTAGTGAATGCTGTTACTACTGATGGCAAAATCCATTCTGTCATCCCATGCGATGATAAGCCTGTACGACAAACATGTGCCGCTAAGAAAAAATCAAATTGAATCATCTGCCAGCGCCTTTGCTTACAGATCAAATTAAACAGGTCTTAATAGCAAGAACGTGGCTAAGTTTAAAGCTTAGTGTTGTCCTTCGGAAGCAAATGTTTTGAAGTACATCGAGCGGCGGAATCTCTGCAATGTGTGCAAGGTGTGTAGAGATGACCAGCGCCGATTTATCCACAATTCTGTTGAAAATCAAGAACACTAGGGGCTGGCAAATCACGTAGTGAGACACTTCCTAAAGATATATAGATGTTGATTCTTTAAATCGTCATTTTTACACGTCGTCTTTCCAATTTGAAGGGATAATTAAATTAAATCAAACACTTTGCGGACCCTTTCTCAATCACCAACCCCTTTCAATTCACCTTTCAGTCTAAGTCAGTTGTCCGAAAGTGATGTTAGGAGAAGCGTCATGTCGATCACATCAAATGCCATCGGTGATGACAACATTAGTCGTGATATGCTGCTGCCTATCCTCGACGATATTGTTCACATCCTTGTCCATATCCTTAACTACTCCGTTTCCAGTAGCACTTTCTCAAGCACTTGGAAAAATGCCCAGATTATCCCTCTCCCTATAAAATCTAGACCCTGTTGACAAGACCTATTTCTGTTCTTCCTTTTCTTTCTAAGGTGCTAGAGGGTTCACAATCAACTCAGCCGATTTATCTCTAGCAACTTACTCCTGAATCCTCTCCAATCTGGTTTCCGTCATGTTCACAGTACTACGACGGCCCTGACTAAAACCGTGGATGATATTCTGACGGTGACATACGTATATGACGGTGGGCTTCTGACTTGTGCCATTCTTCTTGCTGTGCTTCGTTCTCTTTACATATCTCCTACCGTTACTGACTGGTTTTATAGTTATCTGTACGGTCGCCGGCAACGAATCCGCCTCGATGATAAATTCTCATCTTGGTGCGATGTTACTCCTGGTGTTCCACAGGGCGGTGTACTCTCTTCTCTTCTTTTTGCAATTTTATTATTACATATTTTACTAGCTGACCCCCTCGCAATTTCATTTGAGTGGACTTTAGGGTAAAAAATCTTGACGAAATCAGCTAATACCCTATTTTAAGTGTCGGAAATTCCTGAAACCCGCTTTGAATATCATGTATCCCGTAATCCCGTTATAAGGGTTTTCTTTAAAAAATAACCATTTACTTTTTTTTTTCATAGTGAATGATAATAACACGATGGACTTCAAACATTCTACTTTAGCCCATCTCAAACTTGAATAACCATTTTTATCCCATTTTCAGGATTATTTTAAAAATTCCTAAAATACTCTCATTCAATATTTTTGTTTGTCTAGTTTTCTCTGTAAATTTTAAGCCAATAGCGTCAATGGTTGATAAATTTCACCACAATAACCTCAATAGTTCAACTTCCTTTTCATACTTATATAGTGACATTTTTGAAAAATCCTGAAACACGTGTTTTAATTTATAGTTTTTTTTCAAGTCATTAATATGCTATATTTAAAAGTTATAGACATTTCAATACGGAGCCAAACTACTAATCTCTAACTTGAATAACCCATTGCATCCTATTTTCAGGAATATTTTGAAAAGTCCTGAAATACGTGTTCAATATTTTTGTATGTTTAGTATTTTCTGTAAATTTCAAGAGAATCGGGCCACCGGTTACAGAGTTAGAAAAAGGACAAAAAATCTTCCACCCCCCTTTTCACCCCCTTAGGAGTGGAATTTCCAAAAATCCCTTCTTAGCGGGTGCTTGTGTTGTAAAAGGAACCTACTTTCCAAATTTCAGCTTTCTAGCTTCAGCGGTATAGGCTGGGCGTTGTCGCCAGAAAATCGCTTGTTCCTTTATATATTAAGATTATTATCTCCATATCCAATGTTTTCTCCTGTTCCTACCATCTTTACGCAGAGGATCTTCAGATCTACCAACAAGTTCCAATTTAAGGTGTAAGGTCTGAAACCTTACATATCTGTATACATTCTGCTATCAGCAGAATATACGATGCACTCGCGCAATGTTGCGTGGAGCAAAGCGGTCTTTGAGTGAATCCCGGGAAGACTTAAGTGATAATAAGGATGATATCTAAAATTAATATGGCAAACTTGTTTACTAACTTTTGATGGTGTGTCTATCCCAGTCAGCAAACCTGTCAAAAACCTAGGTCTGATTATAGACAACGAGTTGTCCTGGGGTCCGCAGTTAGATGAACTCAGCCGAATGATGTTCGCATATGCAGGCTAAATACGGCGACTGCGCAATTTTATCCCGACTTTCACTAAGGTTACACTCGCCCAGTCCCTTTTGCTCCCCATTCTCGATTATGCTGACGCTTGCTATCCGGACCTCACTGAAGACCAATTAAATAAACTTGAGTGCCTCCAAAATTTGAGTATCAGGTTCATATTTGGCCTTCGCAAATATGACCACGTTTCCGAATATTGGACTAAACTCATGTCATGCCCATCCAACTTCGCAGAAATACTCACATATTATCTCTCTTGTATTGTATCTTATTCTACCCTCCGAGCCCATCTTATCTCAAGGACTGCTTCGAAATCCTTTCAAATTCTCATTCTCTCTCTTTGCGTTCCTCTGAAACCCTCATCTTAAAAGTCCCTACACAAACTACCTCTTTCTACGACAAATCTTTCGCTGTACAAGCTACGCGTCTTTGGAATGCTCTCCCTATGGACATCAGACTAGTTAAATCACTGCAAATCTTCAAAAAACTGCTTCATCAGCATATAGTATTAAGTAAGTGATATAGTATTTAAGGCTAAATATAATTGTGAATTTTTATTGTAAGAATTCTTATATTGTCATTATTTTGTTTCACTTAAGTACAACCGTCTATATTGTTCCTTCATGACCAGTTTATCCTATATAATATAAGGCCTATATGTATATATAAGGTTGCCTGGAAGACATCACCCATAGCGATAAGGCCGCGGTTTGTACTTCCTTTACTTTTAGCATGTCTATTTGTATTTTTTTCTTTCTTTGTGTGGTATAATAAAGTTTTTTCTATTCTAATCTACAATAACCCGACAGTCTATCTTTAAGTAAAGAAAATGCTTATGATGTCTTATACTCTCTTTTGTTGCAGTAATTGGTCTTGCGTCAGCTTTAGCTAACAATGAGCTCTTCAAGTTTGCAAATGATCGGTTCACCTCGAAAATGTTCCAGGTAAGCATAGATTGTACATCATCATCACCACAATTATCACTTTTTGTAATTTCTGACGCTCTTAGAATGGGATGGTATCAAGTCAAAACAGAATTAATAACAAATTTGAAAATTACCGTTTTATTTTTCTAGGAAGTTATGAGAAGCAATAGGGGAAATGGTTTTGTTCTGTCAGGCTTCTCCGTGCTACCCCCACTGGCGCAGCTGGCCCTGGCCTCAACAGGTTCCTCTCACTACGAACTGCTTTCTGCTATTGGTTTCCCAGATGATGACACGGTATGACGCGATTACTGTCTAGCTGCTAGGTATCCATTTCCTGACAAAATATTATCTCTTCTCTTTCACTCCTCACGATTTAACGTCATGTAAGTTCAAAGGTATATTTCCTATTAGATAAAGTATCTTTTTAATTTCAGACGATAAATGTATTTTCAAATCTTAATCAACAAATTAACAACTTGAAAAGAGTGTCATTGCATACAGCCAGCAGAATCTATATCGCTACAGACGCTAAGCTCAATAAAGATTTTGCGGCGAAGTCGCAAAGCGTATTTGGCTCTGACTTCAAAAATATAGACTTTAGCAACCGTGAACAAAGTGCTCGTTCTATAAACTTCTGGGTAAGAGCAAAAGACAAAGATACATGTTCGCGTTCGATCAACCTCGGTAAAACTGTTAAATTCCTTCGTCATTTCACAGGTTGAATTACAAACAATGGACAAAATAAAAAACTTAATACCTCCTTCTTCTTTGTCTGAATCAACAAGATCTGTTCTCGTCAATGCCATCTATTTCAGGGTTAGTAATTGTTTAGTAACTTTTTTACTTTAGCATTATTTTATTTTTATAAAATATTTAATAAAGCTTATTATAGCAAATAATGCTTAACAACATACAATGCTTATACAATTTTGTTTTTCTGTTTGCAAGGGTACCTGGCTAAATAAATTCAATACAAATTACACCAGAAATGCAGACTTCCATCTATCCAAATACAAGACTGTATCAGTTCCTACAATGATTCAATATGTATATAATGGAATAACGTATGGTGAAAGTGCAGAGCTCGGCGCTAAGGTAAGATTATCTTATCAATCAGAAATAAAAATAACTTATTAATCAATTCAACATGACATGACCTACGGAGCTGAGAGGTCCACATTCGCGGTATAGTTCGTCCACCTGTTCAAATTCGCTCAGCGAGCTATGGAAAGTACTATAGTTGGAGTTTCTCTGAAGGGTAGGATTCATAACGAATACATCCGACATAAAACTTAACTTATCAACATAGAGGGCTAAGGCGATCATTAGGGGAGGCCTATGTGCTGTGTGTGTGCTGATGATGATGATAATCAATACAAAGATAATTAAAAATAATAATGAATTGTATTTTGTTTAATATACAGCTCTTGGAATTACCCTATGAGGGAGGAGAGGCCTCGTTTTTAATTGTGCTTCCAAATGAAATCGATGGTCTCGCGAATGTGATCAAAAAGTTAGAAAATCCATCGGTTCTAAATAAAGCAATCGGAGAGATGACTAATCAGACATTTGCATTGTCAATGCCGAAGTTCAATATTGAGACTAAAATCGACTTGAAGATGGTTCTGCAAAAGGTACCTAATTACTTTGTCTCTTTGACTTTGATTCCATAATGTCAGTTGGCCAATTTAAATTTTACATATTTAGGAAAGTCTATAATAATATAATTGTGTTGAAGATGAACGTGAACAAGATATGGAACCCAGTTGAAGCTCACTTAGATAAACTGTTAGAAAACGAACCCTATATGTCGCTAAGTTCTGCCACTCAAAAAGCTTTTATAAAAGTCACCGAACACGGAACAGAGGCTGCAGTTGCAAATGGTAAGACGTCGCTTAAAAAATATTAGTAAAATTTATAGAACGGTACTATATATATGTACATACTATATACTATATATACCGTACGAAGCTAGGGCGGAGCTTCGTACGGGTATTTAACAAAAAATATAACTTTTTACATAACGATACTTTTTATATTTATATAATCTTAATGGCGGTTTCCCTAGAGCAGTTGAACCGGATGCTGGACAGTCTAGCTTCAGCCTCCCGATGTACTTTTCTTGGCATGAATTTTGATAAAACTAGTCTTGATTAACGGCCACATTCATCCAGGACCGGTGTTCGTACATGGCCACCTTTACGAAATTGTTTCCGAGTAGTAAGTAAGTACCTTGGGCAGATATGCAGTTGAGTACAAACAATTTCAAAAAGGAGGAGGATCCAGCTATGCTGGACAGCGTTCGGAAAACTACGTTGAGTTTTCTCGTCATCGATACCGCAAAGTCTAAATACTAAAGTTTTTAATCAGTGCGTCCTACCACTCATGACCTAAGAAGTTGAGACGTTGACACTCGCGATATGGTTGGTCTACCGGTTCAAAGTCGCTCAGCGAGCTTTTGCTATGCTCGGAGTTTCTCTGAAGGCTAGGATTCGTAAAGAATACATCAAAAGGGAACCAAAGTTATCGACAAAGCTCAACGAATTAGCAAACTGATGTGGCAGTGGGCCGGTCATATTTCGCGAAGAACCGATAACCGCTGGAGTGAAGAACTTCTTGAGTGGAGACCGAATCCTGAATCCTATGCTGTGGACTAAGATGGGCTGATGATGATGATGAATGACGTTGAGGTGCGTTATTATTCCCAACGCAAGAAGTCGCATGTACAGAAGATATTAAACAAAAAAAAAAAATTCATGCGAATCCCTAACATTTTGAAAATATTCTAGAGCCTATGTTCATCAGAAAAAATTTAGGATTCTAATGGTGAAAGAATTTTTCAAATCAGTCCAGTAGTTTCGGAGCCTATTCAATTCAAACAAACAAATCTTTCCTCTTTTTAATATTAGACTGAAAGATTGGATTTAAATTATGGATTAAAATTTTCACGCCAAAGCAATAGAACGATTTTGGTGGAGTAGTACATGTTTCGGTATATGCTTTCATGCTGATGATGCATTGATTATATAAATGTCTTGCTTAGCAGCAGCTTTCATGTACATCTTGAAAGTTTGCCGTTCAATACATGTTCACCGGCCGTGGCCGTGTGGTGCCGGCCATAGAATTTCACCACCCCAACTCTTCCCGTGGGTGTCGTAAGAGGCGACTAAGGGAAACACACACCGGGGGGCGGGCAGCAGCGCCCTCTGCAGAACTACTCCACTGAACTGCGATCCCCAACCCGCATGCCCAGCGTGGGGATTATGGGCAATATCCCCCAATGATAAGAACCGCCACAAAATGGCCCCCAGTTCCCGGCCGCCTCGCTATTCCTGGCCATGGTAGCGGCCACGGTAACGGCGGGGCAGGGGGTGCTAGGAATCTCCGGGCTACATTAGGCTACCACACCCCACACAAACTGACCCTGGCAACGTTTAACGGACGCACTCTGAGGCTTGATCACCATCTAGCGCAGTTGGAAGTGGAGCTAGAGAACATTAAATGGCATGTTCTAGGGTTATGTGAAGTCCGTAGAGAGGGGGAGGACACTGTAACCTTAGACTCAGGCCATCTTCTCTACTTTCGCGAGGGTGATAAAACATCCCAGGGTGGCGTAGGTTTCCTCGTCAATAGGGCCCTCTCTAACAACGTCGAAGAAATCTCCAGTGTGTCGACCAGGGTAGCGTACCTGATCCTTCGGCTGTCTAAGCGCTACAGCTTGAAGGTCATTCAGGTCTACGCACCGACCTCGGCACACTCGGATGATGAAGTGGAGGATATGTACGAAGACATATCCAAAGCCTTACATCACACCACCAAGGCTCACTTCAACGTTGTTATGGGGGACTTTAACGGCAAGGTGGGAACCCAGACTGGCAACGAATCCCGGATAGGCCCGCATGGTTTTGGTGTTCGAAATCACAGGGGACAAATGCTTGTCAACTTCCTTGAGAAAGAGGGGCTGTTCTTAATGAACTCTTTCTTTAAGAAACAGCCCCAAAGGAAGTGGACATGGCGGAGTCCCGATTCTGTGACAAAAAATGAGATCGACTTCATCATGACGGATAGCAAGCATATATTCAGAGATGTCTCAGTGATCAACAGGGTCAATACCGGATCTGATCACCGACTCCTTCGAGGCTCTCTGAATATCAATCTGAAGCTTGAAAGGAACCGTCTGATGAAGTCCACGCTCCGACCGAACCCAATCAGAATCATGGCGGGCACCGAGAAGTTTCAGCAGCTTCTCGGGGATAGATTCGCTGCCTTGGAACCCACTGATGACGCTGACGAGACCCTACACAATCTGGTCGAAACTTTGAGGGACGAGGGCATCAAGTTTTGCAAAAAGCAGCGTACTGGTAAGAAGTCCAAACTCTCGGATGAGACTCTTGGGCTGATGACAAAAAGACGGGAAACCACCCAAGCGACTTCGTCGGAAAGGTCAGACCTGAACAAGCGAATTGCGAAGATGGTACGGCGCGACCTTCGGAGCTCCAATACACGCCTCATTGCAGAGGCGATAGAGCGAAACCGAGGGTCCAAAGTATTCACTCAGCAGCTTGGCAGGAGCCACCTGACGAAGCTTAAAACGCACGACGGAAGGACCGTATTGTCGAAGCCGGAGATATCGGCCGAGATAGAGGACTTTTATGGCCGTTTATACGCTGCTCATGCTCCCCGTTCCCAACGAGACGGCCACGATTCTAGAGCCACCTTGATACGCCACTATACCGACGAACTGCCAGACATCAGTCAAGACGAGATCGTGTTAGCTCTAAGGCAGCTTAAAAATGGAAAAGCCCCCGGTGAGGACGGAATTACATCAGAGCTTTTGAAAGCTGGAGGATACCCTGTTATACAGGAGTTACAGAGCCTCTTCAACGCCGTCCTTCACAGTGGGAGAACTCCAAAGGCGTGGAGTGGGAGTTTGGTGGTGCTCTTTTTTAAGAAGGGAGATAAAACCCTTCTTAAAAATTATAGACCCATCTCGCTCCTAAGTCACGTCTATAAGCTTTTCTCACGAGTTATATCGAACCGTCTCGCCAGGAGACTCGACGAGTTTCAGCCACCGGAGCAGGCTGGGTTTCGCGGAGGATATGGTACCATAGACCACATTCACACAGTGAGGCAGATTATACAGAAGTCCGAAGAGTATAATCAGCCCCTGTGTCTGGCTTTTGTGGACTATGAGAAGGCCTTTGACTCCGTTGAAACCTGGGCTGTTCTACAATCCTTACAGCGATGCCAAGTAGACTATCGTTATATCGAGGTGCTGAGATGTCTTTACGAAGCCGCCACTATGAGTGTCCGAGTACAGGACCAACAGACTAAACCAATCCAACTGCGCAGAGGAGTGAGGCAGGGGGATGTCATATCCCCGAAACTGTTCACGAGCGCGTTGGAAGACATGTTTAAGACGCTGGACTGGAAAGACAAGGGCATCAACATAAACGGCGACTACATCTCACACCTGCGATTCGCTGATGACATAGTTTTAATGGCGGAGTCGCTAGAGGAGCTGAACCGGATGCTGGACAGTCTAGCTTCAGCCTCCCGATGTATCGGTCTTGGCATGAATTTGGATAAAACCAAAATCATGATCAATGGCCACATTGATCCAAGACCGGTGATCGTACATGGCCACCTCCTCGAAATTGTTTCTGAGTACACTTACCTCGGGCAGATTTTGCAGTTGGGTAAAAACAATTTCGAGAAGGAAGCCAAGAGGAGGATCCAGCTAGGCTGGGCAGCGTTCGGAAAACTACGTCGAGTCTTCTCGTCATCCATACCGCAATGTTTGAAAACGAAAGTTTTTAATCAGTGCGTCCTACCAGTTATGACCTACGGAGCTGAGACGTGGACACTCACGATAGGGTTGGTCCACCAGTTCAAAGTCGCTCAGCGAGCTATGGAAAGAGCTATGCTCGGAGTTTCTCTGAAGGATAGAATTCGTAACGAATACATCCGACAGAGAACTAAAGTCATCGACATAGCTCAGAGAATTAGCAAACTGAAGTGGCAGTGGGCCGGCCATATATCGCGAAGAACCGATAACCGCTGGGGTAAACGTGTTCTTGAGTGGAGACCGCGACTCGGTAAACGTAGTGTAGGACGCCCTCCGGCCAGGTGGGATGACGATCTGCGAAAGACTGCTGGCAGATGCTGGATGCGACAAGCCGAAGACAGGGCGCTATGGCGCTCATTAGGGGAGGCCTATGTCCAACAGTGGACTAACATAGGCTGATGATGACATGTTCACGATCGACCACACGATCATAGAGAAGATTACCACCTTGAAGTAACTTGTGAGGGTCCGTCAAGTGCGAGTGTAACTCTCGCGCCGAGGGTTCCGAACGTTTGTCAATTATGAAAATATGTACTATAGGGAGGTAAGTATATACCGATAGTGTGTAGAGAAATATACACTCTATGGTACAGTGTACTGTATAGACTTCGCTATTCAATGTGGTATATAACTTTGTAGGTACCTACATTTCAGATGAAGTTTTCCAAATTGAGAGATAGGGTAGGACAGAGGAAACTAAATATTTCGCCTTTTAAAATATTTGAAAGAGCTTATAGACTAAAAAATTTCAGCACTGTACAATCTGGTACCATTTTTCTCTTTTCTCTTATTTTTTTAAATTCGTTTCAATAGCTTTGGTAGTTGCTGAGATATTAAAGATGGGAACAAAGTAACACAGAGAGAGCACAAAGGGTTTCGAATCCGATCTTGAAACCCTAAAAAAGTCTTTACCGATGAACAGGTGAAAAATGCTTATAATATGCATAAACATGTATTGTTTTTTCAGATTTTCCTGGGGTTGGAAGTCCCTGGAAGCTTAAGACGGTAAACGTCGATAGACCATTTTACTTTGAGGTCCGAATTCTAAACACAGCTTTATTCAGTGGAGTTCTTATGATACCTTAAATGGTCCTCAAAAAGGTGACAAAAATAATTTTACCAACGTTTTGCTCACGCTTACTTTGCACCACATATTATTTGTTACTAGTCATGGGGATTTTTGGTTGGCATTCATATCTCACAAATGGTTACAGTGATTTTAACAGTTGTAGAATAAATATAAGCAGGTGAAAATGTACTTTTACGGTCAGTACCTTGTCATATCACCTGAAATGCAGTAAACCAGAAGTAGGGGTTGCATACAAAGTTCTTCATCCGGGCATCGAAGTCATTCGCCGCTGATCATCTATTCGTGTCCTAAAATAAGGAAAATTCTAACATATACTGGGGCTTATCCATCATAGGTGACAAAGGTTTGTTCCAAATTTCAAAACTAACTTTCTATTTCTTGAGTATCCAAAAAACTGCATTGAGCTGTGATTTATAATGGGGAAAGTACCTCCGACTAAGTAAAACTTCAGCATTGTTGTATTTTTTGACCAGCATCCTAACCAAATAGAAACGAACCGAGTTTGAGAGTTAGTAAAGCATTATCTCCGAAATTACGTTCTCGATTGAATTTAGAGTTATTTAGTAGGTAGCTATAGAACTATATACACATCCCGGCATGCTGCGACGTTTTACACTGTACAAAGTACTGACTGACAGTTACTACGTTTTACAGAGATCGCACCCGTTTCAGGGCCTTGCTCTGGATACAGTCCATAAGCGCTCGGTGGGCAAATTATCGAACGTCGCAACATTTCTTAGGTTTTAGCAATCGCGTAAGAATCCTCGACCTCTTTAATACATCCCTTGGATATCGTCAGAATCAACTAAAAAAACCTACCAAAGAAAAGCTTCCTTCTGTGGAGGTTAAATAAACCTGCTCTGCGTGGACCAATACACGCAGCTAACGTACCATCAAACATGCTTTTGTGGAAGAATTTCCTAGAAACACCGTAGCAGTAGGCCTATTACACCTGCATATTCAAGGCTGGATCTACAATAAGCAAGGAACAAAACTAAATAGAGAGTACTTTATCATCCATCGCACACAATTAACGCTATAATTATCGCTCGGTTCGATATTTGGCAAGAGAACCACACTAATGGTCGACTGTCCATTAGTTAGGTTTCACGATATCAGATGACCTGCGCTGTGTTTGTTATTATTATTATAACGATTATAATATGCTACTACATGAGTTTGTCAAGGAAAGATTTTGTGCTTTATCTACAAAAACCTCATGCAGGTTGTTGTAGATAATAGTTATAGATAATAGTTAATAGTTTTATCATCATCATAGCAGCCATAATGTCACTCACTGCTGGGCAGGCAAAGACAAAAGGAGGCCTTCTTTAGTCTTTGCCAGTGCCCTCTATCCTGTGCCATTCGCATCCAGGTATGCCCAGCGACTTTGATGATGTCATCGAAGTCTTATCTCTTCTATTTTCTCGCTAAATATTTAATTGTGCATCATGTTTTTTTTATGTTTCAGAACCTACGACATGTTCTGTAAGATTATCTGCTTTGATTACCTACTGAAAATTTTGGAATTAACTACAATATAGGTAAAGTGTATTCGAAAACCGTTGCGATTATAGATATCTAGAGGAGTTTCTCCATTTATTGAAAAGGGCTTTCAAGCAAAACTTATAACTGCCTTTCTGAAAAGTTACAGAGCAACAACGATTTCGTGAATAGTTTACTTATTCAAATGTATATATAAACATAACCGTAACTTTTGTAAACAAACTTTAACTTTTGTAACTTGTAAACAAATATAAAAATTAATTATTTTCTTCGACTCAATCCCCAATTGTCCAGTCCAGTTTATGTAACATTGGCAATTAATAAATATTTATACCTAAAAGCTACTTTTATTTTCTTTAGTTAATATAAAATACATTTCTTTTTTCGTCAGCCATTTTTTTTCTTGTTCACTCCAAGTATTGGATTCTAACACCCGTATTCAAGAACAATACTGTGAGGTCTCACAGTGTACACGAACGCATAGGGCCGGTAAATTCGATTCATAGACAATACTTGAGTGATGCGCGACGCTATGCGCTCACTTGGGACGACCCTTACGTAAAGTAGCTCGACAGCTATTTTAGCCAACGCATAGTGTAGCTATGTCACGAATATCAGGTTATGTTCTGTCATTTTGTGGTAAATTTATTTTGCTTTGCTTTGAGACTTTGTTTGTATTCCTTCGTTCATACTTTGCATTAGGTATTTTATTTCAAAAGCAATGGATTATAGCAGTGAAGAGGAGTTTGATAATTATGTCAACAATGTTTTAAACGTCGAAGGTCAATTACTACACGAAAAGTGGTGCTGGATTTTTAAAATCCTTTCGATTATTATAGTGAATTAGAATTTAGAAGACGGTATAGATTTGCAAAGGATATTGTACTTTCCATACTTACGTACTTTACGTTTTAGGTTAGATTTATGTCATCCGCACATCTGTCAAACAGATGCCAAACAGTAAAGAGAACTTAGCAACAGAAACCGACCAATCACAGACCTGCAATAGACGCAGTGCGTTCACTTAGTGAAGTGTCGCTTGAGGGTTGTTTGTGAATGAAAAGGTCTGCCATGGCCAACCCTGTGAGAAATGCCACTTCGCACAGTGTTGCTTGCTACCTTACATAAGTATTGTTCTTGAATACGGGTGAGTTACTTGATTCGGGTAGGGTAATGTGTTGTAATGCGACGCTTTTCACGTCAACGTGCACAATCAATGTTATTCCATTCCTCACCCAAAAGCGAACAAATAGAGGCTTTGTCGTGTATTGAATGTAGTTGTAAGCTACTACTGTTTATCCTGTGGCTTTACTCAGTAAATAGAAGCTCGGGTATATTACCGGCAATGGCCTGAGCTATTGTCCAGTCTGTTCATGGCCCTTTGACTATTCTTAAGGTAAGTCACGATAGACAACGCTTTTGTGCTCTAATAGGCTGTCTGAATATTCGCAGAACTAATGTGGTGTGCTCTAATATTCGCTGTCTGAATATTCGCAGAACTAATGTCATGTGAATTCATATACTAATTTGTTGTTGGTATATTCCGTGACATTGTAGTATCAATACCTACATCTCTAAATAAATATATTAAAAAAAATGCTGGACAGTCTAACAGCAATCAAAGCAGAGTGTTATGGGGTGATGACTTATATGCCTAACAAAATAGATACTTTTATAGTACATGGAAAACAAATAGAACACTCCTGTAACAAAATATCTGCAGATCGTGAGCACAGAGGTTGTCGGGCTCGAGTCGTTATAAATATTTATTTATAACGACCCTAGGTCGCACCTCGCTTACTGGATTAATCGTAGTCTGAAAACTTCCTTATAGCGCAATAATTTTTTTTTCGGACCGGTTGTTGCGGGAGATTATTTTTACAATTATATTTTATTTTCCGCCTAAAGCCCGTTCACAACTTTAGCGTGCACAACGATAACAGTATGAAATCAAGTTATCATAAGTGAATTAGTTGAACTTTATTAACAAAGACAATTATAATTAAATAACAGACTAAATTAGAACTATTTACAATTGAATCAAATGATAAGCTCATTTGCAGATTTTTGCTAACAATCTACAGATAGCTGTAAGATCAACTGATCCACATAAAAACTTCGCGTAACGCGTTGAAACATTTGCGAATGATAAGGCTAAAAATTCTGGCCCGGATATTATACCAAAACGAAAACCCGAGAAGCTTCCGTTTTCCTTTCCCGTTCCCTCAATTAATTGAGTTAAACTCCGAAGGGCTAAGTTGAAATTCAAACTATCTATACTACCTCTAATATTATAAATTAATTTAGATATCTTTCTTAATAAAGGTTTATAATAAGAGGAGAAATTTGACTATTTGTTTGTTTGAATAGAATAGGCCCCGAAACTATTGGACCGATTTGAAAAATTCTCTCACCATTATAACTGGACATAGGCTTCACAATATTTTCAAGAAAGTAAGGTATCAGTATGAAAATTTCAATAATCTCACTCAACTACTGTAAGAGTTTAATAATTTTAAAATTTATGTTTAATAAAGAAGCGAAGTCGCCGGTGCGGATCGCTAGTTTTTCTATCATCACATTCATATTTAAATCCTATTAATAATTATATTTTAAGATATATTCAAATTCAATTGTAAATATCGTCTATGAATAAATCATCAATCAATCAATATAAATACGATAAAACTGCGTGCCTGATTGTAAATAGTTTGGTAGCAAATAGAATAAAGCTTATTTTTAGGACACATCGTTAAGCAGTCAATATTTCTAATTTAAGTTTAATTATAAAAAATATTTAATTTTAAATCAATAAATTAAATTTTATTTTATTTTCATTAATTCTATCCAATGGCATTGTAAGAAAATATTGCACGCAATACCGGCAGAAAAACATTGTTTAAATATTAGATTTATGATACTGATGATGACATACATCAAATACATGTAAGGTACATAGGTACTTACATGTATTTGATGCAATAAAATATTAGTATACTATAAAGCTCTACATTAGGTAGGTAAACCCTTTGTTTAAACCCTGCCGTGGATACTGCACCGGCGGCGCCCGGTCGACACAGCCTCAATTACAGAACAATGCCCAAGTCTTAACTGCGTTTTCCTCCGGCAGAATGAAACAGAAACAATTTGTCTGTGAATTGAAACTTGATTAAATTGCCTGCGGAATCTAAGGTAATTTTGTCTTATGAAAGTAGTAGGATTCTTTTCTATTTTTATCTTTGAAATGAAAAAGTTGGTCTAGGTGTCGATTATCAACAGTCCGTATTATGTCCAATGCTGTATAGGGCAAATATAAGTTTATATAGTTTAATCTGACTATTCCTGGTTCTAAGCTCCCCCACCAATTTTGACCCAAATCGGTTTAGCCGTTCTTGAGTTATAAATCGTGTAGGTAACTATAATTTTCTTCAATATATATAAATATTATATATATTAAAGAAAATTTAATAAGAAAAGTTAATTTTTTTAGTATTTAATGTAAGTATTCGTTTTTATTTAAGTGTTTATAAAAGTCTATAGTGTGCGGGGTTGACCAGCGAGGCATGAGGTTGTGATTGTTTCGATTCTCGCCACGGGACCTTCATCAACATCAACAGATCTTGATCGGGATTTTCTATCAAAAAAAAAATATGTACCTACCGTATTGAGTATATCAATTGTCTATAACATAAACATAATAGAAACTCTACTTATCTTCATTAAGATGCCGTGTGATTTTTCTAGCATTATACGACAATGTTTGCCTATTCATTACAAAACAGTACAATAACACAACATACAGTACCCCAAGTACCTTTCCAGATAGGCTACAAAACAATAGGTACCTAATCTGTGACAAAACCGCCCTCGCCTGAAACTGTTTCTCTTGCTTTTCCGAAAACAGTAAATACCAACCTGCTACCGAATATGCCAAACCGTACATACCTAAGCTGAAATCAGACCCGTAGGTCTTACACGGTATTACGTCGACGGCGATCTATTCCGTATGAAGGAGCTTGAGAGCGGTATTAGGGTATTTCCTGCTCATGTTCAATGGAGGTTAACTTACGTAGAGGTGAACCGCATGTAATGTGTATACTTCTTTATTATAAATATTCAGACACCTTCAAAATTACCAATAAATACTTTTTTCAAATATAATAAGGTTTTTAATGTATTGTATTTCAATAACTTTAAATAAGGCTTTCAAAATCAGCACATGTCAAATTTCATACACTAAAATAAGAAAACGAATATCGTTTTTCTCTTCACTCCAATAAAGAAAACTTTTAATTGGCCGTCCTTATTTATATTTCATATCTTTGCTCGCATTTAGCCGTAGGTTTTCCTAAAATAAATAAGGTTTTGACCAATAGCAGAAGAACTGAAAATTATATATTTTTAAGATTAATCACGCGTAGCCGTATTAGCGGAGGATTCGATAGAGGCCCTTGCTTAATAGTGGGACGGCTGAAGTAAAAGAAAAATTACACGTTCAACATAATACAATGCAATGAAATCGAAAACATAATTTTTAGAATTTATTTAGGAAAGTTCTATTTGTTCTGAAATCTTTCAATATTCAGAAATATTCAAATACGTACCGTTGTTCGTAATAATGTACCGTACCGTTTTAAATTAAATTAGTAGTAGTTTTTATAGTAATTAAATTTTACTATAAAAACTACATAATTTATGACGAATCCATCACCCATGAAGTAACTCGTTAAGGCATAAAACGGTGTTCACCCAACACAAACTAGGTTCGTAGTTAACCCGCTAACATTCATAATGAATCAATTTCCCTAAAATTCGGGTGTCTGGCAGTAATTCAGACTCAGAGAATTGTATATCTATGTGACATGTGGACATTAGATGGTCATATCAACCGTTTGCAGGGAGCAAACACCAATTATCCTCATTTATCCAGTTTTTTGACAAAACCCTAAAGTGACATCCAGTAGCGGCATGATAAATACCGTTCCGGTCCATGAATAAATCGAATTAGCTGGACTATCACACGCGCCCGAGCATTGCTGCCGCGACCGACTGCGAATTTCATTACGAGGCGTCGATACAAAGTTGAATTAAAATTGTAGGTAGAATTTAAAACGCGTTTATCTTACTTAATAGAGAAGGTTCGGTGCGTCAACTTCATTGTTGCAGTGGCTGGCAATGTTTCAATGCATGTCCAAACTGTTCAATGGTGTCTCGAAACTTTATAAGCAAGTCTTCCTCATATCTAAAGTAAAAGTTCGCAAGATTTTCTTGTTCCGGCTGTAATCTTTTGCTTGAATGGAAACCGGAATGGTAGGTTTTGCAATTTTTGAACTCCGCGAAAAGAGCGACCTTTGGAAAAGTTTCAGCTACTTCATAACAGTTTTATCTCCGAGTTTATCTTTGCTAAGGTAGACTACCATAACTCATTTTGATAACTACAACAGCTGCCGGGATCCCAGCGTGAATTTATCGTTAAAAACTTTATTCTGCGGTTATATTTTTATAATCTTATTAAACTGTCAGAAAGTTAAAGATTGTGCCGTTTTCCCTATTCTATTCGTTGGTAGAAACGATTTATGGGTTAAGGAAAGGTCTTTATTTTATTATCCGGTCTTTTGTGGTGAATGCGCGATTTTGAAGTAAAAAGTAAAGTTAGGCGCTTAGGCGTGCGCACGAACGGTGGCATGGTAAACCGTTTACCTTGTATCCGGGACATTCTTTCACTTGAAATTAATGAATATCTACTTTGTTCAGCTAAATGTTCTAGCAAAACACAGCTATGTAGTCCCATGAAATACTGTAGTGAATTTTAATGACGGTTGGAACAAAATTGTAAAATGTACTTCAACTTTAATAATGCACTGAGATAAAACATTTTACACTACTACACAACTGAAATACTTTCTAAAATTTGGGTATTCCAACGAGATGTGAACTTGCACCATGTTACAATTGAACCACGAGCGCTATATAACCATATGAGAAAATCTCAAACATTTTATGTCGATTAAAAATAAATTGGTTTAGCATGACTGTGAAAAAATTCGATGTTCTGCTTAGCTTGATACATAAATATAACCAAAATCGCTTTAAAATTAGATTCAGATAGGTACACGTATCAGACAGATCCTACTACTAATATTATTAAGAAAAAACACATATATAAAAAAAACATATTATATTATATTTTATTATTTATATATATATATATATTATAAACGCGAAAGTTTGTAAGTATGGATGGATGTTTGTTACTCCTTCACGCAAATCTACAAAACTGATTTTGATGAAATTGGTACACAGAGAGTTTATGACCTGTAACAAGAGTAATAACATATATATATGCCAGTTGTCCCAAAAATCGCATGGGATCGGGAGTTAAGCGCGAAACTGCGGGTCAGCAATTCGTTTATAAATGTACTAGTGTAGGAGAATTTAGTTCCTTTTTCACTTCTTCCTCTAGTGGAGAAAAAATGGAAGTGTAGGGAAAATCAAACACTTTAATTCTTATTTTATTTTATACTTATTGTTGTGTAAGCCTTAAGTAATAAAGTTATTTAAATTTTAAATATGAACAACTGCTATTTGTTTTTGTGAGCATTATTCATTTGTATTAAAATCTTAAGGTTATATTAGCTGACCGGTACGCGTATTACGGGCCGTTGTAACCTGTAACACTGCGATTGATCGTGCAGTCAGTGCGCAGGATGCTGAGGAGAAAGAGACCAATCCACGAACAACGAACGAGATGGATTTATTATGTTACATGCTCGCAGCGAATGATACATTACACTTTGTAAGTTGCAACACGAGTCAATATCCGGCTTGAAGTGTACTGCATAAACCGGACAAATTAGCTACAAATAAAAACATAGTAGGTAAATAGAAAATTCAAATACATTAGCAAAATTTTAATTGAATCCGATGTCAAAATTAAATACTTAAAATTAAATACAATATTATGGGCAATAATCCCCAAAGGAAAAATAATGCCATCTATGGCGCTCATTTAGGGGAGGCCTATGTCCTGCAGTGGACTATTATAGGCTGATGATGAATCATTATAAAATAGAACCATGAATGGTTATTCGATAACCAATAAATCAGCAAGCTTTCATACACACAAAAACGATTCTAAGTACGTAACGGAAGCGTCATTTGTAAAAGTCAGCTTTAAAGCCAAATCCTGTTTAGCATTCAGTTTCATTTCTTCAGGCACTGGTCATCAAGCGGCTTTTATTGCGGCACGAACCTCCAATTAAGCGCTATAAGTGGTCGTAAATTCAGAAAACCAATCCCGTGGGGGCCTTCGATTTCTATTTCATTAAATCGATTATGGGTTCTCTATCTGATTTTTTTCTGTGGCTATAGGGTTCTTTACACAGAGAGGCTATAAGACCTTCTCTGAGCCGACTGTCTGGTCATCCGTTGGGGTAGGTCCCATTTGTTCTATGGAACATGACGTCATAGTACAAAATGACACATTTTCGTCCCTATTTTTTTCATGGAACTACATACTACCTTTTCACCCGAGTTTCATGTCATAGAACAAAATGAGAATCAGTTTTTCCCAAAACCTTCCATGATGAGATATACAGGGTGTTTGGTGGAGGGTTAGACAAACTCGGTGGGTGAGTAGGTGGACCTATTTGTGAAATACAAATTGAAGGAAAAGACCCTAACTGCTTAAAAAATTTTTTCATCCTGTTTTTTGTATTTTTTTAAGATTTTCCGAAAATTTACGTCTCTACCCCTAGAACTTTTTTTGGAACATGTTTTCTGGTAAATTTTTTACTTGCTTTTGATTTCAGATATATCCTTCGTCTTTTGAAGGCATTTTTTATTTGAAAAAACGTGTAAATAATTAGTTATAAGCTCTTTGCCGTGTGGTGCCGGCATAGAATTTCACCACCCCAACTCTTCCCGTGGGTGTCGTAAGAGGCGACTAAGGGAAACACACCGGGGGGCGGGCAGCAGCGCCTTCTGCAGAACAACTACACCGAACTGCGATCCCCAACCCGCATGCCCAGCGTGGGGATTATGGGCAATAACCCCCACATAATGATGCCATCTATGGCGCTCATTAGGGGAGGCCTATGTCCAGCAGTGGACTATTATAGGCTGGTGATGTTAATGTATGAAGCTCTCAAAGTTAAAAAAAGTAAAAAAAATAGTCAAGAAGGACATTTTTGCAACGTTTTTTAAAAAAAAACAAACAGCGATCGAGGAGTTCACATTATAATTTTTGTTAGTGAGTAACCATCTAATCAAAAATGTCACTAAGACATAAGTGGTAGCAAATCATTCTCGAGTGGCCAGTTTACATATCAACTTCAAGAAGTTTATATACTTAGTTGTATGTGTTGTACTATGTACTTAGTTTGTTCTATGGAACAATTTGAGACAAAAATTACAAACTGTTCTATAGTACAAATAGGGACAATATTTTCTCAAATTGTTCTATTACGTCATGTTCCATAGAACAAATGGGACCTACCCATCCGTTGTAGTCTGCAACTGATTTTTTATTATGTTTTCTGTCAACGTTGTAGGTACATGATTTATGGACAGGTACGTTACGTAGGCCTTTTTTACCTACTGCGATATAAAATTATTATGATAGCTAGAGAGCTAAGCTTTTGTCGGTATAATGTCGGTGTAATAATGCAGTTTCGTCCACTTTTCTCTCGTCATAGCAACGTAGTTGTCAGTCGCTGTCATGTCGTATAAAGAAGCAAAAGATGCTAGAAGGAAGACGAGAAAAGGGAAGTCAAGAATAAGCTATGAGTCAGATAAATAGAAAAGTCGCGGTCATGTCGTATAAAAAAGTATTTTGCTTCTTTATACGAAATGAGATCTTTTTCTTATATGATTATCCTTATGAAGTTGTAACTTAAAATTATGATTGGGAAAGGTTAAGTACCTACTTTATTACAACTTTGTACACAAGCATATTATGTTCATACGTAGGTACGACTATCAAGTACTCATACACAGATCACTCCTGCGATCGGTTAGTTTCGCTATGCTCGATTCCCGCTATGCACTGATCTTTAAATACCTACCAAAAAGTGCCGCTTTGCTCTGAATTTCTCAGTGCTACCTTTAACAATGGAAGGTACAATTCGATAGAAAAGTGTTTCTAAAGTATACTCTTAAAGCTAGCCTGGGACTGCTCCACTTTATGTCAAGCTACGTAGCTATGGTACCTACCAACCAATACTTGACGACCTTTTAGGCGAGGTGGGTCCACGTGCGACGCAGGAGGTAACGGGGATTCCCGCCTTGGGACAAATGGTTGTACGAGCAGTAAATTGATGCTCTAGTAGTTTTCCTTGTTTCATCTATCTATGTAATATATTGAATTTAGTCATTTAGTGTCTTCACTCAAGCTCTGCTTAGCTTAGGGCTAGATGATGCTAGATTGTCCAATATTTTTTTATCATCATTATAATATATTATAATAAATCAAAGCGGATTTATTTATAAAGAAAGGAATTACAAAACAACCTTAATATACCAGTTACGACGAAGTGATCGACTGCACTCGGCGAAAGACGCAAGCGAAGTGATGTCCTCCGTAGCATCGCTTTTTATAGAAATTATAGAGAGCTCGTGTTTATTTTTTCTACTAGTAAGAATGTTCTCCTGTAACAATATTACCATATCCATCGCCATCGAAAGTTGAAAAAATAACACGTTATATAACACGTATTGCTTTCAGTATTCCAAGTGCCTATCCTCGTTTGAAGTCATTAGCCTGCTCGCTGCGAAAACATGAAAACATATTTCGCTTTGATCGGAGTCGAGCACGTAAGCTGTCAATTATGATTGTAATGATCGACAGGATTCTTACGGAGTAGGCGCGGAAATGGAAAATAAATACAATGGAAGATGAGAATTATATTTGATTTGATCTTAATAAAAGGTGGAATTTATTATATAATGGAGTTTTTAATCGATGAATTTTATTGGATTTTAGTATACTTTTGATTTTCATTAGGTTGGATTTTTATATTTTAATGTAATGAATTAATTTAACACTGACTGAAACTTTGACAGGATTATTTAATTAGATTATATTTTTATGATAGTGATATTTTATTCTTAAATAATGTTAAGACTAAGTAGGTACTGTTTTGCATTTCGTACGCCTATAAGAATAAAATTAGTTTTGATGAATAATTACTTCGCTTGAAGCGGCATTAAGCTGAGACTGGGATCTATTGGACCTCAGTAACATTATGCTCGTTTTTTTGTTGATTTTTGTGGATTTTGTTTTTTTTGTAGCTGTTTTTTTTCTTTTAATGTTTAATTATTCGGTATTATAATAAAAGTAGGTACCTAGGTACTCTTTACTGTTAGATGTTTTATTTTTGTTCCTAAATCGAGAAAACAGAAAGCCTTCAGAATTTTGTTATTCACGCCTACATCTGTGCAACATATGACTTTGATCAGATCAAAGTTTTGGCATGAAGGAACAACAATAACCAAACCAAAAACCGAAATTCTTCTACACTACATTTTAACAGTGTTACTTTCTACCAAGGTGTATAGTTGTAATTGTAACAGTAACCTTCAGTACCTACCAAGCACTAAAACCAGTCAGTGTTTTTCCGAAGGGATGCTCTTACTTCTTTGGTATTTTTCTGCACGACTCACAACCATAAACAAATAATCTTGGAAGTTCGATCTACTTAGTCGGCATAAGCACCGAGCACGAACTTCTGGTTTATAAATAAAACTAATAAGGTCGACTCATCACAGCCGTCGCAAGGGGCAGGCCTCCGACAGGTAAGCCCGGTCTTATTGAAATAAACGACTCGTGATTCTCCCTCAGGTCGTGAATCGCAATACAAGGCTTGACCGCATATGAAATACAATAACAAGCCTAACCTCATATTGTGCGACTGAACCTCGATTTAGATACAAAAAGGGTCGTTTTGGCTGAATAGAGTGACATATGAACACAGGGAGGAAATACAGGGTTGTATTTATGTAGAGCAGGTATCATAAATGTAGATAAGTATCTGTAAGCGAGTTCCTAGACAATAATATATACAATTTGCGATTCCTCAAAGACTCCTTTCATGATTTCTACGTGCCTTATACGAAATAATTAAAATAAAACGAATAAGAGCTATTTTTAGAGCTGTGGTAGAGCACTGTACCACTCGCACGCTTCAAAACAAAAGGTGCTAACCCAAGTAGGTATCGATAACTTTAAAATATTCAAACCGATCTCAAGTGAAGGAAGTTTCAAAAGAAGAAATTCTCGGCATTAAAACATGCAGGTATGTAGATATTTCGCGGAGTTCCATAATACGTAATACATTATTCATGGACTTGGTGTATCCTAACGAGACGAATTGAGTGAGAAACCCACTGACGATAACGAACTTTCCTTTTATGGACATCAATGTCTTATTTCTAAATTGGAGTTCTTTATTGTTAAATTTTTATATTTTGTGCGACACCTTGTGAATAACAATGGATACCTCATTAAAGAAATCGAAGATTACCTTTATGATTTATTATTAAATTTCTCTGGATTTCCAAATTTTTTATTCAGAATCATAGACACAGTGTTGTTTTATTCCTCATAAGTAAAGGTACTTCATTAATTAAAATTCGAAACCTGGTGGAAGTAATATTCCTGTAACCCAATACAAGCTGTGAACCGGAAATTTACCTTTATTAGTAAAGCAAAGTCTCAAAGAACTCGCTGTGTACAGCTTCTGTTCGTACTTTGTTCGGATATTGCGAAAGGTACAAAATCTACAGATGCACGGAACCTGATTTTACTTGGGAACCTTCTCGACTTGGTTTACTACAATATTGTTAAGGGTGAGAAAAAATGTCTAATAGGGCTCGTTTTGAAATAAATGTGAGGTTCGATGAGGTTAAACTAATACCTACCTTTAAGTAGGCACTTGATATTTTACTTTTATTAAAAAACAATGTTTTTATACTTAGGATGCATTCATCGCACGTAACAATGTTTTTAAAATTATGTAATATATTACACTTATTTTTAAGTTTTTTTTTATTTTTAATTGACAATATTTTCATTTAGTTTTAAGTGAGTTTTAGGTTGTATTGTTTGACCATTTTATCTAATTTATTTGAAAGTAAATTTGATGTGTATCATTATATTTTTCATGACACGTGTGTTACCTAATTGTGTATTGTTACGAATAAAAAACTTGAACCATTTTAAGTAGTACTAAAGCATGACACAAATTGTCAGTTTGGCGTTCGGGACCTAAGTGATTCTCTGAGGGTGATTCTTTCAGGTGGTGATTTTATATCATACTAGTATTACTATAGTAGGTACTACTATATGAGTCAATATATAGTAGTACCTATAACTGAAATACAAAAAAATACAAAACTCTTTATTAGGAACACAACATAACACGGCAAAATTGTGGGCTGACTACCACAAAAGTTGAAAACTGTTCAGCGCAGCCATCGCCTTCATCCTTGAATGTTGAGTGAGTACGATGCTCCTGAGGACACCGGGAGAAAGACTCCGGCCACCATATTATCTACCATCTAGCTACATAGGTCCTTTTTGTCCCGTATGCGATAACGTGGGCAACAGCTAGTTGCATATAATGAGTCTATGTTGTTAATAACTAGGTATGTTGTTCGCCTCGCTACATTGCACTCATGTTTTCATGCATTGAACTGGAAAATTGGATATTAGCACGTTGATTGTTTCAATTATCTTGCCTGGGGATGAGTTTTGAATAGTTTACGAAAACTATGAAAGTTTTCATTTCCATACATGATACATTGATCCTCGCTTTTATTCTTTTATTTTGCTTACTGGATGTTGAAATTAACTGTTTTGTGTATAATTTATATCTGTACTAATATTATGAAGAAAAAATATTTTAATTGTTTGTTTGAATTCCATAGGCTCCGAAACTAATAAACCGATTTGAAAAATTATATCGCCGTTAGAATCGTACCTTCCTGATGAAAATAGGCTTTACAATATTTGTAAAAAAGTAAGGAATCTCTATGAAAACTCAAATAACCCAACGCTACACGCGTAAAATTCATAATTAAGTATTGATTATGAATTTTACTCTTTATTTTCTAATTTAAGGTAAATATGTCTGTGAAGTTTAGACTAGCCTAAGCACTAGACTTAGAAAAATTTAAACAAAAAATAAATTATAAGCAAAAGAGAAGCGTGTATATTTTTATTAGTCGGGGGCACAAAACAAATGTCGGCGGGGGGCCCTTGCGGCCTTGGCTGGTTCAGTGCGGCTCGGCCTCGCAGGTGTCGGCGGCTCTCGTAGTGGAGATTTAAACCAGCCATCGCCAACAGAACAAACCCACTTTTCACTGTATGACAGCGATCCAATAGTTTAATACGAATTCGATTAGAATTAGTTTCGCCAGCGACGCAGGAGGTTTCGGTTTAGATTCACACCTCGGAACAAACATTGTACATATCGACGGAAGAAAGCGATTTTGTCGTATCTCAAAATACCCAACTTTACACCAGAGCCAAAAAACTATTAAAAAATTCATAACTCATAATCTAATAAAGATAGATAGTTGAAATTTGGAACATATTTGTATCAATCCAAACTTTATTTGATACAGTACATGAGAATGTCATAGAGTTACTGTTTCATTGTTTTTTTACTAGTTACAGCAATTGATGTTTCATAATCGAGCAGCGGAAATGCTGTATCCCAAGGTGAAATGTATGACCACTTGAGATTGATACACATTTTCATGCTACGGATCTGCTGTATCTCAAATATGAACTATACGAAGCATGGACATTTTGCTGTATGACATTTTAATGAAATTAGTTTATAAAAATAAAATGGTTTAAGTACAGTCTGAATTATAGATGTTATAAAATAAAATACTGTATCTTTTACTTAATGCTTTTATTGTACTTTTCAGAATGTAATGACACAAAAGAGTTGCTTAAAGCTGTTCCTCTTTTAGAATGATAATCAAAAATACTGAATTGAATAATAATCATAGCAGACTGACTATGAAGAGGAAGTATAGACTTTCTCTTCATAATTAGTTTCAACAATCACGCCCGAATACTCAAACTCAACTCAGATATAAGCACGTCTTATGCGAAGAATTTTTGACAAATTTTCATTGAAAACTGTCGGAAAATCGCGACTTGAGACGTTCTTAAATCTGATATGCGTTTGAGTATTCGGGGGTGTCTGCTTTATTTTCTCTTCTTCATTGGTTTTATTAATCAGTCTGCTATAGGTAGGTACTTAAGTCTTCTTAAGGTTCAGCCAGAGTATCTTTTTTTTTTGTCATGAATATTAAAATTGCAAATTTTAATATTTGCGAGTATCATTTAGGAATTATTTGTTTGTCGACTAACTTTTTCAGGTCGTTATATTTTTGTATTGAAACAGGGAGTTTAGTTGAATACAAATTAATCTTTGGTTGAGTATTGTTCAAACCACGCAAGGGCACTGAAGTAGTCTCAGCATCTGAGAGCATATAATTTTTTATGAACATAATATCGGGGTTTGTCTTTTTAAATGTTGCAATGCATAACTTGGAATTTTTAAATATTTTTAAAATTTTGCTCACAGTGTAGACACTCGTTACGGAGTTGGTTTTTTGCGTGCCAGTTCCACAACAGTAGGCCATTGAGAAAGTGCCCATATGGTTGTTTTCTTCACAGCTCGCTCTATGGTAGCATGCATGCTATCAACTGGCATGTATGTCTGACCGGGAATGTATAATTCATATGAATTTTCTCCGCGTCCACCTATCAAATACCTACTTTAGAACTAGTCTTATCTTAGAGTAAGTTATCAAAACATCACTCACTTTCTTTACCTAATGTTTGCAGATACTAATAAGTTTTGTGTTGAAAAAATACTTTTCAATACAAGCTTTCACTGGCTAAAGATGAGCTAATTCAAATGAGCCCGAAAACGGATGATCTACTGTAATTTGCTGAGGAGTTGTACTCAACAGACTCTGACTTTATCATCAGATCAGCTCACCTCACCTCACCTCAACAGCCTATAACGGTCCACTGCTGGACGCAGGCCTCCCCCTGATAAGCGCTCAAAGGCTTTTATCTCATGGGAGGTAATGCCCATAATCCTCACGCTGGGCATACTACGAAATGCGCTGCTGCCCGCTCCCCGGTGGATATCCCGGTCGCCTCTTACGACACCCGCGAGAAGAGGAGCCCAAACACGGATGATCTATTGTAATTTTCTGAGGAGTCCTGATGAACAGACCCTGATTCCATCATCAGATCAGCTCGTTGTTACCATAATATTGCATTGTCACTGAGATGTCACCGTAGGTAATTTGACTTTATTTACTAGCCTAGCATTTATACCAGAGTAGGTACCTAGTATGCTAAAATAAACAAACTTTCAATGAAGCCTCATTTAACTAAAAATACTTAGGTTAAATTTTAATAGTACTCAACTAAACTCTTGAGGTTTTGTTTTATTTTTAAATACGAAACCAGCACGTAAATAAACTTTTTCAAAGATATTATAGTCAATAACAAATACGTTTTCTATTATTCAGCGCTTACGCATTCCTGCCGCGCGGTTAGATTGTCGTACTCAAGGAAAACGTTGGGGTGGGAGAAGGGATTGTGTCAGGCTAGAATAGCGTAAATGATAACTTTACACAAAATAATACTCTATTCCTATGTTGTAAGTAAGATTTGCGCTATTATATGAAATGTTTGATATGTAGTAACTGTTCGATCAACATACACCAGTCCTGAGTACGTACAATTTTGAGGCGGCTGAAATGCTGTATCTCTTTTAAATCAATGTCCGTAATAGAAAAATAATGTCGTAACTATTTTGTATACGGGACGTATTGTCGTATCTATTTTAGTTTTAAAAGTTGCAAGTATTTTAGTTGTAAAATTTTTTTCTTTAGTTACAGCAATTAGTTGTGTGAGTAGTATAAAAACTAGGAAAAAATCAAGGGCGTATAATAAAATATTTTCAACGTAGAAGGACGAGACATAGACCATTCGACGCGGCTTTTTTTGCTTATGAACAATAAAGTTATAAGTCATTTAGGTAAATTTTTGAGATACGACATTTCCGCTTTCTGCCGTCGATATTGATATTTTTTACGTATAATAAAAAAAATGTACTCGTATATTTGTGATGTATATCATTTATCTAGTTAGTATGTACCCATAAGCAAGCTCTGCTTAGCTTGGGGCTAAATTTATAATCCTGTGTGAATTTTCCAGCATTATTTATTTATAATATCCATTTCGGTACTGTGAAACTCATACTAGGCACTCTGAGCCAATTTAACCATCATGGATTATGCCACTACTGTTTTGATGCCAGCCTATTTAGTTAATGGTGATGCATTTTATTTACCTACCTACATTGAAGTCACTCTAATATTGTAATTGCGAATGTTTGTATGGATGTTTGAAAGAATTACACATGTCTTTGTCTTTTTATCTAGGATAGAAGAGAGTGAAAGATACAGGTTGCGCCAACACCACCTAGCTTGGCAAAGTTCGAATTCAACTTTTGATAAAAACTATTCCTTTTAGGATATTATTAAACTACTATATGCTAACAACTACATAAAGAACAACAACATATACACAAAGTCATATTATTTGTTATATATACAACAAGTCATCTATTTGTTCGCTTTTAGCTGGGGAAAGAAATAACATTATTTGTGGAAGTCGACGTGAATGGCTTCCCATTACATTAAAATACCTTTTCATGGCATTGAAACTTGCACTGAGTTGGGGTTTGGGGTAAAGGAAACAAACAATTCCATGAATTTTCTATACTAAGTTCAACTAAATATACGGTTCACGACATCGTTGATGTTCATTATTTTTACTACTTGGAAGATAGGTAGACTTGTAGCAAATCTTTGTCAAAATGGAGAAACCCCCGTGGTAAGATATATTGCATCGACTTTTAAAAACAGCCACATGATGTAAAAACATTAATTGTTTAAATAATCAAAGACGATAATTGTACAAATGAACATTACGTTGTACTTATCTGAAAAAATAAAAAAAACATTAGACTCAGCAGCTGAACATTGGTAGCACTATCCACCAGTTAACGCACATTCTTGTCAAACACAACCCGCAACATGCATTGACCATAATGCGATAATTATTATAATACAATAAAATAGGTCATCTGATATGAATGATATCTAATAGACAGCTGACCATTAGTGTGGTTCTCGTGCCAAATTTCAAATCGAGATTAATAATGGCGTTAATTGTGTGCGATGATATTCGAGTAGTAAGTCTCTGTTTTGGTTTATAATTATTGGTTTATTGTAGTGCCACGCTATACAAATGATGCTGCGTCGACACGTTATACGTAGCTCTTCAGCAACGTGCGTCCAAAGATCAAAAGACCTCCCCAAACAAAGAGGACTTTTGATATCACTTGCCTGGCATATGGATTGGCAATCACAATGCAGGGGTTAAAATACATAAGAAGAAGCTGCCTGGCCTGCTGAACCGCTACGACGCAGCAACCTCGTAGCAAAGGGATTAAGCGTTTATGCGCTACACCCGAACCGAGCTAAACACCGACCTTTGCAAAACGTAATAACTACAAGTTATATGTAGCAGTGTAGCTACTTACTCAAAAGCTTTTAAATGGGACCGGATCGGGGATAAATCTTTATAAACTAACAAATTCCGCTCGGCTCGGATGCAGGACCAAAATTCAGAACTTATATTTTAATCCTTATATTTTCACATTACAGCACAAGACCTTGACAAAGCGGCTAGACATTGTTGACGGGTCTGGGTCTTCACCGCTTGCCGTTTAGAACTGCTAAGTTTTAGTTACCAACCACAGTTATTTTATGATAGGCTAACTTAGAAGTTGAACATGATGCACAAAAACCAGTACCTATGATTGATAAGCCCCAGCAAACAATAGGATATCGTCCTCCTTAACGTAGAACACGAATGGATGATCAGCGATGACTGACTTCTTGTTCTCAGTGAGGGAGCTTAGGAGAGCGATATTGAATTCTGCGAACAATTAAAACTAACTCTAGAGTTTCCCTATGCATTACTAATAATGTAATGAATGACCCTGGTGGCATTTCGTGGTGCATTGATATGGGTTTTCTTTGCATGCACAAGTCTTCTGAATGGGTTTCTAGATAGTTTTCGCATGCTAACAGTAGATTCTGTCACCTACTTAGTTACTTAAGATAAGTAGACGCCATCGAAAAGGGTATTGGTAGTGTCATTCGACTTGTGTCTTAGCGCAAAGTAGAAAGGGTGGTCCGCGACGTAGTATAATAGAGAAGGCTGAACTTTAGCTGATCTATAATCAACTATGAATGCTGAAATAAAATGAACAAAGGAAATTATATTGGTGATTTACTGACAGTAAGATCACTACGATATTTGATACAGGTTCTCATATTTTGTTGGTCTCAGCTGGTAGTTTGTACAAGTAATCAAGTTGCTTCGAACAGAAGTAGAAAATATTTAAACAGTGGTAGTTGCTTCGAACAGAAGTAGAAAATATTTAAACAGTGGTAGGGAACTAACCACTCATATAACATATCCAGTTAGTATGGAGAAGTCGTCAAAATATGTTTGGCTTGCTACTTTTCTACGTTTAGATAGCCAATTTTAATTTGAATAGAATTATAAGTAAAGGCCAGATAAGCCAAGAAAAACCAAATAAATAATAGTCAGACACCATTTCACATGAATAATTTTATTCTTACCATCGGCAAAAATGTATAGTATATAAGGAAAAGTTTAATACTTAAATATAGGTAAGACTATGGCTCAGAAGAAGTAAATATTATGCAGTGCAAAAAAGGCAAGGACCATCACGCTGGCGTTGGAAAAAAACATGTTTTTCACACAAGCTGTGCTTAGCTTGGAGCTATATGCTGTGTAAATTGTCCAGCATTAATTTTATCAACAGCTTCACTGCAGCTACTACGTATAAAACTGTATTTTGTAAATAAGAACACAAAGTGAAATGCCATTAACTAGCAGATAAGCGATAGTACAAAAAGTAAGTGCTGGACAATCCATACAGGAACATCTGGACCCAAGTTTTACTTAGTGATTGCAATGATTTAACTCGTTAGATACGCCCTTACCGTAGTGAGACCGCGCACTTGAAATGAGAGAGCTCGCTCATTTAGAATCGGTACACATTTAGACACAGTATCAACTAGGCATGTTGAACTTTCCCAGTAATTTTGAAAAGTGTGACAAAATCCATCGTGTGCATTTCGCAATTACAACAACAATTTTAAAAATACTAATAAAACTAAAGGTCTTAATATGCTCCACTCTAGTAAGTATTGCGACTCATTCATTAAGTACCTAACTATAACTTTTCCTTCCGCTGTCAATAATAAAAAAACATAAATTGCCGAGTGCACGAAAGAAAAAGTATCGTTTGCGAGCATTGAGAGAGAAAAAGAGGTGACACTTTTTTCTCGGCACGTTTTTTGCGTTGTAAATAAAACAACCGAGATACACTTTTTTGACATAAGAGGAGTCCATTAGGACGCTAATTTTTCACAAAATGTTTGTGTATTAAAATTTAACACTAAAAAGTAATAATAACCGATAGGTTTATTGCCGAGATTATGAACTAGCTACGCATTAGTGTGTGTGCGTTGGATTTTTGTTAACGCACACAATAAAAAATCCTACAGTTTTGATGTTGGAGCATATCTAACGATCTACAGGGGGATTGATGATACTCGTATGCAGCAAAAAGTAACCGCCACGTTGACATAATCATTTTTTTCACCTTTTTATTTACAGATTTACAACAGCTCCATTGAATAAAGCTGTATTTATATGTCTAACCTCAAAGTAAAATGGCTTATTAACATTAAATATTTTAATCGGTACAGGTATTGCAGGAGCAGATGCAGGTAAAGAAAACTCTGAAAAAAAAAATGGTATGGTAAAAATGAATCGCCCTGCAAACTTAGTCGATAGGGGAAAATAGTAAATATTTCGACTTTATTCTAAATATTTAAAAATGTATGAATTTTCAAAACTGTTTTGAAATATACAAACCGATACTTTTTATAGAAATATTTTAAATTTCAAGTTCAAGTTCAGCTACGCTAGTTGCTGAATTGTTAAAGATTGAAAAAATCATTCGGGTTTCGGAACCGATGTCGAAATAATGTTTCGAATGTCGACCGCGTACACCAGTGCTTAAAATAACCCACGACGACAAAATAAATCGGTGGTTCATCGAATTAATTTCCACCCATATAAAACTAATTGTTCAAAAAATTGCACGGCTTGAATTCAGCAGGAAAATCAAAATCGTTGTAATTGTTTCATTAACATCTGGTTCTGCGACGACACGAATTTTTCTAAGTGAACTGTGAACATACGTTATCTAATAATTTTAATATAAAAACAACACAAAATAGGTTCGTAGTTAACCCACTAATATATTATAATGATGGTTTGTTTTAGTAACCGGACTTCTACGAAAAATTAAAAAACACAATCGCCTAAAAACTGCTACGTTGTACTTCAAATTGAGTCAAACAGTTAGACATTTCTTTCTGCTTAAAAATATGAAGCCTGGGTTTTTTTTTTCAAGTAACCACAACATTCTTACCATTTGCAACAGCCGCTTCTGCACCTTGTTCATTGACTTCTATAAAAGCTTTTTGAATGGCATCACTTACGAAGAGGTTAGATTCGCTCTCTAATAGCTTGTCTAATTTAGCTTCAGATGGGTTAAATATCTTGGTCACTTTCATCTGCAACATGTTTAAAGAAATATGTTCGATTCTTTATTTATTTCCACTTTTTACCATACTACTAGATATATGTAAACTTCAAATATTGGGTTTCTATGTAAACTTTTTCTAGACATGAACGTATAGATATATAGGTATAAAATGAAAAAGAGATATAATATGATTCTTATTATTATTATCTATACTTTTCTATATCTATATAGAGGAAAGATTTGATTGATTGTTTGTTTGAATTGAATAGGCACCGAAAATACTGGACCGATTTTAAAAATTCTTTCAATATTAGAATCTTAAATTTTCATAATGAAGAAAGGTTTGATTGTTTGTTTGAATTGAATAGACTCCGAAACTACTGGACCTATTTGAAAAAAGTTAAATAAATTCAATAATGTGACCCAATTGTGTGTGAAATTTATAATTTTTGTTAAATACTTGTGCGAAGCCTGGCAGACCGCTAGTAATAGACAAAACGATACTTCTGAGTACATTTTCATAATTCAATTCAATTTCAAAAGTTCTTAAATAAAAATAATAAAAAGTACATTTCCAGTGTGAGTATGGCAACCTAGAAACAATACAACATATCATTAACAGCGTTTTATAAGCCATAGGCTTCTTAAAACTTTCGAGGAATTACTCTTTGTGAATTTAGCTTATGTGATTAACATATATATATCAAACAAAATTTTAACTTACATACTAATATTTGGTTTATATAATCTTTGAAGCGAGATTATATTTTTAATTACTAATGTATATTAAGAGGGACATTATTAAGGTTCAGGATAACGTGGATTTATAGCCTAGTGAATAATACACATACATTTTCATTATGTACTGTGAAACAATGTACCTTTTGTAGAATATCCTTCAGCATGGTTGTAGTCTGAATCTTGAACTTCGGAAGCCATACTTCCACATTCTGTTGCGACATCTCTCCGATCGCTTTATTAAGCGCCGATGGATCTTTTAACTTTTTCTCTAAATCCGCGAGACCATCGATTTCATTTGGAAGCACAATTAAAAAGGAGGCTTCATCCCCCTCATAGAGTAATTCCAAGAGCTGGAAGAATAAAAATAACCAGATTCTAATGCCTATTTTAAACTCTTGATTTAAATCAACATAATTTTTAACAATGAATCCTACTCTAAATTTATTAATAAACAAAATTGCTAGTAAATAAATAAAAGAAACTATTAACTAATACTACGTTAAAAATCAGATCAACTGTGGACCTTAATAGAAGTGTATGACTCTATGAAAGTAACGGTTATGGTTATTGTTATGTAGTTTTTATTAGTGTATTCTGTGCTTTTTAGTGTTTTCTAAGAAATGTACAAAAATGGACTTTATTCCTGAAAGATGAGGTAAACTTACCTGAGCATCAAGCTCTACACTTTCACCATAATTGAAACTGTCTTTAAGTCTCATTGTAGGAACCCTGACTTTCTCGGATTTGGAAACATGGAAGTCTCGGTCGACGGTGCTTTTGGCGTTGAATGGAATTTTCCACGAACCCTTGGAAACAAAAAATACATATGTAAAATATTATTTATCCTCAAATGTGAAAAAAACAAAAAAGTAACTTACTTTGAAATAAATCGCGTTGACAAGTACAGATCTTGTTAATGCACCCAAAGCATCAGGATTGACTAAATTTTTAATTTTGTTTTGTGTTTGTTGTTCGACCTGTAACATTACGTACGCAGGTTAACTTTTTGCCGCGGTTGCGTAATCTATTTATTAATCAAAACCCAACTACATAGTGTTTTACTCTTACCCACGCATTTATTTCTTGAGCACTCTGCTCACTTTTGCTAAAGTCTATATTTTTAACGTCAGAGTTAAATACTTCTTTTGTAAACGCTGCAAAATCTTTGTTTATCTTAGCGTCTGTGGCGATATAGACTCTGCTGGCTGTACGCAGTGTCACTCCTTTCACCGCTTTAAGTTGTTGATTATGTTTTAAAAATACCTGTTTCGTCTGAAATCAAAAAGACACTGTATGTAATAGGAAATGTACTTATGTACTTACATGACGTTAAAATCGTATGGATTGAAAGAGAGAAGGGAAAATACTTTGTCAGGAAATGGATGACTTTGTCTATCGACTAGACAGTAACCGCGTCATACCGTGTCATCGTCTGGTAAACCAATAGCATTAAGCAGTTCGTCGTGAGAGGGGCCTGTTGAGGCCAGAGCCAGCTGTGCCAGTGGGGGTAGCACGGAGAACCCTGAGAGAATGACACTCTTTCCCTCGTTCGCTTTCACAACTTCCTAGAAACGTTAAAAAGATGTTTTTATTAAAGATACATATATATTTATTGCGCTCCACAAGAACAGCACAGACATAAATTAAGATAGACATAGGTAAACAATACAAATTACAATAAGAAAGAATGATGCAGTTAAGGCAAGAGTAGGAACACAAATTATTTAGTACTGGGATTGTTTCTCTTTATAAATTTGTAAAAGCTTCATAATGGTACCTTAATGGAACCAACGTCTTAGACTGTATCCACTTCTTTTGTGGATAAGTATGCTGGTTGTTTGGCGGGCGACGACGACGGGCAGAAAGTACCTTAACCCTTGTCACTACCTTACTCTATTTAGTCTGGTTGTGGTTATAATAAGTATACAGTTTATTGGAGTCTCTTTGCGTTAGTGCTACGAATTTTGCAACATGGGCTTTGAATAGCCTGTAGATGGTATTTACAACAATTAACCGTACATAATGCAAAGTTGTTCACGTAGTTTGATACCGTGCATTTGGTTTTCACCGTGTAAATTTGGTTTTCCTTATTGGACAGAGCATATTTTAAGTTTAACACAACATCACCTTTTTATTTTTTTTTGCTTTCGGGGGTAAAAATCTGCAAACAGATACCATACTGCATGGAGGGTACAGTATGGTTATGTGGGGATGTAGAAGATAAGCTTCAACGACCCACTAAACAACCCTTCGGTGGCCAGACTCTAAGCTTCATTAATGGGCCTGGGAATTCTGATGGACCGCGCCAGGCCCAAACACAGCATCACCTAGCCCCAAGCTAAGCATAGGTTGTGTTATGGGTACTAGATGACAGATATCTATAATTCAATTTATATTAACAAGATTTTTATTATATATAGAAAACGACCAGAATACCATGAACTGCAGATCGTACAAACATTTTCCCGAGGCGGGAATCGAACCCAACCTCCTGCTTTGCAGGCGGACCTTCGCCCACCACGCCACAGAGGTCGTCAAGGAAATTTATCGTATTAGTGTATCAGACAATTTCACTTTTGATTCAGGCCCTTCTGGATATGTACAAGATAGAAGATAATGTATAATCATCTAGAAGTAGTAGAAAAGGTATAGATGTAAATGCATTGCTTAACCACAGTCGAATAGTGATTGCTTTTTTTACTTTGTTCGAGAACTGTCATTTTAAAACTCTTTATATTTTTTTTATTACACGGCACAATCCCATTCTGATAGTGTCAGAAAATATACGGTTATTAATTTGTCAGCTGAAATTATATCTCGTAGATGCATTAAGGACACTGATCTTCCATTTTTAATGATGATGATGAGGCTGTACCTGGAACATTTTCGCCGAGAACTGGTCGTTGGCATTCTTGAGGAGCAAGTCATTTTCAGCTAAAGTTGACGCAAGACCAAGAACTGAAACAAAAGAAAGTAGTCAAGACCGTTAGCGTTTTGTTTTTGGTGAAATTCACTGAAAAAAACAACAACCTTCCTAGCACAATTATGGACACATTTATTAACTGCCACAGTAGTTTGTCAATAAATAAAATTTGTACTTCTAATTTACCTAAGTGCTTCAAATAATCTCCGCTAGATGTCGTTAAGATTCGAAGTAAAAAAAAACTATTCCTGGATCACGCAAACGCTTGTTTCACAACAACTTGTATTTTGTGACGTGTCCAAGAGTCCTGTAAGTATATAGTTATTCTGTGACACTGCCGAGATCCTAAACTGATTAAAGTTTGAATCCTCAACTGTTAAAAAACTAAAAAAAAAATTAAACACAAGAAAAACGTGATGACGATAATTGCTCATAGATCTAAGAATATTTTTACATGTTTTTTTGTAGATAGGGTAATAGGCACGATATTTTCTCCTAATTCCAAATAAGAACCTACTTACTATTATATTACTTACTATTAAAAGTAAAATTGATTAAAAGATCCATAACTGGTGAGCTATCAGAACTTATTGGTTTAGCCGAATGCATAGTAAGACTTATGTTAAAAATTTAATAAGAAAATATAGTAATACGTACTCAATTAGTCATGCGATATGGTATGATTATGTAGTACTACAAAATTCAATTTATTCGTTGAACGAATTAATTTCCACTTTTTAATGATGTTAATTTCCTTAAGCAGGAAAAATTTTGCTCAAGGTCGTATTATGTTATCTGTACTCAAGTCAAGGTACAATACCTAGTTTTTGTCTTGATTTATTAGTTATTGGTATGTCAGTTATTTGTATGTTATTTCAATATTATCTACTATTACAAACCTTATCTTATATTCATTATGAATGTAAGCGGGTTAACTACGAACCTGTTATATGTTGTAAGAACACCAACGTTTCATCCCTTAACGAGGGACTTCATCAGAGTGAGTGCGGCTCACCCGCTTACATTAATAATTAATTCGTCAAATACGATAGTTCTTATCTTATATGTTAATATTATTAAGTTAGTTTTTTATTTGTTTATTTATTGGTGTGGCAGTTGATTTGGCTGAGGATCTCAGGAGGTGCAAATAAGCAGTTACCGACAGAGCCTACAAATTTGCTCCCCTTGGAGGTAGGGTTGGAGATTGGAGGTAGATAGGTAGGTGATTCCACAATTACCTACCTATCGACAAAAGACGAGATATCTTAATATCAAACTTTATTTCCTTTACACCTTACAGGACTCTTGAACACTTCTCAAAATTAAAATTACATGAGTAAAACTAGGAATTAACGTAACCCCTTTAAATTTTTGTTCATTTCAAGGTAAATTAAAGAAGCGAACAAGAAACCGTTACCTTAGTTTTTAGTTTTCGAGTTTTCAAAACTGGATTCTTATCGTCCAGATAATCTATTATTGCAATTACCCATGACTTGGGTTAATGCAATGCAGCTATAATCGGTGACATTCATTAAAATTATTAAGTTAAGCCGTAAGTAATAAAATAACCTTCGATAAACCTTGCTGATAAGAGAGCCGATGCAGATCGAGACTAAATAAATAAACATAAATAAATACACAAAATAAATCGCAGAACCGGTTGGATGGGTAAAACCAGACGATAAGGATTTCTAATATCGCTGAGTAGGGCATGCCGATCGGCTAACTATGCATTGTTTGCCTTCAATCAATATTACTTGATCGTCAATCAATGCTTTAGCACTGTGCTGCCCTTGGATGGTGATTTCATACATTTGTTAGTGATGGATATGCAATTTTTTTTTAGCAAATACTTCATTATTTATATTTCTATACTGTTACTGCTAATCAAACCATTAAATCTAATCAATTACAATGTACCGAGGTTAAGTTACAGATTACTTCAATTACAATTTGTAATTGAACCTTTGACCGATATACATAATACAATATACATATTAAAATGGGAATTTTCCTAACTGATATAACTTGATAAGACTCCACACCACTAGACCCTTCGGTGCTTAGGGAATCCCGAGACAATTAACTTTAGATATTCTTAGTGCGCGAGAAATTATCAGCAACACAGAAATATATATACGTATAACTACATATATAACTGATAACCTAAGCCGATGAGCTGAGCAGAATGACCTTTATATTGCTATGTTTTGATAAAATCAATCACAATAACAGAAGGGAAGAACCTACTCGGGCTATGCATAATAAATAAAATAAAAATAAAATAAAAAGCTTTATTTTTCCTTAGCTAGAACAAAAAAAAGCTATCGGGTTATTCATAATGAGGTTAAATAACTAAAGGTTACGAACCTGTAAAATAAAACTTATCATTTACCACACAACAGTTAGGCTATATGCAACACAATATTTGTACGGCCCAACAATTTTGCTACATGCAGCATAACAATTTTGCTATATACTACAAAACGGAATTTTTACATTCAATACAATTTTACTACATATATAAGACAATAGTTTGACTGTTTACCATACAAGTTTTGCTATATTCAAGATATATTTCAGCTAAAAGTAAACCAATATTTTCTCAACGTGCGATGTACAATAAAAATAGTTTGTTAGCAAATAAGCGAAGAGGTTTGTGTTTACGTGTTGAGTGGTCAATTTTCTTGTGTGAGTAAACAAAATTGTGTAGAAATATAACTCAACTTTTTTTTTCATTTCAACTTACATATTAATAATGCATGCATAAAATTGTTTTCTCTTTCTCAAAGTATGCCATCATTATAGCGTTGCTAAGGGTAAAACTCCAGTTTAAGTCTTAGGGCAAAAAGTATTTATCTTTTTGATTTATTTCTGAAATCATCTTCCAGTACAAGACATTAATTCGTCCTCTTAAATAAAAAGTCAATTTTTTATGTTGTATTATAATAAAAAAAACTGCTTCGAAACGAAAACTGAAAGCGCCTCCTTGTTGCATGCTGTTAAGAAGGGGTATTCTTCCTCCAAAGGAAAATGCGTATAGTTGGTGTTAGCACAAAATCTGTGGATTGTTCTCATCATCATCATCACCAGCCTTTAATAGTCCACTGCTGGACATAGGCCTCCCCTAATGAGCGCCATAGATGGCTTCATTATTTGGGGGTTATTGCCCATAATCCCCACGCTGGGCAAGCGGGTTGAGGATCGCAGTTTGGTGTAGTTGTTCTGCAGAAGGCGCTGCCCCCCGGTGTGTTTCCCTTAGTCGCCTCTTACGACACCCACGGGAAGAGTTGAGGTGGTGAAGTTCTATGCCGGCACCACACGGCAAGTGGATTGTTAGTTTACTACAAATTGATCGTGGCTTATACAAATTAGAAATGCAAAGAAATTATTAATTATGGTTATATCTTGGGCTGTCAAAACATAGCGAAACAATACCTATTTAAGGCGCATACAGCACCTAAACTAGCGCCACCACCTACTTTATGTTATTATTCTGTTTAACAAAGTAATTTTCAAAAATCCATCGTCCAGTTTGTGATACCTATCATAAGCTTTTTTTTAATGCCTCTGTAATAGTTTTATTCTATTTAGTTTAGGAAGAGATACGAAGTTGCCCTTGGTGGCCACCAAAATCTATTTTCGTATCTCTTCCTAAACTGAATAGAATAAAACTATTACAAAGGCACGCTTATTATAAGGTAATTACGCGCTTATTATAATAACAAAAATTAAGCGTTTATTTGAAAACGCATTGCAATAATATGGTTCTTTCGTTGTTATTTACTGAAGGTATGTTTTGTAGTTTTGTTTTACTTTGAGTGAACAGTAGAGTTTAACACTCATTCTTGTCACCCTCCTTTTAACAACCTCGTATGTAATGGACTAGTTTAGTCCCTAGTAAAAATTTACTATTTAAATATAGGTACAAAATTCACAGAGCATCATCCAATCCCAAATGAAGCAGAAGAGCATTATGGTTGCTAATATCTTCGAAGGTGAAGATGCTAATTAAAACAATATTTAAGGTAAAACAAAATTAGCCTATCTTATGGAACTTGTAAGTTTTTTAACTACGGATACATCAAGCATTGCTGTAACCTTCACGAGACATATTGATTAAAATAGTAATTATGTACTTAAATATCCTTGTAGCTTAAATTATCTCTATGTAAGCAAATGCCTTGTATAAATTTAATTCTGTTAACAATAATTTAAAAAATTAAAGAGCACTTTAAGAGTTATTTCTTGGGCATCATAGTTAAAATATGAACTTACTGCATAGAAAGAGCTTCATCTTTACGTCGGACACTGTTCACAACCTTCCGAGTCGCTCTGACCGGCTCGACCACGACACAATGTTTATATTACAGTTTATATTCATCTACACATATTCAATACCTACCTGTATTATATTGACACTAGCTTTTGCCTGCGACTTCGTCCGCGTAGAAGTCGAAAATGGTTCGAATTGTATTTTAAATTAGTTTTTAACGTTATTCATTTGTTATAAAATATAAATAATAAAAACATGCGATTTGGTTATATTGCGGTCCCTGTACATACTATCCCGCGGGAACGTACCACCAGAATAAAAAGTATCATTATGTCTTTTCTCCTGGTCTAGACAAAGTCTATGTCAAATTTGATCTAAATCGGTTTAGTAGTTTAGCCTTGAAAGACGGACAGAAAGACAGAGAAACAAAGCTACTTTCGCATTTATAATATTAATCTATACTAATATTATAAAGAGGAAAGATTTGATTGTTTGTATGTTTGTTTGTTTGTTTGTTTGTTTGTTTGAATTGAATAGGCCCCGAAACTACTGGACCGATTTGAAAAATTCTTTCACCATTAGAATCCTAAATTTTCCGTGATGAACATAGGCTATTTAATATTTTCAAAAAAGTTAGGGATCCGCATGAAAAATTCAATAATTGAACCGTGCGCTGTATATTCAACCTCTTTTTCTATTATGGCGCGTCAGAATAGAAAAAGAGGTTGCGCACTGTGCTTGCTTTTTCTCTATGGCCAGTGTCAGTTATGGAGTGTCGAGTCAATGTCAAAAATCCCAATGCTGTTAGAAAAAGTATGAAAACTGTGAAACCCATCGTGTTATTGTGTATAATTTCTGAAATTTTTGTTTAATACCCGTGCGAAGCCGGGGCGGGCCGCTAGTATATATTAATTACAGTCCAAGCGCAATCAGAATAGCATGCAACTGTGTCAAAGGAGTAAACTACGGCATCCCGACGCACGCTATCCCGACAAGAAATCAAGAATGCCATCACTACGTTAGGAAACATAGGCTGCAACATTGTTTGGTTCTATCCCATTCTGGTCGCGAGCGGGTTACTACCTAGTGTACCTATTAACTGGTATTTACCGGTACTGATCGGTACAGTTAGTTCAACTTTGTATTATATAAAATCATTATTATTATTTAATTCTAGTTTAGATTAAGAACTTTATCGGCCAATATGTTTTTATAAAGAAAAATGATTTGATTGTTAATTTGTTTTTTGATTAGGCTATAGAAATATTCTATGTTCAAAAAAGTAAGAGATCCGTATTAAATCCTCAATTATGTGACGCAACGTATTAATGTATTTTTTTTTCAATGCCCGTGCAAAGCCGAGGTGGAGCGCTAGTTATTAAAATTGATGTAATAACTCAATCATACTTAACACTGATGTTAAGTATGATTGAGTTATTAGTTTCGGTACTATTATTATTACAAGGTGAGTGTGCAATTAAACCGATCCAAAATGGATTAAGAGATGACAAGATTTGGTTTTCTCATGAGTGAGAAGTATAGAGCGATAGACGCACGCGCATACTATTTTCTAGCAATGTGTTTTACCTAATTGCATGTTTATTAAACATCCCACCGAAAAATTTAAAGCTGTAGTACTGAAGTAATACCTTTAGGTTTCTTGACGAAAAACCTAACAAAAAAGAAAGTTGTTTTTGGGAAAAATAGCAAACCAATATGTAGGCATGGATTTATGAAAAGTAAGGATGGCATCCTGTCAAATCAAACTTGAATCCTAACAATGGCGGAATGACATTGAGTGTCATTGTATATCGAGTTGCCAACTGAAGAAAAATTTACCCATAATTTTTATAAATATTCTTCCTAATAATTGTTTACAAATGAATATGTAGATTATAAAAAAATCTACGTAGGTACTGCTTTAGCCACGGTCATCGTCTATTAGACCTACTTTTTATAATTTTCAATTTACGCCAGCGCTTTATGGTGCTAACTGCAGTGAATTTGATTATCCCACAAGCACAGAACAGAACACTGTACTTTCCCGGGATCAAATAGTAACGTATTTGCTAATCGAAGAAATTTCAACAAAATCTGTTCAGCCCTCAGTGTATTCCAACTCTCCGTTCACTGACTAATTTTAGTTTGAATAAATAATTCTTTGTGCCTATTAACTGGCTGACAACTTTTTTCTGCCTGATGCTTCGCATGCGTTATTCCTATGGAAATGCCTAACCAAAAATCAAATAAAAATTACTTATTTAAAAGTGGCAATAAGCAGCCATATTTTACGATTGTTACTAGGAAGATCAATTAAACGTTCCTAATAATGAAAAAATATACATTATTTTATTCTCATATTCATTGTTTGATAAATAAGAAATAAAAATTTATGGATACATAAATATTATTAATTTTAATTGCCCAAATTCTTATAAATGAAAAATCTTAATGCACACTGCATGCTATACTAGATTAAGTGGGATTCCAATTATTTTCATTGTGAGATTTACTCTGATTACCTATACGAATTCAATTTAACTTCAAATTTTCATCACCTAGAAATCTGAAAAAATATTGATTCAGATTCAGATTCAGATTCAATAACTTTATTTCTTTAGGCTTACAAAATAAGCACTTAGACAAGTCAAATTTCAAACAGACAATTATTAAAATAAGAAATAATTGGTTATTGATTTCTCTTCACTTCAATTTTTTGTCCACTAGTGGAAGAAGTGAAAAAGAAACCACTAGTACATTCATATATAACTTATGTGTCTAATACAATTTTTGTTTTGCCTATCTAAATCTAGTTTAATGTGATTTAGATACATGTCAATAGTTATTTAAATTGGTACCAAAAACTAAGCACAACATTCAGTTTCTTACATGCTATTGTTGGTGTGGAATGGAGCGACATCTGGCCAAGCATTAGTATCATTAACGTAATCATCTATCGAGTAAAATGCTTTCTTAATAAGATTTTGTTTTATTTTTGTTTTGTTTTATTGACTATTAGTTATGCCCTGCGGCTACCTATAATCTCGATATAACATGTTATCTGCGTAGCATCAGCGTCAGTAAAATTATTATTAAAATGGGTTCAGCTATTTTGGAGAATAGCTTAAATAAACACAGGTTAGCTATAATAATTCGTCTATCAAAAGCTAAGCTATTGAATTGATATTACAAACAGAAATTCAATATCATAATTATATTTCAAATAATACATATTATTATAGATAACCAGAATGATAAATAAATGCCTATTTACCTGATTCATAATTTAAAGTCAATAAAATATGAGAATTGAAACTTATTTAATATACTCCCACATTTACCGGAAAATTTACATGTATACATGTTGGCAGCACTGACTAGATTTTGTGCTTCTATTTTGATTATTTTGTTCATAATAATTTTGCGTAAAATCAAAGAAATAAGTTGGTGAAATAAGAAATTTACCTAGGAAATGTGATCCGGTGTTTTTTATTGACAAACCCATTGTGATTTTTGCAACATCTGACCACACAAGACGGCGTTTTCCATTTATTTTGGTTTGTTTACAATAGAGTTAATCAGTTGGTGTATAAAGCCGTAATGGCGATGGCCAGCATACTATTTGATTGATTGGCATGCTTGCTTGATTGGAGTGCTTCGTTTTATGTTTTTCTGATATTCCTTCCGTACTTATTTATAGTTTCATGTATGTAGGTATATAATAAATCTAGAAAATTATCACCAGTCGTGTTTTGAAAAGACTTTATCCAAAATATAAGTTCGATGTATCATTTTCTTAAATGTAAGGGTAGCTTACATTATTCTGAGATAAATAACCATTTCAGACCTCCTCAAAAGCGAGACAGGAACGATTGACAGACGAGAGCAAAAGTTCTTCGATAACTGAGGGAACCGTTTTTGTCCGCTAGTAAATTGAATTTAGAACAACTTAATTTGTGAATTCAAAACATCATTCTATCATTATTTCATCATTCATCGTCTATTTACTTCGACCTCCATGGTGCCGAATTTATCCTACAACCTTTTTTAATTTCTTAAAAACTTAATAACTGTAGCAACGTTATACATACGTGCTTCTTATCTTAATTTAATTATATCCTTTATAGTTAAAAGATTATTCTGTAATACTTTTCTATACTAATGTAGTACCTAATAAATACCTAAACTGAAATCTAGTGATGTAATTTTTATTTAGCCATGGAATTTCAGAATCTTTCGCTTGCTCGGTCATCATAATTGAGCACGCGGTTAAAAAGCAACTTTGCACTCTTGTACTAACAATTACCTATTTTGAACTACAAAACTGCATTTTGCACACTTATTACAATAGGTAATTTTGCGGTAATATGCATCCTCAGGCATTGTCGTCAATGAGATCATTGTTAAGCATAATTTTACCACCGTTTGTTTTATGTGGTTAATATTACCAAAGCTAAGATTGCTAACATAGGCACATTATTTTATAGAATTACTACGTCTTTTTATAAAATAACTGAACTAGATTCAAAATTAGAAAGATAGATAGAAAATATTTTTTATCTATACTAATATTATAAAGAGGAAAGATTTGATTGTTTGTATGTTTGTTTGTTTGTTTGAATTGAATAGGCTCCGAAACTACTGGACCGAGTTAAAACATTCTTTCACCATTAGAATCCTTAATTTTCCGTGATGAACATAGGCTATATAATATTTTCAAAAAAGTTAGGGATCCGCATGAAAAATTCAATAATTGAACCGTGGGCTGTATATTCAACCTATTTTTCTATTATGGCGCGTCAGAATAGAAAAAGAGGTTGTATAGCGCACGGTGCTTGCTTTTTCTCTACGGCCAGTGTCAGTTTTGGAATGTCGAGTCAATGTCAAAAACCCCAATGCTGTTAAAAAAAGTAAAGATCCGTATGAAAACTGTGAAAGCCATCGTTTTAGTGTGTATAATTTCTGAAACTTTTATTTAATACCCGTGCGAAGCCGGGGCGGGCCGCTAGTACTATACAAAGAAAGAAAACATCACAAACAGACATGCTTAAAATAGAGGAAAGGGGCAGCCTTATCGGTATGAGCGATCTTTTCCAGGCAATGTTGGGGTGGACTGGACATGAAATAACAATATAGCCAGTGGCACTTAAATAAAAGAATATAATAAAAATAATAAACGTATACTTACAATAAGTACTAGAATAACTATGTATACTTGTACTTAGCGTAAAAATAATATGCCTATAACTTAACTAGAATGCGGTAGAAAGTATTTATTACGCACACAAAAATCAAAAAAATACCATAAAAATTTTACTTATAATAGGGATAATGTCACAAAATACTTATAAAAAAAGAGAGGCTGTGCTATGTGTTACAACAGCAAAAAGGTCTCTATCTAACTTGAAAACTACCGACCTAAAAAGGTAAAGGCTTCAAATCAAAGTGATCGCTTTATTACAGTTTTACTTATGTAATTTTATTTTTAATTTGTGACGTGTCCAGTACCGTAAGGTCTGAAGGAAATATATATAGCACTTGATATTTGATGATTTTGGCTACATGGAAATTCTGGGGCCTACCACTCATTGTGTGTCCACTTGTTAACAATGTACTTTTTTGTTCCATACCTCTACCAAAAGTATCGTTATACAGAAAAGGTTTTCATAAGTCAAGGCTCGGTTCAACCCCGTGTGAGCTTGTAGCTGGCTAACGATTCAGTAGCACACCTGCGCCAAATTAATATGCGCAAAAGGGTAAATATTTGATGACAACCTCATCCTCCCCTAAATTTATCATCAAAGCAAAATATATTTTATTCTGACGGTGAAATATCATGACAGTGTGTCACCACAAGATAGTTGAGGCCAGCTGTTGGTGAATGTGATATTCAAGCACTGGTGACATTAAAATACAAGAACGCTTGTGTGATCGAAGATACTGGCCGATATCATGAGAAAATAGAGTAGCAAATAGAGAGCGATTCTTACTCATATTTCATCTTTGACAGATCAACAAAGTAACTAGTTCTGGGAAATTGTTTATAAACTTACCTAGAAAGACGAAGTTTTAAGTAGGTACCGTCGGCTACAGCCCTTTTACAGGGATTTTAGTGCATACTTGATAGTTTCTACCTATGTAGAAATAAATAAATTATTTGTAGAAGAATGGTTGATAATTATGCTCTTTTAAGCATAAAACTATTCAAGTGAACTTTGCTGTACCTTATCGTTTAGGTTCATAAATATACATACATTTCACAAGTTCTAAGTTTATCTGAGATGAATTATAATCGTATAACACAAGATTTAAAATAACACAGAAGCTATTTTTGAAAAACTTTAATAGTGAAATTACTATAAATCTTGGCTTTTATACTTAAATAAAAAGCAAAGGTAAACTGCCGAACTAAATGTAACGAGCCATTAATACTTCTGTAGTAAAACACTTTAATTACGTTTGCAATGTAGTTAAAACTTTTTTAAACGGATAGAAGTTCGAGATGACAAAGCACCGTAGATCGTTTAAAACTACCATCGTCCGAGCAAAGCCACAGGATTAGTATATAGTTGGTAGAGACAAGATTAAATTGTCTTGCCCAGTGAAAAGTGTGCTAAACCAACAGGCTCGTTGAGAATTGTTGTTATGGCTACGTTGTACTATTGAAATAATTTGGGCAAAAAATTAATTTAGGTTAGCATCGGCAATTATTAAGTTCTAAAATACAAATTACATAAGTAAAACTGGGAAATAAACTACTTCGATGTTTTATTGCCCTCAATCTTTTTAAGGTAAAATATTTTGTTAGGTTGTTAGATACCGAGTCAGAGCATAACTCGTCCCAAGCTTTCTTAACGTCTAAATAATCTAATATTTTGAAGAAAGCCCTCATTCAAACAATGATTTGTTTACAATTATTTAGTGGACATTTTTGCAACTCGAAGTTTTAATGTCATTATTAGAGGTGACGATAGGTACTCTAGTTTCGACTTTTCGACTCGATTTTATTACTCTTATTTTATTAGTTAGGTAACAAAAGGGTATTTATTCACCTTAGTTCATTGGAGACCACTCTGCCCAGGACACCACCACAATTGGAACTAGCTAAGTTGTAACTTCTACAATATAAAAGAGCCGTAACTTTTTAAGTAGTTCCTCCCGCAGGAATTGACCTTTTGTGGAGCGTAAAGAAAAGTTTACAGTCTTGTTAAGGTTTTAGTGGATCAGTCGGTAACTAATCTTTTACAGATTTCTTTTTAGAAAACTTACTTTATAATTCAATTATAGTGAAATAACTGCGAATTTCCTTAAAGGCCTCGTTTCTTGGAGTTTACACCTACATTATTATTTGCAGAGCATTATGATCTCAACAAAAATATGAAATTTTTTGATATTTGTGTGAGAACAAATACAGACTCATACTTGTCAAGACGTGTCCGATATTATAATGGAATTAAAAAGTTAATTGTAGTCTGAAATAAACAATAAATATGCACCCGATCGAACTAATATACCTAGCCATCTAGAGGTATAAAAAAATATAAATATCCCTTAACCTCCTGCGTCGCAGGCTGACCTTCGTATATTTTGGAGGTACATTATGCTCCAGAAACCCACAGACATGTTTGAGTGAAGGATTAGTTGAAGAATTGTTTATAGATATAGGGGTTAGACTCGCTTGCATACTGTCGAAGCTAAAAACTAGACACACGTCGCTGGCAAAACTTGGCCGTTATTTATTAGCTATCGAGGCGACGCGATCGGTTCCGGCGGCAGGAGCTAGACAGCTATAAATTGTACATGTTAGAGTATACGTACATATACGTGTTATGGTAGCACTAGAAACTAACTCTTCCGGCCTGTATTTCAGTGGCGAGGCTTTGAGGACATTCTGAATTTAATACTTGCTTACTGACTAAATCATAAAGGAGTTTGATAATGCTGTCATGATTTATCATACCTACCTCAGTGCTTTGAAATAGAAACGTTTCATCCAGGTGAGCCATTGTGTTTGAGAAAAGAAAAAATAATTAGTGTTCATTAAAAACAACCTGTATACTAAGTAACTAAGTCATAAAATAAAAGTAATTATCAGACAAGACTTAGGACAATATCAATAAAAATTCTAAGGCTAATATATAAAACAAATTACTTACAGACAGATGAATTTAAGAATCTTAATTATATGGTAATTAATGGTAGATTATAAATATACCCACCTACTTAGCTCTAAGTCACTCTGAGTTTTCATAATAGTTTGCTATGAATGTTTAATAGATAATAATGAATTTGTAATACTCGAGTTAATACCTAAATTAAAGCTCCTGCGACGGATGAATTTTCCATACAAAGGTAATACCAAAATTATTTTTAATTTGAGAATACTTTCACCATGATCTGCTATTGTTTGTATTAGAATAGTATTTATACCTTTAGGTTACTACCACTAGCTATTATGAAAATACTTAATTACCGATCCACACAAATAATAAGACAACGGGACTTTAAAAAATCCGATTTGATTTGGTAATTTCATTTCACGTAAGTAATTTGAAAAAAATGTTAGGAACATTATATAAATACAATTTTAACAATAATTAATACTTCTATTGCTATTATTTATTGATGACAATATGCTCAAATTACAAATCATTTTGGTATTACGTTTGTATATCTGGGAAATTCATCCGTGTCGCCGGAGCCTTAAGTCCAATCAGCTTTCAAGACACTTCTTACATAATACATTTACCTCCAAAGCTTTGTAGATAATCGTATACAAGTCGAGGTTTCCCTCAGGGGTTAAAATGTTCTTCCAAATGAAGAAATAAACCGTCACAAGTAAATGTGGCAACATTAAGCTAGAGGGCGGACCTTATCATCCTTTGCTTTAAGGAGCGCTATCTCTAAAGGGGAACACGAATACACGGTTACGATGATCTCAAGATATCAATCAAATTCAACTTCAATTGGTTTTTATTAAGAGCGTGCCATACCTCAGCCAAAATTCAAATTTCGAGCAGGATGACAAGATATGATTTTCGTATGAGTGAGAAGCACAGAGCGATAGACGTGCTCCGTATTTTACTCCGCCAAAACTGTTATGCCTAATTACAAGTTATTTACACAACTAATCGAAAAATTAAAAAGACGAAAACGAAGAAATTCTACTACGTTTCTTGACAAAACAAAAATCCAACAAAAAAATGAGGTGGTTCCTGAGATAAATAGCAAAATGTGTGCAAAACATGTATTTTTCAAAAAATAAAAGTATCGAGAAAATTTTCACCAATCGTGTTTTTGAAAAGACGGAATCTAAGATAAAAGTTCGAATTATCATTTACCTAAATATGAAAGTGGTAGCTTTCACAGATTCTGAGATAAATAACGATTTCTAAATATAAAATTACATAAGGTACACTCTTAAATAAAATAATTTTGCCGTGTGGTGCCGGCATAGAATTTCACCACCCCATCTCTTCCCGTGGGTGTCGTAAGAGGCGACTATGGGACAAACACCGGGGGGCGGGCAGCAGCGTCCTCTGCAGAACAACTCCACCGAACTGCGATCCCCAACCCGCATGCCCAGCGTGGGGATTATGGGCATTAACCCCCAAATGATAATGCCATCTACGGCGCTCATTAGGGGAGGCCTATGTCCAGCAGTGGACTATTATAGGCTGGTGATGATGATGAAATAAAATAAGAAAAATAATAAACTATCTATGGAAATAACTATGGAATTACCAAGTAATTTAATATCGAATTTTAACAGTTTTAGGGCTATCAAACAAGATTTTACTTACTTACCTAATACTCTAATATTGTATTATGTATATCAGTCATCTAGTACTTACCCGTAACACAAGCTCTGCTTATCTTGGGGCTAGAAGAAGCTGTGTGGATTGTCCTGGTTATAGATTGTACCGGGGATGACTTTTATTAGCAAAGAAAATAGAATATAATAGCCAAATTAGAACTAGCATTTTCAATTGACACAATTGAGCTAACTGCAAACTGTTGCGAACAATCTACAGGTAGCTTAATCTAATTAGGTAGTATCTAATTAGGTTTTCTATAAACGGCGCAGCCTGGGTTGCAATAAGTAAATGCAAAAAGTCAATAATAATTGACTTTTTTCACAAAACATTTTGAGTAGAGTAGGTGTAGGTACAAGCTGCTAGTTTCTTGCATTAATCACGCTTTGATGGCTTGGAAGCAAAGTGGATCTGAGTACCCATGTATAGCAGCTCTCCAAGTGAGGTTAGCTAGTCACTTACCTACTTAGCAAAGTGCTTCATGCGAGAATAATATGGATAAGGTTTAGTAACTTGTGAATATTCCAATCCGAGCGGGGAAGGTACCTAAGAGACTATCCGTATCATATCTTTAGAAACCGTTCTTTTGCTAAAACTCAGAAGTGAAGAGTCCAGTCCAGGTGGAAGGGGACTGAATAAAAGCACTGTAGAGTCGCATCTACTTAAATGAGTAAGCTATGGAACGATCACTTATGATCTATGACTCTTAACCTATGAATCCTGTTCTCGTGTAAGGGACATAACATGTGTTTATGAAAATTAATGAATATTTAACTTGACTTTCAGTACTTACTTTACTTGTGTTATAGGTACAATAATATATATAGAGAGAGACAGATAACTGATACTATTTACCTTCGCCCAGCGCGTTACAGAGGTCGTCCGTATAAATAAATCATCAAAGATTCATAGAAGATTCTACGTTCGGAAATAACTGACTCCAATTAGAACTATTCATTTTTGCACCTCCAGTAGACGTGGGGAACATAAATAATTCACGATCTGCGGCCTGCGTTAACATCGATTTCATAGCGAAGACCGCTTTTAAATTTTCAAGTTTACTGAAGAACAAAGGACTAGACTTTATCGGACAATAAAGAGAGTAAAATGTGTCCATTCCAGTGCCTCCCCGTTTACGGCTGTAAGGAGGCCGGCCCGGCCACCTGTTTCGTAACCAACTGCGCCCGACTAGTAAATAACCTTTGAAACGTTAATGCACTGGCTCACAATTAAGTAGAGCTTATATTAAACTCGATACGTTTCAGCTAAATACGGGCGCTTAAACGTGATCGATTCTGCGAGCTCCCATTAATTAATAAACTTACTTTGAAGCCCTATATGAGAAATTCATTTAGCGAGGTTTATTCAGTAATTTTGTTTTCAGATTGAAGAGTTAGTTACGTAGGTAACCTATTATAAAATCGATGCAACCCAGCCCTGAGCCATGAGTTAAATAACAGGTAAAAGCTATTTCAAGCCGGAATCTCGCGTGAGATTGGCAGTTACGGCCTAAATTGTGCCTACCTTTAAGTTTAGGCCCGTTTTAAAACTTTGTTTCTTTGAAGGTTCTAGTTTATTCAAGCGAACATTATTGTCTGGGTATTGTAGCTTTATCTCTTTTGAAAATCTTTGCCATTAGGTATCAGCACGCTTTTCGCTAAAATTAACAAGAAGTCAAAACAGCTGAGAAGAAATTTAACAAATCTTCCAAATTACCTAATCTGAACCATTAGCTGCCGCTTGAGAATCACAAATAACTTGAAACGATTTGTAATGGAGACGCTCGGCAATTTACTAAGGAGGGCGCTGAATAATTTATTTTAATTAAGCACAAAGACAGTGTTCCATTTTTCCCGTCCATCTTATTCTGTGGGGTCCCGCCCCCCCTAACTACCAACCACCTACCAACTTACGTCCGTTCAAAAAGTTTGAATTCAAATTAAATTCGCCCCTTTAACTAAACTCAATTTTCCTTCACGACTTCATTAAGCGAAGCCATTCCGGTGAGCCTCAGTAATGACCTCAAAGAACATTAAATCAAGATCGAGAGGGAAAGATAAAAGCAACTGAATTATAGGTAGGTACCTATTTTTGTAGAGTCGCCTTCGAAGAAAACCTTTGTTTAAATCATTTTTCTCTGTCCGAATTACGTATCCGATGTTCTCTAATTAGATCCGCTATTGATTAGAAGATGCCAATGTTTTATGCTGTTTACTCGCTGTCTATGGTAGACTATTTTTGTAGAGATGTTTGGAAGATTTTTAGTTTTTCGTTACATTTTCATGGCAGAAAAAATATGTACCTATAGTAAGACCTCCTATAGTTCTAGCTCTGGTTTAACTTAAAGGCTCTTTTGACCGTGTGCAGAAGCTTGTACCTATATCTGTCTTCTATCCTATATCCTGCAAGTTGGTAGTACCTATAAGGTTAAAAGAGGTCAGTGCAGTGAGGGGAAGTGGTGTGGGTAGGAATGTAGGCACAGAGTTGCTTTACTTGCAAATTAATTAGCTTTGTTGCATATTATATTATTACAATAAATGTCAGCAACATTGTATCACCCCGGGCGGTTCTGAGTTCTCGATGTTTTGGCTTTTGTTCTACATATACGCAGGCATATTTTTTATATAGCTTAGGACGCTACAAAAACAATACGTAGGTAAGGAAGCTACAAGTCATTATGATTATTTCATAGTTTACTGAGTTTTGAGAAATAATAAAGCAAAGTTTTAGTAGCAATAATGGTATAGTTTGATTTTTATGTGACAAAGTACTAGGAGAGCAGAATGTGATTGGAGATGCTGAACGGAAATATTTAATACTTACCCATTTATAGTACACTCAATCAGTTTTTTGTATGAAATTTAGAACATTCATCTATATAAGTGTTCTAAATTACATAAATAGGTACATTACATATCGATATTAGATTAGAATTTAACTAATTATTATACATAATTAAGTAGATTCTAATTCATTGTATTAAATTATCAACTACTAGCGGTCCGCCCCGGCTTCGCACGGGTATTATACACAAATTTCAGAAATTATACACACTAACACGATGGGTTTCACAGTTTTCATACGGATCCCTTACTTTTTTTAGCAGCATTGGGGTTTTTGACAAGCAGCGGAGCCGTCATAGAAAAAGAGGTTAAATACATATATGGGTTTGTGTCCACGGATCCCGGGATCAGATTTAATTGGCCACTGATACCTCCAAGTTTTATCCACCGATACCGGGATCGGTTGCCAATGAAAAACTAATAAATATTTTTATCCACTGATCCCGGTATCCGTGGATACAAAAAATTACTAGGCGCATGGTTTAATTATTGAATTTTTCATGCAGATCCTTAAGTTTTTTGAAAATATTATATAGCCTATGTTCATCACGGAAAATTTAGGATTCTAATGGTGAAAGAATTTTTCAAATCAGTCCAGTAGTTTCAGAGCCTATTCAATTCAAACAAACAAACATACAAACAAACAATCAAATCTTTCCTCTTTATAATATTAGTATAGATAGGTACTAAATTATATGAAAGAGATCTAAGACAAACAGGCACAATATAAATAGAAATATTTTAACTAAACTTATAAAACATTAATAAAAAATAATACATGATACATAAAATTTAAAACACATAAACAGATAACTAAGAAGCGGTAAGTGGTTCATGCTGGAAATTTCCAGTAGCTTACAAGGTAACTAATTTAGCTGCTAAATGGCTGGTAATGTTACATAAAATGATTTCATGCTATTAAACTAGCGTGACCTGTTACACCCACACATTTGGTTATTGTTTCGGCGGTAGGTACTTAGGTAGGTTATTGGTACCTACCTAAGTACGACTAGGTAAGTAGCGTACCTACAAGGAAAGTCATGCAGTGGGATGGGAATAGCGACTCTGCGACCAATAATGATTAGTAATTAAACGGGCATTTTCGTTTTTTTTTTAAACCCGATAAATACCCGTTTAATTACTAATCATTATGTGTTCTGATCGCGTAAGTTTAAAAACATGTAGAGACCAAATAAACCACATATTGATATAGTTATGATTAAAATCGGTTCTTATTCCCTATCTTAATTAGTTCTAGCTCTCCAATTTACTCGACTACATCTGGAAGCGGTAGGTACCCAAGAATCGGTACAGGGTTATTGCGCCTTGTAAATTTGGAACAACAGGAGGTTACGGTTTGGATTCCCGCCTCAACAGAATTATTTGTTGAGGGTGTTCTGGTCGTTTTCTATGCATAATAAAAGAACATCAATCTACTCGTAAATTATTATGTACTAGCAGCCCGCCCCGGCTTCGCACGGGTATTTTAAAGAATTTCACGTTAGATGAGGTACTTTATTATTGAAGTTTTCATATGGATCACTAACTTTAAAAATATTCTATAGCCTATGATTATCATTCTAATGATGAATTTTATTCCAAAAAGGTCTAGTAGTTTCAGAACCTATTCGATTCAAACCACAAACATCAATCAATAAAATCTTTCCTTTTTAAAATTGTACCTTTACCTCCTTTACTTATATAAAGACTTCTCTCGCACCGCTATATCGCCTACGTCGCATGGTTCCAATCTTGAAGTTTTTATATTTTTTGACATTGAGTTTCCTCTCGCACCCCAGTAACGAATTGTGATGTCTATGACAATCCATAACTGACACTGGCGGAGTCGTCGTAGCAAAAGCGGTGCCATAAAAAAAGAAGTTGAAGTTGAGTCACAGCAAAACCAGCAAAAGCGAGCAGCGCAAAAAAAGAAAAAAAAAGAAGTTGATGTATAGCGCTATGGTTTTATTATTGAAGTTTTTATACGGATCTCTAACTTTTTTGAAAATATTTTATAGCCTATGTTCATCACGGAAATTTAAGGATTCTTATGGTGGAAGAATTTTTCAAATTGGTCCAGTAGTTTCGGAGCCTATTCAATTCAAACAAACAAACAAACAAACAAACAAACAAACAAACAAACAAACATACAAACAAACAAACAATCAAATCTTTCCTCTTTATAATATTAGTATAGAATAGATATAGATATAGATGTGTTAAATTTGACATATACATAACACAAACTTTGCTTAGCTTGGGGCTAGATAAAGGTAGACTTTCACCCGCCGCGCTACCTCGGTCGTCGAAATTTTATCATAACAAACAGCAAAAATATGACACGGCCTTTTCTAAAACATTAACAAAGATACACAGCTCCTAAGAAATAGCTTAGCTAGCAGCTAGCCTTTAGAACGCACTGCAAGATAAAATCTTCAATCTTCGCACCTTCCTGTGGCCAGACGTTAAATAGGAACCAAGCGCGCTTTGTGAGCTGAAATGGGGCTTCAACTGATAACATTGAATATGCTACAAGCGAGGCTCGCTTGATCATTGAGCTTGAGCTTAGAGGGGAAATGTAGATGTGCTCGAATAGCCCGATATCTAAGTACAACTAATAATAATCTATATCTATACTAAATAATATTACCCGTTAATTACTAATCATTATTGTGTTCAGATCGCGTAAGTATAAAAACATAAATAATATTAGTAATGATACAGATTATTATTTAAAGAAAGAAGAGATTAAAATTTTAGTAACAGTTTAAAGAAGAATGTTTTAATTTTTTTGTTAAATACTCGTGGCGAAGGCTTCGTACCATTAGTTACAACATCAGAAAAAAACAAAATTTCCTTTGGATTACCTTCTTTTCACTCTGGCCAGTCTAAGCACGTTACACATACGACAAGACGGCGGCGTGGAATCTGACAAAATCATATTTAGAAAACGTTGTGACGTCACACGGTTTGAGCAAGGAATTTCCTATGTAATAGAGAATAAGGCCCCTGTCCTGAACCTTACTCCACAACACCAAAGAATTTAATAATGACTGAGTAGGTAATTGAACTCATTGCAAACCAATATTAGTTATGTATGAATTTATCAGATTATATCTCTCTATGGGGATCTAAGTAGAAGTAAATAAAAACCAATATATAAATTTTCACATTTATTGTATAACTATTACAAACTAAGATAGCAATAAATTGGCTCAGGTGTCCTGCAAAAACCTATCATTCAAATCCCTCATTCGATCCCTTCCCTGCCTGAGCAACATTCCAAAATACGTGAACATCAAAATTTAATAGAATAGTGCACATAATACATGGCGAATAGTGATACAAAGAGAAAGTTACCAAATAAAGTATACAGATTAACCGTCTATACGGCACAATATAAAACTTAGTTTTATCAACGCAATGGGAGATAGGCGTCAGAAAGCGGTATACAATAATTTATCCCTAAATGGTAACATTGTACACTCGAAATTTAAGCGCGTAGTTTTATACAAAGCTTAGGGCGTTGGTGTTACTCCTTACACGAGTCGTTTACAACGACGGAAACTACAAGCGAACTAAATCTACGGGCGGGGATGCAACACATAACTATAACCTGTGTACTTAAATAATAGGATTGACACTGACATCTGCTCTTTTGAAATTCGAAGAGCAAGCCGAGATGACGTCGTCAATGCCATTCTTTAAATACCCAGGTTTTATCTAGGACACTAACATTAGATAAGTATGTACTACGGTGCCGTTTAGTTTAGTTTTAAATAACAAGTGTTTTAGTTAACGCTAACTACTAATATCTCATATTTAATATCGTTAGACGAGCTAAAGCCAACTTAGATTGAACTGAAAAAAAAATCTAACCAAAAAAGGTTTTCATTTACTGGAGGAATTTAACAAAAAACGCCAGCGACTAGGAAAAATAACGTACCAACTAAAACCCTTTAACGATCAAATGTAAAATCAAATTAAAAAATATATGTACGTTTGTATGTACGTCACAGCATGCAGCCAGTGCATGACAATTTACAGAAATATTAATTTGTTAATAACAAATAAAATTAAGAAATTAAACAAGTGTAGACTACGTGATACTATATTGCTTTTAACAATAATAATAAATAACTTCCGAGTCTACAGTCACTACATCTAATCTACTTTAAATAAATAAATAAGAATTTCTCTAAGTAACCTACCTAATGAAGAGTTACAACAAAATACTGAAGGTAATTACAAAAAAACATCGACACGGCAGCAATAGTCAAAGGTAAGTTCTTTTTGATACAACATCATATTCTATTTTACATTTTAATATAATAATTCGTCGATTATGTATTCGCTTTATATTTATTGATTAGCAATAGATTCAGACGTAACATTGGGGAATACCATTGCAAAAAAATAATGAAAATATTTAGTAACAATCCCGCCCAAACCTTCCTTGATAAGATCTAACAACATTTAGACCGCGAAGGAAAAACCACTCCAACTGCACAAAACGTAATATTTTCAATTGTATAATTATATTGATTGATTATTTATATGACAACGGTTTCGAGAGAAAAGATACACGTAACACTTTGTTCCAATACAGAGTATAAGTTGTTGAGTATAATTTTATTGCTCCAAATGACAACGCTAATGGTCTAAACCTGAGAAACGGGAATCTCATTGCGTTTGGTTGTTTTCTACAAGAACAGAACCACCAACATTGATTAGATGATTCATTTCACAAGTTTTCCGTAGCGTATAGCGCCACCATGCGGATAAATTTAAAGACTCAAAGGAACCTCAAATCATGTTTATACATATTTTCCGTATTCCTTTTTATTTTATGTTTTATCTGTATGATGTATGACTCAAATCAGCTAGTTTTTCCCCCTGTCGAGAGCGAACATTAAATGGTTAAAAAAATCTGCTGGTTAATCTGGAATTGAATTGAAATCTGTTAAAGTTTCCTACAATGCTTCTGGGTGGTTAATGTTTATTTTATGCGCAGAATTCGTTGAGTAGATTCTTCAGTTCCTTGTTGTGGGCGGCCTTGGATCCAGTGGCTGGCGAGGCGGCGGTAGCGCGGCCGACGTAGCTGTAACAAACGGGAATTTAGACTTATTTGTTATAGGTATAGAACTCTTTTCTGAATAAACAAATTGCGAATTCAAGAGACCTGTTGACAGAGGCATGTTTAACAGCTATTAGATCTGAAATTAATGACACGTAATGTTATCGAAACGAGACATTTAGTGTCTCTTCTTGACTTGACTTGACTCCTTCGTTATGGTAATATTTCTTCTGACCACTGGCAGAGTCGTAGGGAAAAGCAAGCGGAGCCGTAAAAAAAGAAGTTGATTTTGAGTCTTCTTACGTCTTCTTAAGTCTTTTTACGTGTTAATATTTTTTTAATTAATATATGCTGTCCTTTTTCCTCTTTAGATACCGGTGTCCTTCTCCCTTGCGTTACCAGACTCTAGCCGGCCTTAAAAATAGCAAAACTATGACTTTTGGTACGAACCTAACGTGCGCAAATAAATTATCCCTGAAATTTGCATTGTGATGTTTTATATTTACTTAACACTTCAGTGAGTGATCCTATCAAAAGAAAAAGGAATACCGAGATTAACAAGTTTCGGTTTTGTACATTGCAGCTCAAATCCCAGATGCAGAATAGGCAAGGCAACAGGTCACTATAGAACAAGTCGAAAAACGCTTACATGAGGAATGCCAAGGCAACAAGGTGATTATAGAACAAGTCGAATCGAAACACGCTTACATGATAATCTTCAACATACCACAAACAAGTGGTCAACACATGACATGGACATGTAAGGCAAAGAACCGCAAAAATGACGTATTTAGTGGACCCAACAGGGGTAAATGAACGTTGAGGAGATTTGAAACAAGTACATACTCAAAAGCGCAAGAAAATTAAAACAAAGTGCTTCGGAATAGTGCATGTGTAAGGGCGAGGTAGCAACATAAATAAGAAGAAACAGTGGCGCATACAACAAATTACTGTGTGAACACAATGACTTAACCAATACCCAATAGTTGTTCAATGAAAGGTTATTGCTCATTGGATCGTAGGGATTTTGTGAAGATTTTTATCGGATATTGAACTCTATCATCACACCGTAGGTCGAACTTTTATATTGAAAAAATACCAATTATTCCTACAAATAAAATACACATTCGCCCACCGCCACCAAGGCCGTTAAAAATTGCAACTTTTTTCATCGTCAAAGAAATGTATGTCTTACAATGCGGAGAAAGAGTTCAATATCCTAATAAATCTTCAACAAATCCCACCTACCGGTGTGCCTTGGCCGTAAGCGATCCTATTGGTGGGATTTGACACATTCCGATAGCGTATCATTTCAATAGAGATATCAATAATCTCACCTAATAGTACGGGGCACTGTTTCCGTTTGTTCATTGGTGGATTCAGGCGCCTTTTCCGCCTTCCCAAAGAGCTGGCCTAACCAACTACCCCCCGCGCCCGATTGGGACTTAGCCCTGGAACCAAACGCGATTTATACAAAATTACGACACATTTTTTTTTATATTTGGAATTTAGGAGTTATTTAGGTTTTGCCAGTTTTTTTTTTATTGCGGCAACAGATTACACTATAACTTGGTCTATGAGGAGAATTGATTAAGTTTATGTAGAGAATTGCGGTACTATTTATCTATCTGGAATTCAACATGCAAAACTAAAACAGGAGGAATACTTGTATTTAACAAAGCAGCTTATTTTGTTTATCTGTGGTAGACCAAGAATGGATCTTAGATATATATAAATACATACTTCATAAATAAAATATCATTCTTGTAGCAGGATTATTCGAATTAATAAATTAAGTCGTAAACTTAAATTGTGATAATAAATTATTTGAGCGCTTCAGACTTTCAGTTTCAGATTCAGATTCAATAACTTTATTTCTTTAGGCTTACAAAATAAGCACTTAGACTTTCATCTATGTACTTAAAAACATACCAACCACACTACTGTATGGCACCACTATATTACGTTCAATAAGAATTCGATCCGCGACGATACTTCTAATTTCTGAATTCAGGGATAACAAACAAAATATAACGGATAACGAAAAAAAACCCTGTCAAATTGTCTCTTTAATTGGTTTAATGAGTTAAGGTGCAACTCTTCTCGCAAATGTCGTAAGAACTCTAAAGCACTCCTTTAGAGTTCCTTAAGATTTTATTGTGTTATGTTTCTAATAGAAATACTAAAGGATATACACCGGGGCGCGGGTAGCAGTGTCCATTGTCATTAATTTAATTATGATTTATTAGAAAGGGAAATCACCCATTACACTAATTAATCCTAGTTAATAATAACGAATATAAAAGCTAAGACCTTTATACAACCATTTTTCATGCAATAAAGTGATTATGATCCACCAAAGAACTGTAATCCCCAACCCACATGATCAGCGTGGGATTAAGGCATTATCCGGTAATGGTGGCGGTAGAGGCCTAAGAAACGACCCCTCTAACCCAACCCGAGGATGTCATAAGAGACTACGAGACTACCAGAGAGAGAAAGAAGAAAAGAATAAATAAAAATATTTTTACCCATTAAAACTACTAGGTTTCAAGAAACAAGAAGAGTTTTGGAACTGCACTTGAGACTGCAGCCCATTACAATATCAGAACGCATAACGCCCTTCTCGATTGCGTCTACGAGAGACGACTTGACAAACCATCCGACGATGGGTATTCTCTATCTACCTTCCAAGTGGTTACTGTGGTGTAAGACGAAAATCCTTTGTTCGGAGGGGTTTTCAGTATTGAAGAAAGAAACTCGATTATATGGCCTCTCACAAAAAAAAAATAGTAAAATAAATAACCTTAAAAATTTAAATTAAATAAATTTACAGCTTGTGAACAAAAAAGGTCCTGCCTCAGCATAATGTTGCTCAACACGCGTCGAGCAACGCTGGTTTTCTGGCAGGACCTTTGGTACGTGGGTTTCTACATGGATGACCATACAAAAAATATGACCTTATTGAGTTTCTTGTAGCGTTACTCTTATCGCGAGTTGTAAGAGGCGACTAAGGGAGGAATAGATCCATCATCATCATGCTGATGTTAGTCCACTGCTGAGATCTACCAATGAACACCGATATCCAAACCGCATACCCAGCATGGAAATTGTGGTATTTACTCCTATTAGACTACAATCCCCAACCCGCATGCCCAGTGTGGGGATTCAGGTTTAAGAATGTTTTTTTCTCACTAAGAAAATATTTTCTTACATGAGAGAATACAAAATAAATTTAGCAATGTAGGGCTAGCTAAACTATTAGTAATACTAATAATGTTAAACGGGATTATGGGCAATAACCCCCAAATGATAAAAATTGCCATCTATAGCGCTCATTAGGAGAGGCCATGTCCAGCAGTGAACTACTACAGTCTAATAATCTTTAATACAGTCTGATAATGATGAACAGGGCGTTTCGGGCGCTTATCAAAGGATGGTGGGGGTGGTGACGAGATGTCCAGCTGTGGACTGATGAACTGACCTGATAGTCTTCTGGTTCTGCAGCAGGGTCCGGAACCTGGGCTCCACGTAGGTCCAGGATCCCATGTTCTTGTGCTCCTCCTGGGCCCAGACGAGCTGCGCGTTCGGGTACTTGGCGATCTCAGCCTTGATCTGATCGTAGGGGAACGGAGAGATTTGTTCCAGTCTGGGGGAAATGCACATAATACATAAATAATGCTGGACAATCCACACAGCATCATCTAGCCCCAAGCCAAAGATAACTGATATACTTAATACATAGATATCTATGTTATTATCTATACTAATATTATAAAGAGGAAAGATTTTTTTGAAAGATTTGATTGTTTATTTGTATGTTTGTTTGTATGTTTGAATTGAATAGGCTCCAAAACTACTGAACGATTTGAAAAATTCTTTCTCCATTAGAAACCTACATTTTCCGTGATGAACATAGGCTATGCAATATTTTCAAAAAGTTAGGGTTCCGTATTAAAACCTAATTTTTGTTTAATACCGGAACGAAGCCGGGACAGACCGCTAGTTTTAATACAAATCAATACATAAGAAACCAGAACACACAGAACTATCTGTAGATCGTACACAATTTTTTTCCATGGCGGAAATCGGACCCGCAACTTCCTGCGTCGCATGCGGACCTTAGCCCACCGCGCTAAACATGCAACGTAAGTTTCTATTGCGTTCCCTTATTCCCGAATGACCCCAAATTTTCCCAATACATTACAAAGTAAATAATAACCTGGCAATAGCGATATCTCCCTCCAAGCCCTTCTCACGGCGTTCCTTCAGCATGTCGTAGTAAACGCGTCCGGAGCAGAACGCTAGCTTGCGCACGTTGCTAGGACACTCAGCGGCCTTGCCTTCTTCGGGAATCACCCTGTCAATAAACATGTAACTTAGATACCTATATGTCACGCAACGGTACTAATAATTTAAAAAAGTAATGATACAATGTTTTATTTTCCGGATAAAGGCGAACCTCTTTATTCGTAATAGTCTGCTATTCAAGTTAGCAGACTGCCTGACTGACATTGCTTTTTCTTACTCAGTCTTCCTGTATTGAAACAAGTCAGAGTGAGAAAAACCACTGCTTGGCAGCTGTTTTAAGGTAGCAATTATGAATAAGAGGGTAATTAAATTACATATTACATGAAGTACTCAATAATTACGGATATGCGTTTTTACGTGAGGACATTTGTTACCCGACACTACACTATCTAATAATGAGCAACTTGTGCCGCAAACTAAATAAAATAAAAGCTTTCATATTGCATTATCATATCACACAGATATAGATCTCTATATCTATGCTTGAGTGACGTTCATGATATAGAAAAGCGTTATTCAAGCATAAATCGAAGAATGAATGAACACTTTATTGTATTATTTCTATAAATAAACAGTTAGGTACATAGTCTTATATCTTAATTAAATTTAAAAAAAGTACAATAGGCGGCCTTATTGCTCAAAGCAATTTCTTCCAGGCAACCTTATTAGTAGCTAGCGATACAAGAACAAAAAGATGAACAACCAAGCTTTCAGAACACGTTCCACTGAATCGCTCCATTATTTAGCCTCAAAGCATATTCTTACCGTCTGAAGACAGTTCCCTCATTCATCTCATCAAAGGACGACTTAGCCTCAGGATGACGCAACAGTGACTTAGGCGTCATCAGAATGAGAGGCTTGCGGAAAGGCAGCGCGATCTGTCGCCGCAAGATATGGAAATAGGACGCGGGCGTAGAGCAGTTAGCGACGATCCAGTTACAATCGTGCAATTGACGCACTGAAAAACAATAAAAAAAACATTCTAGGTCTTCTGAAACAGATAAAGGGTTAGGTTAGTGTTAGTGGTGTGCTATATTTGTAACGTTTATAGGTAAGACTTATGCAGGACAGAGGTTAGGGTATAAACATAGAGGTATATGGTTCAACAAGGGCTTATGATGATAGTTGACTTGACTTTTGGCTATTTTTGTTTATTTAGTAGCGACCCACTCCGGCTTCGCGCGGGTGTTATGCTGATACAAAAAACTTCCTCTTGAATCGCTCTTTTAAAAAAAACCACATCAAAATCCGTTGCGAAGTTTTAAATATCTAAGCAGACAGCGAGAAGCGACTTTGTTTTATACTATGTTGTGATTCAATTCAATTTGACTAACAGAGCTCTATGTCTTCAAAGACGTCATACATTATTTTAAAAACAAATCACGTTCAAATTACACACATTGACTTGTGTACAATTTGTTTGACACTGCAATCGCAGATGTTTCTGAAATTTTCTCTGAGTAATTTTTTTTATCTACAATATTTAAGGTACTTTCCCTCCATGTGGAATGGCTGTGGGACACCCCGTATGAGACCAAGATACTCATTGTACATCATAATCATAATATCAGGCTAAGATCACCGCACCCTCTGTTCTAACTCTATTAGGGCTCGATAGATCTTAGTCTAAGATCATGAAAACACCTAATTGTCATAACTATTAGAAAGGGCACTGAAACAAACTTCAAATAAAGATACCTTCAGAGTCGGGGCCCTCCGGTGGCATGTAGTCGGGGTCGTCGGAGCTCATTTGCAGGAAACGCTCGAGGCGGGCCGAGGAGTGCTCGGGGCCCTGGAAACAACGATAATGTTTGTAATTAGTCACATTATGTTATTAGTAATAAATGATAATCGAAATGATAATAAAATTATAAAGAGGTAAGATTTGTTTGTATGTTTCTTTCTTTGAATTGAATAGTTCCGAAACTACTGGACCGATTTGAAAAAATATTTTACCATTAGAATCCTAAATTATCCGTGATGAACATAGGCTATAGGTATAATATTTTCAAAAAAGTTAGGGTTCCGCATGATAAATTATTTTTTAGTAAAATACCCGTGCGAAGGCGGGGGGATTTTTTTAAAATCGTAATTAAAACATTAATATGACATAGACAGTCAAAGTAGTAACTTATAGCTAGCAACTTATATCAGTCAGATTCAGATTCAATAACTTAAACACATAAAAACACTCAAACATAAATTAATCAACAAGAAAGCTTTCAAAATAAGTACTTTACTGCCTAATCAACGATACTCTAATCAAATAAAACCCCACTCACCATCCCCTCCATCCCGTGAGGCTGCAACAACACGATACCAGATTGTCGCACCCACTTCGCCTGCCCGCTGGATATGAACTGGTCTATGATGCACTGCGCTACGTTGTTGAAGTCCCCGAACTGTGCCTCCCAGAGAACGAGGGCGTTGGGGTTGGTTACACTGTAGCCTACTTCGAAGCCGAGGACACCTAGTGGGGGAAAATTATTAGATGTTTGGCAGTTTTTAGTTTTACTGCCGATTTATCAATCATGTTTTTTAATGGATAATAATAATTAATTGCTTTTTATTTTTATATGCAGAATGTATAATTTATAATTATGATGTATAATTATAAGTAATTTTTTGTATAAAAAAAAACCAGTTACAAATTGTATGTTAGTACCTGACTTATAACTTGGTGTTATGAATAAATGTATTGTATTGTATTGTGAAATTATTATTAAAGAGCTCAATTTTGAACTATCTTTTTTTTATTTTCTGTTGGTTCGTTCACACTTTTGCAAATGAGAATTGACAAGAGCGATCTAAGGCTTTGAGCAATAAAACCGGGCCCTTGAAGAATAAACGGCAAAAAGTTTTATGATATAAGTTTCACGTTGGTTTGAAGAGCCAAAAAACTTGGGACACATTAATTTCAGGTATAAAACATGCCATTCGGTTTAAAAAAAATACATGGACAACAAACGGTATTAAAAACTAAACAGACACTTAAACTTATAAGAACTCTAGTTGTACAAACTACTGTTGTTATAAGTACATAAATAAATAAAATGCTGCTAACTTTCCTTTTATAAATAAATAAATGAATATGTTACCGTATTCAGACAGGGAGCTGTTGCAGACGGTGTAGGGCGCCTGGTCGGGGTACAAGTGCGCGAGTGCGCAGTACGTCGCCTTGTCTACCTTCTGGTGGTGTAGCACGTGGTGTCTGCGAGGGACAATGCACTTGGTTCAAGGGTTAATCATCATTTGACGATCTCTGTGGCGCGGTCGACGAAGGTCCGCCTGTGACGAGATATTTGTTCGGGCTGTTCGGGTGTTTTCTATCTATATATACTGATATTATAAAGAGGAAATATTTGATTGTTTGTTTGTTTGAATTGAATAGCCTCCGTAACTACTAGACCGATATGAAAAATTCTTTCACCATTACAATCCTACATTGTCCCTGTTGAACAAAGGGTATAGAATATTTAAAAAAAGTTAGAGCTCCATATGAGAACTTCAATGTAATAATAATGTAACCCAACGTGTATTCATTTGTAATTTTTTTTTTGTATAATGTAATATAAAACTTGTGCGAAGCCTGAGCGGACCTCTAGTATATATTTTTTTTAATCTCATATTTGAACATGCCACCCTTTAAACATTCCTTTGACCGCTAGTATCTTATATCAGTACCTGTGAGAGAAAGTTCCTCTCTCCACATCCTCGCCCGACAGCCTAACATGGATGCCTTCCTTCAGCAGCGAACCGAAGGCCATAGCCTCCGCCAGCGCCCAGTCTACGGTGCGGTTCTCAACCATGTCGAGACGAGCCTTCAGGATGCGAAGCAGACCTCTGTGGATCTCGAACTCAGCCGCGTTCGGCGGAGGGTTTGAGAACCGCTTGCCGATGTGCACTAGGGTCTCTTCGACTACGCCGGTAGGTGCCATCTGTGGATGTTTATATTGTGTTAGTTTAGTACTTTAGTAGTTTGTTCTACTAAGTTTACATACTCGTCTTGTGCATAGATTTTTTTGTTTTACATCACAATAAACTATTCTAAAAATAATTAAAGAATGCAAGACAATTCACACAGCATTTTATACAAATACAAATACAAATACAAATATTTTTTATTTCTTTCACAAAATTCGAGAGTAACAGATAATATTTGGAAGCCTCCTTTTAAGTATAGAATACTTGTACTAGGAGGTTTCGCTCTTCCTTATTACATTATCCAAAAAGTAACAAATATAATATTAACATAAAACATTTAGGTCTAAACAGTAAAGTTATATAAAAATTATGAATATTAAATTAAAGTTGAGGGTAGATTTAGGTGCTATTGTATTGAATGTTTGAGTAGTTTTTACAAGATGTTGTGTGGCCTAAGTTAAAAACTCAAAGCATTACCTAAATGGAAAAATAAAATTATTTAATAAAAAGTAAGAAACAGTTATAGTAAAAAAAATAAAATAAAATCATTATCTACAATCCTTATTGTGTGTGTGTGTGTGTTTGTGTGTGTATGTGTGTGGTGTTCCTGAGGACACCGGTCTCGTAAGAGTCCGGGCAACAGGAGCTACCGGTGTATCAGCGTGTGTTTGAGTGTGTGTGTGTTTGTGTTGTTTGTGTCATTTTATGCAGAAAATGTTTGTAAGATCGCCAAAAAGCAATCGATTTGTCTATGCCAAACTGTGAACATCATTCGTCTGAGATCGAGGATTACCTTCAAGGGGTCCTTGCCCTCAAAGAATCCCGACCAGGGCGAGTCGAGCCAGTCCTTGTATTTGATGTGGGTCTCCTGCTTGGCCTGGTTGTACGCGTCCTCGCAGATCTTCTCGTATTTGTCGCGAACGTCTTTCACTTCGGCGGCGGTGACCACGCCTTCTGCGATCAGCTGATCGGCGTATTTCTCCAATGCTGGAAAATGAGGTTAGAAATGTCGTACATTTGTAAATTTGAATTTGGAATAAGGGAAGACTGGTGCAGCATTACGTACGACTGAGACTTTTCCTGTATGAATCAATACAGGTATTTATCATTATAAATATTTTCTTAACATTGCCTTTTGGATAAATAAGTATGTAAGTAAATTTAAAACTTATTTTTCTATTTTATACTGTGTAATCTTTCCTTGCTTAGTTTTAAAGTGTTTAATTAGTTATAGTATGCTGTTCGGCCTGTAAGAGGTTGGTACACTTAGCTTTACTTGTAGTTTTTTGGTGTACTAGCTGTAGGCTAACCTAATTGTAAAATAAAAATAAATAAAAAAATAAAGAGCTCATCTTTTTGGATAGTAGGTACTTCATTGCATTATCGCACATGTTATTGGTGGAAAAATCATAGTTAAGTCACATTATAAAGCCACCACAGGCACGGCCGGCTGTGGCGGCCAGTACAATTTGCAAGCAATTACAATGCTTGCAAGCGAAAAAACTTCGGCTCATTGAAACTTTTAGAGCATTTCGGAAAATATAAAATTTTGCGCTGAAAATCATAATTTTTCCAAATTCTGCCGGAATACAATCGAACCAAAGTTCGATTTATGAAATCATAGAAAATGATTCACGATTTACGGTAAATTACTTTTCCGTAGTAATAATATAATTTATTTATTATTATTTTTGTGTTAATCTGAGCTAAGGTATACTGTATATACTGTAATAAAATACTTGAATATAATCATGCTAGCTAATAAATAAGTAAATAAATATTGTTTGTGCTCATTCATCATCTGAAGCTGGGTACTGTCCGGTGCATTATACTGAATGGAGTATGATGGGACAGAACCCGGCTTAGTTCCTCACCAGGCTTAGTTTTCCGAATCTTCTGGTACATAAGCGGCTGCGTGAACATAGGTTCGTCGACCTCGTTGTGTCCGTTGCGGCGGTAGCTGACGATGTCTATGACGACATCCTTGTGGAAGGTGGCGCGCCACTCCGCGGCCACGTTGCAGACGTGCATCACCGCTTCCGGGTTGTCGCTGTTCACGTGGAAGATTGGAGCGTTTACCACGCGGGCGACATCTGTAATATAATTAAATAATTAATTCTGGACAATTCACACATTATCTAGCCCCAAGCTAAGCAGAGCTTGTGTTATGGGTACTGGATGAAAGATATACATAAAACAATATTATTATAAAGATATTTTTAGATGTGTTTTATCTATCTTTCGTATGTAACAGTTGTAGTTTAAGATTCGTGCGTAAGCCCTCGCACTCTATTTTTGCGATATTCAGATTAGAGATTACTCTAATAAATTAAATAATATAAAAGAAAATTATTTCAGCGTGTCTTGAATCCGCGACCTTTTCTTCAGTACGGGAAGTAGTTCAATTTGTTTTCAGATTAAGGCACTCATGTGTTACATTTCTATTACCTTATTCTGTCAATTATTATATTGATTCTTTTTTACACTATTCCATAACGTATCCCTGTAAAAACAGTGTAAATACATTTTATAAATAAATAAAACAATCAACAGGGCACTAACCGGTACAATACGCCGACGACCTAGAATGCCTAGGATCAGTGGTGAACCCGATCTGGTTGTTAGCGACGATGTGGATTGTCCCGTGCGTGGTGTAAGCCGGGAGGTCTGACAGATGCATCGTCTCGAATACCACCCCCTGGCCGGCGAAGGCTGCGTCGCCGTGAAGCAGGATGGACATTACCTGTGGATATGATTGTTTGATTGTTTGTTCTTTGGTGCACGATAAAATATATATATAAATATGTATATTTCAGATCACATCACCAGCTTATAGTGGCCCACAGTTGGACATAGGCCTCCCCCAATGAGCGCCACAGATGGCATTATGTATATTTATTTTATGTAAAATAAGGGCAAAGGCGAGATTACACAAAGAGTTTCTTTCAGCAGACCTTATTGGGGAAAGAGAAAAAGTTATGAAAAACTGATGATTGATATGACATAGATATAGACAATCATTTATTTGCTTCGCATAAAGTACAAAACAGATTTAAAAATGCATTTTGTGAAAAACCAACGTGAGAATTTCAAAGCTATTTCTTTCATCATCGACACGCTGTTTAATTTTGATCAACTTTAGTGTTTTTCATAAACAAAGTCGAATTCAAAAAATATGTTATCCCACGAGTTGACCTCTGACCTCGACGATCAGATAACTCTAATAGGTCCGGCACTCCCAACTTTCAAAAAAGTAGTAGGTATATTTCTTTCATCATCGACACGCTGTTTTATTTTTGTTCAACTTTAGTGTTTTTCATAAACAAAGTCGAATTCAAAAAATATGTTAACCCACGAGTTGACCTCTGACCTCGACGATCAGATAACTCTAATAGGTCCGGCACTCCCAACTTTCAAAAAGTAGTAGGTATATTTACCTTCTTGCCCTCATTATCTCCTCTGTAGAACTGCTCAGCCCTTGTCTTGCCCTGCACGATGGGGTCAACGGCCTCCAAGTGAGACGGGTTAGCGCAAACCGCGAGACGAATGTTCTTGTTTGTGACGCGGTTTAGACGCTCGATGTATGTGCCGAGATGGTATTTCACGTCACCGGATCCCTGGAAATATGTGATGGCATCAAACCAAAAGTGGAAAAGAGGAAATATAGGGAAGTATTTCCCTTGGCTTGAATCAGCCAACAACATCAGCCTATATAGTCCACAGCTGGACATAGGCCTCCCCTAATGAGCGCCATAGATGGCATTACTTATCATTTGGGGGTTATTGCCCATTAACCACGCTGAGCACGCCGTCGGTTCGGTGGAGTTGTTCTGCAGAGGGCGCTGCTACCCACCCCCCGGTGTGTCTCCCTTATTAAATAACCGGTAAAAAAAAATTCAAATAACGTAATGTCAGTATCTGTGTAAGTGTTTCGTTGGCATTTCAGCCCAATCTAGTGCTTCTTACGTGTCCAAGAGTCCTGTAAGGCCTATAAGGTCTTAAGGAAATAAAGCACTTTGATATGTCATATTTCGGCGAAAAGAATTAATAAACATCCATCAGTTTATTACAAAATTTTCACTTCATCTCTATGTGAATTGATAACAGTACTTCTAAAACCAAGGTATAAGATACTTCTATAACCAAGGTATAAGTAAATTACTCACATCATCTTCAGCTTCAAGGCCAGCGAATTGTGTGAACAGCTGGTGCAGAGGTTTGCGGCACACGTTGGCTAGGACGTTCAGACGACCTGTGGAAAAAATAGTTTAACAATATAATATCATTTATTGTGCAATGTAAAGAGTTACAACAAAATGATCGTTATTAAATTTATTGTGCGGTACAACACAATTTAGTCGTCAGATGAGTTTATACTTAATTACCTGTGGAAATTAGTTAGACCCGATATACTATGTCGTCGACCCGATATACTATGTCGTCGTCCCGAAATACTATATCGTCGACCCGGTATACTATGTCGTCGACCCGATATACTATGTCGTCGACCCGATATAATATGTAGTCGAAACGATATACTATGCCGTCGACCCGATATACTATGTCGTCGACCCGATATACTATGCCGTCGACCCGATATACTATGTCAATGATGTACCTCTGTGTGGCATGCCCATGATGATAGATTCAACGCCGAGCTTGGTCGACACGTCGATGACTTGCTTCATGGCCGGGATGAGGATCTCGCAACCTTCCAGACCGAAACGCTTCTCGGACGACCATTTCTTGGCTAGGAAGTTCTCGAATCTGTAATTAAAGAAACAATATTATTCAGAGCTGCTGCGGAATTACGATAATACCACGAAATAGCTTTAAGAGAAGTTTTAAGAGACTGAATGATAATTTTATCATCAGCTTTTTCTAATATCTAGCAAATCATGTTTTATAGTTAAATTTCAAACATGGCTACTGCGTCTAAAATAAGTAAAAACCAATGTTTTTACTAATTTTAGAATTCTATAATCTAAAGCTGTTTTTTTCCTGTTGTAGTTACCGCTATCGATATATTTATATGTACGTTTAATTTTGCTATATCAAATCAAAAATGCTAAGTGCCCAAAAAATAAAAAAAACATAAAACATTTGGAAAGCGAGCGAGTATCAATCTCTTCTGGTCGGGCTTACCTGAATGACATTGGTGGGTTATTTTTTTATATCTGATACCATTCCCGGGTTTCCTTTCGCTGCCTTATCCAGTGGCTTTGTTCTAAACAGTTGATGCACATGGACTTGATTCTTTATTTTTTTTATTTATTTACAGTTTAACAAGACACATACCCAGTAGACCTTGTCAGACGAGCAAGGATCAATCTCTTCTGGTCGGGTGTCATCTGAGTGACGTTGGGGGGTTCCATTCGCTGCCTGATCCAGTTGCATTGTTCGAGAGAGTTGATGAACATGAACTCTATTCCGATGTTGTTGCAGTATGCCTGTTCTAGGCGATTAAGGATTTCCCTGGAATTAAATATGTAATTTAAATATTATGTAATTTATTATATTATAGTCGGTAGTCGACCAGTGGTTAAAAATTCGGAGCAGTATGCTACACGTCCTATTCTGGACGTGGAACAGATTCGAATAATTTTATGTCTTTAGGCTTATAAAATAAGCACTTATAAAGTCATACAATCAGTTTCAATTTCGTTATTTCATTGTTTTTATAAGTTGTAAGTTTTTTTCTTGGTTTTAGGTTTTTTTTGCAAATATAAAGTAGAAGCCTTTTCTATTGAATAGGGTTTCAATAATTTGCAACTACGACTTTTATTGCCATGATCAGTGATTTTCATTATGAATGTTCCTAAAAGCATACTAATTATTTTTAATTTTTGTACAACATCTGGAAAGATACAAGCAATGTCAAGATCATGGTCATAAATCAAATTGTGTCTAATCCGCGAGACATCCTTTATCAGAAATGATAATGCGACAGTGTCATACGATAAGCGATCTTATCACCGGGGCATAAAAAAGAGTCTCACCTGAGCGGTAACGCTTTCTCCTTTTCACCAATGAATGTCGTCGAGGGTAATTTGAATACCCTGTCCATGTCAGCTTCATCTAAAATATAGAGTTTTTTATGAGAGAAAGAATGTTCAGGCCATGTTAAATATATTCTCAAATATTTGACGGTTTGATGAGGAACTAATACAAGGCTATTTGAGAGTTGTATAACAAAAATTATATACAGAAAACTGTACAATACAGAGTTTTTTATTTACAGATGTTTGGATTGTTAACAACTAATAACCAACATCGAAACCCTTAATTTTACATTGTTTTATTACGGGATAAATACTACGTAATCCCTCGGGAAGGGAATAAAAGGACCGCCTCGCGATCAATATGTATAAAATAGCAATAGTATCGAAATTATTTTCAATCGGTTCATAAAATTGGCGGAGCATTTGACAAGCATACATAAAAAATAAAATCATCAACAGCCGAACCTAGAACCTCCTTTCGAAGTCGGTTAAAACTTTGGGTTAAACTTTCAAATGGCTTTATATTTGTCTCCAATATACTAATACTAGAGATATGCATGACCAAAATGAATTGAGGTAAAAGATGTAGTAATTGCTACAATAGAAACCATGATGCTATGATAATAAGAAAGCATAGAAAAGAAGCACATAAAAGCGATACATAATGGCATATCCCTTTACTAGCATCCATTTCTATAATGACATGTCAAAGTATCCCGATGTGTTCGTTCATGTAACATTTACAAACTCACAATAACTCAGGATGAGTCGAAATCAGCATGAAACCATAGTTTTGTACATTTCCTTAAATATACATTTGTATAGATGAAACCTAACACCAGTGCAACTAGCTTTTCTGTGCAGAAGACAAAAGGCCATGACTATATTACTCTCCAATCTAATCAGCACTACCGCTATGTTAGTCTCAACACAGACAAGCTTTGCGCACTATACAGATACCTCTGTAGGTATATATTTTTTATTGCTAGTTCAAAGATCATTAGACTATACTTCAGATAGATATAGAGACAATCTGTTGGCCAAGATCCAGAGACATACGTGACGCTCTACACTCCCAAGGTCACAATACAAAATAGTTCACTCCACAAACAAACTGTATTCTTATCGTCTATCTTACAATTTCAATTATGTTAGAAAAACTGCATGCATTTTAAGTGTTACATGCAATTTATTAAAGAGGTAGTGTTTTTCGTTCGTGTAATAAATTCATACCATGCAATACATAACGTAAATAGGTATAAATGTGTATACATTTTAACAAACCCAGGAAAGTGATACCATTACATTTTTGATGCTAAACCACACGGTTTAAACCAATAGCAAACCTACGATCTCGGCTTAGAAACCTCGTAAAAGTAAACCTTTACGAGAATGTTCTTAAACTGACCGAAATGTGATTAATCGTAACAAGCCAATATCGCAGTTTTGTTTAAGTATATATTATGTGTATGCAGTTTATCTGTATAAGAAACCAAACCCTCAAACGCAACTCAGATTTGAGCATGTCTCAAGTGACGAATTTTTGATATATTTTTTGATATTTTAATTGCTAGCTGTCAAAAAAGCACGACTTGAGACGCACTTACATATATCTAAGAGCGTTCGAGTATTTAGCCGGATCTGTCAGATTCCTAGGTCTGTGTTTGGCGGACTGTGTATGTATGTATGTATGTATATTGTATACCATGTCTAAGTAGCGTGCAATGCAGAGGACCTTGTGCGTTACATCCACATTTTACAAGTCGTAGTTATGGCGTCTCGTTTACGAACAGGCAAAACTGTGATCTGGATAAATAATACGCAAAATAAAAGTAAAACCGGTTCAATTGATCTGCCTGCAGTTCTTGCACATATGTAGTTCTGTTCATAAAGGTTATTTTACAAAGGCAATTTACACAAATCGGATTACCGATAACCCGGTAAAACCCCGCTTAAAAAGCATCTAATCGAATTATCCGACAACTCCACACCGTGCATGAATTGTTTTAGAAAAGGTTTATGCGAAGTTAATGAACCCATACTGGTAAAACAGGTAATAGGACTTGTTTGCGATTGTAAAAATGTGGGATATAATAGGGTCAAAAAAGGTTTGTCGCCATAACTACTGCTGATGGTTCACCGGGCGGGCATAGATAGCCAATGTCATAGAGTGCGGGTCGGGCCTCCTTACCAAACCTGTAGCTGTTGTGAATCACTTCGCGCTTGTTTTTACCCGCCAATTGGACGTTGGATATTTCCAGTGGGTCCAGGTTTGCGATATGATGTCCACGGATCTGTTTTTTAGTTCATAACTGTTATAGCGTGTGGAAATGCAACCGCAGATCCTAGTTCGTTTATATAATAAATAATAATAACAAGCTGAAATCAGGGGGTAGTAAATAGATACTTATAATATAATTGATTGGATTATTTGTTAATAAATTTAATTCTAAAACATAAAATAATGTGTAGTAAACACAGGAATAAATTGGAGATTAGTTTGTAGTATACAAGTGCTAATTAAACACGCAAGCTGATTAGGGTTTGCCAAGCACTTGTTATTTGAGTGCAATCACATTACTTACCGGGACAATTAAGGAACTGATATTACTAAATCTAAACTAAATCATGGTAATGGAGATATACAACATCTGTTTGAAATATTTACATCTGATAACGATGCGTTTTACCTAAATCACGTAAAAATACATTCATTTGTGTCTAGTCGTGTTTACTAAACCTAAAAAGTAGTTAATCTAATAAAATTTTATGAGATTCTTCTTCTTAGACTAATCTAAGCTTTCGCTTAATAATGGCCCGCATACAGTATTAATTTAGGATCCGCCAGTTAATGTAACTACAGACTGCGTATCTGATAACACTCGAGTAGCTAACATACAGCTGTCTACTGATAGTAATAAAACATTAGTAATTTTGCCACAGTCTAATCGTGAATTATTGCATTTAATCAACTACTGTAGGTCGATGACATTTTATTTGGTTTATTGTTCGAAAATAAATCAAACGAATCAGTATACTTCGTTGGAGAGATTTTAGACTGTGGCAGATATATTCAAGGCTTTGTGAGCTATATGTGATTCATGCTTTTTTAATTGGACATACAATAATCACAACCGGGGACTTACATTCTCTATACATAGCTACACAATGAGTCAAATAAGGTCAATAACTCGTTCATAATAGGGTTTCACTTGTGTAGAACATCTTATATCTATTGTATCTAGTAAAGGAATATAATTACCAAAAATATATAACATTTTGCAGGTGGTTAGTTTGTTATATTTATCTAAAATATGGATGAGTTTAGTATCTGACCGGATATTTCAAAAAGCTAGTCTCAACAACATTTACAAAGTAAATACTTAATTATGTTAAAATTTGTCGAAAATATATTACAAATCTAGGTATTATAGCGATATACTACTTAGAGTTTAGTTTAACAGCGCTATGCAATATAAATGTTTTTTTTTTATACGATATACTTAAATACTCAAGTTTAAATTGCCCAAGCACCTTAACTACAGAGTCAAACTACTGCCCGCGCCAAAAAAGTAAGCATTTCAGCAACTAACTACCCAAAAAGTATAAAACATCATTGAAGTGACGATTTGAAGTGCTGACTTAATCGGAGTGCGTCAGAAGCAAATAGACCCTAAACCAATTTCGAAAAGTAAACACTTTATTGCAAATTGAATATTATACGGATGTAAACTGGATTCATACAAGTACTTCCTAGAATATTTCCCTCGTAAACACAAAATGAAATTCTATTTTAGAAAACTTGGTTGTTTGCAAACTATTAAATGCTCCCCAAGAAATCAAAGAAAGTTAACTACGAGTAAACGTTTCGAACGTTTCAAAACTACCAGTTATGATCCAGCTAATCGTCAATAGCAATAAGTGGTCGTCATAGCAAACGTTCATACCGAAACGCACGTGTTGTCTAATGACGGCCTCATTGGCGAAGGCTCGCATACCGCCGTGCCAGTCGCTGCTCGACACAGGATCCCCAACTGAGATCCCCAAAGGATCTAGCTGGGCGACGAGGTGACCACGGGACTAGTCAAACAATCCAATAGTATTGCATACATTATTATCCCAAGCGAAACCCATACAAGATAGTCAGCTTGGAAACTCTACCTAAATATTAGCGCATCCAAGAATCCGTCATAACAAAACAAAAATATAACCCGAAAAGATTACATTCAAGATAGGAAAGCGCTGATACTGAAAAATACTACGAATAACAATGCGAGGCTCACAAACACTAGTTAAAAAAATTTTGTTTGAGACTAGCCATTTTAAAGTAGGTCGGTTTTCAACGTTAGTGGATAGGACTTTTGTTAAATTTCAGTTTATCTTTGTAGTTAACACATCAAACGGATCAACGATGAATTTTGTCAAAAAAAATATGGAATGTTAAGAAAAAAAAATGTGAATCGAATGGTTGATAGGCTAATAATATCACACACGTGCATACAATGGTTTAATTAAGATAAGGTGAAAGTGAAAATCGATTTTACACATTAACTTCTAAGTTTAAAACGTGCACTGACTTTCAGCTAATTGATAGAAGAAACAACATTATTTTTGCTGGTTAATAAATAATAATAAATCAATTCGTTAACTATTTTTTTATTTGATGATGCTGTCATGACATTCTAAAAGCATTGAAACCTCCACATGATAGTTTTATAAGCGATAATGAGCACTAAAACAGAGCGGAGAATCAAATTTAAAATTTAAAGTTACAACAGAGAACCGATGTGTCAACGTCCTTGAAATATTTATTTCAAGGTTACCCTCTCACTCATCGAAAGCATGAGACATAAATAGAGACGACAACATAAATAAATTTAAGGTTTAATTAGTAAATAGGCCCAGACTCCGGTCTGCTTAAGTGCACCGGTTTTTATGCATGTGTGTCATAATATCGCCGCATGATACAAATCGGTGACACGTAATGCAATAACTTCCAATTAAACGAGGGTCCAATCAGCTTTCTACGTTGAGGCACTCTAACACAGGATCGAAGCTTTTATCGAAAAATTTACACACTAAGGACCCCTAACTCCACACAACGTCATGCACAATTTTGTTACTGAGACAACGTAACGATGAGGAGAGAGGGTTTAACAGACTATGCAAATTTTAGATGAAATTTCGATTCTGTATCAGCGGTGTCAATTCAGATAGCACATAAACTAAACTACAAATCTGAGAGCGCCAAACATGCTGCCGTCCTTTTCTTATCCGTAGAAATAAAACGGATGGCATAATAACCCAATAATTAGATTAATTCATTTATAAAGAACATGACATCAGAATTGAAATTATTACTATAGATTTAATCATTTGTTAATTGTAATTTATCTGTACTAACCATTCTAAATATATTATTATAATAATTGTGTTACTAACAAAATGGATGTTATATCTGAAATAAACAAATGATCTATTTCAATTTCAATAATTTTCAGCGCTGTCAAATTAGAACAGAAAAAATTATGTGCAATGCGAATTGACACCAGTGTGCGTCACAGCTCCGTTCGATAGCCTCGGATTGGATTCGTTGTTTACCGAAATTGAAATATTTCCTCATGATGAGCTCGGAAGCCGGCGCGCGCATGCCCAGTGCGGGCAGGTTGGCCGTCGTAATCCCGAGCGGGTCCACGTCCGCCGCGAGGTGACCGCGAGCCTGCCACCACCCGTCATCATCACAGTTTAGTCCAAATTTGCACGACCCGGCGATTCGCACACAAATTTTACATGGTGTGTGATTGGAAGATTTGGGCAGACAAACGAATTGACACCGCAATTGACAACTGATCATAAATTGACAACCATAACGCACAACACGCTATTATAGTGTGTCATTTGATTGGGAGATTCGGGCACACAGAACGGCAGGAAACACATAAACACCGTAATTGACAAGGTCATAAATTTACAATAATTATGCATAACGCGCGATTTGTGTCTACAAAATGCCAGAAATATTAAGACGATTAACACAAAAAATAACAATAATGTGCACAACCCCGCGGTTTACACGATATCTCCGTTATAAGTTAATATAAATAACGTGTCGTTATGATACGATAATTCGACTAGAATATAGACCAAATTTCATAAAGGGGAAAGAATGATAAATGTCACCCTTATTTTCTTCCCCAATCAGACACACCCACTACGTACATTTGAAATTTCTGGCACCGGCGCTATTGTTTTGAAGTTGTCTCGTCGCCAGATCGTGCAATACCATTTGGACACATATATGCCAATTTACACCGATTAGTTACTAGAATACACGGATTAAAACTTGAGCTATCGAATTAAAATTTATCTTTAAAAATGCACAAATCTATTGTATTTAATTGAATTATCAGTAGTATTGCATTGCCATCTCTACTTTACGCGTAGATACTAGAATATTTTTACTGAAAAATTAAACGTTACTATTACTTTACAGATACTTAAGTATTATTCAATTTAGAGATAAGTCACGCCATACCTACTTGGGACTTTCTAGAAATTCTTGCTTTAACTAGCAGTTGTAACAACACTGAAGTATTTCTGAGTTTGGAATTCACATGGAATATTTAACATAATATGTAGAAAAAAACTATAAACTATTTTGGACCAGGGAAAAACAAATAGCAACACTGGCAGGGTCTACAGTGTGGGTGGCAAAAGGTGCAAACAAAAATAAGACGGAGTAGAGGGTATTAGGAAACATTTGTCACCTGATAACTCCTGATGATGGCTTGCACTGCAAGGTGGTCATCGATAATCTTCTCGTTGATCGGGGAACCTGTTAGATGAAATTTAGTATTAACGCCTGTCATGTTTTCTATGCTAACTATTCTACTTTGTTAATTATATAAAGTGGATTTATGTGGGTAGTTGAATATCTGGTTGTCTAGATAATTTTGTGTTACCCCCAATTCTGCTATTCAGCTCCCTAGCTGCAATACACGTCTAAATCACAACATGTTCATGTTTTAATTGATATTCTGGACCATTCTGGACATAATAGCATTTCAATCAAGCTTCGATATTTCTACGTTTGTGATACGACGAAATCAGTCTCATTATTTTGTACCCATTAAATATTTGATCTAATTATTATTGGCATTATCATCCCAAAGACATATCTTTACATCATCCGTGACCGGACTTCACCGGTTAGGGCTCTAACTCTTGTGCCATTGCACACGGTAATTGGCATTACATACGTCATACTCAAATCGAAATCTTAGCATTCCACAAAGTTTCCTTCTAGCGCATTAAAATCAATAAGGTACGCCACGCAAATTGTATACGGCAATTTGCAATCGATAAGCCTTACATCATTCATTCTCACATGCATCATAGTAAACCGCCGCCGCTAAACATCTAGCAAGCTTGGAACAAAGCCAGTATTCAGAAAGATGTGGGTGGCGTCGAGTTCTTTCTAGCTTCGATGCGAGTTTTGTGTCGTGGTTTGATTCAACTAAATTCTAATTTACAACGAGTATCTAATGAGTTTAATGTTCGTCATTGATAAGTTCCGATAGACGGGTGTGATTTACGCATGCACATAAATGCATCAGTCTACATCATACTGCCCTGATTATTATGAGATAATCAGCGGTCATTAGAAGACACATTTTAGATCAGGCACGTCGGCACGAGTACCACGGACCACGATTGCTTATGTCCAGATTTGAAGGTAGAATGTGCTACGGAGAATGCTGGGATATCTTTAAAACACTAACGTCCTTCCTAATATCCTATCTATCCATCGTTGTAGGGATTTATAGCTGAATTTTAACCAATTTTTATAAAAGAAAGGTCCATCTATCCGTTCCCAAACTTTATCTCTTGATCAAATACTGAATAAATACATCGCAATCACAGCATAAGCAGGAACGAGCGAAGTCAGCGAATCTTCGTGTTGTAGAGCGCTAAGTTGTGGTGGGGTACGTGGCCTCGGGTTGGGCGCCCGCCCGCCGTCGCGTTTCGGAAGAGTACAACATTTATAGATTGTATAATGAGAACGATCAGTTGGTGATACCTGAATCAATAGATGGCATGCCAGCATGAGCCGGCACGAGAGACGTCAGCGGAACTTCGTTCTTGTTGTAGGGCGCTAGGTTCGGAGGTGGGGTGTACGCGGCCCCGGGTTGCGCGCCCGCCGTCGCGTTGCGGAAGAAAGCATCCCAAGACTGAAATACATCCAATTATTAAAAAATCGTTCAATCAACATCCTTTTATTAAATGATGAAAGGTTGTTTTGTGTGATTCATAAAGATAACTTACTTTTTAAGTTTTAAAGACATTTTAATTTTGTACGCCTCGACGAGGATGAATGTGTTCGAGTAACTTATTATTATCACGATAATTTTTCATAAATTCCTGCGGTTAAATGATTAGAATTTGAAGTTTTGACAGAAATTTTCATCATAATCATCCATCTATAATACTCCACTGCTGGACATAGACCTCCCCTTATGAGCGCCATTGCACCCAGTTTTCAACTTTTCGTATCCAACATCTACCAGCAGTATTTCGTAGATCAGTATACATGGCCCGAGGGCGTCCTACACTACGTTTACTGAATCGCGGTCTCCACTCAAGAACACGTTAACCGGTTGTCGGTTCTTAGCGAAATATAGCCGGCCCACTGCCACTTCAGTTTCCTAAATCTTTGAGTCGTATGTCAATGACTTAGGTTCTCTGTCAGATGTATTCTTTACGAATCCTATCCTTCAGAGAAACTCCGTTCATAGCGTTTCTATAGCTCGCCGAGCGACAGTATTCATACACAATAGGAAAGTCAAGAACTGAAGAGGCTATTGCGCGGCTTCTTCGATTATATCTTTCAGATAACACCACTTCAAAGGAAAGATAATAATGACATCATCGTCATTTTAGCCAGCCACCTTTGTCCTGTTGATACGATAATCATGATCAGTAGTCGGAATAAGCAAGGGTCGTTTATTAATGTCCTAGATGTGGTAATTGAACATAAAAATATGAGTAAAACAAAATGTTGTGTACAAAAAAAAATATTCCTTCTACAACATTCTACTATTACAGAACTGAAATTAACACATTTACAAAATGTCAGAACCTATTGAACCAATTTTCTGAATTGATATCGAGAATTTTCTAGAATATATCAACATTAAGGCCAGGTAGGCCAACAGAGGCCGCACTTTTGTGGTTTTCAAAACCATCTGAGATGTAGGAATACTGATTAAAAATTCTGTAAAAAAGATATGTAATAGTTAAGGATTTAGTCTAGTCAAATTCGCATTCAGATACAAGATTTTATAAACTTCGCTCGGGAAAAAAAAATCTCGAAGTTACCCCTTTTTGAAATGTTTTTTCAATATTATGACTAAACTATGTGATATTTTAAGTTTTTTTTTGTACTCAATTAAAGACAGTAACTATTTCTAGACAAATTCGCAGAGTTTGTCCCGATAAAATGATTTTCAAAATCACTATTTTGAAATAACTACAAAATTCACAAGCGTGGTGGCTTGGCAGACACGATCAGTCGCGCTCTGGCGCTTACAGACGACGGACCTATGTCAATTTTTCCGCTAATTTATGAAGTACGTAAATGTTTCATTTGTTATGCAATTTTAGTCTCTGACACAATGGCGTTAGATTCAATTTTACTTCAACCTTTGACATGATATGTGACGGTCGTAGTGCCATAGTATAAAATCATCGGTATGTAAGGCAGAAAATTAATAAAGGTTATTGTTCTAGTTTAAAAATATATTATCTACTTACTGGAATGATTTATTGAAGCCAATAATATTTAGTTAACTACATTAACATTTTATATATCTATAAAGCATTGACATAATTGTTCTCCTTGATGGTGGAGCCCCCTCCACCATCATAGGTATGGTTTTTTTTACGGAATCGTATAGAGGGCATCGGGGGGACCTAAGGAAAATTCCGACTTTTCCAAATTTGCCCCTTCTCCCCCCCCCTTTAGGGGGGCTCCCAAACAGAGCCATACTGAATGTTATTTTTTGTGGGGTTGTATAGAGGGGGTCAAATAGTTCAAAGGCAGGCAAAAATTCCCCCCTCCCTTTGCCCCCAGACCCCCCCTTTTGAAGTTGCTACCGGAAATAGTCGTTATAGAAAAATTTGGATTGCGGAGTCGTATAGAAGGTTTCTTCTAGTGTTGAAAAATAAAAAAAAATCACCCCCCCTCCACCCACATTTTCACCCCCCCTTTTTGTATCTCCCAAACGGATCGACCTAGAAGAAAAATTTTTTCACAGTTATGTAGAGGAGAAGAAATCATTTTGAACTCCAAAAAAAGTTTGAACCCTATGACCCCCCAGACCCTCTTTTTTTATAAAAAACCGAAAATTGGCCAAATTTTGAGCTTTTTTTTCGGGTGGAGCATTGCGGCGAGCGAAGCCAGCTGCAATGCGACTAAGGAGAATAGCACGGCGAGCGAAGCGAGACGTGCTGTGACCCCCACGACCCCCCTCTCCCAGCAAGCGGGTGAAGCACTGCGGCGAGCGAAGCGAGCTGCAATGCGACAAAGAGGAACAGCACGGCGAGCGAAGCGAGCTGTGCTGTGTGACCTAACACCCACTTATATGGGTATCGTTTTCGACTAAATCAAACACGTAGATTACGAAAAAGATGTCCATTTTCAAATCCAAGATGGCTGAAAGTTTACTATCGCAGATTTTACACATGGATATCGATTACCATCAAATCAAAGACGTTTTAGGTTATGAAAAGTAAAAACTCCAATGCGATAAGGCCGCCTAAGGCAAGGCACTCCCCCCGAGCTGCTAACCTCTAGTTTTTAATCTATAATTTTATTACGTTAATAGGTTTCTTTTATCTATACTAATATTATAAAGAGGAAAGATTTGATTGTTTGTTTGTTTGAATTGTTCCGAAACTACTGGACCGATTTGAATTTTTTTTTTATCATTAAAATGCTAAATTTTCCGTGATGACCATAGTTAGGGATCCAGATGAAAAATTCAATAATTAAACCGTGCGCTATACCTATATTCTTTTTCTATTATGGCTCCGCTGCTTGTTTTCAGATTTTTTAAATTATTATATAGTAAAAAACTGCAATTAAAACATGAATAAGAGCGTTTTCTACTTTACGTAAAATAAGTTTTATCTTTTTTTCCCGAATAAAACCGCAATCACATCTTACAATAAAAAGCGAGATATCGAGGAGTGAGTATTAACCTGTTGCGATGTTGTTCGGATCAAAGAGTTGTTTTTATTTTTCGTTTAATAAAAAAGTAAAACCCATTACAAAAAGCCTATCTCAAGAACTACTCGTACGATTTGCCTGAAAAAAATTCACAAGGTGTAATCGCACCTCAGAAACAATTATTTCAAATAAAAACACTTCTATAGTAATAGTCGGTTACCATATTATGTATTCGGTGGGGGCGGCGAATTATGAAAATATTTTTTTTTTTTTTTTTTATTTATTCTTGAAAAACTTATTCTAGTTATTAAATATTAACATTCGTTAAGCCCTTGAGGATTTGACTCGAATGTTACATTCCTCTGGTTACATACTTTACGTTTTTTATTACGTGAGTGATAAAACAAAATTTTTGTGTCTTAAACTACTAAGGTACCTAATTGATATAAACAGATAAAGAGTAAGAAATATTTAGAAAAAGGTCGAATAAATGACCATTCCCCCCTTTTTCTCCAAAGATTGAGCGATCGATGTGAAATGTAATAAATGGTCAAAAAATTAACCATTCCCCCACCAACCCCCTATCTCCGAAGATTGCAGAGTGATCGATGTAAAATGTACTATGCGTTTGTAGATATAGATTTATAATTTACAGAAAAAATATAGAGAAGTCTGTAAAAATTAAACTTTTTGAAATATGGTCATAAAACAAATTTTCATACAATGAGACTTTTTCATTGAGAGCAATTCAAATCAAAGGTATGGAATTCGACAATTCAAAACAGGTTTTGAAAATCGCCTAAGTTTCATACTAAGTAAAATACGTTGAAAAAGGTCGAAAAAAGAATTGTAGGTTCGAACCCATCGATCCGAATATCGTTGTGATTTCAAGATGAAAATGTAAATTATAGACTTCCTAGCCTTACCACAAATGGAAAAAATTATTATGTGATGTCCATAGCCTTATCATCTCCTGAGCCACTAACCGGGTACAAGCACGCTAGAATTGAATATTGGAGAATTTTGAGAAAATAATAATATTTTATTATAATTATTTTATTTCATACCCTTTATTCTTTGTATTTATTTCAAACAAAATTTTAAATCATAGAAGCGAATGTTCTCTATTTGCTTCTTTGTCTTCTTTATTTGAGTAGGTATTTATTTCAAATTTTGTAGGTACTTAAAAAACGAAGTTCGGAAATTAACTATGCCTTTTGTTGGTCTGGTCCAGACGTTTTTCAGCGTTCTTGGTTTGGTTGGTTATCTTGGGATCAATTACTTTATTATTAATTCATTATCTATATTAAGAAACATAAATAGAGATGAAGTTGTAACAACTTCATTTATTTACGAAACTCTAACTGAAAACTATTAACAAAGTTTGATCATAGCAACAGCGTTTCTAAAGTGAAATAATATTATGCTACTGCTTATTTCTATACTATGTCGTTGGCGCTGCATCTGCGCTAAGTATTTCGCGCGCAACTTTAGACAGGACAAAATGCCTACAGCTGCAGGAATACCTCGCCTTAATGTAAATTATCGAATTTCCGAATGAATAAATTAATCTCTCTTCTCACTGAATTTAGGTAAATTAGCGCCCGAATTTCTGATCACTGATGATGGGACAGTTTACATTGCCTAAAATAATTTTTAATTATCGCTACATACCTACTATCCCAGTAGGTACGTGTACCTATGTGATTCGCAGAAACTCGTAAAAAATCGATGGTGCATCAGAATTATGCTACCTATTTTCAATTAATTCACGAAACGAACAACAAACATGTAGGTAAATATCCGTTTCCTCAATAATGATGATGATACAAAGCGTCTGAGTAAGATAAAACAATCATACTCCATAAATCGTGATAGCAATATCAAGCAATAAAAGAATCATATGATTTTGTACCCAAAGTTGTTATCCAACTTATCATGTCTGTGGGCGGTGCTCGAAAGCATGAAGCAAGCAAGCATGAATATGCAATGCTAGTTATGACGTCATAACTAGCATTGCATATTCATGCTTATGTATAGTAGAAGAACTATCACACAAACCTTATAGAAACGTAAATGTGTTAAAGTACCTATAAGTTGAGCAAGTCTTATGCAATGGTTTTTATCTACCAACGACACAAAAAGGGGTGTGTGATGTGATTAGAACTGATTTAATTTTTATTAATAGAAAAGTTATTTCTTGTGTTCAAATATAAATTATGTTTGATGAAAATGTTTGGCAGCGATGGATGCAATTATTTGAATTAACACAACGGTTAACAGATTTTGTAAAATAAATTGTCTGATTGGTGTATTACATCAGCAGAAACAAAGCACCGCTACACTTAATTTCAAGTCCTACTCAATGTCATTTAGACCAGCATTTTCTTTAGCTCTGAATGCTAATGTCAACTCAAAGACATCGTGAGCATTTAAGCTACCAATTCAAAGCAGTTTAAACCAAACAACAACTGGAAGTCATAACCGTCATCTTCAATGTAGATTTGTCGCCTGTCATCGCAATTCAGCCAATCAAAATTTAGCACGGCTATGCACTCCTCGGCAAGACAACACCCTGAATAATTCAAACTGACAAGCATTATGAAGAGAAGCATTCAAGCCTAACAAAATAACTTCATAAGAGCCAAGAAAAACATCCAATGACATTTTCTACTGAGATCATTGTTATGAGAGTAAATGCTTTAGCGATTAGAGATACTCTGTAAATCAATATAGCACGTTTCATTTGATCATTTCGTTTCGTGACGTGACTAGGAATGTAACATCATATTGTATGCTTCTATTCTTCATATTCAATAACGAGTTAGCATTTGTATGTTTGCTGGTAATAGTGAATTTCCTGAATCACTGATCCTATACGAAAATATGTCATTTCATTATAGGAAGGAAAATTATTGCTGAGGGCTATAGGTCGCAGCGTAAGAATCTACCCCCCAACTAAGCCATCTGAGAGAACCTATCAGAAGGCATCAGCTTCCTTCCTCATATTTTAACACCTATACTGCGACCAGCAATCTGCATGCCAAGCGTGGTTTAAGGAAAACCCGTGTACCTACCACATCATCAAATTCAGCAGTGGGCTTTATGTGGTGACGAGGGTATACGATAAGTTTGACAAAACCTTAGAAAAGAGGAAAATACAGACTGTTAGAGAAGGTACGCTTGGACTTATATGAACGACCTTCTCAAATTAGGTCGTAAAAACATGACCGTTTCATTCAGTTCAAGGGTTCGATAAAAAAGCGGCCGTACCGTTTATTATTACCGAGCCCTTGATTGTAAAGACTTCTGATTTCAATAACTTTAAAAAACTAAGCAATTAGACAACTCGAATTTTATACCACATGTTATAGAGTAAGAATTAATGTGTTATTGATTTTCTCTTCACTAAATTTTTTTGTCCACTAACTAGTACCTAAAAGTAAATCTGCATCCTATTCTTGCGTAACACAGATCTTGTGCTAAATGAAATTTAATAGAAGTATCTACGGCATGTTATCATTGTGGCGTCTGATAACTGTCTAGACACAGCAACCAATCAGTGCGGTTGCTTTAGCACGTCTCATTACGTCGTTATTAGATTGGTAATTGGAGTTCAGCTTGTATTGAAACCGATTGCGTAGCGACCAAATGTCGCACCCACTCGTACAATGCAAGTACAGTAGGTCAACACACCTTATTTCATTGCATGCAAACTAAATGAAGATGATTGAGGAAAACGTTTGGAACTACATAAAAATCGTCAGGAAAAAGATTTATTTTCCACCAGATGCACGATGTTGCTAAGCTGCGAAATCAATGTGTTAAAACTTCTTAACTTCACGCATCCGTATCATTTAGTTCCAAGCTAATGCTGTACTACCTGACTGATAGATTGGTATTACATCCCCGTGTTTAGGGAAGCACGGTATGCGAGGCCCGTAATATAGGTATGTGCACACATATAACACACATATCACAGGATCTGTAATCTGTGTTATACCGTTACCATTAAGACGTATAGGATGCACTCAAGATTATTCCTTAGAAGTATCATCGTGTGCATCGTTTTCCCATTGTGTTGCAGTGGAAACTTAGATTCACTTTGTCAAACAAACGAAACCATGCACGTAGCTAAAATACGCTGCAGTGGGCCATCGGATAAAGATCACCGCAGTGGGGCGTGGCTTTATCACATACATTTTCATACATAGCAAAGCTATGTAGATGTACGTCGTCGCCTCTCCGCGCGCAGCAGTGGGACAGTGGCTTAACTATGTTGTTCTCCCGTAATGCTCCCGATTTTATTCGATATTCAAATTAGCGAAATTTGACTAATGTTAAGGCACGTGAAAATTGCTACGCTTGACGTATGAATGACGTACCTATATTTCTGTTATGTTAATAAGACCTGGCTGCAGCAGGAAAAAGGCCGGCCCCACAGACATGACGTACCTAATACCTATACGATTACGTAAATAATCTAGTACGCGGCACTCTCAGATTTGTCGGCATTTTGTTTGTTTTCATGTCAAGGCCTTATCAATCGTGATTGTGTTGTCTTTCCTCCATGGTTTTAGATATAGAGAGCGCAAATCATTAGAATTTAGAAACTTCTACTAACAAATAGGTTATATATAAACAGCTGGTTGTAATACAAGTTGCCGGTTGTCACTTAACAAAATAACAAAAACATTATATATACATGACGACATTCAATTCAACTGTACTTTGTACTGGCAACATCAGATTTCAATACCTTTTTTATTTACAAAGAAAGATAAGCACTAATTAGACAAGTCAAATTTTATTATTTTAAGATAATAAATAAGGTTAAGGTGTTACTGATTTTGTCTTCACCTCCTCTGACCTCTGACACCTTAAAATAACCTGCGCAGCCACTCCCCTGTACATCCGACTGATATGTACAATAATAAAAAGAACAAAATAAAAAACATTTACATAACTAAAATAGGGATTCTGGATTTTTTTCTCTCAGCATATGGTATACTAATTGGATTTCCCACAGTGATGTCTGTTATTATTACATTACCTACATAACAATTTACATAGGTAATCCTCACATTTTATGAGTCGTCAGAATTGAACTCAAATGAGGTTAACAAAAGAAATGGACTTGTTTGTATGTTCACAAGATAATAAAATGTAGGTTCATTATGAATATCTTGGGTAACTTACCACATGAACTGAATTGGGGTCGGTGAGCCACTCATTGTACATAGTCTCTACATATACTGATGTGGACCCATTTAGGAAGGGTTCTGCTGCCGTTGAACTTTTCAGCCTGTGGGTATTTACGTTCACGGCCATCGTCTGTGTAGGAAGAATTCGTTTGACATTAGTCTTTTAGCGAAGCATAGGTATTTTATAAAAAGATTCAAGGAATATTAAAATAAGGCCTTAGTTGTCTTTAGAGTAACAGCTGTTCAATCAAGATTATCATTATCAGCCCATATTGGTTACACCACTGCCAGGTGTAGGCCTTATGCAATCTTTGGCACTGAGTTTTCGTAATGTACTCATGTTTCTCATTCAGGGTAAACGAACCCTCCGAATCAAACCTAGGTCAAGTATTCTACTTTCTGTTTCTGAGGCCTTGAACTTATTTTAAAATTCCAACTCAATTTTCAATAAGTTAAATCAGATTTTAACAAATGCTATTATAATGTTAGGCAATAGTTAACATGTATGAACTTACCTGGGGTTTGTTGAGGAGCCATGATGCAAATTTTTCACTATTAAGTTTGCTGGTGGCTTGTAATACTAATTTTGCTCTATACATGGTTACTGCTTGCCCCCCCTTTTTATGTCAGATCTGCAAATAATTCAGAAGTCAATAATTTAATTTCTTAAGAGTAAAATAAGCATTGAGACAAGTAAGTTTGTCTGAAACAAAAAATATTGTAACTTGGACTAACAAATCTTAAAACAAGATAAATTTTATTTTGTTATAAGATGGAATGTGGAAAATACATGATACTAATTTTAATGCTAGAGAACTGATTAAATTGATTATCTCATGAATTATCAATAACTTTGTCACATATTATCTTTACATGTCACAAAAGAAAGTACATTATTATGGACGGATTAGAATTAGATTGTGTACTATTGTTGGCTGCATATCAACATTCATAGCCATATGTTGTTTATTTCTAGAAAGTTTAGTTTATTTAGGGAACTAGTTCACGGTCAAGCTTGAAATCGAATTGAAATTGAAATGAAAAGTATAGACAGATGATTAAAATGATTTAATAGCTTTGTTTATTATTATGTTATTATCATGCTAATAGATAAGACTAATTAAAATTAAGTATTAAAAGAGTAGTGCATGTATTACTGTGGACTCAATGGACAGAATGGAGGCTAACATAATATGCTGGATAAGAAAAGCTGTAGGTAGGTATTTAAAATTGAAGATATATTATTGTATTTCTACAATATTATCATATTATTTTCAACTTCAACACAAAACTTAAATATTATGGAAAAAATACATAACAGATTGACCTAATGAACCACTTACTGAATAGTCAGACTATCAAACTAAAAGAGCCAATCTAAGTAGGTGCCTATGTCAGGATCATAAACTTCTATTAAATTTTCGCCAGACTTTATGCTAATTCTACTGCAGTAGAGTGAATATCGATTTCAACTGGCTAAGTACACATACTACTAACCTCAATTTATTCATTAATTTTATCTTTTAACTTCAAAATTTTATAGAAGGCATACCTGGTGGCTCCTTTAATAGTTAAGCTCTCTATTACTACTCAGATCAATATTGAAGTCCCGTGATTCAAGGTTATATAACTCACTTCTTTCTAGGCGTTTGGTATTGACTGCAAAGCTTTGGGATGGGGCAGTTCTTCAAAGGGGAACTATGTCTATGCACTTCGGTTTGAAACAATTTTGCAGGTACTTTTATTATCTTTACGGAGTTTTACCTTTGACTCTAGCTAATCGAATATTTTCTGGCAAGCACAAACAATTTTGATGGACAAATTCAAAGAAAATTCATGCTTTTCAGTGATTCGTTCGTTTTCGAAGGCCTTTGATGTCGATGTCGTCGTTCTAGATAAAATGTCAAATCGAAACTATTTGACACTGACATATAAAAAAAATTTACAATGATTGATTAATTATCCGTATCATGCATAACTTATAATTTTTTTGACATGGACATGAAACAAGAAGAAGAAGAATACATTTTTTTTTAATCAAGTCAAGCTTATTTTGATTTTAAAATTATTGTGTACTACCCGTACTACCTTAATTCCAAATGGATATCATCTAAACAGTCAATTATAATGTATTTTGTTTGCAGAGTCAAAACAGCTGCGTGTAATAGCAAAAATTACCAACTTAATAATTAAATAATTTTTAGCAGGCTTTTATATTACTTTAGCGATATTATTATTATATTTATGAAGTAGCAGCACGTTAGCGTACGAATTCTATAAAATGTGGCACCTTAGATCAAATTTTAAAGTTACTACGGGATTTCTTAATCTGCAATATCTGTCAGCACGCTTTCACACACAAAATAACTAACTCTCAGTCATTTTATTAATTTAATTTTATGAGAAAGGCTCTATTACGTTTACATTCCTACTTATTTATTACATGTCATGTATTATTATTTCATCGAAATAATCTCTCGAGGGTAAATGACAAAACACGAGAAACATTTTCTAACTTTAGATCTTGTTGCTGTTCAATTTCAAATACCTACCATAAAACTTAATTTCTAATTTGTATGTAATTCCCATTTTGAAGCAGGAACAGTTTTTCATTATTTAATTAACTTTTTTGTTTTGGGCATGCATTCCACTTTGTCCTTTGTGTAACTTATTTTACAGGTGTAAATCAATGGCGCTATTTTAAATTAAATTCCCTCTTTTTAATGCATTTTAGATGTCACCGGAAGACAACAAGATCCGCAAGTTTATAAATTTCCTGGGAAAATATCCGTGAGTTTATACATTTACCATGAGAAATTGATAAAGTTGTGAAAATATGGACGTTAAATAATACAATTTATCTCTCGTTTAGAATCCTACGACGATTTATAAATTTCCTAGAAAATTTATTTTGCGGTTCTCGTTAATTTCCGGTGACATAGATACGACTCTTTTGTTGTGGGCACTCTAATAGCATTGTGGCGTCGCCAGGGGGGGCAGGGGGGGCAGCTGCCCCCCCTAGAGACCAAAAAAAAAAATGTACCTAGCCAAATGCAAAACAACGAAAGTCCTGCTTATTGTCTTGCTTTGCCGATAAATCCCGCATAAATTCATCACTAGGAATAAGTAGTGACAGTTAGTACAATATCATAACTTCAAAAGAAATATTGTTTACTATAGTATTTTTTTTTTGTTCGGTCATTTGCAACAAAATATTATAATATGTACGTGCTGTGTGTAGCTCGTAAAGGTTTTCACATGGAAACTGAAACCATTCTTATTTACAATCGTCATACAAGCAAACAGGTCCGTAGGGAAAGGGGGTTTTGAGGATTCAAGCCAACCCCGAAATGTTGAGGCACCGTTTATAATAAAACTTTATTATGTAAAGTTTTCTTGGATACGTGTCACACGTGGGGGCACTTGAAGTGGTTGTTCTGTCTTAAAAACTCAATTTTTTTTTTCGTCAAAATTCGTTGGGTGGTTTGCCCTCGCGCTAAGTATCATTTGAATCGTATTGTGTAGGTGTACCTTATATTTAAGTGAGCTAGAGACACGCATCACATTAATTTACGCCCGACTCCATCTAGTCTTTTTGAGACGTATGTCTCTTTTTGAGACATACGTCTCAAAAAGTCACAAAAAATATCTCGGCTCGCTCCGCTCGCCGTTTATTTTATAGTCTTCAGTTTCGACTATTTTCAGCGGCCGCACACTATAAAATATCGGCGCTCATTACACTCTGTTATAATTTTTTTATACCACGAGTATAAAAAAAATTACCTAATGACCCGAAAAAGTTACAAAAGTTGTCGTGCTGGCTCATTCACTTGCAGTGTTGAATGCCAGTTGTAGATCATATTGTTTGCGGACCAGGTAAATATGAAAATTTTAAACTCTTTGCCTTGAAAATTACTCGGATAAAGTTAGCGTACATATTCATCAGCCCATGTCATCCGCTGCTGGACATAGGCTTCTCCTATTCAGCGCTGTAGCGTGGATACATAGCCAGTTAAGATAATGACTTGCAAAAAACATTAACTAATTGTCCTACCAGGGCGTGTGGTGCCGGTATAGAATTTCACCACCCCAACTCTTCCCGTGGGTGTCGTAAGAGGCGACTAAGGGAAAGACACCGGGGGGCGGGCAGCAGCGCCCTCTGCAGAACATATGCAGCCATAATCCCCAAATGATAATGCCATCTATGGCGCTCATTAGGGGAGGCCTATGTCCAGCAGTGGACTGTTATAGGTTGTTGATGATGATTGATGAATTGTCCTACCGTGGGCTAGCATAAGTATATGATGCATATCGTCTCGGGCGGGTCGTAAGCTCTACCCCCCCCCCCCCCCGCCCAATCGATTAGTACATATTTCTGGCTAAGGCTTGCCCCCCCCTGGGCCGTAGGCTGGCGACGACGCCCTTGGATACTAGTGTTCTACAATATACAGACACAGTCACGGTACAGTACAGACACAGTCAGCAACAAAGTAAGCCATAAAACAAGAAGAAGTGCTCACTCACTCACTAGGGATGTCGGAAGTGAAGAAAAATATCGATATATCGATATTTATAAAATATCAATATCGGCCTCGATATAATCGAGGAAAAAATATCAATATATCGATATATCGGTCAAATTTTCAGAGAAGTTTGCAATTTAAAATAATAATATTTTATACAATGCACATTATTTTAATACACAAAAACCTTAATAAAACGAAGGAATTATTTTATAGACAATTTTTATTATGCAAATTAGAAACTACAACTACTAAAAGTAGAATTTTTCCTCCTCCAGAGTCTTGAACCCCTCGTAAAAAAATATACAATATTCTAAGAATAAAGATACAAAATCTAATATAGTTAAAATACAATACAATGAAACACTGGAAAGATCATAACCCTAGGCTTAAAACTGTGTCGCACCTCCCAGCACACCAACTCAAGATTACACAAATACTGGTTTGCCTGATAAATATGAAAGCGCCTGCCCCCGCGTGAAATGCGATGAAATCTCCATGTGTCGTGAAGAACAATATTACGCATTTATGAACGAAGCACTTACGGTTTTGATTTGAATGCTAGTGACTTTATTTAGATAGTGATTGATGCTAATAACTAGTATAAGTAAATAAGATAAATGAAATATGGAAAATATATCGTTTGTGATACTTTTTTCGATATTAGATATTTTGTATCGATATATCGGATCAAAATTATATCGGCTAAAAATATCGATATATCGAATTAAAAATATCGATAATCGATATTTTTTCTATAATCGATATTTTTTCGGCATCCCTATCACTCACGATCACGAAGTCTTTTCCGTATCGGTATTCACGGATGTAATAATTTCGAGATTTTCGAGTCAATTCGAGAAATCAGTTTTTACTACCAAAATGTATTGTAATTACTCACGAATTCTTAAAATACCGATAGAGTTAGCGACCTTTCGCAAATTAACGCCAATTACAACAAAATGTTTATCTTCGAAAGGAACACTTCATAAAAATTATTACACACAATCCAATAATAAGGAAGAAAACTGGCCTTTCTCGCAATACAAATATCTGTGTTATTCTATTCTTTGCGGAGCCACCGCTTACGCGTCCTACAAAATATGGTAAGTAAGTTATTCAGTTCTTGGGTAGGTACCACTGGTTGGCAAAGTCAGTTTCTGTTCCAGATCAACATACATACCTAATATCAATTATGTAAATAAGATTTAATCTCAAACAATTTTTTTTCTGAGATTTTAATAAAAATATTGTCATATTTACCACTTTATTATTATTATATATATTCTTTTCAAATTACACATACATATCCCTAGCTAGCTATTTAATGAATGTAATGAATGAATTTAGTCATCCTGGTTTTTCTAGGATGAAATCCCAGGTGTTCCCATCAATAACAGCTGCTGCAGCTGAAGAAATAACAGATTCAGAATCAGATAGTGAAGCTGAAACCAAGAAGAAACGTTACAGAAAGGAGAAAATTGGTTTTCGAGATAGAAAGGTAATTATTACTAAGTTTGTAATAGCTACATGTCTCTCTCAATCAATTTATTTCATAAAATAAGTTAATAATCCTGGACAATATCCACACAGTATCATAATAGGCTCAAGCAGTGCTTAGGCATGGATACTAATTATCTGAGATTCAATATAAACTGAGTTTTTTTTTATGAAAATGAAAACCAGAGCTTTCTATCATCTCATATTAACTTTTTATATTGTTTTTTCTTGTAAATTTTTAATAGAAAGTATTTTTTTATATACATAGAAAACAACCCAAACATGATAAACATAGCTTTCTATAAAGCTTTTTATCATCTTCTACTTAAGTATAGCATACCTACCTTTGTTTTATTTTTTGTTGTTATTTTCTCAACATTCATTTATATTTTTTATTTTGTTTACCACAGATCATTGAATATGAAAACAGAATGAGATCATATTCAACTCCAGATAAAATATTCAGATATTTTGCAACAGTTAAATTAAGTATTGGAGATACGAATGAAGTTTTCATGACTCCTGATGACTTCTTAAGGGCAATCACACCTGGCATGAAACAACCTGATGGTATTTTCCTCTATATTTTTTAGTATCTTCTGTTATAGTTATCATATCTTATTTTATTTAACATCTTTTTGTTTTGATGTCCCGGATATAAGTTTTTTTTGTCTTCCATATTATTGATAAAGTACATAACATCAATATTTTCATGACACTGACATTTTACCTGGTTATGTACCTAATATGTTTCATCCACTACTGGTGGGAATTTATAATTTGCAAGCACTGACAAAAGTAGTTTTGATGACCAATACATACAGGCCATACAAATGATAAATATAACAACTACATTTAGTTATATATAAAGTTTAGGCAGGAGATAACGCGCATACCATCTATTATTAATTAAAACCACTTTCCTGGACGCTGCTGGATAGATCATCGAGTATGAGAACCGTATGCGTCATTACTCGACCCCAGATAAGGTATTCCGATACTTCGCTACGCTGCAGGCTCAGCATCACGATCAGCACGAGGTGTTTATGACACCGGATGACTTTTTGAGATCCATGACGCCGGGGGTTAAACAGCCTGATGGTAAAAAATTCTGCTGAACTGAAAAATTATTCTGTCAATTTATGTAGCTTAGCAGTGTTTTTTTTTGTAAATTTTAAAGCAAAAATACTTACCTTCTGGCTAAAAAGAGGCCCTTTTTTCAAGAGAAAACTATAACTATAATAGGGAAACTAAATATAACTAATGAGGTAAGTATTTATGTAAACTCAAGAAAAGTGTGGTATATATTTAATATATTTTATTTTCACAGGTTTGGGGCTAGATCAATACAGAAGATATGATCCGAAGGTAAGAAAGGCGTTATATTATGCTAACATTTGAATATTGAAAACCTGTATAGTTTCATATCTTATGAACCAAATTTTCACCGTAAAGCCCTATTTAAATATGACCAAAGGTTTTTTGTAGATAAAATTTGGTGGACAACAAATTTTATTTTATTCTTAAAGTTTTTCATATCTTAATTTTGATGAGTACAATTTTTCTCGTTCCAGATTTAATTATTTTTTGTTTACATAAACTAAGCTAAACGTACGCTACTTACAGCAATTATTGCTATCATCGTGTATAGACAGAGCAAATCAAACCATTATATTTATCTGTGACCTGGCTTGCACTCCTTGTAATCCTGAGGTCCTCATTTGAGGCATCGACCTATAATGAAATAGATGATTTAAGGTTGATCATCTATTTAAGGTGAAGCTGACAAACACAGCTACCTGGATTATAGATAATGTTAAATGGCTACAATATTAGTGGCGTTAAGCTTGTATTATGTACTCAGACCTTAATTGAATCTGTCTATGTTAAATAAAACTTAAATTTTACACTATAGCACACCCAGCACGGTCGTTTCAACCACTCACGCCACTTTCTTGTCTTTTCAGAACTTCGGTGAGGTACTGTCTATATCTTGTCTCTTCTGCTCTATGGTTTTCTTACTCTATGGTTTAGTTTTTACGCACAGTTTTTTATTTCCCGTTTGCTCTCATGCCCTCACCATTGGTCTTTTTTTCTCAAAATTCCTTCATAGAGTTAGTGGTTTTGATTAGTTTAGAATGAGCACTGTTTAGTTAGAAGCAGATCTACGCTTTTGTTTTGGATTTTACCTGTAGTTATTCTTACCTTATCTGGTAGAGTCCACGCTCGTCTTCATTCCTCTATATGAAATTCGTTGTTCCCGTGATCGAATCAATTAAAAAAGTTATATAAAACCTACAAATTAAAAGCCATAAATAACACAAGAGACTCATACTTGACCAGTTACTTAGACAGATCACGTGGACACCTATAATGAATTGACTGCATACGGTGTCTAAACCCAAATCCGAAATCTATCGTGTACTTATAGCTTGGAATATCGAATTTGGCATGTATGAAACACAACTTTCTTTTGCATAGATAAGTGTTGTTTTCAGGCATTTATAGAGATATTGGTCCCTAAACAGCCAAATAACTCCATAGGATAGGCCACAGCATTAGATTACACATGACGTAGGTTTTCTTTAGTTTTTTTTTATTTGCTATATAGATTAAATATTTAACCCAAATATTTTCGATTTCGGCGGGACTCGAACCCGCGGCCCTCCCTCAGTATGGGAGTGTGCTGACCACTACACCACGAATCAAGTACCCGGCTAGTCGAAAATCTTTGGTACTGTCTACGGACTATAGCGCCGATATTTTTCAGTCTTTAATTTTTATTTTCTATACAGAATATCAGCCAACGCCTGAACTTGGATCTCGATGAAGATTCCATCTTTTACAAGCTAGGATCATCTGGGCTCATAACATTCAGTGATTACATCTTCCTACTGACTGTACTCTCAAGTAAGTACCTACTAGCATTGTCATATCTTTCATTGCCCATGACGCACACATAGCATAAGTCTAGCCAACTCCATGTAGCGGCTACGGGGTGGTGGCTACATCGAGCTCCCTCGGGTCGCTTACTCGCTGAGGCTAGGCAGTGGATGCCTAAATACTTGCCAAATGCCGTCTACATTTTCCAACGTGCTTTAAAGAGCTGGCAGGCAATCTTAACTTTCAAACTTAGTTGGAAAATGTTGGAAAAATTCTATGGTTGTCTAGCCGTTTCTCGCTCTGCGTTTAGAAGCTGATGATAAAAACTACCTACTATCTATTTTTAAAATTTAAAACTTTGTTTTAATCTCATAAACTTTTTATTTCCTAACATAACTTCTATAAATCTTTGCATCATATCCAAACATTTCAAAATCTAATCCATAAATTTCCAACAATTCATCTAGAGTTCTCTCGTTGAGCTGACTATAGTAATGTTTAATCAAGGCCGTCGTGTTCCTCCCATCCTTTGATTTATTCATGACTGTGCGGATGCGGGTTCTTCGATCGCCAACTGTGCGTCCCAAAACATGTCCCAACCCCAATTCATGTATTACAAACGCTGAGTCTCTCGCTAGTGTCTCTACTTTGGCGACCACGGAGAAATTGACCGCGCAGGGAGTACAAAACTGATGATAAGGAGCCCAGTGTTCGTCGAATTGTTTGTCTTTATTTCGATGATTTGTGATCAGATATGTAACAAATTCACTGAACGTTGGTCCGCGTTTTTTCGCTACGGGGTCGGTCTTTGACCTGTGTTCTGCTACTATTGCTCTTGCTAGTTTTCTGTAGTAAAGCGGGCTCACATTCTCTAGTTTGTCTCTGTATGCTGATAGTAATCGTACGAATGGGTCTCGTACGACTATTAAAGAGATAACGCCTGGCGAGCTCACAGCGTCACGCAAATCTTCCTCTAGGGGACGAGGGAATTTCTTGCGAGCCAGCATTAGGGGTATCTGTTTAGTACGTGCTAGAAATTTCTTATTATATCCACCTGAAAGTAGCAAAATTTACCGGATTACATGTATGTCCTTGATAAAATGTACTTACAAAATCATCATTCTCCACCTACTGCTGAGTATGAGCTTTCACTTTACCAGCCTCTGTCTTGTATATTTCTCGTAGGTAACATGAATTATAAATTTGCTTAAATTAAAATAATTTAGTAACATGAAATCTATCAAAGATTTTGTACATTAAAACATATGGAAAAATGTACATACCTAAAACATTAAATTTATACAACCACGATGAACTAGCAGCTTTAAATATATTACACCAAATGAGGTTGTGATCATAATCTACGAAAAACTCCTTGCTGTTCAAAATTTTGGTTGAAATTCCTTTTTCGCGACAAACTCTTTGAACAGTGAGCGCCCTACTATCCAGTTCTAAGAGTGTCTTATTATCAGGTTCAGTCCATTCCTTTTCTGGTTCAGGGTCATCGCCCATAACTGGTCCCTGCAACTAAAAATCCACTTTAAATCTGTGCTCAAAGGTTTACTTTACCAGCTCCAATTTCATGCTATTTACCAGCCACTTAGTGTAATTGTCAGGTTCTATAGACCAATCCTTCTGCGGTGGTTCGACACTGCTCTTGAACACCGTCAATCTCAACACCACTATGTACAAAGTTGCCCAGAACATAAAAGCTAATGTTTTCGCACCACATCTCAAATAGTAGCAAGAGTTTATTTTTGTCCGCGATTTGAATCTTTTCGCTGATTTTATCATTTTTTCGAGGCATGTGGTTTGAGAGAAGGGGGAAGATTTTACACTAGAAGAGGAATTAAAGAGGTTTTAGTTATTTGTTGTGATATTACGCATTGTATCACTCGAGCCTGGTTCGGACAAAGGACTTGCGTCGAAGGATCGCTATTATGAATGAGTTCCACAGCATCCGTTGAGTGGGTGGGCGGCGCATGACACAAACTATCGATTTTCTTCCCTTTCGAGATTCATCTAGCTTGGGTGAAAAGCTGCCGGATCATACGTTGAGCTACTTCAGATGATGTTAATGCTACTTAAGAGATATATGACTACCAAGGAGCGGAAGCTTCTACTCTATTATTGAACGTAGTTTAATACACACAATAAAAAGGCAATTTGCCAATTCTTATGGCGGCACTTCATATCACAATTTGATATTCGCGTTTTTTCCACAGGCATATCGAAACGGTGAATAAGTACCTATGCCGAAAATTTAAAATCCTTTGATTTGTGATCAAAGCCTGGTTACCCAGCGGATATGAGTATTTCATGGTGGCACTTCACATGGCTATGTGTTCGCTATTGGGTGTTTGTTGTATTTGGCAAAATATATGACGTTCAGACGAACATGCATAAAGAGGCAAATACGACCATCCACACATGGCACTCAAATAACAAACACACAAACATTTAGCAGCAGACTCAGGTGTTTACCAACAATATGGACGTGCTACAACTTGCAGCGGGATTTTATTATTTAAATGCATGTTACTATTTATTACATGCTATGCGTCAGAAAATACAAAGTATTGAAAAGACCATGGAGAGCAAGACGCTGACACAAAGATACAGAGGTCCACGGGGCGCGTGCGCTTCTGAATATGGCCATTGTGTGGACGGCTTATTGCGTATTTGCCTATTTGACTGCTTTGATGTGCCTCGAGAAACCGACAAGCGCACGGTAACGCGTATTTGGTATTGGCCTTATTTGTTAAATAGGCAAATAAGGCGAACACTTTGTCAAATAAACTGTAATTGTTTGCCAAATATGCCAAATACACAAATACAAATAGCCATGTGAAGTACCACCATCATTAAAAAGGTAAAGAACGTTTATCTTACTTAAACGGCTGTCACAACAATTGCTATTTCCATTATTATGTGATTGTTTATAACAGAACTCTTATTCTGTTCTGACAGAATCTTTATTTCCTTCTACCTTTCGCCAAGTTGGTTACAATTCATGACAGGAACTCCCAGGGACAAGGCGGTTCACATAAACTATATTGGATATGAAGTACCTAACTACTTCCGAGTTAGGGTAGGTTGGTGTAAGATCGCGCGGGCGATAAGATTGCGCATTCGTCATTACTCAGCACCGGTGGGCCACACGCGGCCAACTTCAGGTGTGTTTTGATTACTAGGTAAGCCGGTATGCGCTCCCAGAAAAAAATCAAATTCAGTGCAAATACGGCGAGTCCAGGTGAGTTCAAAGTTTTAATACCGTTCTGATCTAATATTTTGTCATTTTGCAACTATAACTGACAAAAACTCTGACGGAATTACAATGTTTTTCTGTTTGTTTTACTTTTGTTTCCTATCAAACGGTTGACTTTTGACATTGTATTTCAATAGCTTTCTAAGAGATAGCAGCACGATGTTGATGAATCAAAAAATGGTTAGATGTGTAAGTTTACGCATAACGGGGCTCTGTAAGTTTGCGCGCGTAATCCTACACGAAGCTTTTATTATTGTTTTACAATACGTAGATTATTGTTTTACAATACGTAGATTAATGATTCTAGTAATAAATATTTGTTTCTTTAAGATTTCCTTTAAGATTCCTTCGCTCACAGCTGCCTATCCCAAGGTCTGATTTTAAGAGAACTCTTAACCGGAAGTATAAACAAACTGATGTATGTCATTAGTAGCTCACCTTACAAGAATCAGTTGGAACAGGAGGTAGAAAAAAGAAAGAAGCCTAATTCAAAAAGAGCTGAAAAGGTATTTAAAAAACTAAAATCTTCGACGAAAAAGAACGTCTGGTGGTGTGGAGGATGCACAGAAGTCTTCGTTCTCAAAGAGCCTATTGATGAAGACTGGATCGAATGCGATAAGTGCCACGTGTGGTGGCACGAAAATGTACCGATTACCTTGGTTTCGGACTATTTAAGTGTGATTTATGCAAGTAATTGACCTGCGCAATCTTATCGACTTCAATGCGCAATTTTACACATCGGGGTCAAAGATTAAAATCGTTAGATACGCCCCGACACCAAAAATTGTGTCATTGTCCTTGAATGCGTGCGTGTGCAATCTATACACAACAAGCGTACTGAGAAAATAGTGTCATCTCTTTTTCTCCCACATTATTTGCAAACACTACTATCTTTTTCGTGCACTCGCCATTTAAATTTGTTATCGAGATCGCGGAATGATAAATAAAAGTTATTTAATTAAATCGCAATATTTACGAGTGAAATGCTACACCTTTAGCTTTGTTTGTATATTTTGTAGAATTGTTTTTACACTTCCGAAACACACACGATGGCATTTTGTGAAACTTTTCTTGCAAAAATTGGCAGTTACGATTGGTTTTAACACGTCCGGATAACACTGTGCTTCGATCTACACTGATTCCAACTGTGCGAGCTGGCTCACCTTAACTTTGCAACAACGTGGCGCGGACTCACTGCGGAAAGGGCGTATCTAACGATTTAAATCTTTGATCGGGGTGTGTAAGATTGCGCAAGTGTCGATCTCTCTTTATTCGTGACTAGCGGCCCGCCCCGGCTTCGCACGGGTATTAAACAAAAATTTCAGAAATTATACACACTAAAACGATGGGTTTCACAGTTTTCATACGGATCTTTACTTTTTTTAACAGCATTGGGGTTTTTGACATTGACTCGACATTCCAAAACTGACACTGGCCGTAGAGAAAAAGCAAGCACCGTGCGCTATACAACCTCTTTTTCTATTCTGACGCGCCATAATAGAAAAAGAGGTTGAATATACAGCCCACGGTTCAATTATTGAATTTTTCATGCGGATCCCTAACTTTTTTGAAAATATTATATAGCCTATGTTCATCACGGAAAATTAAGGATTCTAATGGTGAAAGAATTTTTTAACTCGGTCCAGTAGTTCCGGAGCCTATTCAATTCAAACAAACAAACAAACAAACAAACAAACAAACAAACAAACAAACAAACAAACAAACAAACAAACAAACAAACAAACATACAAACAAACAAACAATCAAATCTTTCCTCTTTATAATATTAGTATAGATTTAAGTAAAAAGTGACTGTATTTGCTCAATAATTAGTACTAAAAATTGTTACCAGATAATTTAAGATAAAAAATAATTAAAGAAACCTCTGACTATATCGTTCATTTTGATTTTGAAAACTGCGCAAACTTACACCAACCTACCCTATATTTCTTTAGTTGTCTGTAGTTTAGAATAACCCTCATCATAATGACGAAAAAATCGATACGGCAGTCTTAAAGGAAATGCCCATGGAAATGCCATTAACATTTCCAAAGGCGTAATGTATGTATTAGGTACCTACCTACCTACTGCTAATAACTATAAAGTGATTTGGAATGTTTTAGTAAACAAATACAAGTACTATGATAAGCGTTTGCTGGCTGCATATGTGATTAAATTGTTAATCTTACCCTCTGCGAATAAGAGAAATCCGAGCCAATTTAAAGATTTTACTGATAAATTCTCACCGCTGCATTCCGCGTTACAACACATCGAGTTGGATAATCTTCAAGATTTTATTTTGTGCATTGCTTGCTACGAGGGAATACAATCCCGCATACGAGTAGATATCTCAATCCCGCAAGCGCCGGCGCGACCGAGGCATCAACAATCACATCAATCCCGCGGCATTTGCGGAACTGAAAAATATCACACTTTTCCTCCAATTCAACTTCCAACAGTCAAATGCGTGGAATTGGCTTTCATATCCTGTCTAGTAACTTACCATCTTTTTAAATTATTTTAAACTGCTTTTCAATACACCCTTATCCTTCTTTGACCTTGTATATTATGTACCTTTTGAAATAACCCCTCAAATAGTATTTAAAAGTAGTTAAAAGTTTCAGTTTTATTAAATTGGTTTTCTTTTTATCTGTACAAGTGCAAGATGTTTATTATTATTTTAGTTTTCAAGTAAGTAGCATCGATATACTTTCGAGAGGGTTCTATAATATCTCGGCAACTATAAAAGGACGCACAAAGCGACTTTCGATCTCTCCGATCTCTTCTTCGATCTTTTCGATTTATAGAAAGTTATCTATACTAATATTATAAAGAGGAAAGATTTGATTGTTTGAATTTAATAGGCTCCGAAAGTACTGGACCGATTTGAAATTTCATTCACCTTTAGAATCCTAAGTTTTCCCTGATGAACATAGTTAGGGAACCGCATGAAAAATTAAATTTCTGATACATATCCATGCGAAGCCGGGGCGGACCGATAGTCTATTTATAAAATAGGTACGAATGGGCGATAAGCCACGCAAATTCATATAGGGGATTTAAATTAATAAGTTTGAGTTAAGAAAGGAGGACTTTAATCGATGATCAATGTGGTCTGGATTTATGAAAAATATACATTCATGGAGTGTCCAACAATATTATTTTTTCCAACAATTGTGTATTCCGAATAACTTCAGTGTAATTTCTTTTTGATTTTCATGTATTATGAATAAGAAATCCCGCATTTCTGAACCCGGGATTGGATTCCTTACTTGCAAGAAGTATTACCAGAATGGTAAAATGAAATGAAATTTAATGAAAGAATTAGTTCCGATGCAAGCTGTGTAAAATTAATTAATTACGTTCGTAATCAGTTTTATATTTTGCAATGCGCTTAGGTAAAAAAAATACATTGCAAGTCCATCAAACTCTTCAAAGGCTACAAGCAGCACAAAATCTTGTAAGAATATTTATTAAATTGCTGTCATTAGGGTCAGTCTGAAATTAACATTAATGCCAAAATTTGTGATGGACTCGTAAGTAAAGCACCTATACAATGATTATGCTGTGGTAAGAGATTTTATACCTCTGTGTCCATAAATTCCTTTTTATAATTATTATTGTGGTTTTTATAATTATTATTGTGACACGTCCCTAATTTTAACGTGTTTAGTTTTTAAAATAATGTTTGACGTGTTGGAACATAGCTCTGTTAGTCAAATTGGATTAAATCCGAAAATTCTTTCACCATTAGAATCCTAAAGTTTTCCTGATGGACATAGGCTAAAGAATATTTTCAAAAAAGTTAGGGATCCGCATGAAAATTATTTTTTTGTTAAATACCCGTGCGAAGCCGGGGCGGACCGCTAGTAAATTATATTAAATAAACAAAAATTTATACAAACGGTACATTCATATAAGGTGAGGAAGTACTGATGATTTTACTGTTAACAGTAAAATCATCAGTACTTAGTAGAGACGTAGAGAGTTGGTATAGTATGATTTTCCATCGGCATTTTTTATCGTTATACTAAAACATTACATTATCATTACTCATACATTATTGTTTAAATATAGTTTAACACATGTTAAACACTTACACAGAAACTTTTACCTACTTTTGTTAGTCTATGGGTATGGCAACGATATTTCTTGTTCTTGTACTATATCTATGAGAATATAATCTATCAACATCTTGCATCAAGCATCAGCATCAACATGTTAAAACAAGTACGACAAGTGCGAGTGTAACTCGCGCGCCGAGGGTTTTGAACTTTTGTCGTTTAGGTAGGTACGTATATTGACGACCTGTTAGCGCGGTGGGCTTACAACGCAGGATGTTGCGGTTTGATTCCCGCCTCGGGACTAATATTTGTAAGATCTGCAGATTATTTGTTCGAGTTTTCTAGTCCTTTCTACGTACACAAAAATAAATCATCTAATGTGATACCTAAATATACTTTATTAAGTATAACAGATATCGTAGTAGTACGAATTACACAAGCTTGCTTAGCTTGTCGCTAAATGATGTTGTGTGGATTATCCAGGATACATTACTCTTCTCATATTTTTTTGGAGCACGGTGGAATTCATGAATTCAATAATCTTATTATCTAAATATTCTTCGAGCGCAGTGGAATACATTGGGTATGGACTTTAAAATTTTGAGAACAACGGTTTCGTGGCGCTGTGGAACCCTACTATTACAGTTACTACAGAGATTAGTGGGTAGGTAAGTGGGTTGGTACCTACAATAATTTTTTCGACTTTTTTCTACGTATTTCACTAAGTATGAAACTTAGACGATTTTTAAAACCTGTTTTGAATTGTCGAAATCCATACCTTTGATTTGATATTGCTCTCAATGAAATAGCCCCCATTGTATGAAAATTCATTTTTGACCATATTTCGAAAAGTATTGTTTTTACAGACTTCTCTATATTTTTCCTGTAAAATATAGACCTATATCTACAAACGCTTAGTACATTTTATAAAGATCACTCTGCTATCTTCGGAGATAGAGGGGGGGGAACGGTCAAATTTTCGACCTTTTTCAAAATATTTCGAAAAGTATAAAACCTATCGAAATTTCAAAAACTGCATTAAAATGTACAAACTGATACCTTTCATTTGATACCCAACTCGGTGGGGTAGTCACCCCTTTAGAAATTTTTCCCGCCCTTTTTTGACCATATTTCAAAAATTATTATATTTACAGATTTTTCTATATTTTTCCTGTAATATATAGATCAATACCTACAAAAACTTGGTACATATCAAATCGATCGTTCTGCAATCTTCGGAGATAGAGGGGGGGTACCGGTCAATTTTTCGACCTTTTTCAAAATATATCAAAAAGTATAAAATCTATCGATATTTCAAAAACTGCATTGGAATGTACAAACAAATACCTTTCATTTGATACCCAACTCGGGGGGGTAGTCACCCCTTTAGAAATTTTTCCCGCCCTTTTTTGACCATATTTCAAAAAGTATTATTTTTACAGACTTCTCTATATTTTTCCTATAAAATATAGATCAATACCTACAAACACTTGGTACATATCACGTCGATCGCTCTGCAATCTTCGGAAATAGGGGGGGGGGAACGGTCATTTTTTTGACCATTTTCAAAATATTTTAAAAAGTATGAAATCTACCGAAATTTCAAAAACTATTTTGATATCTACAAACGAGTACCTTTCATTTGATACCACTTTCGACTTTGTACGTTCCATTTAAAATTTCGATTTCAAAATATGTATGGAAAATCTTCATTTTGATTTTTCATTTATTTTCATTTATTTTTCTATAAATATGTGCGGGCGCACAAAACGTATTATTATTTCAAATTTCAAGTCAATAGCTGCAGTAGTTTCTGAGATATTAAGGATTCAAAACAAAAAACAGACCCAAAGCGATTTCATAAGGGTTTTGCAACCGATGGCAAAACCCTAAAAATTATCATTGATACCTTTACTTAAATGAAGTCATGATAGAATAGATGATTATAGATATATTTTTCGTCAATGTAATACATATAAATAAATAAATAAATAAAGCCTTTATTGTTGAATTTGTGTTTACATAGCTTATGTGTCTACTACTTATCAAACTAAATTATGAACTAATGTAGGTACTATTTACCGTAATGTTAATATTAATTATATAAACTTTATACTTTTAATGGTCGGCAAAGGTTTTCTTTTGATTTTATTATTCAACTTGTCTTCCGACAAAGGCCTCCTCTAAAGATCTCCATTCTGTCCTATTTTTTGCTGTTCTAGTCCATGTTGGACCCATGGTAATACATATAATAAAACGTTATTCCTTAATGATGAATAAGCATGAACAAAAGGTTTATATCTAAGCACAGAGCTGGTGATCATAGAAAACGGCTCTTTAACTAGCGTAAGATATGTGGAAGAAATCCTCAACGAACACGTTGGTCCATTTATGGTCAATTTGGGTGAGGATGCTATATTTATGCATGACAATGCCCGACCTCATACAGGTAGGATTGTGAATGACTACCTTCAAGAGATGAACATTACTTGTATGGAGTGGCCAGCGCGCAGCCCGGATATCAACCCGATCGAGAATGCTTGGGACGAGCTAGGGAGATGCGTAAAACAACGAAACCCTCCCCCAATCACGCTTCCTGAGCTCAAAATTGCTCTCACAGAGGAATGGGAGAATATTCCCCAAAATCGTATAAGGAACTTGGTGTACAGCATGCCAAACCGCGTAAACGCAGTAATGGAAGCACGAGGAGGTAATACGAAGTATTGAAATTCAAGAAAATCGTCATAAAGTTCAAAAATTTCATGTTTCCTATTTTTGTTTTAAGGAGAGATCAGCAGTTTTTTTTCTTTATGTAATTTTGTGTAAATGAAATGTATGGTGACTCATATTTTTTTAACTTTCATTTAAGGAGTATTAAATTGTCTATTAAATACAATTTATTGCATTAACCTAGCATTCTTACTTTCCGAGATTTTTCGGATTCTTTGAGTGACCCGGATTCATTGCTCTCGAGTGTAGTTGATATCGTATCTTTCAGCGTCCCGGCGTCACTTCGAGATCGCGTTCCGTATGTTCGATCTGAACGGCGACGGAGATGTCGACTGCGAGGAGTTTGAGAAGGTGGCCGCGCTGATCCGCCAGCAGAGCAGCATCGGCTCCCGGCATAGGGACCATGCTAATACTGGCAACACTTTCAAGGTAATATCAACTTAACCTTGGCCCGTTGGAACATGTTGAGTATAGGTGTCACTAATCAGCTCGAGGTACGCTCCCTTGGTACCAGAAATGAAAACTTTTCGAACCGAAAGTTAAAGATCTTTTCGCTGTTTTCAAACAAAACAGGTCATTCTTCATCATTATCTCCCTGTATTTAACAGCTTAACAGTTACTTGCTATGTAGCCCGCGCCCTTAAAATAAACTCTCATAATGTAAAGGATCTGTGTGCTGCGGCTGCGGCGCCACGCATGCCTCCCAAAATATCGGATCATTAAATGGCCCGTGATCATGGAAATGAGATACAAAAATAATAATTTACCTAGTACTGGATGTAGGGATCGCGTTTCTGCCTTGGGCTGTTTTTAATCCGGGTCTTGTTCCCACTCTTTGTTATTTTAATCATCATCGGCGTATACTAATCCACACCTAGACTTTCCTAATGATCGCAATAGCATCCTATCAACTAGAAAAAATATTAGGGAAGGAAAATTGCTAAAGTTAAAAAATACTTTTAATGTTATTACAGGGAATAAACTCAGCGTTGACAACGTACTTCTTCGGGCCCAACCTCAGTGAGAAACTAACCATTGAGAAGTTCCTGGACTTTCAGCATCAGCTGCAGAAAGAGATATTGTCTCTGGAGTTTCAGAGGAAACAACCCGGTAAGATACTTCTTTTATATAGTGAAATAAGTTATTCTAAATGTATCGCGATTTAACGCTGCGCTTCGTGGAAGGAAAGAGTTTCAGTAACTATTTATTTATTTAATGTTCAGGAACTTTACAGCTAACTTAATATATAATTATGAACCTTAATCTGTTTATTTATTTATTTAAAAACTCTATTTCACTGCAACGGTACAAAGAGTGATGAATCACTGTTGATGACCTATTTGAAGATATTTGCTTCAAGAAAAAGAATCCATTTCATAAATGTTTTATTAATTGTTCTCAGATGAAAGAGGCAGAATCACTGAAGCAGATTTCGCGGAACTTCTGTTAGCTTACGCCGGGTACCCCGCTAAGAAGAAGGCACGCATGCTCAAACGAGTTAAAAAGACGTAAGTCGGCAATAACAATAAAAAAGAACTATTTTAATACTCACAAAAGGCCTAACAAAAATTTGCTTTTAACATTCATAACTAGCGACCCTGGCTTCGCACGTGACGTGTGCAATGCTGATGTTAATGCATTTTATACATATAAACCTTCCTCTTGATCGCTCTGTCTATTAAAATCAGTTGCATAATTTTAAAGATTTTAGAGAAATTAAATACCTAATGTCCCAAAATTTACGATTTCAGCGGTTACGCGGGTTTGACCCGCGACCTCGGATCTATCTTGCAGATAGCTCAACTGATGCAAATCAATACCATTCAGAAGCGTCCCCAATAAGCTAGCTGCCCTGCCTCGCTGTATGGCAATGCAGATACGCTGCGCCAGATACTGACCAGCTATCAGATCTCACGTCGCTAATTAAAAATTTAAACAAATAACATGATGTATTTTTATTTGCTTTCAGGTTCCGAGACCACGGCGTCGGTATAACAAAAGAGGACTACCTTATGTTCTTCCATCTCCTCAACAACATAAACGATGTCGACACAGCCCTTACTTTCTACCACATCGCGGGCGCGTCTATAGACCAGCCCACGTTACGTCACGTGGCACGCACCGTGGCCCACGTAGACCTAGACCCGCACGTCATTAACGTGGTCTTCACTATATTCGATGAGAATAGTAAGTAAAAGTACTAATATACTACTCTTTCTACCAAAAACTACCAAAGGCACTGTCCTTTCTACTAAATCATAGGCCCCTCCATAGACCAGCCCACGTTTCGTCACGTGGCACGCAGCGTAGCTCACGTGGATCTAGACCCGCACGTCATTAACGTGGTATTCACTATATTCGATGAGAATAGTAGGTATATGTACTAATACACTACTCTTTCTACCACAAACTACCAAAGGCACTGTCCTTTCTACCACATCGCGGGCGCGTCCATAAATCAGCCCACGTTACGTCACGCTTTGGCAACAGCTTAATACTAACTAATACAAAAATTATACCCTATAACATAACGAAATGCTCGAACAAATGCTAGGAACTATGGCTTCCAAGCACGGCGACCTCTAAAAATTAATTCTGTTCTTTGTCTACAGTGGATGGACAGCTCAGCAACCGCGAGTTTGTAGCCGTGATGAAGAACCGCCTTCTCCGAGGCCTGGAGAAGCCAAAGGACACAGGTTTTGTGAAACTAATGTACTCACTCATCAAATGTGCTAGGGACACCAAACCGGCTATACTGGACTTTTAACAGTTAAAACATTCAGGCCTTTCTCACCAAGTGGAGAAAGAGTCTGAGTCGACCTTCTAGATCTTTCTAGCACAATACAGTGCCCCTAGATTTTTCTGTGGAGATATCTGACAATCCCTGCACATTATGTATTTGCACATAAAAAATCGGTACTGACGTCCGAATGTGACTATAGTTCAAAGTAAAATGACAACGAGGTCTTCCATGTTTGAAAATGTATCTTTAATTATTATATTGAGTATTGATTGTTTGTTTAAACTGAATAGGATCCGAAACAACTGGACCGATTTGAAAAATTATTTCACCATCAGAATTATTTATTATCCCTGATGAAAATAGGCTATAATGTTTTCAAAAAAGTTAGGGATCCGTATGAAAACACATACATTATTGAAGTAATTTTTTTATTAAATTCCTGTGCGAAAACGGGGCAGACCGCCAGTCAGTTATATTTTTTACAAAATATCTGCACAGAAAGCTAGGGTTGAAGATTGAAAGATTTATAAGAGCACTTGGCTATGGGACTATTAATATGTGAATAAAAAATATATAAACGGTTATAGATATTCCAAAATCTAACTAAAAAAACGGATCATCATTTTCTGTAGGTACGAGTACTTACGTCAGCATTATAGTAGAAGGATATTTAATTTAAAAGAAAAATCAGTCGTTTTCCACTTTCTAAATTTCACTAAACTTATATTTAGATAGGCAAAACAAACAATGTATTAGACATATTAAGAGATCTTTAAATGTACTAGTGATTTCTTTTTCACTTCGTCCACTTGTGGAAAAGAAATTTGACTTGTCCAAGTGCTTATTTGGTAAGCCTAAAAAAATAAAGTTAATGAAAACTGAAATCCTAGCCAAGCTTTGAATGTGTTATCCAAAGGATAGACCAATAGAAACGCTTCATTGTGCGATCTTCTTGATTGGTTGGTTGCACCCTGAAGTTAGTCCTAGTGGATTGCTGGCCATTATTGTAAATACTCGGTCGGTACTTTTTGTCTTCCTATTAATGAAAAAACTGCTTACTGGATTTTTTGAAATTGCCTTTGTGTTTGTTATAATTATAAGCTTTTTGTGATACCTGTGTTTCACAAACTGCGCACTGAAACTTTAGAAATATCCTTTATTCAACATAATAATAAGATTAAAAATGTGGCGGCATTCATTTAGGTCAAGGTAGCGGCTTAAATCGCTTTTCTAAATGCTATTGACCCTTTCTCTCCACACTTTAGAATCTCAGTCAGTTCTTGTAGTAATCTAGAATGTATTCAAAAAGTCCTTGGACTTTTCTATAAAAGTTTAATACCTGGTTTAAAATAAACTTATAAGTTGTATAGTAAGTTATTATAAGAAATCTTCGTATGACAAATAACTAATCAATCCTAGCTCGTAATAAAATATTCTTGCCATTAAAATCACACAATATTTACTCTTAAAAACTGTAATAAGTATGAAATAAATTATTCTTATTCTAAATGATATTGCGTTAAAGACGTCACGTTTAGTATTTTAGCACGTTAAATATTTTATGTAAGCTGTTTGAAGGTGTTAGTGAAACAAAATAGGATAGGATATTAAGGAGGATATTAACATTAAGGTCTCGCCAAACCGACGTATATGAGGCGGTTTGGCTAGACCTTTACTGACTGACTAATATAAAACAGTCCGTCAGACTGATATTAAAATATTAACGATTATTAAGATATTAAAAATATTATAGTAATTTCACTCAATAAAATTTATATCGGAATGTTACGTCACAAATTTTTACTTTCTGCACCTTTTTATACTTATGTCCTTCGCGAGCTTTTTGTAAAAAAAGGTTCAATCATTATTTTTACAAAAATTAAATCCTAGACAACTTGTTAAGAATAAAGAGACATTTTTAAAAGCTGGCGCGATCCCCTTTTATTTTTCCTACAGCCTGATTACATGTGACGTAAGCTTAGTTTGAAAAAATTAAGAAAAAATAAAAACAATCGCGCCATCTTAAAAATAAGTAGCAAAAAAGCATTCTTTTAACAAAAAACTAGTCAAATACATCTAAGAATGAACTAGAATGCATTGGTCTATAAAAATGATTTCAAGTTCTAACAGGTCTATTTTGCTTTTACATCTTTCTTTATATTATGTTTATTTTTACTTTGTAAGTTGAACTGTTAAACTATTTCAATAGTTATTTGTTAATATATGTATATGATAGACTGTATTATTTTATTACATCGACACCACTCAAAAAAGTATTCTAAGCATTGTAATAAGCTTTCGTATTTCAATTTGTAATAAAAATTACTCGATTTCATAAAAAAACGTAACTTATTATTCGTGTTTGACGTATGCTTAAATGCCTCGCACTAACCAATACCTGAATTTTCGTACCTCTTAATTGTATAAATGTTGCCTAATTGTTAAGACGCTAAAAATGTATCTACTATACAAGCTTTAGATTCCTTGGACGTTGCTGGGACTCTGATAAATAACTTTCTACAAATACTTTAAGCTACGTTGAATAAACATTAAATCTACAATCAATTAAACTGTTTACAGCAAAAACATGCTCTTGGTATGCGTATTGTCTTTTAACGGGTTCGATGCACTGAAAGACAAAAAAATCTATAGAACAACGACTTTTTTAAAACAACGAGTCCATTGAACTATCGTGGACGCAAGTATCCAGCCCAGAGACAGCGCAAGCTTCAAGAAAATCACTCCAACTCCGAGCCGTCGTCGACCGACCCGCGCGCAAATCTCCACGCGAAAAATAGACATACTGCATAGTTTGATCTCGGAATAATTCTAGATAATACAACGGCATTGGAGGAACGACGCTGCGGTGGGTACAACGCGGAATTTCGCTTCTGAATAACTGGTGAGTTTCTGTAGCCCTGGTACCCCCTCCATTCACTACGTGTTTATTTGGTGCCGCCACTGTTGTCCAGACAGGTGAGATATTTCACGTCAACACCTACGTACATTTGTAAATTTATAACTACTGTAGTTGCTATGGCATGCTCAATGCAACTAATTCAGGAGGTGTAAATTTATCGTGTGTTTGTAGGTGATTTGAGAAGAATTTGCGATGCCGGTGTATCAGAGGCCACCGTTCTGGCGGATTCCGCACCAAAGACAAGATCCTGATGATGATTATCATCCGGCGCGGGATTTTGGACCTAAAAAACAGGTAATATTAGATTAATAATAATAATAATGTTTATTTTCATAAAATAAATAATGCTGGACAATCCACACAGCATCATCTAGCCCCAAGCTAAGCAGAGCTTGTGTTATGGGTACTAGATGACTGATATACATAATACAATATTATTAAATAGATAGATATTTTTTATTATACATAGAAAACGACCAGAACCCCTGAACAAATATCTGCAGATCGTACAAATATTTATCCCGAGGCGGGAATCGAACCCGCAACCTCCTGCGTCGCAGACGGACCTTCGCCCACCGCGCCACAGTGGTCGGATTAATTTCTTATTTATCTGTTCTGAATATTTGCTATACCGTCGTTATAGGTAAGCAATACAAATTGGGATAGCACAAAAATGTATACTTTCGAGTTAGGTTTATGGAAAAAATGTTTCATTTTAATTAGAAAACTGCCCAGCCTGCCTTTTTATGTAACTGTGTTTTGAATAATGATTAATTGATTGTGTGCAGACATCATGTAAACTATATAAATTAGTGACAGAAAAACTAGTTCCACAAAATTATGCTCTCCTAACAGCTTCTTTGGCAGGGAAAATAATTAATGATAGCAATTCTTTCAGTTCTTTTCACGACAGGTTGGAAACGTTTATCATTTGAGTTCCGTTCCGATTTAAATCATAATTTCAAAGAGTTTATAAAAAATTTAACCTCGTTAACATAACCGAGAAATATTAATGTAGGTCATTGAAATAAAGATCTTCGGTCCGACATCTGGATAAACAAACATTGGCGATCGACAAGTAAGCGATCGATTCGTTTCCGTAAATCGAATTGGGTCGATAGGCAGGGTTAGATCGCGGTGGTGGATTGGTTAGTTCAAGGGAGAGGGGGGATCGCGGTGCGACTAATTTAGCGCGCACAACGTCGCGTTTTGCCGCCGTGCTCGCAAGTCCGTGTGTTCGTGCAGTGCATCCGAATCTGACCTTTGCTGCCATGGGGCGGCTGCACACCTTTGTGGTGACCCTTCGCCGTGACAGCCGCGATGTGAACTGGGGCCTGCGCATTGTGGGCGGCGCGGACCTCGCCACTCCGCTCATCGTCACTCGGGTACAATCCACCACAACAAACCGCGCCGGTGTAAACAAACTGGAATCTTTTCCATTCGCATGTAAACATTCGTTGTCTTAGGCGCCTAGGGAAAAGGATCGATTGAAAATAAAACTGAACGGATATTTTGAACTTCGAGCTGGCTTGGCAGACGATATTATATCTTCAATGACATTTATTACGAATTTTCTTGAACTGTGCTATCGACGCCAGTGTAGCTGGCGGTTTTTTTTCTTGAAGTTTTCTTTCGAAGAATCTAGAACAGTTTCAGATTAAGTAGAGCGTCGACGATGTCTCTTTATATCCGATGTATTCTTGGATTTGTAACTGTCGCAGGCGTTCGACAGCTGCCGCCGTAGATCCGGCTTGACCTAATTATCATGATATCCTATAGTTTTTCCGAGAAGCTCATTAATCTTCGTAGTTGACTAATGCCCCATGATTTAATATGCCAAACGCTGTTAAGGCGCAAACAGGAGCGAATGACCTTGAGCAATTTGGGCGGGGCTATGGTTTCGGCCCGCACCCTTCCGCGCGCCCCCCGCCGCCGGCGCGGCGCCGCATAGCCAAGAAAATGAAATAGATTTCGCGCGTAAGCCGCAAAAGATAAATAGAAATCCTTCATGGCCGCGCGGCGCGGCGTGGTAAACCAAGCCGACTGACACGCGATAATTACGGGTTCAATTCCCACTGCGGGATATTTTTTTACAAATTGTCTATCTTTATTTATGTCTGTGCTGTTCTTGTGAAGCTAAATAAATGTATCTTTGTCTTTAAAATTCTGCAAGTATTTGTTCTTGGTCTGAGAACAGAACTCGGTACTTTAGGTAAGTAATAAGTATGTACATAATGTTACCGCCTTACCGCCTCTTGTTACTACCCGCGCGGCGCGGGGCGTTCGCGTTGTAGGTAATTTCCTTCTAAACTAGCCTATATTCCAATCATTCGAAAGTTTTATGCAAATCAGTTTAGTAGTTAGGTACATGGTAACAAACATTTATACAAGCTTCTCTAATTTTCAATGTTTGTAGGATATCAATGATAGGTAGGTTATACGGGTGGAATAATTTGAAACAATAAATCTCTGAGCTAAAGGAAAAAGGTCATAATGGACCAAGAGAAAAAAATTACCATTACATGGTATTTACATATAGGTTTTTACACCTATTCAAAGAAATGATGCCAGAAATCGGATGTAAAGATTTGATAAAACAGTAAATTTCTAAGCAAGAGGAGAAAGGGCATCCTGGACCAAGAGACAAATTTACTTTTATATAGTAGATTTTTTTTCTTCTATTTTCTTTCTGCTGTTTTTAGGGGTTTGAAACCGAGGTCAAAACCCTAAAAACCAGCAGAAAGAAAACAAAAGAAAAAAAATCTACGATATATAAATTTTGTCTCTTGGTCCAGGGATCCTTATGACTTTGATTCTGTTTTGTGTTTTGAATCCATAATATTTCAGAAACTACTGCAGCTATTGACTTGAAATTTGAAATAAAAAATACGTGCGCCCGCACAGATTTATAGAAAAATAAATAAAAAATTAAAATGAAGATTTTCAGTAGGTACAAATTTTGAAATCGAAATTTTAAATGGGACCTACAGAAATTAAGGTGGTATGAAATGAAAGGTACTGATTTGTACATTTCGTTTTGGAAATTTTGATAAATTTTATACTTTTTGAGAAAAAGGTCGAAAAAATTACCATTCCCCTCCCCCCCCACCTATCTCCGAAGATTGCAGAGCGATCGATGTAAAATGTACCAAGTATTTGAAGATATGGATCTATATTTTACAGGAAAAATATAAAGAAGTCTGTAAAAATAATACTTTTTGAAATATGGTCAAAAAAGGGCGGGAAAAATTTCTAAAGGGGTGACTACCAGAGAAGTCTGTTAACATAACTACTTTTAAAAATTATGGTCAAAAAGGGGGGGGGGGATTTCTAAAGGGGAGACTACCCCCGTCGAGTGGGGTGGGGTATCAATTTGCACACTCCAAAACAGTTTTTGAAATTTCAAAAGGTTCGACCTTTATCAAAATATTTCGAAAAGTATAAACTTTTCGATATATTTTGATAAAGGTCGAAAAATTGGCCATTCCCCCCCCCCCCTATCTCCGAAGATTGCAGAGTGTTCGATATAAAATGTACAAAGCGTTTGTAGATAAATATACAATGTCTCTGGTCACCGGTGTCGCAGACTTTGGGGGGGGGGGGGGGGTGAAATACGGTAAATTTTATCGAAAAATCACTATTCCTATCTTTTTTCTACCTCCATTGCAAAATGGCAGTCATTTTGTTTTCTTTTGCCTCGAAGCACGGGTGCTTGTACTGATGTAGCTATAGCTACCCATGTAGAGATCCTAGGAAGACGATAGAGGGCTCATTTCATAGCCAATAATGTGGACAATAAAGCAATGATAACATTATTTCCATTTCCATTTTATAGTAGAGGAGGAAAAAAGAATTTACAAAACAAAAAAAAAGATTTTTTTAATAAACTTCTAAACTATCTTACTTATAGCTAAGATACAAGACTTATTTTGAAGCACACAGTATTTACTATCGTTTAAAAACAAAAAACATGTAGCTTGACAGTTTGGATTCTATGAAAAAGCTAATAAATCAAAAAAAAAAATTCAAAAAATCTTTTTTTAGGTTTCATAAATTCTTTTTTCCTCTATTATAAAATGGAAATGGAAACAATGTTATCGTTGCTTTATTGTCCACATTATTGTCTATCAAATAAGCCCTCTATCGTCTTCCTAGGACCTCTACATGGGTTGCTATAGCTAAATCAGTATAAGCACCGATGCTTCGAGGCAAAAGAAAACAAAATGACTGCCATTTTGTCATGGAGGTAGAAAAAAAATAGGAATAGTGATTTGTCGATAAAATTTACCGTATTTCACCCCCCCCCCCCTCCCAAAGTCTCCGACACCGGTGACCAGACACATTGTATAGGTATCTATATTTTACAGAAAAACATAAAAAAATTTTTAAAAAAAATTGTAGGTACCAACGCATTTACCTACCGCGCCAAGAGGTCGTCAATAAACGTAACAACCTAAACGACAAAAGTTCCAAACCCTCGGCGCGCGAGTTACACTCGCAATTGTAGTACTTGTTTATCTAGAATTCTAGATAATTATGTACAAGTACAAAGGGTGGCCGTCGCGAAGAAAACCCGTAAAAATACTCGTAAATAAAAAATACCCGTAAAAAACGCGATAAATACCTACCCGTTAAAATAGTAATTATGATTTCAGATCTCGTAAGTTTAAAAATATCCGAGCTCTAGGAGATGAAAAAAGGCTATGTACCATTTTTACCCAGTCTCCTTTACATTTTGAATCCCATTCCCATTTCATAACAGTAAGTAAGGTGGGGGTGTACCTACCTAGTGCTTCACTTCGGAGAGTCATAGAACTGTTGCAGCCATACTAGAATTCTGAAGACGATCATGAACCGCGTTAGGAAGAATGCCGTACGTACATATTTTATTTCGTCGCATAATACATCATAGCTACCTACCTAATATTAGCTACCACAATACAATAAAACATTTTCACTCCAGTTTCAACTTGTCCGGTCACTGTAAATCTATAAATAAATAATAATGTAAGATTAGTAATAAAACAAATAAATGGGTAGGTCTAAGGAGTATTTACTTACATTGTCGTTCATTTGTTCCTATCTAGTTTAGTACCTACCCGATCTCCTAAAATAAATATACAAATATGTAAAATCTACATAAGATTGCTAATAGGTAGTTACAATAGCATAAATTTTCTAAAATAACGAGCTTTCAGAGCTCTGGCTTTCTTCAGCTTACTGATCTTCGGAATTTTCAATATTTTACAAACTGTCTTACACCAAATAAAGCGTCCATGCGCGGATAACTTTGAATAATAATTAAAGCGTCTATGTGCATCAATATAGCATTATAGTAAAAAAGCAAAAGTACGCCTCGCGCTCACCTAGAGCGCGAGGCAGACGAACACAACCTCCCCGTACGACAGTCAGGGTTTCACTGCCGCCCGTCGCCCGCGCAGACTACCTTCAAAGGTTACCGCCCACTAATCATACGCAAAAATTTAAAATAATGATTTTCTATGTGAAAAACCGTCGTATCACAAAATCATACGTTCAGTTTGAAGATAAAGTCTTTGCCGACATGATGGTGAAAAAAAAAGTATAAAATTCTAAGTAGTTTAGAAGTAGATACACTTTTTCAGTCAGAAACAGCTCCACTTTGTGATTTTTTTTCACCAGGTAAACGAGCACGTAGAACATTTTTGTACGTTCACTTTACAGATAAAAGGTCAGTGTATAACATATATTTTTTTCAGCCCATAAAATTGACTACTCTAGGAGGAGAAAGCCTCCAAAGAGGAGCAATCAGCTACTGTATGCGCCTTAAGACGGGCGGTGGCGGTGTCATAACGATCCCTAGCAACCGAATCTGCTTAATCTTTAATTGCACGTGATAAAACAAATACTTACATGTTAAACTTGAGTTATGGCAAAGGCGAAGTCTTTTTAGGCTTAACCCTAAAAAGAGATCTTGCAAAGATTATTATTGGGAGACCTTTCTCATAGTTTCCTTACACCATTTGATCTTGATGTTTTAGAATACCCTTTGACGCCTTGTTTTTTTTGTTTTTTTCGGGCAGGCGCCAAAAGTCACCTTTTTGATCACCAAAATAATTGTAGAAACACAGAGTGGTTGTAGTTTACAGTAAAGTGCTTATGCCAACTTATGCAGAATCCGTAACATACCTTATTCATTAGCAATCAGGACTTTGTATGCCAGACTTACCTACTGCCTTCTTGTGCAAGTCACGTCCTATCTTTACCTAAACTTTCGAAAGTCTTGTGCATTTTTGTCACGCTTAGCATAAAATACATTTTAAATGCTGACTCTAAACTAAACCAATTTTCATTAAATCGATCCATTAAAAAATTACGGCCTGATCTGAGAAAAGTATATAAGAATTGGTCGAGTATAAAAAAAAGATTGTCTAACTTATCGACCATTTTAGCTGCATTTAAGAAAAGTTTTATGAATTGTAAGAAATAAAATCGAGTGGCTACGGGAGACTGAAAAAACTTGATTCAAGACGCAAAAGCATTTCAGTTTATTTATAAATAAAGTACTTAGCTACTTTGAAGTAAAATCTAGTTCTAGCAAAATCAAGAAGAAACATCTATGTAGAACAGTGGTAACTTTTAAATGTCGCTCGCTGTCGTCGAAAAGTCAATTAAAAGTGTCAGAAGTTAAATTAAAATCAGTCGCAGACTCGCTCCCACTTCACTTCTACAAAAAACTGTTACTAACAGCTGCACATGATTTCAGTAGGTAATATTCACATAACTTCTAAAAAACTTGGTTCGTGCTTATCACGAGCTATTTTTCTATAAACGAAACTCCATAACACTAATTTAAAATCGATAGTTTGTATGTCTGCGTATGTTTTTACGATGTGTACGTTTTTACTCCTTCACGCTCAACGAATATGCATAACATTTGGTCCTAGTATAGCTTATCACGGGCTACTTTTAATCCCGGAAAGAAATCCGGTGCCCCTTGGAATGATCAAATGATGTTTGTTTCTTAGTAACGCGAGCAACACCGCATGCGCAGATAGTTAGAAAATAAAATAAAATTCCGAACCTGACTTTCGCAAAACATATTGCTCAATTAGCTTGCCGCTAGCCAGACACATCGCATCGGCAAGATGGATGGCGAGGAGAAAAGTTTATCTTTGATCTACCCATCTGTTTCTCTTCCGAATGCTAAATGAATGCACTCACTTTAGGCAGACGTACCACAGCCAAGGTTGTCTTTCGAAATCCTTTTAGCTACAGCCTTGAAACCATTTTGTTTTAAGACCGCATTAAAAGTAATTTCATTACTTCCGATCCATATGGTTTGTGATAGACCTGAATTATTCTATCGGCTTACTCATAGCAGTACTGGCTCGTAGAAAATTTTTGCGTCCTGCATCTGGTTAGAATAGAGAGTTTCGTTTAGAAATGATGCATTAAACATTTATGATTGTAAAAGATATAGAGAGTATTTCAGTATACTAAGAGCACGTAGGGCAAATTCAGCTGATTGGTGCTGCCCTGAGGCATCAAGCTTGTCTATATCTGCCCTTTTTTGTATACCACCAAGGTGGCGAAAAAGCATGCGTTCCGCCTGACGAGTTTACCGCAGCCTATGACCGCCTGCAACATCAGGGACATTACACGCGCGTTGCCGAACCATAAAGTGTTTTAGGAAGTTTCCCATGCCACACTTCTCGAAACGCAAATTTCAGAAAAATCGCGATAAACTTTTGCTGGGCAAATATGTAGCCTGAAAAATGATCTAAATTCCATTTATGAATTAAATTATTATTGCAAAATATTTCTATCATCAATCATACAGTGATTTAAGTTTTCGTTTACGTTAGGTTCTCTCTCACATCCCTACCTTAACTGGATCTTCAGTTATCATTATCACTTTAGGTATTTCCTAGTCTTACTTATTTAATTTGTAATTACTGACATATTTAACTCCTGCAAGAAATAAATAAAGCAATTTGAACTACATATATCATAAATATCCGATTAAAAGTGCTCTAGTCATTATTAACTACGTTAGTAGCAAAATCTTTACTACTGAAACTATCCTCTGGCTCGCATAACTGTCCTACAAACCCTAATAACTAAATAATACTAACCTAACTTTAACTATGGTTTAACGATGTACCTACACGTTATACCACTGTTAAGGTTTAGTGCCTTTAAAATAGCTGTTTTGTGCTCAGTCAAATTGTTTTCTTGGGAAAATTTACCTAATTCTTTGGGCCCTCTTGCATCTTCCTCCTTAGACCCATACTGATAGTATATCTTAGTTTGGTGTCACAGGCAAATGTGGCACACAATGCCAAATTTGTACTAAATTTTAATTTGCAAAGTAAAGTGCTACATCTCTGTTTGAGAAACATGCTAGAACTCTATCTAACCATATCACTTTCCTCTTCTAGTATGTTCTAATATCTCGACACGTTTGGTGTCCCAGGCAAACGTGGCTGATAATACCAAATTTGGACAAAATTTCAAGCTAATTTGCTAAGTAAAGTGCTGTCTGTTTGAGAAACATGATAAAACTCTATCTAACCATATAACTTTCCTCTTCTAGTATGTTCTAATATCTTCGACTCTGATATTCATAAAACTAACGCACCGCTATGCTTCCTTGAATGACAGCTATCTCATTTTGTAAGTTATGTCCAATCATTAATTTTTGGCAGTGACTAGGTGACTAGCTAGGTCGCAGTTAATATAATGTTCCAATTTTCTTGAGAAATGTCCCTTCATTAATTTTAATTTATGAAGGTAATTTTAACGGGAATATACAAAATTTGTTGTGATCTTGAAACTTGAAAATCCAGAGTGATCTCGTTTTAGTTGAGCAAGGCTTATTCAGTGGTCTTCAATATTTTTGCTATTTAACCGGTAAATTTTCCTTAGGCTTTCCGTACGCAGACTTAAATATAAACAGAAACAATTTAGGTTTAACCTTCAATCAAAATAAACCTGGTAATGCGTTTACTACGCGTGGTTAGGTTCGGTACTTGACTGACGCAGATGTTACGCGCCAATTGCGTATTGAATGTAAATGCGGACGGACGCTCGCTAGGAGCATCCAAAAAAAACTGAAACACTGTTATATCGACATGTCAGTCTTGTCATTGAGAATTTAGACGTGCTGATAGATACGATTAAAATATATGTCCTCGCCATTGACTCGGGGAAGTTGTGATGGATTTGCGCTGGTCGGCCGATGCGGCCTCCTAACCGTCGGTTGTTTTCAATAAAAATGTCAGGTTGGCGCGACGCTGCGTACAGTTTTAGCCTGGCTGGGGGCCAAACGATGCAAACGTCCCACTGATCCCCCTTCCCTTCATTTCTACAAGGTCGTTATAGCGATGCACTGTCTATCACCCTTTATACTAGGCCTTAGTTCTGTAAATATTGATACCCAGTAAATGTGTCAGCGGAGATATTTCTGGAAGGCGGTCTTTCGTAATGGAATGTTTACGTAAATGACTTAAGTTTGCTTTTCTGCAGGTTTTCGTTTGGACAGTGGGTTTAAAAGACGTCACATAATGTTGATATTATTTTGACTCGGTAAATCTGTTTTAAACCTACCCTTGGGTGACTTTGTCTCGTAGTGTCGAGCGTGGTCACGGTCTTTTAACCTTGATCATTGGTATTTTCAAGCTGTACCTAAATAATTTTTATTTATGTACGAAACTGTCATTATTTAAATATTTTTACAAAATTAGTGTCATAGTTATTTATGAGGGATGGCATAGATGTCTACAACACAGGCTTTTCTAGCCTAGATATCATATCTAAGGCTAACCAATTCAACTTATGTACTTTAATTTAAAATAACGTGTATCAGTAGGTACCTAACATTTAGAATAATGATTATTTTTGAATTGTTTGTATATCTTTTATGTAAAATATAAATTTTATTTATTTACTTTTATTCATTGTTATTGTAGCGGGTTAGCTACGAACATTTTCATCACAATTTCGTAATTTGGGTTAACTGCGAACCTAGTATCATTCATAAATTCATTTTATCATACAGTTATTAATTGTTCAAAGTTTTGCGAAAGTTCTGAACGCGTTTCTTGTCCGTTAGGATATTAGTGTTCTGTGGTTTCTTGCGATCTAACCCTGAATGGTGATCGATAGGTCACAAGCTTGAGCGGCTCTTGAAGTACGGACCTTTAGATTTTAGATGCAGCTTTTCCACAATGCAATAGTATGTTTGCATCCGGCTCTGCTTTGTGTGGATTAACGTACCTACGTGCAACATTTTCAAAATCACACACACACGAAAGAAAATTTAACCTAAGAACTCACAGAATTGAAACCAGAAATGAAATAATTATGGAAATTCTCAAATTTATTAATATGTCTTAAAAACATTTTTAGGACATATTTATCGAAAGATTTGACTATTTATTTGTTTGGATTGAATATGCTCCGAAACTTCTGGACCGATTTGAAAAGTTCTTTAGGGAGCCGTATGAAAAGTTTATTAATGTAACGCAACGTATGTAAAAACTTACATTTTTTTTTAAATACCCGTGTGGAGCATAGGCGGACCGCTAGTAGAGAATAAGTTTCAAGATGAACAATAAGTCTTTTTATCTTACCTATGACTTCCCAGCTTTAATTTGAAATGCCTTTACCTATAACACCCCTATGTTAATTTCAGGTGACGCCAAGCACCCCGGCCGGCCGAGAGCTGGTCCGTGGCGACATCATCGCGAAGATTGACGATTATGATGCGCGCGATTTGAGGCACGAAGACGCACAGAATCTCTTCAAGAACGCTTCGAACCAGATCAAACTGGTTGTTCAAAGGTAATGTCGATAAAGTGCTTATTTCTTTGTGGATCATAAGGTATTTTTGTAGATACCTAATTAGATAAATTATGCATTATAAAATTCGGCTCAGTTCATTCAAGCGAGAACATCAAAAAGTTAAATTGTTACATAATTTAAAAGTGTTGGTCAGTTTGAGTAATAATTTGATTCAAAACGCAATTTTTAGTATTTGATGAAAAGCACCGAAAAACTGTGGTGGTTCCTCAAGATCCTGGAACCGTGGGTGATTAGGCGTTTTGACGTTACTAGTATTCGTTAAAAAAGTTGATCATGTACTTAAAAAACTTATTTGAACGCGAAAACCATTTAATTTCCATTTCACTTCAGTCTTTCCTAACGTAATGTTGAACGCTGAAACGAGAACCGATAACGTGACCGCGATTCGGTAAATGTAGTGTATGTAATCTAAGCCTAGTGGCCAGGTGGGATGGCGAGCGATCAGCGATTTAATTATTAAACATGACGTACGCAAAATAAAAAACACTCACTCAATAATTTAGTCCTGTCAAGCGAATCAGCCAACATTGGGATTCTCGTCCAAGAGAGCGTTGACTCGGATGGATGACATGGATTTTGCCGCTATACGAGATTGCGTGCGGAACAGCCAGCCAAATATTACCGACCCAGGCAGTAATTGTTCGCTATGGGTTCATGATCGCCATATCCAGCTATGCCATTACTTAGGACTAGTATGGGCTATAGAAGATTTTGTATAAAAGATGTATCTGTAGAAAATGCATTCAGAAAGTACCTACAGTGTAATGTAACCACAGAGGCGGATCAAGTGCCCACCTGTACTCGGTGCCGCGCGCGACAGGGTCCTTTGTAGGACGCGTGCCCACACCCACCTTCTATCACGAATACGCTGAGTAAGACCGTTATAGGTGTTGTTTACCCAAAAAACTTGGTTTACCCACTCCTTACCTAGGTGCTAATTTGTTGATATATTATTTAGTTTCCTGCGTATGCCAAAGTATTCTGTTTCATTTGCTTTATCGACCCTTCCTACTTGTAAGCCTTGAAAAAGGATCTCCGCGCTCTCTTTCTCCCGGAGGTCTTCTTTATTTGTCTTCTCTTTCCACTACTTGTTGACTTGTTATGAACAACGTACATATCGCTAGCTTTAATTCGCCCTGAAATTTATCAGAGCGTAGATATTTTTATTTTGAAGCGTGCTGAACTTCTATTAAGGATTACTGCATAATAAGTCCATTATTTTAGCAGTTCTACTGCTAAATATATTGCGTATGTGTGTAGACTGCGATCTCATCCGGCAAAAATTAATTGTAGCGAGTTCAAATGCCTTCTGAAATTAAATTTGATGAGTTTTCTGTTAGTACACTTAGTAGTATATTATATTCTATGGCTTTCTTCTGGCTAAAGTCATTAAAAATGGATATATACCATGATTTTAGTTTACGCAATTTGATGGAAAAGTTCGTAGCAAAAGACAAGCGATGAGAGTAGAAAATTTACTTACAGTGACTTCAGTTATTCGCTGAATATGGCACATGAAAATGTGAATGTTATTGTTATATTATATTGTTTATTAGAATTTATAAAACTCGATACTCAATTCGTGGCAAATCCTTATATTTTCACATAACCGCACAAGACTTGACGAAGAAACGGCGACATAGGCAAGACATCATGACTTCTAGACTAGACGAAATAACCCGCTTTAAATTACTTTAATGTTAATAATGATAGATAGCTAAAGCTTCTGGCTACTTTCTCTCATGTATTGTAATTGTGAGTCACAGAATAATTTGGCAACGCACTCAGTGGGCGCCGGAAACAAGTGATACTGTGTAAATTAATACAATCAGCGAATCTCTTGGCAATTTCCTCGAATAAATCCATTGATTTAGTGGCCTTGTCGTCATGCCATGACGTCATATCCTTTCACAACAGGATGTCGGGGAAAGTCAACGGTTTTCTTTTGGTAGCTTTGATCCGTGATGGCGGGAGTACACATTCGCCGAGGCAGTCCAAGTTCGAGTGTGAACATGCTACTCTCGTCTGACCTCGGGGTCCCTTTTAGTCTCTTTTTGCGAGTCTGTACCTGAAGTCTTAAGTGGGGCAAACAAGCGTCTGAGTCGGCACGAGACGTTTCAGCGAGTGTGAGATGTCAACATGAAACGTTGCATATTTAGCACGGGAGCAGACTTTTGACAGCTTTCAGATTATATGTCGCGCTGTGAGCAAACGTTCCATTAAAAACTGTCAGAAAATCCACTGTTTAAAAACACAAGCTGGTCAGTAAATAATTTATATTTTAGTATTCAAAAATGTTGGAACAGTATCACTTAGCTCCGTCCGAACTGTCGATGTAAAACTAGGATTTGGAATCTACTTCATATCCCTGTTTCTTTTTAACTTTTCTTATTTATTTATTACAGCTATGTATTTAAGTATGAGTTACCAACTCGGCATGAAAAGCTGACTGTTGTGTATTGATATTGAGGTACCTTCAAACCCACAAGGCCCTTTCAAACTATCATAGTTTATTAAGAACCTTTAATCACTTAGGTAAAGTAATAAAATAGGGTAGTGTCTTGCTATCCATAAGCGTATTGTGCAGGTGTTTTCAGTTGAATCAAACTATTTAGCTGAAAACGCAGTTTTTGATTTGGTTCCAATTGAAGTATTTTGTCGCATGTTTTCCTATGGGTAAAAATGTATACCATACCTTTTTCATAGAATTCTTCGTAGTAATTCGCATTTAAATGTTGTTTGAATGTCGTTGGTACAATATCTGTTATATGTAGTTATTTGTCTGTATCTAATTGTATGTGCACATTGTTTGTTTTATTCTGCCTGATATATGTATGTCTGTTTATGTCAATGCGATACAGGTCTACCCAAGGCGATAAGTTCCTTAACTGAGTTTACCTTTCCTCTGAAATATTTTTTTTACACAGTTATACAACAAAAAATGTCATAATATCTACTGTTAAGCTCATCACAACTTTTTGATCCAAAATATCATGGTATGGGCTCTTAGTTTGTTTGTTTAAGTTTGGAAAGGACAGATCCCTTTAAGTGTAAAGGGATCACACTGGACAACCACTGTAGTATCAGTGGTTGTAAGCTTCGTCTGCATGTTTCTTAAAGGAGATTTGAGAAGATCCGAGATTTAACTCAGATAGCTACACAATAAAGCTGATCATTACACACCACACAGCATCGTAATGCAATGTAACCTTACCCAATGTTCCATAGACCGTATCGCGTTGACGTTTAGTCTCATAGCACCATCTCATAGTCACCTCACGTATAGGGATGTGGACCGCGAGGGACCGAGGGCGGCGACTCCGATGGCGCCTCGATCACCCATCCCGACGCCATACTACCACGCGGCGCCTCCGTTCAGGTAACCATGCTTCATTCTCGATTTTTTGATTTATGTTTTTGTGGATAAGTGCAGCTACAAGGAGTAGGTAAAAGCGTTTGTCTTTTCGTATTTCAGAGATACTTTTTGGAAGAAGATTGTTAGCAGTAGTTTCAATTGTAATTTTTTTTATCTTCTTAGTCTTCGATACTACCTAACTTATATGATAATGTAATACTCGACTAAAGCTTGCATGAAATCCTAGTAAGATAGAATTGTTCAATACTCAATAGTTACTTATTCTTGGATTCCCTTTTTATGTTTGAAAAAGCGCATAATGCTTAAAAATGTACACGTGTATTATATTACTCTTATTACTTTATAAGTTAAGTTTAATAAAGATCTTTTTAAAACTGAAAAAAATAATCATCGCTTAACTTTTGGAATCAAGAGTTGATTCTGTAATCAGCATACTTTTAAAGACTGCCAAATGCCACTATCTACGCCGTATTGCATGCAAATAACCCTGTTTTCCCAAACCGTAGACGAAATGTGCAAAAAGTACCAATAGAATCTCGAACTCTCAAAAACATCGTGATTCCTGTTCATGTTTTGCTATTCTGAAAGTAACTTAATCCTCCTATTGGTTACTTATACATCTACCATACCGGTACGTAACGTACGCTAACGCTTAGCTACTATCGACGTTTTAAACTCTGATCCACGGTAATAAAGTCTCGTTCTACAGGACGCCAAGCCCGCTACCGCCGACTTCTCAGTTCCGTGGGCCGGAGTCCCTTCCTCGCAGCACTCCGCTGCCGCCGTTCTCGCCTCAGTTCGAAGGGGAGTACCGCACTCTGTTACTCTCGCCTTCCTCCACACGCACTGATGAGACGCAGGACGAGTCTATTGGTAGTCAGGTTAGTCTAACATAGCTTGAGAAACTAGGAATTGTCATTTCAAATGACAATTCTGAGTGAATTAACCGAATTTCTAAGGTACTTTATCACCTAAACCATCAACTTTTTCGACGACCTCCGTGGCGCCTGCGAATTCTGTTCTGGTCGTTTTCTATGTATAATAAAAAATATCTATACATGTATTAAAATGGTATGATGTATATCAGTCATCTAGTACCCATAACACAAGCTCTGCTTAGCTTGGGGCTAGATGATGCTGTGTGGATTGTCCAGTATTATTTATTTATTTATCTTAAACTTCTTTAAGATATTTTTCATTACACAGTTTTTAAATACAGGCCGCAAATGTTCGTTATGCACGTTATATCTTCATATTACCGCATCTGAATGTATCCCCGAATAAATTTCTTCAGTTACCTCGACACCATTATACGACCTCGTGAACTGCAAAACATTGCTTGCAAAATACTGTAACGCGAACTATTAACCCAGATGTTACTCGTTTTACAAATTATTATGTTTTTATTCACATTAATGAGGGTGCTCATTAATGTGAATAATGCTGAAGCTCACCTTTATATCTGACTAGCGCGTTTTGTAGAAGCGGAGAAAATATAATATTTTTAATGAAATCTATTCTTATTAGTATATCAATAAATTAAATGTCATGTAAATAAATAATAGGGTTTTGTTGAACTACCGTAGTATCGGGATAAAGCTTCTGGTTTCAGAGGAAAAAAAATTTAATCGGCGCAGTGATTACTACATAAAGATGCCCTTTCATACGGTACTGGCATAAAACATCATTTTTATCTTTATTTTAAAGGGGAAAGAGTTGCTTTGTTTATTTGAATTGAATTGAAATTTTACACACATAAAGAAAGCGCGTAGTAGCACAGAATGAAAAGGTTTGTTTTGGGAGGCCTTTGCTAATTTGTCCAGTGGGACAAATTAAGCTAACAAAAAATATCCAGGCTTAAAGTAACCTGAATAACATACAGGTTATTTTTATTAAAACATATTATTTTTTATTACTAATTATATTTTTATACCAAAAACGTGTGACAAACCGCGGACAGTTGCTAGTAGGTATTAGTATAACTATACTCGGTCGGGTAGATGTTTGTCTATAGAAAAGCAAGCAAAAGCTACTTTAAAATGCGTTTCTCAGGTTACATAGCCTTAAACTACGGAAATAATTGCAGTAGCTGCCAAAGGGAGAATAAACGCTGAGCGAATAAAAATAACACTTCAAATATTTTACTGCCAATCACTTTAAATTTTTATGAGAGCTTACCACAAGCTTTTATCTACACCAATATAATGTTGAATCATACAGAAGCCACGTACTCGTTGCGTAGGATGAAATAAAGCTAATTTTACACGAGGGTCATACAATTTTATACTTCTGACATGTGTAGCGAAGGAATCTTTGACTTGACAGTGGCATTCTCCGAGTGCTCAAACTACTCCTAAGACACTTGGTGTTTTGCCAGCATTAAAAAAAATACTGTTTCGTATTATAGCTCTACTTTCAATACGTATAGAATGCTCATTTATATGTTGATATCAAATTGATACAGCTATACAAGTCTTTATGAAAATAGTAATTCGAAGTCTTGTACCTAATAGAGTTTCTTTATAACGTAGGGTACGTGGTGAGCAGGTAGCAGAGTTTGTCTCTGGCAATAGCAACAATTTATTTCCCTTAAAGCTGCAAAGGCGGCATAGCGAAACCTAACTAAAAAGGGATGCCTTATCCATAATGGCCCGAATTTAGGAAAGGAGTTTATACTTATCAAAGCTTCATTCATTTGACGTGGCAATCAATGAAATGCTTGAATTAAATTTACAAGCGTTGATCTCGTTAGCGTTGGAATTAACCAGGCTTTGCCACCTTAGCGTTAACAGGAGATAAACGCCGAGTTTAATAATGTCCTTGACGATTTCAGCAAAATAGGTTAACTGAGCCGCTAAACTGATACGTGACGTTTCTGGCAGGAAGCCAACACACGGTTAATGATGCTAAATTATAATTATTATTAATTAAAACTGGCTGAGACAACGACATGCTCTTGCCTACTGGAAGGCTATAATGTGATAACTCATCGAAGTCTTAGAATGTTCCAGAAATTCTAAATCCGAAGTCTGAATCATGATTTCTAATGGCCGTTTCTAGTGCTCATTGCTTTGAAGGATTTTGTGTACTCAAATAACAAACTACACGTGATCACAATCCGAATTTCTTACATGAACAATAAGTTAAAAATCACACTTCAAATAAATTTGTAGTTAACCTGTAACATTCGTTAAGAATATCTCTTTTGTTATACGCATATAAATACACTAGAATAATATTACAATCATTCTAGCTATAATACTCGACGCACGAATCGAACCAAAAGGTTTAGGTCCTTTTTGCCGCGTAGCAAAACGCACGAATTGGCACTTACTTGGTTGTTTACTCCAAAATGACGACGCACGAATTGAACCTAATCCATAAATTTGGCTAACGGGAATTTAAAAGAAATATTTCACTAAGAACGTATCCATCGGCAATTTTCTTATTAGGTATATCAACATAAGGGAAGACTCTTTCTTTGTGTGATCTTTAAAATTAGCTCTTATGCACTTGAAGTGCTTATTTTGTAAACCTAAAGAAATAAAGTTATTGAAATCTGAACTATAACTACATACACAAACTCAAAAGGTTTAGTTCTTTTAAGCCTTCTTAGTTCAATATATTATTATACCTGTAGACGAGAATCTGGATAGCCATTCCATTACGAATGTAGTCGGCAATATTAGTCAATGTTTTCTCTGTACAAAAATTTTCGTATGCTCTGTAAACGGTTTTCTAATACACTTTATGATTCAATTAAACGTTATGGACTCAGATTGCTGAAACTACACGTGATCATAATCCGAAGTCCTTACAAATTAACTTCACTTTCGAAAATATTTGATCATATTACCAATAAATTCTCGCACTCTCTGTAATCGATTTTTCTTCTAATTCCACTTAAACTTCATTTGAACTTCTTTTCCCTCTGAAATCATATTTTCGGACAGTAAATATACAAAAAATTCGCCCCTCAAGACTGCTCGAGGGATTCGCCTTCGCCCACGCATATTTTCCTACCATATTTCCATTTCCAAAATAGAATGCAATAGCGTTGTAAAGCGCTGGAGCGGCAGTTCGCGACTAAACGTTGACCGACACACGCCAACACCAGATTACCAGAATGGCGGTCAACCCTAACTTCTTCCCTAATGGATACCAGGACTCCATGCATCCTGAAGAAGAAGTGGTCTCAAATTGGGTGCGTGTCCTTTCCTCTAGTGATTTTGTAACAGGATAAGTTTATTCTATAAAGTGAGGATCTGAGTCCTTATGCTACATTAAAGTGTTTTTGTAGGTAGTGTAATACCTACCAGTTATCATATCAAAGTTAAGCTTCCATAGCGGAAAGCAACGGTCTTTAAAAATCGGATGTTGAAGCGCAATCTAATTTTGGAGCTCTCGAGGTTCGTGTAGTGTTACAAAATATGTGATGTAATAGTCGATTTTACGGCTTAATTTCCGGTAAATATGTAAGTTGAAGGAATTGAGATCGCCGATGTTTTATTTATGGGAGCAAAGCTCTTTAGACAACACCTGTTGATGTAAACACAGGTGGGTTTGGTATTGTAAACAAAGTGTGCTTTTCTAACAATGCTACATATTTTCCGAGGTGTTATTTGCGTTTCAGGCCAAACATCACAAGGTTTATACAGTACAAATACAATGTAAATAGTGATTGTTTTCGTAATGAATAAATTAAAAATATAATAATCTAGCATTCTACGTGATTAATAATTATGTGATCAGATCATATATGTCAAATAATGTGTTGAATTGTGCGGTCTATATTAGAGCATGCTTTCTTAGAAAGATCTTATTCAATCCGATCTTCTAAGAGTTAATAGTTTCGAAGTCATGTTGTAATCCGTTTGAATTAGTTAGATAATAATTCATGCATCACACCTGAATAGCGTTCATTTGGCAGCAACTCATAATTTGATTAATCTAATCTATTTTGATCGAATGCCATAAAGTTGATGAAGGTCCACGAATATTTTCGCCTTATAATACTTAAATGAAACTGTAAAATATCTCAAAGATTTTGAATCTTACTGAACAAATTCCGAAATATTTCCTACTCCAATGCCACAAAACACCCACATGAAGTTTCGGCGAACGTGCTAGCGATATAAGTTAATGATTACTTCTCATGCCAAGAAATACTGATTCAGGGCTAAATTCGGACCAATACATCTGACTGTTATGATATAATACGTGATAATAAGTATTTGAATCGTGATTAAATCGCCTTGAGATGATTTTGAAGTGTTGGTTGAGTGAGAATTGATAAACTGAAGATACAATAATCTTAACAGATATGTGATAAATTATTTTCTGATCCTTATCCCATTATTCGTGGTATATCAGTCGTCATTTCTGCACTTACACTTTTCTTACCCATGTTTATGCCCATGTCTATAGTATTATATTATCCGTGCCCATGTGTTCTTTCACACAATCTATTCATGTTGGAAATCACTATAGACCCACGAAATTTAACTGTCAAGCAAGTAGAATTAAAACTAATGTACCTACTTTTAAAGTGTAAAAGCAGCTAAAATTCTAACGGAATTTTTTGATTTCGTTCGATTAGAGTTATCATCGAATCGAAAAAACAAATGAGGATCGCGCCGGTTTTCAGTAATTTACCTAAAATTTTTAATCGCTTTTCATCTGTCACACAGAGATTATTTTAACGGTACAGTGTTTATCATTACTTGCGGTAAGCATCACCCGAAGAAAAAGCGAATGGATTAGGTAAACTCGTTTAAATTAGCGCAAACGAATTGATTGCGTCAGCGGCGAAAGCTCTTGTAAACATCACGGACGCAAATAAACGAAACGCCGTGCTCGTTGGCACAAAACTACAATAGTGGAGTCATCCAGCGTCCTTGCTTAGTTAGCAGTCAACAATGTAGGAGGATTATGAATGAAATGCTAATTTCTTAGATAGAGCTCTGCTTAGTATTTTCCATGATAGGTACTGCCTACTTCTGTGCCCTGTGCACACATTTTTCATGAATAAAACTCCTTTGTAAATATGTTTGAATCCCTTAAACTCTTGTGAATGCCAGCCCAACAATGATCTCTCATCACATTGTTGGACAGTTTTATTATAGATTTTACAATTTCTATCCAATTTCTCAACATATAATTAGCTACGCAACGCCCAACCAACCAACCATTGAGTAGCATAGAATCAAGAATGTGGAATGATAAAATTAGAAATGTTGTTATGTGAACGTGTTGGTCTAGTCCGTTTTGATGCGTATCAATCAAATATTTGATAGATGTGGAGATATATTTGGTTTGATGAGGTTCAGGGCCGGCTTTCACTAAATGACAAATTGAAAATCAAGCACTGTGTCAAAATACCAAAACGTGAATATCGCTTCCTATCGAGTCAGTATCTATTCTCTATTTAGCTCTATTTAAACCAAAAAATGCATCACAGCTGTTTGTCATACAATAGTCTAAACAACAATGAGTTATTCATAGATTTGGTGTTCGCAAACGCCGCAATCATCTCAGCTTCTTCTGAAGAACATCATTTTCTAATATAGGTACAATCTATAAGTTCTATTTTGCCATAAATATTATTGTAGTTTGCGATATCATTACGGTATGCGGGTTATCTACGAACCTATATAAATCCATTGTTATATCAGCCAATGATCTGGTTAGGCCACAGTGCTACACTACTTATATTTATTGGATTGTGTATGACGTATTTTATTCAAATGTGTTTTATATTATTCCTATTATGGATCAACTGTGGACTGAAATAAATAAATAATGCTGGACAATCCAAACAATCTAGCCCCAAGCTAAGCACAGCTGTTATGGGTACTAGATGATATACTAGAACTATCTGTATGCAAAATTTCAGCGTGATCAGTTCAGGAGTTTACCAGTGAACAAGTAACAAACATCCAATTTACATTGATAATAAGTGTGATGACGGTGTAGATTGATAGAAATCACCAAGGTTCATCGGTTTTTAATACAATAATTACATAGATACCTAGATGTTTTTTGACATACATCGAAAATGACCAGAACACCTCGAACAAATATCTGCAGATCGTGCATACATTTGTCCTATCATGCCGGTCTCGCTTATCAAAACCTCTCTCATTTCCAGCCTTACCGCACAACCCCCCTAGTGCTCCCCGGCGCGAAGGTGCGCCGTGAACCGGGGCCCACAGAGAGCTACCTGCGCCACCACCCCAACCCGGCGATGAGGGCGCCACCACACCACGACTACCGCGATACGCTGATGAAGCAGAAGGTAATGTAGTGTGTAGGACCCAATATGCTCCCTTGCGGGAGGATGCGTCGTAACCTGGGACCTCCAGAGATTTACCTGTGCCACCCCAACCTGGTCATAAGGACGTACATAGAAACAAAAAATATAAACAAAACCCAACAAAGAAAAAAAAAAAATATATATACATGGTTATAGGTAGATGATCAATAAGCTTTTAATGACGACACAGGTGGATCAAGGCTAACAACTTTTGTTCTATTACTTTAGTCAAAAAGTAGTACAACGCAACCAAATCTTTCTTTGCTAAATACCGACGACACACAAGCGCCGCCGCCACGTGCCTCGTCATGTATCGACTTTAATCTGTATACTGGCTTCATCATCATCACCAGCCTATAACAGTCCACTGCTGGACATAGGCCTCCCCTAATGAGCGCCATAGATGGCATTATCATTTGGGGGTTAATGCCCATAATCCCCACGCTGGGCATGCGGGTTGGGGATCGCAGTTCGGTGGAGTTGTTCTGCAGAGGGCGCTGCTGCCCGCCCCCCGGTGTTTCCCTTAGTCGCCTCTTACGACACCCACGGGAAGAAATGGGGTGGTGAAATTCTATGCCGGCACCACACGGCAATATATAACCGTATACTGGCTTGTGCTACATTAATGATGCCAGCCAGGGTAAAAAGGCATAGACTTGAGGCCTTCCTTCGTGCCCCAATAAAAGGCCGGAAAGAAGTTCAGTATACAGAAACAACATTTTAATGATTCCATAGAAACAACACTTGCGACGCGGGTAGAAACTAGTTATAACAACGCCCAAAGAGGCATTTAACCATAGTCGCTGATAACTTCATAGAAAATGTATAATTAAGGTGAGGAAGACCACCTAGGGGGAGGTCTTAGTCCGTCCTTGGCCGTATCTTTGTAAACTTCTGTAAAATCTGTCAGATAAATAACAGGCCGTCGAAATAAACTTTGGAAATTAAACAATGTCTTTTTTTACTATACTTATCACGAACTATTTACCTCTTCGTAATCGAATGAGCTCAGCTATATAGGAGAACAACAATCAGAATCTACAAACAGAAATCTAAGTACATTATGCACATTTTACTGGAAAAAGACAAGATCTGACGCTCGTATAAAATATGTGCTTAAGTCTTCATACGAATCGTATGAGATCAGAGAAAGATATATTGGAGAACAACAATTCGGAAATCTAAGTATATTATGCACTTTTACTGGAACAAGACTATATCTTATTACTCTTACGCTCGTATAAAAGTGTTATAAATAAGATTGACAGCCTTTGTAGTCTGTATCGCACGCAACACACTCGCACACTATCCTAACACACAAGTACTTTAATATGAAGCTTACACTAGCACATCTGTATAAATAAATGTTTACTGTAGCCTTTGAATTCGTGAGCAATAAAAGATTCTCAGAATTTACCATCCTGCTAATGCAACTTTGTAAGAACCATTTTGGAATTTTGTTGTCACTTGGTCATTGTCCTAGAGAATTCTACTATCTAGAAATGAAACCAATTTAAGTTTTAAGAAGTAATCTTTTTTTATTTATAAACGCTATATATCTATCGATTACCTACTGCTATTAGTTTGACTGCCTACTTTTGAATACCGCTTGAGAAGCTTGGTGTTGCTATATTACAGTGGTAATATGCCAATTTGGGGACCAAAATACAAATCTAAGATGTTTGTTATTATAGTGGATTACTCGGTCTATCTAAAAAGTTAATAAATCAGATAATTTATTAATTATTAGATAATTTCTAAATCTCAGTTAAACAGGATAAACATTTTCAGTAATAAATCTTTTCTTGCTCACGGTTACCTACACCAAAATTTATCAAAATTAGTGCCTGTTGCACGAACCCGTCTGTAAATTGGTATTTAAAACTCAGGTGGCTGAATCGGTGTTGCAGCGGGTAGTTGGAGACGAAGGAAACAAGGTTACTGCCTCTGGGGCTTATCACGAATGGGGAAAAGGTTTATCACGCAAAATAATATTCTGGCAACACCAAAAACCAAATTACCATAAACCCGCTCTTTTAAAAAGTCTGGTAATGATTTTACAGGATTTTCTGCGGTGATTATAGTGATAAACCTTTTCCCGTCTTTGTATGCCTTGTGTGCTATTCTCAGCAAAGCTTCACGCATGCACGACAAACTTCCCCGACGAAGCCGTTCGTCTTTTCAGCGACAGTGTATTGCAAGGTCTTTGAACTTGCGCGATTTTTGTTAAGTTTTGCAATTCTCTGCCTGATTCATACATCTTCATCTGCACTTGTCTATACGTCATCGTTTGAGCTTTCGTTTTCGCTGTTGTCTCGAGGAATCGTTCCCTTTGCATTTTGGGAGTCAATGCATTGTTTATCCAGAATTTTATGGAATTGGTTATGATTTGTGTCCACTCCCATTATTGTATCTTTTTCAACTGGTTTGTTTCTTGACAGATGGTGCACAAGCAATTCAACTCTCCGATTGGCCTTTATTCCGACCAGAATATCGCTAACTCTATTAGGCAACAATCCTCGCCCTTGCCGTAAGTATTTTATAAGGTTATTATTTAGATCCCACTACACTTATACACAAGATTACAAAAAAAAGATAAAAGAAAGAAGTTGTTATGTCTTAGCAATCAAAATGCTATTATCATTGGTCTAGCAAAGTCAAGAGCACTTTGTTTAAAGGAATCTGAATCAGAAATATGTTTATTGCTATCTGTTGTACAGAAAAGATCTAAGGTATAAGGTGTACAGTTTATCTATAACAGACATACAATACAATAATACTGTTTGAAATAGGTAAAATCTAAGTAGATATATCTAGCTATATTGGGTATGCTTTCAGATTCAGGCATTAACTTATACATTCCAAGAACTTAAAAATAAGAAACCAAAAATCAAAGTTTCTTCTAAAGGTTTTGATCAAATTAGACTTGGTCATTCGATCATCATGCAAAAGCAAGATGTCACAAAAGTATAAACAGAGTTATTCAATTCCAATGGCAAATGAAAAGCAATGTCAGTCATCTTCGACCCTGCATATCTTGGCACTCATTGGACAACATGGCGAGATGCCAAACGTTACATTTTACCAAAAAATGTAGTTGACAGGGCAATTTGTAAATAGACTGTACATTTGAATCATTGGAACTCCCTCGCTTCTATGCATTGCATAACAGGAGTTATGATCGACTCAGTAACAACGAACCTCATGTCAGGAGTTCTAACGGTCCTAAAACGGTAAACCTAGTAAAAACCTAATATTATATATTTATTATTAATATTATTTATCTATTTGGCAAACAATACAGAACACAATATTATAATCTAGATTGTATCCCTAAATATGTGTATACTACATGATTTATTCAAGATAAATATAAAATATGTTTAAAGCATTCATTAAAATATTTTAACAGCAAAAAAACAATATAAAATTCAAGAATTTTTATCCCGTACCTTTTGTTTTATTTTTTCCTACGTTTCAGCGATGCAGCGATCAATATATTAATCAATACGTCTTCTAGACTTTTAATATAACCTGAAATTTGGTACACCACAGCGCCTCTATCGTGCGAGTGTGGAACTATGAAATAATATTAAAAAGAAAGCTTGACTACTACTATGTAGGTACCGTTTTTGGAGCGTTACAACTGCGACTTGAGGCTCAGATTTATTACAAATTCAGTAACAACAGCACTGCGGGGATGTGAAGTCTCGGAGGGATAGCACTGGAATAAAATAAATTAATCTCGCAATAAATAATGGAATTTTGTCTGCTTACCTAGCGCTAACGGCCATTACGGGCGGCCGCACGTTGTCAAGAGGCAAGTGTTTTACTAGAAACACCGCAATACAAGTCGACGCCCATCCTCACGACGCATTAATGCTTTTTATATTTTTACTTCGCTATCTCAACTCTTGCGTACTATCTTTCACTCTTCAACGCATGGACACAACACCGTAGAACATTCTTCAGAATCACGCGACACCATGCTACTCAACACAAGTCGTGCACACACGCTTGAAATCGACACATTGTATCAGAACTAGATTTATAATTTAAGTTAAGAGAAACTATTCTACATGATTAATATTAGTATTTTTATCGTTAAACACTAATCGCTTCCGCGTCCGCTTAACGTTCCTGTTAATGTATTTCCGTTCGTTGCGCCCGCTAACCGACTAAACCGTAACGGGCCGGGTGACGCAGCCACAAGCCGACGCTGCTGTACGACCCGGCTCAGAGCGAGACGTTCCGCGCGCTGCAAGAGGACGGCTTGGGGGACGTTGTTCAGGAGGTGCCGATTCCAGTGCAGCATAAAGTCTTCACAGCGCCACCCAATAAGGTAATACATTACATAAAAATCTTTATTGGACCCAATTTGGTACAATGTTTTTATTTATCGGACCCAATTACAATGTTTTAGTTTTGGGTCGTAAAGTTAGGTTGAATTTCAGGACCCAGGGCTTCGCCATTAAAATTTGCAATTATGTGCCTTTATATCAAAAATAGGTCTATGTCCAGCTGTGGACTAACGGGCTGATGATGATGAAGTGAAAATTAAGAATGGAAAAAAGTTACCATTGTATATTATCAGCTACAGTTATAGAGCTACCGTTTGGTTGTTTAAACTTATTTTGCACTCGTAGTGATCTCTGTAAAAAATTCTCGGCTTGTTCTAAATCCTGAGTCAAGTTACTTTGGGGTTAAAGCAAATTATATCTCATCAGAGCGCTACCCAACACATACGTCTCTTCAACTAATTTCTCACAAGCCTAGTTCATATTCAGTTTTCTTTGCGATTAAATTTAATTTTAATTAGCTATTGCTATTACTGTCTATAACCTCGTAAGGTATATTGACACTTCATGGCCATTTTGCTATCAAGTTCAAATTCTTATAAATCCGACGTTGCTCCAAAAACATATTTTTCCACTGATATAATCTGTATCAAAATTTACAGAGGCCGGCGCCCACTCCGAAACCAATGAAAAAGCCCGATGCGAAACCGAATGGAAAGCAAACGACTTTCGTAAGTCCTGTTTTTAATTGTTTTCTATTTAAATTTATATACTCACTGAAATTCGAGCAGGGATCCTTTGTTTTGGCGGTTTCTATAAAACGCAAAATCCAATCAAGGATTAATATTAAGTTTTAACTTTTTTTACACTTTGATTCCACGATAGCAGATGTGTAGAATACCCTTTAGATCTTCAATAGAATCGTGATAATCATAGGAGACTATTCTGACACCATACTATGATATAAATAATGCTGCATATTCATCTAGCCTCAAGCGAAGCAGTTGGTTAAGCTCTACGTGCCCGCACGGGCTAAAAAGCCCTGGAGTGGCTAATACTGGCAGACAGTTTTCTTTCCTCTTTATTAACTATGCGATTTCATACTCGCTAATATAAGCCTGATTGTTTCAGGTAAATTCCCTACAGGAAGAGCACATTCAACAATCGAACTCGTTCAAACGCCTCATGTTCAACGTTCTCGGCGACTAGGTTTAGAATGTTTCAAGCAGTTCCTACATAATGGCAACGTAACGCATCCTATAGGTCAAAAACATCCTAACGCATAAAGTTTTGCGTTCGATGATGATGACTTTGCCATGCCCAGCTGGTTAGAATCAGTTTTATAGGTTAGCGATGGCGTAACAAGCGACTTGTGGTTTAGTAACGAATAAGACTAACAAAATTAATTATAGGAAGCTATTTATTTTAATGCTCCTGGCGGTGTGTAATATTATTTTTCGGTGGATTTAATTGTTCTAATACTCGAGTATTAGTGATATAATTTATGTTAATAATAAGTAGAAATGTAACTTTTATTACTAAGTGTTGATTTTCTGTTCGAACAGGAATTATATTGTTTATATAATGTCTATTGAGCAATGTTGAGTGTACTGTCTAGTCATGGCTCGGAGCTCCGGCCATAACCGCGAATTACAAATTCGATCACAATGAATAAATTATTTATTTTAATTACGTCATGCATTTCATTTTAATTAATACAAAACACATTTAATAATTCAAAATAACTATATTTATAACCCGAAGTTAACTAACGATGTTTACACAACAAAAAAAAATACAGTCTTACAAATTTCATGATTAATAAGTACAAAGATTGAAAGAATTATTTGATTCGATTATTTGAGCACATAAACCAAAATTAAAACAACTTATCACATTTTACTGTATAGATATAAGGTGACGTCTCGTGCGCTGAAAATTATATGCATACCAACTTGTAGATCTATTCTTAGGAGAGTATTTTAAGCTTATCCTTGGATTTGAAATGCGCGGACGCGCCCGTCTGGGCGCTACTTACGCCTCTAGAATTCATTATAAATCGCACATACAAACTCATAACTGCTATAGAAACGTCAGACACGAAAACTATTTATAAGCCGAATAAATACAAATAAGGCACTATCGTAATGATCTAGATACAATTTCACAGCACACGAGACTCATGAAGATGCTAGCTTGTACAAGATTGATATTATTAGATGTAACGCCTAATTGCTGGCCTCGCACCTATTATTGTTTGGTTTTGGCATTGTAATTCAACATTAAATCCCCCTTTTTATGGTTTTGTCCAGGGCCAATAATAAATATTTTAAAATTTGCATTGAATCATATTTACAAATAACATCTAGTAGTGCGTCATGTTACATCTCCAAGCACCCTAAAGTTGGAAATAATAAAAATTACAATGTCGTAGCCGATATTTCATTACATCACAATATATTGGTAGCATAGATTTTCGTTGTGATACAAAGCAATCCGTGAAAGAAACACAGAATAAATTGTAATATTCAATAATCATAGAAACAAAGGGTAATGTATGAAATAACAAAAAGTTCATTAGTAGCATACACCAAGCTATTTTACAAAGCCTGTGTAGATTTTTACATTGATGAGCAAAATCCCAATAAAATTGAAGAAGAGATCTTATGTAGGTATGTACTGACTTGAAAAGGAAATAACTGTGTACAATCCATAGTTATTTAATTTTCCTTACAAAGATATGAGTTTTATACAATGAGCTATTAAGATTTTAAACAAAAAACGGCATTATTTAGTTACGGACTGATATTAAATTTTTTAGCACCAAACTCCATATCTATTCAACAACAACTATCTAAGAATTTTGTATACTAATTCTGGCAGTTTTAAGATAAGCGGATTATTTACTAAATTTACCACATACCTATCAATTGGGATATTAGCACTTTATTAATCTAACAACAAATTTTGTGATGTTTATAGAGTTTGAAGTCAAAAATAAGATCTTATTTGAAACGCATAGGTTTTGTTTATGTGACGTTTGAAAAAATCGGTTATTTTCTGATTTCTGCTTTAACAAGTTCCTAAGCTAGCAGTAATGTAGTTTTGGTGAAATTGTAACCCACTTGCTATGAACTCACTCTAAAACAAACTACGAATCCAATATCGTCTTTGAGTCTATTATGAAAATTTGCAGTAGGAACCTAGATAAATACAAATAATAGCAGATCATGGTGCAAATAGGCTCTAAATAGAAATCATTTTAGTATTACATTTGTATATTTGTTGGAAATTCATCCGTTTAAGGGATTTATAGCAAAGGCCTTTCAATGTGGGCAATTTTCGCTTGAAGAACCAACAAAATAGTAAGAACCCGATTTTCACGCGTTACCTACAACATTGGGGACAGTATGTAGCTGTAAATTTGTCAGTGCCTAAATAAAAGAGCTCTTAACAATTTGATGTTATAAATGCCTATTAAATGCATGATAGTTATGTGCTCATTACGTTAAACTTGGATTGTGTTTCTTGGGATTGGATTTTCACACTTCTATGGAACATCGGTGCGCAGAGACTTCCATGGAATATTGTGAAAACATATAATTATTGGTAATATTAAACTGAATAGTGTAAATGAGTCAAGAAAGCTAGAAGAGGTACATTTTAAAATGTTACATAAATTATTAGAGAGCCTGCAATTAACTTGGTTTTGAGATTCAATAAAGAACAGAGGCGGAACAAATTAGGTTAGTAGGTAAAACAATTATGTTTGCAGACGGCTCAATAACAGGTTGAAGTCAAATATTGACTAGATAGTATTATATTTTAGTTTTAATATTTAAAATTGGCGTGCTATCCGTGAAGTATTAAAACAAAGTAAAACGACCGTACAAGTTGATTAAATACATACCTTAGTCTTGTCAATGAATTAAAATTATGATTGCTACCGTTATTTACAAATAAGTATGAATATTTACAGTGAGTGCATCACATATTATACAGTACATCAAGAATAATAGTCATGCTGAGTCTATAAGCGTATTTACAAGTCACTTGGCTATTTTATCTATATTTAATATTGAATTGGCTAAAATTAACAAAACTGTCACATACATATTACGTACGTCCTTTCGCTTTAAACATTAATTTTAAAAACTTCCTAATCAGGAGTTTAGTAAAACAGATAAAGATAGCCAAGTGAAATCATTTACAGCAATACTACCTAATTCTAGGCAGATTAAAAACGAGAGAGCCACTGCTACGTTCCGTATCACAAAACACCATTACCGAGATCTCAAAAGGTCGTTGCTCAGTCTTCGAGTTAAAACTCGTCACTTGGCCGATCATTACTTACCACACACAAGTAAACTAGTACCTATCTCGGTCATCATACGTTGAATCACCCTAACGTTAAGCTACTGTGATACAATAAGAATAGTATCTGACCACAATGATAAACGCTTTTATCTATACGAAAACAACACACTACCGCTGAATTACAACGAATCCATAGCTATCGCAAGACACAAACAGTAGTATCTCTATGGCTATGGTTGATACGTTCTACTGGAATCGCACGACACAATCGCGGCTGTATTATCACAACGAGACGTTATCATCTTATCTGTTTGCTACACGTCTTCACACTGATGATCTTTCCCAAAATTCACAATACACTGCCTGATCAGACACTGAGAATCTATCACATCCAGTCTCGACCTACCCGCTACACGTCTTATTCTTATCCGGATCAGTCGTATAGCTTTTTACGATCGGTGTATAGTTACTTCTGTCGAACTTTAATCACATAACACTACCGCTGCTGTCTTATCCCCTCGAGACACTACACATCCGCTGGTGTCTCGCTCGTACGCCCGCTACACGTAATCGTCAAAGTAGTAGACGATCGGTCCGCGGCGGGCGTACAGCGGTCGTTAGTAAACCGTCTTATCGGGATAGAGCAGCAGCGGCGCGGGGCCTCAGGAGGCCGCCGGGGGCGGAGCGCCGGCCACCGCTGAGGACACCTGGAGGACAACAAAGATGGTCAAAATATGTATACCGTACTATTCAGTTACAGTGGTAACTAGCAGTCCGTCAGAAAAAATTATAATTTTTACATACTCCTTCAATTTTGACACAGATTTTAATTGATAAAGCGAGGTTCCCAATATTTCCAACCAAGGCCTAGGTTGGAGCAGCGCAACCAACAGAAAACGGATGTTGCTCTCTGGTGGGTTTACGGTAGAAGTGTCAGTGTTCTACTGAACAGTTGCTTGCGATAGAAGTGTCAGTGTTCTACTGGACAGTTGCTTGCGATAGAAGTGTCAGTCTTCCACTGGACAGTTACCTACGGTAGAAGTGTTAGTGTTCTACGGGACATTTACCTGCGGTAGAAGTGTCAGTGTTCTACGGGACAGTTAACTGCGGTAGAAGTGTCATAGGTCTACTGGACAGTTAACTGCGGTAGAAGTGTCATAGGTCTACTGGACAGTTAACTGCGGTAGAAGTGTCAGTGTTCTACTAAACAGTTACCTGCGGTAGGAGCGACTCTCGCGAGGCGCGCAGGTTGGGAAGGGACCGCGCGGCGGCGCGCTGCGAGCGGCGCGCGTCCAACGCGAGCAGAGAACGGATGTTGCTCTCCAGCGGGTCCACTGCGATGTGGTAGACGCCCGGAGCACTCGGCTGAAAGGATAAGAGAAATATCAGTTCGAATTCAGGGTTAAAATCTCTAAAACCCTAGCTTTGCCAAACGACGAATAACTGATGTGATTCAGAGCGGTTACAATGTTTCAGAGGTAATTGCCATAGAACAAAACTCGGTGATGAAGCGCCTTAAATATGCGTATAGGCGTATCGTCGTCGCCACGACAGACGCTGGGTAAGATTGTCACAGATATGGTTTAGGTGAGATCACTCCTATATCCCGTAAGTTTTGACAAGCGCCCACCCTAGCTTCTAAGTGCTTATTTTGTAAGCCTAAAAAAAAAGTTATTGAATCGGAATCTAATCTGAATCTTCAAAAATGTTTTTTTGTAAGGTATGATTGTACTTTTAAGTATTAAAATTTTCACTAGTAATACCAGTACCAGCCGTGTGGTGCAGGCATATAATTTCACCATACCCACACTTCCCGTGGGTGTCGTAAGAGGCGACTAAGGGAAACATATCGGGGGCGGGCAGCAGCGCCTTCTGCAGAACAACTCCACCCTACTGCGATCCCCAACCCGCATGCCCTGCATGGTGATTATGGGCAATAACCCCCAAATGATAAATAATGCCAACCTTGCCGCTCATTAGGGGAGGCCTATGGCAGTGGACTATGATAGGCTGATGATAATGAATAGTACCAATGTAATGTTTGATAAGATTTTAATTAAGAATTTTTGAAATTTTAAATTGAAAATTAATATATCCGCGTTTGGGCTCATTTTGGTCCACCATAACCGTATGCTAGCATAGCCTAACTCCGCCCAGAAGCGCACAATCCTGGGGTCATCACAGGCTTCACAGAGTGACCTCGGCAAGTTCATATCAGGACAACTTTGGCCGATTCGTCATTACTGAGGCATACTCTGGAGATTCGAGACCTCTGATATGTTCACCGTACCTCCTCTCAAAAGAACTCTTCTCTCAGAGCTCTCTAGCTCTATGTTCAGGGTACCTCTGTATGCGTGTCGGCGGGTGCGGCGACCTGTGGCTGGTGTGTGTCGGAGTAGCGGCGTGCATCGTCGCCGGCGGCGGCGAGTGTCGGCGCGGCGCCCACCGCCGACAGACGCCGGGTCGGATTCCCGCGATAGGTCTCGAAGCCTCCACTTTCATCCTAAAAGCAAATATTAATTATTAATTAACGCGTCGTAGACAGTGTATAAAGAGCCCTCGACCTAGATTCTGCGAGGGTCCTAACAGGACTCCATACAAGCCACCTTTGCTACACACGCAACTAAATAAAATAAACTGTTTTATACAGATAAAACCGCTTGCTATCTTGATTTTCACTAAAGATTCTAGTTATTAAAATGCATAGTTGTGTTCATAAAAAAAATTGTAAGTATTTTAAAAATTATCTTTCTATTTAAGACATTTAATCAAATGTATATCAGTCATCTAACACATTCTGCTTAACTTGATTCTAGATGATGCTGTGTCGATTGTCTAGCTTTATTTATTAATTTATATGATAATAGCGGTCCGCCCCGGCTTCGTTATTTTACAAAAAAAAATATATAAATATTTCATCGTTTTACACACCTTGGGTTACAATATAGGCCTTCATACATATCCCTAACTTTTTAATACATTCTATAGCCTGTGTTAATCAGGGATAATGAAGGATCCTAATGGTGGAATAATTTTTCAAATCAGTTTAATAGTTTCGGAGCATATTTAATGGAAAGTGAAAATATAGCCGACGGTGTATTACGAAGGTCTAGAACACAAATGAACCTGAATAGATGTATTCTCTTGTCTTGAATAGACCCAGGTTGTAGTTAGTCGGAAAAACAGATGCAGCGATTTCCTATCCTTTGTGAAAATGATGGCAGCGATTTCCACTCCTTTATACGTATGGAAGTCAAGTCTCGCTGGTTTAACTGACCTCTTCGTGGTAGACCGCGGGGGGAGGGGGTGGCTCGATGTTCGCCACAACCTGCCCCCGCATGCTGCGCTCACGACGAACCACCCGCGCGGGCGGAGACGCCTCACCCATAGGGATCTTTTCAGGAGCGTTCTGGATTAGTAGGATTCTGAAAACGAGACATTGTTAAAGATTCGTAGAATTGACAAAGAGGAATCCAATTTTGACGTCCATTCGCTTTATATACACTTGCGAGCTTTAAACTGGAATCACTTCATCGCTAGTTTCTGCAGACCATATTTTACAGTTTCCATCGAATAAACTGCTTAGCTTCAATTGAAATCCCCGCCCACATCATACAAGACCCACCCCCATATGCCACTGTTTCCGCTATACAGCATTGTGCGTATCGCTCTCCCGGTCTCCTGTAGACTCTCCGACGACGGTCGCTGCCATGCAGGCACATCCTAGTCTCGTCCGCGAACAAAACTCGGCTCCATTGCTGTATATCCCAATGTAAGTGATCACGAGCAAACTGAAGTCGGGCTTGTCGGTGGGCTGTAGACAATTTGGGTCCCGTTGCTGGCCTTTTTGGGGTCAAGTTAGCTTCTTTGAGTCTTCGCCTCACTGTCCACTCGCTGACAGTTCTCCCTCGAACTTCTCCGAGCTCCCGCTGGACGTCAACGCCGGTTAGATGTCGATTTCGGAGAGAAGTGCTGACAATAAATCGGTCATCTCTCGCCGAAGTGCATCGCTGTCGTCCAGATCCTGGTCTTCGGACTAAGTTTCCAGTCTCTCTAAACCTCTTGTATACTTTGGAGACACAGGACTGGCTCAGATGAAGCTGTCGAGCGATAGTACGCTGAGAGAACCCTTTCTGGATTAGGGTGACGATTTGAGCGGCTTCTATTGGTGTGGTTTCCATTTTCTTGTAATTCCAGTATTTTGAGTGACGTGATATATTGGACTGATGACAAAATTGCATAAATTCCCAGTTTTTATAGGGATTCAGGAGTTTGAAAAAATTGATGTTTCGTTCCAAAAATTTATGTCTTTTTTTTTTCGCTATGATATCGAAAGAGTTTGAAAGCTAATAAAATTATCTTCCACAACCTACAGTTTATTGCATGGAAAATGTAAAATATGGTCTGCAAAAACCAACGATGAAGTGATACCAGTTTATAGCTCGCAAGTGTAGTATTTATTAATTTTATTATACAGAAGTGGACAACAGTCACAAAAATGACAGTGCGAAAGGCTCAGGTATTCCCAGAATTCAGCATTATCTTTCTGCAGCATCTATCTTTTAGTGACTGTTGGGGCATGCAATGGTACTTATAGTCGCAGAAACGCAGACCCTGAGCAGACCTACAGATCATACAAACATTTGTCCCGCAACGGGGATCGAACCCGCAACCTTCTGCTACAAACATAGTTTATTTAATAAAGGTTTTAATTTTATCACACCATGATTCTTAACGACACACTTAGGCATATAGAAGTGAAATAATTTTTCCTCGAGTTTATATTACGAAACTATTACGCATAAATAATTACTGTTAAATGCGTCATGTGATTTCAAAATACTAACAAAATTAAATAAATAAACTACATAAAATAAATAAATAAACAACTCGGGTCAAATATCACCGTTTACTAACAAAATCAAAGTTCAGCTTGATCGAGTTCAAATTCGTAATAACTCACACAATGGATATTACAAAATTGAACAAGACAGCTCTAAAGTTCGGTTTAGCCGTTGAACCCGGTCAAATTTATTTCTGATCACGATTAGAGCGCTAAATTTCTATAATGATGGACAATCCACACAGCATCACCTAGCCCCAAGCTAAGCAGAAGCTTTGTGTTATGGGTAGGTAATAGATGACTGATATAATACAATATATTAAATAAATTGATATTTTTTACTATGTATGGAAAACGAACAGAACACCCTGAAATATCTGCAGATCGTACCTACATATATTTGTCCCGATGTGGGATTGGAACCCGCAAACTCCTGCGTCGGAGGCGGACTTTCGCCCACCGCGCCACAGAGGTCGTCATATTCATCATCATCATCATCACCAGCCTATAATAGTCCACTGCTGGACATAGGCCTCCCCTAATGAGCGCCATAGATGGCATTATCATTATTAGAGGTCGTCATATTGAACGCGTTTAATGCCATTCTAGAAACGGAACAGGTTTTAGAGGAACATGTCTCGAGATCCATTCCATTGGGGGTGAAGTTAGCCACAAAACCAATTTTGCTCCCCACGGAGTTATTTCTAAAAAAATGTGACTGGCGCGGAGTGGCTATAATAAACGCGTTCAATTACGTAAACGCGTTCAATAATAACGTTGCATTTGGACCTTAATAGGTATTTCTGATCGTAATCGAGTTGCATGTCTATTCATAATAGAATGACTTAATTTACAAGAATAAAAACCCTTTTCAATGACACCGGCCATTTTCCTCATAGCTTATCTTGTTTGTTTGGTCGCTTGCATTGACGTCATAAATACTGACACGACGTTATTGATGTTTTATGCAGCTTCGCGACCGATTCAGATATGCAGACAATGTCGGGATTGCATAATGGCATATTATCTTACTCTAACGAAGCGCAAGATCACTTATTTGATTTACTCGTAACAGATTTTTTTGGGATTCAGAGGTAGAAATATTGTATTACTATCATAAATATACAGACATAATTATTGAGACTAGTTAAGAATATTGGTGCATAAAAATTTTAAACAGTGAAATTGCCGCTAATGTGTTTTGTTCCGCTAAAATGTTGAGAAATGTTCGTTAATTAATTCTATTTAAATTAATTTCAATCATAAAAGTGCCTCTTTTCGATATTTTGAACTTGGCGCAGTTTATCAGCATGTGGTGCACATCATCTAGCTAGGACTTCGAAAACCGAACAATTTAAGAGTCCGTTTTATTCATAAGGTACCCGAATTTCCTTGATGGATAATGACCAGATCGTAGCCCATGTGCGATAACTATAACAAATCTACTTAACGTACCTCACATTTACTGCTTAAGACCTATACAATTGATAGCTAAATACCACAGTTTATATATTTGTATTAGGGGGTGCCTATGTCCAACAGTGGACTCATATAGGCTGACGATGTGATAAATAATGCCATCTATGGGCTCATAGAGGCTGCCTATGTCCAGCCGTGAACTATTACAGGCTGATGATGTGAAGACGTACCTGTTATGAGCTCGCCAGCGGTTACAGAGATGCAGGTACTGTCGGCACTGTATGTACATGAACACCGCTCCGCCCGTGAACCCCACCGCTACCACCACCAGCTTTGTCCAGAACGGCCATGCTGGAAGTAACAATTATTATCTATACTAATATTATAAAGAGGAAAGATTTGTTTTTTTGTTTGAATTGAATAGGCTCCGATACTACTGGAACGATTTCAAAAATTATTTCACTATTAGAATCCTAAATTTTACCTAATGAACATAGGCTATAGAATATTTTGAAAAAAGTTAGGGTTCCGTATGAAAAATTCTACTTTTGTTAAATACCCGTGCGAAGCCGGGGCGGACCACTAGTATTATTAAAATTTCATTAAAATCGGTTCAGTAGTTTAGGCCTGAAAGACAAACAGACAGAGTTTTCGCATATAATAGGTAATAGTAAGGATAGGGGGTCCATCCTGGTTTTTCACAGGTATTGAGAACAAAACACGGGTATTAAGAACTCAAAACTCATGCAAATCAAGGTAAATATCACAACGTCAAAAACTTTAGAGTCACGGCAAGATTACGAACGAATTAAATAACAATTCAATTTAAAATGCATAACAAAACACGGTACTTTACATATATTAGATGTTAATAAAATACAAACTTATCAAGAAAGAATTTCAAGTGGTGGCCTTGTGGTGAAAATTGTGGAAAATTCACCATTTCTCACTCATAGTGTACATAACCAACCCAGATTACATATTTGAACAGCGCTTGGTTTTGTTTTGTGAATTTTATGCCTAAAATCTACATTATCCTATCCGGCTTAGTTTTTGGAAATATGTTAACTATTTTTTTTTATTACGTACTTACATGCTATAAATTTGATTATATTTATGAGGTTTTTTGTCTTTTCCCTGGAAAATGGGTCCTTTAAACAATACTTCATATTTAGCTATTATTAAGTATTTATCAAATCAGATGACGCAAAAATAAACTTATGAAATTGACTTCACTAAAAATTATGCCGTCTGTAGCTATTATCAAATTCATTGAAGTTTATTATTACGGCATCTAAATCGACACAATAATCTAAAACTACTAGTTTATAAGTATATTATTAACTCTGTTTTTTAAAGAGTTAGAAGAGTTTACTATGAGCTATGTAGCGGGTGAATCGAACCGCACTCACCCTGAAAATGTCTCTTATAAAGGCATAAATCATTGGTGTTCTTCCAACACAAACAAGGGTCATTGTTAACCCGCTCTCATTCATAATGACATTATTTATCTCCAAATGGTCTAAGGCCTAGAACATTTGTTCTTCTAGTTTTTTCTCCGCGAGCAAACAATTTCGTGCGAGGGCACATAACTGGTTATGAGTTAATATTTAAGTTTACCTAGTCATAATACGAGTACGTGTCAAAATGTTTAATCGTTGTTAAAATAAAATTCTAGAGTCTATATACATTTTATCCTATAGAGCAAGAAGGCTGTCCATGGTAGATATAAACTTAAATACGTCACTTTTTCATCAAATGCGTAAATTATTTGAAATTAATTCATTCAACTTTGATAAGTCTAATCCGATTACGGTTACGGCGACTGTGTACCTAGTCAGGCGTTTTAACTTAGACTTGATTGAGCCATTAGGGTCTTGGTTCACTATGGTGTCCCTTACTCATGCATGGCTTGCATACCAAACCATGAATAAGCGCATAAAAGGGAGCTTGTGAGCGGACTTTGGGCATGTCAAATTGCCGCTGACGTAATGGCGGTGAACGACTACTGAGCGGGTCTTGAACTCGTCGAACTGTCGACCTCATCAGCTCGCCAGTTCGACGGGACGAAGCTCGATTTCAAAGGTGTCTACATTTTGAGGATGACCCTCAAAATGTGGCCGTTTTCCCTCTGGGCGCAGAGCTGCCTTATTCTCCCATTGAGAGCGCTCTATCTTGCACAGTTTTGCTAATTCGGCTTACTCGTCAACTCGCTCGAATTCAGCACTTTTTTTTGGTTTTGTTTTCATTTCATTTTACATAGCCAAAGTTTCCTACTGATGCCCTGCCACCTATAATAAGGAACAAAAATCTTCAAACGTTTTCTGTATGTTACGTAATTAAGCCAAAATCTAAATTTCATGAGAAAGAACATCTTACTAATATTACAAACGCGAAAGTTTGTAAGGATGGATGTTTGTTACTCTTTCACGCAAAAACTACTTAACGAATGTTGATGAAACTTGGTACACAGATAGTTTATGACCTGGAATAATATGGGATGTTATCCAAGTTACGTGGGTGAAACCGCGGGCACCCAGCTAGCATAATAAAATATATGTATTTTTATCCGAAGTGCATCCAGCGCAGCAGCGTGCAGAGAATCCAGTATTTAAATCGTTCTATCACGCTATAGTGTCGTGCTAATGAAGTGCTAATAAATAAGATACTTTAGCTAGACGTTTTGATATATTTTACCATTTTTTGCCAAAACTACTCTTATCGAGCTAAAATTTCGAATAAATGCGTCTAGATACACGAACGATGACCACGAATTTTTATCTCGGAAATATTCATCCGAAGACGCGGGTACACGTTAGCCTTATTCTATGTACTGACTGCCCATTACCTGCTTAATCAATCAGATGATATCGCTCAAAACGTTGCGCGTACGCACCGTTCAAAAGAGGTCATGTTGTAATGCATTACGTTTTACGCCATTACACCGAGAGAAAACCGAAAGTATTATGAATTATACATATTACTGGTACATTTATCGATAGAGCAGTGTATGTTTATTTCATCAGTTTCTTAGTAAATCGTGATTCAATATATTTGTATGCTATGTAACATCTGTTGAGTTAACTCATTTAAAACAAGGGCGTTCGTGAAGATTCTAAGAAATATGTCAATGAATTCACTGTCCGTCGAATTTCCAACTATAACTACATACTTCTTTGTTGGTAGTCGGTTAAAGAGATCAAAACTCATAAATATTAATAATATTGCAGGAGCATCGATTGTTTATAAACACTAATAAAAACTTGTTTAAAATAGGTACAATACGATTATTATGGAGATTGAGTTGAGACAAGTTAATTCTTTCGAAATTATAACAAAGTCGGATCGACTGCTCGTTGAATATTTTTACATATTAAGCAATTTCCACGCGTTACATAACCGGTTTATCAACACAATGTATATTTTTAGCAGATTCATTTCAATACTAGAGGGTTCCCAAAGTCGTGATTTTTATACGCCTGTGCAAAGAGCATTCTTTTACAGTGGGAAAAACATCTCTTAATATGCCCTTGACCAAAATCTGCAGACAAACACTCGTGCATCTAACATCTGTTTACGTTATTAAATACGTGATAATTGCTACTTGTCAGCGAGCTGTAGTCGCTCGGTGACTAACTTAAGAGAAAATGTAAAAAGGCATTGTTCAAATAATCACCCAAAAATTATCATCGTATTATTCAAACGATGAGTGGTTAGCTTGGCAGCTCTTTGTAATCATAATTACGGTGAGCAAACGGCGTTGAATTTTAATGTGACTTTTGCATATTTAACTTTACGTGATAATTCTTTCATAAGCAAGAAAAGTCTCTTATAAAGATACATTCGTAAACGAGGGCGGTTTCGCCATAATCGCACTACGGCGCAGGCCCAATCCGGGCAGTGAAGGTGTTGAGCAATACACATTAGTAAGCTGCCTTTCTTCTGATATGTTCCTTTATGGCTCTTACGGGATTCACGGGCTGAGTTGGAAGGGTATATTCTTACGTCACGACGGCCAAACGATGATTATAAAATAAAATTGTGGACAATTCACATATCCAGCCAAGTTAAGGAGAGCTTGTGTTATGTGCAGCGTACTATGTATGTAGACAGCTGATTACTTATTATTATACAAAACGTAAATAGTATTTTTTAATATACATAGAATATGACCAGAACACCCGGAACAAAAATCATCTTACAAACATTTTATATGTATAATAATAATAAAAAACATCTATGTAATAATATTATGTATATCAGTCATCTAGTACACATAACACAAACTCTGCTTAGCTTGGGGCTAGATAATGCTGTGTGGATTGTCCCGCATTATTTAATAATATTTATATCTCCCGAAACGGGAATCTAACAACGCCACAGAGGTCGTCTCTATTATGGCCTCCACTAAGCCTCCACTCAACACTCCTTTGGAGGCATATTCAGAAACGGGAATGCGTGCTCGGCCTTTATTCACTATTGCCAATCCCAACGCGTTTCACAGATATGACGGCTAAAGTATCGGCGCGGATTCGAACAAAATCGTATTAAGAATACATTGTGACGTCACACGGTTTGGGCAAGGAATCTATTTCATAGAGAATAAAGGTCCTGAGGCGACAAATCTTCTTACCTATAAGTCCACGGTTCACCTCCTCGACTGCCCGCTCTATGAGTACGAACAGTGACCACATAACGCAGAGGGCAGCGACGCAGTGGAAAAGCACAGCGCAGAATAACCGCCTTCGCTCCACACCGGACATTTCCAATAGGCGCCACTGTGAACAAAATAGGGTTGTCATTTGAAACTCCTCTTCTATGCCACAGGTGGGGTAGGCAAAACAAGTATATCTCTTTCACTCCTCAATAGCGGGGAACGGGGATTGTGAGAATTTTTTAAAGTTAACAATTACTTGATAAATTTACGAAAGATGATAAGATACGTTGGCACTTTCGTGTTTGGCCGAAGAATGGCCTATTCGGAAGGCATTCGGCCACAATTTGTACTGAGAAAGGTTTCTGGGGCATAAAGCACTCTTATCGGCTAATTTCGTATGATTTTTGGGGCATGCGAATTTGCCGAAATATAAGTAAACTCAAACAAAAAACAGTGCAAATCATTGTAAATATTCCGCGTTATTATACTTTATCGGAAAAACAGATGCAGGAAATTTTTCCACTCTTTACCGTTACATAAAACAAAAAAAAATTATTATATTATATGAATTTACTGTAAAATTTATCCTACTAAGCGAATAAAATTATTAAGAAATTTGCCTTTATAGTTTAACAATTCGCGAAATATTTCTGGCTTTTAATAATTTTATATTTTCATCCATTACCACACCATCATGAAACGAAGAAAAATAATACCCTTAGCTAGTTAAATTCTGACGTATTCTGAACCCACAATACAAACACCATTACAATACCTATTTAACAAACATAAAAAATAACATCTACCCAGTTGTTTTGCATAGTAAATAGATAAAAAAAAACATGGCTCATAAATAATTTTTTTTTACAAACAGTGCGCGAACCCTTTTGATTTTAGTACCCTGGATTTGTGTTTAAAAACCAAAAGACAATCATAAGCTTTATTCATACAGCCAATGATATTTAAAGTAGATTATAACAAAATGTACCTACTTTATCATAGTTATGTATTATTAGTATCAAACCTAGCTTGGTCAACAAGAAGTAAAACCATTAGCAACACAATAGTGACTAAACTTTTGTGTGAAATTTGTTATCAATCAATTTATGACTGTAAATATATTCTGATGTCATTGGCCGAGACTACAATAATGGCTTAGCATATGCTTATCTACTTTATCTATAGTTAGTCACAACACTACAGAAAGGACTACAAAGCAAGTGGGGGTAAACCTGGGAAAATGGTAAAAGCTTAGTTAAAATACTATAATATTATATACACCATTGACTATAGAATTCAGAATACAGACAGCTCAGCCACACTTCAACGTGTTTTCAGAAGCACCAAACTTTATAAGTACTATAAAGTTTAGTGCTATAAGGAGAAGTTCTGTATCCTAAAACACAGCTTAGGTTAGGCCAGGACCCTACAGATTCAATACAAACATACTGTTACATTAAAATTTTGTCAAACATGTAAATGTTCTAAGATTATGTATATTCTGCAGACAAGGTATGGTGAAAATCAACCAGTTGATCCTATTCACTCCGCTGAGCATGCATAGGCTTATTTGCATTTCTAAGTGCAATGACAAAGAGTTATTGAATTGTCAGATGAATATTCATTATTTATGGGTTTTTTGTGCTATATGAAATATTCATAGGTGATTTTGCTTCTGGGTTTTCAGTCACTATCCTGGCTAAAATACCCTGTCCCAGGCATTTCAACATTTTATTATTATTTATTGATTAAAAGGTCACAGAGTAACTTTTAAAATAGGAATATGAATTACAAAGTATATATGTGCACTACACATGAGTGTATTCAACAGTTCATTTTGAAAATGCTCATGTGCCCTCTACACATACAATACAAGAAGGTAAACCCTGAAGATTGTATTTTCTCAGTGTGAGTAAGAATAGGTATTAGTTGTTTAAGTTGAATTAGTAGTTGTGAGGATCACAATGCCTGTCCAGCAGATAAGCGTGAGTTATTTTACATTAAGTAAATCAAGGAAGAACTTAATAAAAATGCTGTCATAGAATAGTTCAAATAATGACTTACCTCATTGAATGGCTTTATTTTGGTGTGCATGATGAAGTTAAACTTGCATAATTCACACGATCTGGTCTCGGATGCAGTCAACCATTGCTGTAAGCAGCTCTGATGGACGAATTTCAAGCTTCCTGTATAATAGAATTAATTTTATAACTCCATAAGACTAGATAATTATCACTGGTAGGTATTTGAAAATATATTGTAGTTTTTCTATAATTTGTATGCATACCTACTATACTAAGTGTTGTGGACTATATAGGTTGCCTGAAATATATGTTTATTCATTCATATAATTTTATAATTACTACAAAACACAGACTACAGAGCAGAACAAACCCTACTAAGATTGTACCATGAAAGCCAAGTTACCTTGCTCTTATTTGTATTTAAAGATTAATAAGATGACTTTGTTTGATTATGATTATGCATCCAATTTGTTTATGTTTTAATTATTGGCTTGAATAAAATAGTGATAAGTAAATACGGAATTTTGACCAGTTTTTAATGTAGCCCTACAAAGTGTACCTACACTATTCAAAGACTTTAACCTGTCAAAGGCCGGACGTAGGAAACAACTGCACCCTTCGTGTGCCGCGACGCGGCGCGAATAGCGAGCGCGCTCGACAGGGTTCAGAATTTATTGAATATTTTCAATAAATTGTTTGGTGGAAGCATAACAAATGATTGCATTTTGAAGTTAGATAGTTACTGTACCTTATAATGTATTATACTACTGCTAAATAATTATCACGCTTTTATATTTCACAGGTTATTGAACCCAACATAAAATTTTCACACCTACTGTAGAAATAATGATAGATTTATAAATTTTGTTTATATTTTTTTGGTTTCATTTATAACACTCGTTAGTTCAATATCAAAGCTGTCTACTGATATGAAAAACACAATCTTGGTAGGTAAAAATCACTAAGAAATACTATGTTGAAAACCACAAAGCACACCGAAAAATTTGCCATTTCACGTTTGTTCAAACCAAACTTTTATAAGTTCATAATTACATTCCAGGTCATTATTTATGAAAGTAAGAACGCTATCTATGAAAAAATATATCATTTTCTACATAAAACGTGATAAAAGTACATATTATAAATGAATAATCCAATTTTTCGATAAATAACCACAATAAGTACGTGATTTGTCAAGGCAGTTTTCATAAACAAATTCATGTTGTTCTCAATCCCAATGCTCTATGGAAATAATTGTAAGTTATAGTAGACAAAATGAACTATTCATAGATAATAAATACTAGTTAGGGTCCAATACAAAAATATTTAGAATAATGTTCTAAAAAGTGAGGCATAGATTTTGATCATCGTTCAATTATTCTTTGCATGTGTGCGTGTACAGCGTAGGTTATAACTGCCGGAGCACTGATCAGCGCCCGTAAAGCGTTCCGTCAACTGCCTAGGCGCTGATCAGGAACACTATACAGGTTGTTTTTTTTTTCGAAACAAGCAAACAAAAAATATTTACGTACCTATTTTATATTAGTATAATATTTATTGTCCAACATTATTTATTATTATTTTAAAATTTATTTTAAAAAATTTCATGTGGGATGGTAATTTTTTTTTATATTACTCACATACATTTTGAAAACATTAAAAATATTTACAAATTATAACAATTTAAATAAAACCTATAAACAATCAACAGGGAAACCTACAGCTATATTTTGAGACCTGATATGATTATATAAAATGGAGTTTTGTTCAAACTTGAAACTAACATTCTAACAAGGTAAAGGTTTCTTTACCAAAAAAGGATTGAAGTAAAACCAAAATGATAACTTTATTTTCTAGATTTACTTAGGATATTTTAATTTCGTGACCTGTCCTGTAAGACCTAAAGAAAATAAATAACACACGCTCTGCTTACATTGTGAAATATCTAATATGATAATTTATCTATTATTTAAAAAAATATATATTTTATTTAAATCAATATAAAAAGCGTAAATAACTAAAACGTAAAAACTCTGTTTCAAATGTTCATAAAACAGGATAAAATACGACATGCTGTATAACGTCACTGGCGACTCCGTGTAAGTACACATGGCATCGCCATTTTGCGGTGTGCATGTGTGTGTGTATTTTTCTCAGATGCATAATAAATAACGATTTTGTACAATTATTTCGCAGTTTTATATGATTTTAGACGTAGTGTTATATTCTCAATAAAATTATCTTCTCAATAATATATCTATTTCAACAAAAACACTACGCGAAATGTACAAAATCACCAAATGAAAAAGTTACGTACAGCCGTTACAAAGGGTCAGTACATTTTGAGGAAAGATATTTCAAAACTGGATACATTTGATAACTATGTTCTTGTAGATTACAGTTCTAAAATAGGTAAAGAATAATAAAATGAAGCTATATCTAACATTTACGAAGAGTAGTCTCAAAAAAAACCACTTTTCGACGCTCAACGAATCTCACCACTTGCCTGCCGATGTTCAAATTTGAACTGTTTGTATTATAGGTTCTATAAACTTCACTGAATGAGTGAAATAATTTTGGGTTCGCTCATTTCAGAGGTAAACAACTATAGCAATTTAGACTGTATTGCACTGTATTTAAATACCAAAAAAGAATAAAATTGTATCGCTGGTCTTAGAGCACTGATCAGTGCTTAGGCAGATAAAGTTAGTAGTCGCTGATCAGCGCTTAGGCAAATGAGAGGTTAAAAGGTCTTCCGAATTTTGGATTCGGTATACATACGATAACTAAAAGCTCAGCAGTTGGGTTATATAGATTATCGCACATCACCTGAGCAATAGCAAGGCGCCAGCAGAGGATTGTGGAGTTCGCTCTCGCAGTGGCAAATCCGACATATGTCTCCGCTGGAGTTACTGCAAGACGTGCGGCTGCTCCCAGACCCTGCTCGTATCACTTCTCTGCCACATCCACCACCCCATTCCCAAGTTTCGATGTCGTTGGAATTCTTCACGCTTATCTGCTGGACAGGCATTGTGATCCTCACAAGCGACACTTCTCAAAAGTTTATACGTAACATAACTTTATTTACAAATTCGTGGTCGCATCAGATTTCGACAAGGCAACTACGGTAAGCGCAAACGAAAACATGTAGATGTAGGTAACTTCTGGTGAACTTTTAGTGCTTAATTAAGTTAACGAACACTGAAAACTATTACGTTATAGCCACAAAACAAGGGAAATAAATATTTGTCTGCAATTTTGATTTACAGTCCATCCGCGTTCCGATATTCTTTCCGATTTACGGTTCTGTCATTTCATTTTTCTTTTTGTTTTGTCTTCGTTCGTTGTTTGTTCAGTTTGCATGTGTTATTATTTTTATATGTTGGTCAGAATGCCTTCGGTGGCTTACTTAATTTGAATGAAATGACCGATTGGTGAGTTAATGGTAGCTCCACACTTGCGTGAGAAAACAAAGATTGGGACCATAAAATCATTGATTTAATAGACAATAAAGAAAAAATTATGTTTCTGGGGTCTATGGCAAACACTGTAATAATGTTCGGTTCATTCATTCTTCATTCATTCATTTCATTGACAATCGGCGCGCGTGGTGGACGTTTAGTGCCGTGCTACAGTTTTATAAAATTATAAAAATGGGGATATCTACAGAAATACAGGAAGAATTGAATTCAATAATTCACCACCATCTTCTAAATGTTGACAAATCAATAGCACAAAAGTTTCTGCAGAAAACCAAAGCCGTAAGTGTCTATAAAAACCACGTGTGGTTGCACCGCTCACACGTGTTCATTATTTCTGTTTCGCTACTTCCTGAATTATAGTCTCACTAGGACTAGTGCATTTTAAATAAAAAACATCACAAACTCAGCAGTCCCATTAAACTGATGTAAATGACTCAAGCGTAGATCCCAAACTATCTGAATTTAGCGTACCATATAATATATCCCATGCACATCCCATGTTTCGAACAACTGCTTAGGCGCCCATATCTTTTGAATTTGGAATCATCTAAGTCTAGGGGGTTACTTTGCAAGGCTGCCCTACCGTTCTGTTAGAGTTTTTTACCCTTTAATGTAAAACAATTTATCTATTACAGAAACCTCTAGCTAAAAATGGTCGCTCTCTGATAGAAATCTATCAAGCACATAAAAAACAGCAGCCAGCCCAGAAGGATTCGGACAGGTAAATTCCTAATATCTACTAAATGTAACTAAAATAAGCAAGAAGTTGAAATTACCATGATGAAATCTTGGCTATGATCAAACTGTGATTTTACAAATTCTTATTCGTCACTACCTCTGAATATTAAACATCCTAACAAAATTTGTCAAGGTAAACTTCCTACTTTAATACTATTCACCTTTTAGTTCTAGTGAAGAAGATGAGGCACCCAAGAAACCTGCTCAGGTCAACGGCAAAGCCCCGGTAGCTAAGAAAGCAGATTCCTCAGATGATAGTTCAGAAGATGAAAAACCGCAGGTACTTTGTTTATGCTGTTTTCAGATCCCATCATATTGACATTACCCTGCCGCTAGTTATTAGTTATTACAAATGTTTTATACATAACTAGCGGTCCGCCCTGGCTTTGCACACAGGTATTTAACAAAAAAATTATCTTCATGTGGATTTACTAAACGAACTTTTTGAAAATATTCTATAGCTTATGTTCATCAGGGATAATAATGGATGGAAATAAGGATTCTAATGGTGAAAGAATTTTTAAAAATTTACAATCAAATCTTTTCTCTTTATAATATTAGTATAGATGTTAACTTTGCCTGAACCTACTATGATTCTACTAAATCACAGAAATAACTCTGAATTATTTTCATAATTTCCATGTCTAGTCATATAAAATGGTCTTCATTATTTTAGGCTAAAAAACCAGCACCCACCCCAGCAAAGGCAGTGCCACAAAAAAAAGCACCACAGAAAAAAGCAGAATCTTCAGACGACAGTGACAGCAGTGATGACAACGCTACAACCCAGCCTAAAAAGCAGCCGGTGAAGCCAGCTGTTAATGCCACCCCTAAAGTTGTCAAAAAAGCTGACTCGTCTGATGATGACAGCAGCGATGAGGAACCTAAAACACAGCAAAAGGCCCCAGCAAAAGCGGCTGCTAAACTGCCCGCAAAACCTGCCAAAGATTCCTCCAGCGATGATAGCAGTGAGGATGAGAAGCCGAAACCAGCTGCTAAAGCCACTCCAGCCAAACCAGCACCTAAGAAACAGGAGTCATCAGACAGTGATGATAGTGATGATGAGCCTAAACCTGCAGCCAAACCTGTAGCAAAAGCTACTCCAGCCAAGCCTGCGGCCAAACCCACACCTGCTAAGAAAGAGTCCTCATCAGATGACAGTGACGATGATGAACCCAAAAAGGCACAGAAACCTGCCTTGAAACCGCAACTAGTAAAAAAGGCCGAATCATCTGATGACAGCAGCGATGATGAGGAACCTAAAGCAAAGGCCACTCCAGCCAAACCTGCACCAAAACCAGCAGCTAAGAAAGCAGATTCTTCTGATGATGACAGCAGCGATGATGAACCCAAAACACAGCAAAAGACCCCCGCTAAAGCAGCTCCTAAACCAACACCAGCTAAAAAACAGGCATCTTCTAGCGACGATAGTAGTGAAGATGAAGCTCCCGCTAAGGCAAAGCCTGCACCCGCTAAAAAGCCAGCTCCTGCTAAAAAACAAGACTCCAGTGATGATGATGACAGCAGCGATGATGATAAGGCTCCACCTAAAGCACTGCAGAAGACGCAAGCCACTCCAGTGAAACCAGCAATGAAGCCAGCGGCCAAACAATCTTCTTCTGAGGACAGTGAAGACAGCAGTGAGGATGAGAAACCTCAGACAAAGGCACAAACACCTAAACCGAAGCCTGCTGCTAAGAAAAAAGAATCTTCTGATGATGACTCCAGTGAAGATGATGATGATGCTCCTCCTGCTAAGGTTGCTAAGAAAAATAATGAATCTGCCACTGAGGTATGTATATAATTCCATAAAGTCCAGCTATTTGGATGGAAATTATATTTGATAATGTTTTCAATTTGTTTTTACCTTACAGATTGGTGCTCAGAATGGCAGAAAAAGGAAAGCTTCAGATGGAGATGGTGGACCTGCCAAAAAACCATACAACAATTTTGTGAAGGTACGATTTTTAAATGAAATTATTCTTTATTTCAATTAATGTATTTATGTTTAACCAGACTATTGAAATCTAAGACAAAACCTTGGAGATTGAACATTGAGCTCCTTTTTTAAAGTTTTTATTTTTACTAATTTCATTTTAGGGAACAAATGTGGTTTCAACACCAGATCCAGATAACAAGAAAGTACCATTCCGTCGGGTGGTTACTGAAACTGTTGAAGTGGATCCTAGACTTACGGATAATTCATTTGAAGCTAAGGTAAATGCCCAAAAACTTGCGAAGCCAAGGCAACTCCATGTAATCACCATCTGTGCACTACACATGCCTCCAGCAAGTACTCAAAAGGCTCACAATTTCGGGCATTTACTTTTAAAACTAGCAGTTGTTACATTGAGTTGTCTTGGTGTTTATAAGTATTTCTCTCCACCAGGAGGGTGAAGGAAACGACGAAGACGTAGACGAAACCGACGGTCATAACAGGAGCTGGAATAACGATGGTGGTCGTGGAGGATTCAGGGGTGGACGAGGGTTCAACGACAGGGGTAGAGGCGGATTCAGGGGCCGCGGAGGAGACAGGGGCGGTCGCGGGGGCTTTGGTGATAGGGGTCGTGGCGGCCGTGGAGGTTTCGGCGATAGAGGGGGTCGTGGCGGTCGGGGAGGCTTCGGCGACAGGGGTCGTGGGGGATTCAGAGGCGGACGCGGCGGCGACAGGGGCGGTCGCGGGGGCGACAGGGGCGGCCGTGGAGATCGCCACTCCTGGGGCGGAGACCGAGGAGGATTCAACAAAGGCGGTTTCAATGACAGAAAAAGCTTTGGAGGTGGAGATAACTCTCAAAATAAGAAAATAACATTTGATTAAGGTAATAATTTCTTAGGTTAATAGGGCTTAGCATACTCATCATAATGTAATTCTATCTTTACAGACATTTTTAACAAGAGATACCTACATACCAATTCATGTGACCAAATCTATAAATATAAAATCTTTACAATTATGAAATACTTCAACATAACAATATTACTAAAATATTTTAAGGGTTTCACAGCTGCCTATATCAGACTTTTCAGTCTAGTTTAGGCAACTGAGGCTTTATATAATTATTTGAATTTTCATGTTTTGTCTCTGTTAATAATTTAATAATACCAGATATATTTGTGATGATTATTTTTGCAATAAACTAATCTATTCTAATAAATTTTAGCTGCAGCCTAAGTTCTAGAATAAAAAACCTTTCCTCAGTAGCAATTGTTGGTGGTAGAAATAGATGTCAAATTTTATTAGCTTTTAATCATACGGCTTCGTTTGTAAGCTCCCACTTTATAAGTATGTTACAGAAGTATACGGAGATGCTAGCTTTTAATATCACGCTGATATTCGTAATTCGTTTGGTAACAATGTGAAATACGAAATTGCATTCTTACCAGTTTCATTTCTTTCCAGTTTGGAGCCCGAGGTTCGTGGGGCGAGCGTGCTAACCAAGACTTAAAACACACTCGAGGTAAATCGTTCAAACATGAGAAAACAAAGAAAAAACGTGGCTCATACAGAGGGGGGGCTATAGACACCGGCGTACATTCCATACGCTTTGAAGATTGATTTTACAAAGTCCAATCCAGCTTTTAAAATTTACTGTAAGTGTAAATGGGAAAATTTGATTTCACTGTGTCGATTTTAAGTTTAAGTCAGCCGCAAACACCGCTGCATATCGTTTAACAACTGTAACGTTAGGACTCCTAAAAATGAAGTTAGTTTCTCCTAGTTTTATTTATGTAATTTGATATATGATGTGTCCAAGAGTTGTATAAGGTTTTAAGGAAATTAAGCATATTTACCTACTTGTAAGATTACCCAGTTATACATGAATTGATTTGTGTCAAAGAATGACACTTATGTTGACGCTGAAGGTTAAATAAAAAATATTTTTGTGCTGTCTACCCTACTATATTGCAGAATACAAATACTTTGCATTTAACTACACAATTTTGTGTAGCAACACATATTTAGTGATTATAGTTTCATTATCTCAGTTAAGATTTTGATAAATTGCATTGAGGTATGATTTTTGCCTTGCAAGCCTATTTAGCTATTTTAAGAATTAAGATTCTTGTAAATATTAATGTTAGTCGTGTTATTATTAATTAAAAAGCTTCTGTAAATATCTTATGTTTAGAACATGTTAAAACTTTAATTATAGTTGACCATAATTTAAGATTGAATAGCATTGATTATATGTTTTCGTAAACCGGTCTTTATTTTAATAAAAAATATAATACATTTTGAGGTGTTTTTCTTAGACCTAATGCTCATTTACATACCTACATCTACCATGTATGTATGTATGTACCCGTAAGATTCATATTCAGATTCAATAACTTTATTTCTTTAAGCTTACAAAATAAGCACTTAGACAAGTCAAATTTCATACAGATAATCATTTTATAGAAAGAAATAATACGTTATTGATTTCTCTTCACTTCAATTTTTTGTCCACTTGTGGAAGAAGTGAAAAAGAATATAATACCAAGTCCAAATCCGCAACAGGATTTTAATGCAGCTGTATAATTAGTAGCTACCTACGAGCACCGTTGTCGGCTTCAGCATTACCGGCCGGCGCCTACTTAGAACGCCCATTCTATCAGTCTCGAACCCATACAAAAAAGGGAATGACTCCGTGCTTGACTTGGCCCACAAATGCCTTTGTCGCAAACACCACAAATCATAGTCTTCGTAATCTGACTACAACTTAATTTTTTTGTCCACTAGTGGCTTCTTCCACTTGTGGACAAAAAATTTATTATTTATCTTATGTGCTTAATTTGTAAGCCTAAAGAAAAAAGTTTTTGAATCTAGAAATCCCTTATTGACTGATCACGATCAATTTAAGCCCATGTTTTATTTCCTTCCCCACGCGAGATTTAATCTCCCGGCCTTAATAATATGAATTGCATTCCCAATTTCCCATGCCCCTCCCTTGCCTGATCCAGATCAATTTTATCTCTCGAAACTGCAACATGTACTGCAACATGTTCGGGAAATGGTGATTTCACCCGTCCACACCTCAGACTGTCCACCCACACTGGCACTGACACATCAAATTGTTGTCTGGTCTGTCAGTTTGTTTGTTGTTCCCATGGTTACCATCTGCGTAAACATTTGATTGATTGGTTTTTTAAAATACACCTGTTCTAAAAAGTTTTATCATAAAGGTGATTGGATAAATTTTTGTCTCTTTCGAAAATGGGACAAATCAGCCTATAGGATTTAGAGGATTATGCCAACCACGATAATCGAATCGTCAACAAATTTATTCAATTCAACAACAAAACAAATATTTCAACAACGAGACTCCGTCAAAAATGTAAACATTGAATTTTACCAAACCCGATAAAGAATTATATTTCGCTGCGCGAACACAAAATGATACCCATGAAAAGTGGCTCAGAAAGTGTTGCGGTGTATTAACAATATGCCCAAGCTAATTGAACTAACAGTCGAACTTGAAATTGACAAGGTAAGAAATATAACTGCTATTCCTGCATTTTCGCAGAACACCCTAAACGACTGGTGTTTTTCAAAATTACGGCTATTGTAAACTCGCCTCGATTCCATGTCTATGAAATTTCCATGAACTGGAGACTGGCAGAAAAATGGCAAATCAGACACATGAATAGCCTTGCTATCAAAGAAGTCGAAGTTAGTACCTATAACAACTATTCTTACTATTCAGGATTACACTCGAAAAAACCTATTTACCAGCAGCATATTAGAAGCTAATTGATAGTATATCAAATCAATAAACATACCCATTTTCTCAGTCTCATAAATTTACCTATACAGGTATTTACTTTTATATTTTACCATCTTCTGCCCACAGCTTGGCACAGGCTTTCCAAGTGGCCTTTAATATAAGATACAGAATATAAAGCGGAAACTTCAATTAGCAAGAATTTTTCTATATAAACATTACGTATAGACCGGGTTACTCTCACTTTTATAATAATAAGTATAAAACTCTTAAATTCTAGGTGTCCTGCCCCGGAGTATGGCTCTGCCAAGATGGGCGCGTCTCCCTCACTGTGTACGCACTTGGTACCAGCTACCAAACCTGCCTGCTACCTCCAGTATTTCCTCTTCTATTCAAAGACGTATTTTACTTCCGTAAGCGGTTTCGACAGACCTGCGCACTTAACAATATGTGCTGTATGATGAGTAAGTTTTGTTGGTATAGTGATGATCAATTAATATCAAGAAACAATTATTTACAAAAGATAAAAAATCCTGGACAATACACACAGCACCATCTAGCCCCAAGCTAAGCCTAACTTGTGTTATGGTTAATAAAAAACTTACATAATAATATGAGTACATAGATAGATATTTTTTACTATACATAGAAAACAACCAGAAAACCCTGTACAATAATTTGTCTGGAGGCGGGAATCAAACCCGCAACCTCCTGCGTCGCAGGCATACCTTCGCCCCTTCGCTACAGAGGTTAACAACCTCTGTAGCCCGGTGGACTTAAATAAATTTTGTCCATATAATATTAGTCAGATAGGAGAACCAATAAAATATTTTGTTTACATTACAGAAGATGAATCCCTATACTGCGAGTTAGTGCAATGGTGTGACAACTGTAATACTGGTGACTGCGTCATCCTGGCGCAGTACCTAGGGGCGTTGAATGATGTACTGTTCCCACCTACTAATTGCTCTACTGATGGAGTGGATTTACTCATGAGGAGGTCTAAAGACTTTCCGGTAAAGATTTGTGATATCTTACTTTGTATACCTAGATTATTTATAAATATTGAATAACTAGTTACTAAGTTACCCTATGGGACTGACATAGTCATTGTTTGACTCAAATTCCCTAATATAATTAGAATAAAAAATAAAATTGTATGCTCTAATTCTAATTCTATGTGGGGGGGGGGGGGGGGGACTGAGATCTGCACTGAAATCTTGCATGGGAATGTAATTGCATGATAAAATGACCAGTATAGAGAGAGATAGTTATAAAAGTAAATGTGCTTAAAAGGGATAAATTATTTAATTGTAACGTAGTTAATTATTTAATATATTATTAATTAATTATTTAGTATTATGTATATCAGTCATCATTAGGGGAGGCTTATGTCCAGCAGTGGACTATTATAGGCTGGTGATGATGATGATGATGATGATATCAGTCATCTAGTACCCATAACACAAGCTCTGCTTAGCTTGGGGCTAGATGATGCTGTGTGGATTGTCCGGCATTATTATTATTATTATTATTAATAGACTAATAAATATTGTATAATACATACTAAAATCTATGTTGCTTGATTAATTATACATATATGTAATCTCATCGGAGCATATAATATATAAACACAAATATAAATTAAACTAGCGGCCCGCCCAGGCTTCGCACGGGTATTAAATAAAAATTTCAGAAATTATACACACTAAAACGATGGCTTTCACAGTTTTCATACGGATCTTTACTTTTTTTAACAGCATTGGGGTTTTTGACATTAACTCGACATTCCAAAACTGACACTGGCCGTAGAGAAAAAGCAAGCACCGTGCGCTAAACAACCTCTTTTTCTATTCTGACGCGCCATAATAGAAAAAGAGGTTGAATATACAGCCCACGGTTCAATTATTGAATTTTTCATGCGGATCCCTAACTTTTTTGAAAATATTATATAGCCTATGTTCATCACGGAAAACTAAGGATTCTAATGGTGAAAGAATGTTTTAACTCGGTCCAGTAGTTTCGGAGCCTATTCAATTCAAACAAACAAACATACAAACAATCAAATCTTTCCTCTTTATAATATTAGTATAGATAAAAGTCTTAGGTTGCATTGCATTAATATTATTTATTATATATGATAGAATATTTAAATCTTATTGCTGCTTTGCATGTCTAATTGTCTATATAAAAAGGAGACAAGATATCTTAAACAACCATGGTTCAATATTTGTTATATGAAACCACTTTGTGGTGGTTTCCCATACAAAAATATTTAATGGGACAGTAAACCTATGTGTAGATCTAGACCTCCATTTATGTATACTTCTAAAATAAAGAAGTACCTAACAAACAAACATCCATAATGATTAGTATTTAGTAATTAACTGGTATTTATCGCGATTTTTTTTTCTCTTGAACAACCATACAGTCAAACTTACTTATTGTTTTAATTTACTTTCGTTACTACCTTCCGCCCACGTTTCTGCTCAGGTCTTTCCTAAGGTAAAGGTAGCATAGTTATGTTACTTAAAAATTCATACAAGGCAAAAATTCAATCCGATCCGAGCAGTAAATTTTGATGTTCTTTTGTAACTCTTTCATTCTGAAATGAAGAGGTAACATCCAAGTTTTTCCATTTATTATACAAATACAAATCATTTTAAATTTAAAAAAAAGAGTGCGTACAATTGTATTTGGAGCACTGTCTCCTGTGGTAGCTACAATGTAGCTGTGTGCAGGCATTATACGTTGAATTTGATAAAAAGCGCTTGTTTAAACTCTCATAAACATTTTTCAGGGAATCCTGTCACCAAAAATCGAGGTAGCAACCAAGATTCGCATCGACGAAGTGTGGAACAAAGTCCCTAACGGCGCACTCAACCCGTCTTGCGATTGTGCGCCAGAAGACAAGATACGAAGTAAACCAGTTTGCCATACAGCGCCATACCATAGGTAGGTAGATATCAGCAATATTCCATAGGAAATTATTGAGATTTAATGAGATTAGGCATATTTATAGTGACGACCTCTGTGGTGCGGTGGGCGAAGGTCCGCCTGCAACGGAGGTTGCGGGTTCGATTTCCACCTCGGGACAAATGTTTGTACGATCTGCAGTTTTTTTATGGTGTTCTAGTCGTTTTAAAAAATATATATTGTATTACTAGCGGTTCGCTCCGGCTTCGCACGGATATTTAACGAAAATTGAATTTTTCATACGGAACCCTTATTTATTTGAAAATATTCCATAGCGTATGTCCATCAAGGATAATGTAGGATTCTTAGAATAAAAGAGTTTTTCAAATGAATTCATTAGTTTCTGAGCCTATTCAATTTAAACAAACAAACAATCTAGTTAAAATCGCCCCGTACTGTCCCAGTAAAAAAAAACACTATACCATTACATAGTATAATATCATCATCATCATCAGCCCATGTTAGTCCACAGCTGGACATAGGCCTCCCCTAATGAGCGCCATAGCATTCATCATTTGTATAATATACTAGAAGCCTCGTCGGGTTTTTAACAAAAAAAAATTTTTCATGCGGAACCCTATTATTTTGAAAATATTCTATAGCCCATGTTCAGCACTGAAAATTTAGGAATCTAATGGCGAAAATTTTTTTTCAAATACGTCTAGTAGTTTCGTAGACTATTCAATTCAAACAAACAATCAAATCTTTCCTCTTTATAATATTAGTATATACAAAACAGTAATGGACGCGATACTTGCAGGTCCAAATGCAGTACATCTCACCGGCTGCGCTCGGCGTCGAGGTCCAAGTCTCGCTCGCGCTCCGTCGCCTCAAAGTCTTGCTGCAACCTCGCTCCGAAGGATACTGAAGTCACTTGTGATTGTCCCAAGTTAGTTTGCTATTCATAAATAGTTTCTTTTTATATTGATATTTAAGACTATTGATATTTCGACGACCACTGTGGCGCGGTGGGCGAAGGTCCGCCTGCGACGCAGGAGGTTGCGGGAGCGATTCCCGCCTCGGAACAAATATTTGTACGATCTGCAGATATTTGTTCAGGGGTTCTGGTCGTTTTCTATGTATAATAAAAAATATCTATCTATTTAATAAATTGTATTACGTATATCAGTCATCTAGTACAAATAACACAAGCTCTGCTTAGCTTAGGGCTAGATGATACTGTGTGGAATGTCCAGCATTATAAAAAAAAAGAGTTTTTGTCCATTATATTATCTTATATAAAAACTCAGTATCACCATTCCCTATTTCCTATCATCACTTATCCTATCATTTACTTACCCTATCATACACTTATCCTATCATTTACTGACCCTATTATCACTTATCCTATCATTTACTTACCCTATCATTTACTTACCCTATCATACACTTGGCCTATCATTTACTTACCCTATCATACACTTATCCTATCATTTACTTACCCTATCATACACTTATCCTATCATTTACTTACCCTATCGTACACTTATCCTGTCCTTACCGTCAGTCCTGATGAAGTCCGTTCCGCGGGGGGCCGACGCCAGCGCCCTTGTCCTGAATACAACGTTTACAATGTGGAGGTGAACGAAGCTGCCTGGGTCAATAATGTGTGCCAGACTGATGATGAAGCGAGGTTAGAGCTTGATTCTCTACGTAATGTTGTCTTTGAGCTTATTTTATAGCTAAGTCTAAAGAGATATACGTTATTAGATTTAAATTTATTTGATTCGAAATACCACGATGATAATTGACATTTCTAAAAAATCATGCCGACTAGCAACTCCCAACTTTGTTGCCTACGCGCATAGTCGGCAACATTTGCAAAGGTTGCTAGTTTGTTGAAACGAATCTAATTAACGAGAACTCCAGCATCAATAAGATAATTGGCGCCAGTGATGCTCCTCGCCTTATCACTCGCCAGATACAATATAAGATCTCCGACCTCATCTGGGCTGGTGATGAGCTTTAAAGCTGTAACCTCTTTCATTGCTTCCCACTCGGGTCCCGAGCGAAAAGGATCCAGCATCGGGGTCTCAACGGGGCCGGGACTAACAGCGTTCACTCTCACCCCTTTGGGAGCCAACTCCATAGCCGCGTATTTGGTGAAGTGGTTTATACCAGCTTTAGAAATGCAATAGGAGCCGAATCCTGACGCCGCGTTACTCTTACAAACGGAAACTCCGGCTATGCTCGATACGTTCACTATGTTACCTTTGGTTTTGACGAGGTACGGAATAGCTAGGTTTGTGATAGCGATCACCGATCTTAAGTTTATATTGACGACCTCATCGTAAATCTTCATAAGGTTGATATCGTCCAAGTCTGCAGATTTGAGCAATCCAGCGTTGTTGACAAGGATGTCTATCTTGCTGAATTTGTCGATGGTTTTCTTGACGATGGTTTTGACTAGGTCGTCGTTGGAGAGGTCGGCTTTGATGATGAGGGGGGTTTTGCCTTGCTTTGCGATATCGGCGGCCACTTTGTTGAGATTGGCTTCATTACGCCCGACGATAACCACTTGAGCACCCTTTGCTGCAAACTGCGCGGCGGTCGCGGCGCCAATGCCGGAACTGCCTCCTGTCACTATAACAACTTTGTTCGCGAAACTCATGACTTGTGAACTGATGTACAACCTCCTTGCTCATGATTATATACCTTCGTTGACATTAGCGGTAGGTACATGGTGCTACCACGCCATTACTTGGTTCCTGCACTAGTGTTTGCCTAAGACTACGCAGCTATAATAATAATATAAATAAAGCTGATTGTTTATATTATTATTATTAAAGCATGTTGGGAATTCCAATCCTATTGCCTGGTTGTTTGAGTCTTGAATATTTTTAAACTTACGCGATCTGAGCACATAATGATTAGTACTATTTTAACGGGTATTTATCGCGTAATTTTTTTTTTATTTTTTTTCTCGACGTTTCAACAGGTTTGCAGTCTGTCGTGGTCACGAGATGACTCCAAAAAAAAAAACGCGATAAATACCCGTTAAAATAGTACCTACTAATCATTGTTTGAGTCTTCTAAATAAGCCTGTACAAAATAAACTTTCAATTTTATTTACAGAACTGATTAATAACCAGCCTGAATATTCATACGGATCCCTCACTTTTTAGGAAATATTCTATAGCCTATGTTCATCGGGGAAAATTTATGATTCTAACGGTGAAAGAATTTTTCAAATCGGTCCAGTATTTTCGGAGCCTATTCAATTCAAACATACAAACGAACATTCAGATCTTGCCTCTTTATAATATTAGTATAGATGTGGATGCATAAATTGAGACCACGATGTGTGCACTATGGACCAACACTAGTATGTGTTTATGGGTTTGTCGTATATTTACCGTCACAATGACTAGCAAATATCACTTGAGCGAAGGTCATCCTGATCGTGTATAATGGAGTTTGAAACAAGGCGATGTGTGACGATACTTGGTATGTTATTATTAATAACATACCAAGTATCGTCAACACGTATAAATATAAAGATCGTCTTTAATAATAACATAATAACTTATTATATGACGATACTTGGAGGCCAAGACGGCCTTGGCAAGACCGTCCCCTAGACAATAATTAATACTATAGTTAGGCACACAACATGAGTGAGAAACCAAAGTAAGTAGGTATATTTAATGGTACCTACATATAAAACACATAAATACTAATATATTGTTAGTTTTGGCTTTGATGGATAGTGCACTCAATATAACCTTACATAGGCTGTTATTAGATACTCGTTTAGCAGTTGAAGATGATTGTTTGTTAAATCATTCTAGTAGTAATTATATCCATTTGTTTCTGATTAATTTCCGGTATCTTGACGATTATTTTCAGCTTCTTTGAGATTTTTTTCAGAAAGTAGATTCTTTGAGAGATTTTAGACTAAATTGTTTAAAAAAAATATCTCTTTTTATGACTTTTATGAACCTTCGTATGTGTCATTTAACTTTTTGTGAGATTGGGACTCACTTGATGTTAAATGACAAGATTTACCAAGCTGTCGAAGATCTAAAGATATCTATTGCCTCTTGTTTGTCTTCCTTAATTTCCTTTGTATTAATAATTTCCTTTATTGATAAAGTACGCGTATACCAAACCAACACACCAACACTTGTTCGAACTTTTTCTCACTCCTATCCCGGAGGTGGGCGTTGCGATCTGCGACACAGTATTATACCTCTTTTGATACTGTATCTAGTTATAAGTTCCTAAGTAAAGATATTTTACTTTTTTTTTAATTTTCTACACAGTTTAACGAATTTTTTCTATATTAAAACGTAACTAACCTCGTATTTGTTGCAGAAACTTCGACACCGACCAGTATATGACACCTGACGAAGATCTGCATAGGAATAGGATTCAAAGCAAGTTCATAGTAGAGAAAGAGGTCGAAACACCAAAGAGAAGAACAGAGGTCTACCTTAAAATATCTCCTTGTGTCTGCGAGATCTGCAAACGGTACCATGAGCTGTTTCATACTGCTGCTAAATGAGGTAATAATAATCATATACATTTTCGAAAAGCTAAGCGTATCTTAAGATGAAATAAAATTTACTTAAATGGCGTCAACTTTACCCGTAACTCCAAGCTATTTTATCAAGTGATATAAACAATATCTGTTTTTATTTATTTAATGATTGTTTACTGTTTTACTGATAGCTGGGTAATACCAAAATGCAAATAATAATCCCAGTATTAATCAGCCACCTGGCAATGTAGTGCAAGAATTATTTATTATCAAAGTGTCTTATATAAATTTCATGTAAAAGTATCATAATAGAAAATATCTTATATTTGATAAGCTTGTAACATCTTATTTATGACTGCAGAATGAAACTTATGAAATTTATTAAAAAAATCTTGTAAATCACCTGTAAAGGTCTACACTGTTGTGTCTTAAACATAAGTGTCACAAGTTAAATTAATTTAGTAATCATGTTATAATGGCAAATCATGAAATAAAAACTAAAACAAATCATTAAAATTATTTTATTTCATCTATTAAATTTATTCGTAAGATGGGGTAACTTACATTTAGAATTTTCTAAAATTAAGTGATATGGCTCCACTTTACTATCTAACTTAGTAAATAATACTAATTTAAGTTTTTCAGTTAATAAAATTATAATTTTGAACATTTTAAAACTTGACATTGAGCATTTTAAAAGGCAGTGTTATAATTCTGAGAAATTATTAAAAGAAACAATAATAGGGTATGTACCTACTTAGAAAATGATAGAAAACAAATAATTCAGTAGACTATTTTGATTCAATATTAAAATAATTTGTTGTACATACGCAAAAGCTATTATTGGAAATAATAAAATGCTTTTAAATTTATATTTAGTTTAAAAATTTGAAAATACAAATAATACAATACAAAAGACATAGATACAATAAATCTTGATTTCTTATCTTACCTATGATAAATTAATAACGCACCATATTTGATTCCTTAATTATGTTACTTTGCACCATTGCATTGAATTCATTACATAATATTAAATTTAATGAATGGACTTAAGAGATTTGTCTATTTTGAATTATTTTCTAGGAATATAAATTGAGACTAATTAAATTAACAATATTATGACATTTTGTACATTGTTTTATGCATTGATATACGTAATATTTCATGCATTGATATTATACGTTATGTTATAATTAATGACACAATGGAAAGAGTGTGTAACACTGTTTCCGATTGGCCAAAAAAAGCGCCATATTGATTCCAAGAAATCAATATTCTCGACAGACTGTGTTTACAACGACATATTTCTTCAATACCTAATAATCCTATCATTTATCTCAAGACTATTATGCTGCTTATTCATAAATCAACTAACATAATAGGCACTGGAAATTGACATCTCCATTACGTATCCTTTAGTTTTAATACTCTGTATATTGATTTCAACACAAAATCTAACCATTTCACAACTCAAGGCGTACTAGCAGGAAATTGACATCTCCATTAAAGCGCTATCCACACATTTCCGGGTCAGTTCCGGGTCAGGGCTATCCGTGTTCCGAGTTGTGTGAACAAGTTCATAAAATTTCCTGACCCCTGACACGGAGCTGTGTGAACAAGTTCATACAATTTGTACGTAACCGATTTTTTCCCCGTCCCTGACGGAACACGGCCGGGACGAGTTCCCGGAAATGTGTGGATAGCGCTTAATGCATGCCTAATTTTTAATACTTTGTAAATTGATTTCAACACACAATAACTGCTACAGTTTCACCACTCAAGGCGTACTAGCAGTTACCTTATGCCCTTTCATAGAATTCCTTTCTTTCCTCTTCACATATTTACTGCAGTCGGCTGTAAATGCGATCATGGCTATAAGAGCGAATATTGCGTAGAATATAGCTAGAGCGATAAGGAAACTCTCTTCGCTCCACTCCCAAACGTTGGTCCGGAGATAGTCGAAGTTAGACAGGACTTGCGTTCCGTTGGGCGGTGGGCAGGGGGATTGGACGATAATGTCTTGGTACGGTCTCTGTTGAAAGAAAATGTATGTTATTTGTATTGTGTTAGAGTTGTTTTTTTATTTTAGCGCTGTTTTGTGTTAAGTTTGGTTTTAAGATGTTTATTCTCATAAAACAATGTTCACTTACAATGAGAAACAAAAGGTTCTTCAAATAATGCTTAGTCTAATTTAAATCTGCACCTCGTAGGCGGTATAATACTTCTAGTACTTATTTATGTGGGTATAACTTAATTACAAAAAGATGCTATGGTTGAATTAATCCGACGCTCCTTATCATAGTTGTTAGTTAAGTTAAGCACAGTATTCATGCCTCTATGTCCTCTTATATAATACCGAAAACCAAAGATTTGACTTAATGGATCCGATTGCTATTTGAATTTTTTTTTTTTCACACCATTTGACTGTTTGAACAAAATCTGTATCCTAATCTTTTATACTGGTAAACGGATCGTTACACCGTAAAATTGATCTATATCTCCTCTGGTTATGAGTCCCAGTTAAAAAAACAACACTATAAAGTCAGAGCGACGCAGGAGGTTGCGGGTTCAATTCCCGCCTCGGGCCTCGGGAGTTCTGGTCGTTTTCTATATAAAATATCTATCTATTTAATATATTGTATGATGTACATATATCAGTAATTTAGTACCATAACACAAGCTCTGCTTAGCTTGGGGCTAGGTGATGCTGTGTAATTGTCCAGCATTATTTATTTAAACGTTTGTCATGCTGTCAAAGACATCTGAAAGAGACCAATCTTACAGTTAACCCTAAATCTGCCCACATACCTGTTTATTGGAACACCGCATCTCCTTGCTAATGCTGCTCTTCAAAGCGATCTCGCTGAGTTCTCGTCTCAGCACTTCCGGCATCAGCCAGCGCGAGGGAGACACGTACTCCAGCCATCGGACGTAGCGGGGCAGGTCCTGGGTTAACAACATGTATATTAGACCTTATGGGCAATAACCACCAGATGATAAATAATGCCATCTAGGGCGCTGATTAGGGGAGGCATATGTCGAGCTGTGGATCTTTATAGGCTGATGATGATGATGACGATGATGATAAATAATGCCATCTATGGCGCTCATAAGAGGGGGTGGGGGGGGGTCTATGTCTGGACCATTATAGGCTGATGGGTGGTGAAATTCTATGCCGGCGGCACCACACGGCATCCATTTATTATGTAAATTGTCCTCCAGCTGGGCATAATCGGCCATGAAGTAAGTTCTATACATATTTCGTTCTGACTAACATGGACTTTATTACCTGAAGACAAGAAATCTGATTATGGGTTTAAATGAGTGATGCACAAACCTGTTGGTGGATCATAACTCCGTTCACCAATGTACTGAGAAGTAAGCAGAAGCCGGCTACTATAGCGGCTGTCTTCTCCAGGGGAATTAGGAAGATGGTGGCTCGGCACAGCATTTGTATACTGATTAGGTAGAGGACGGTGTAACCTGCAATGTTTTAAATTATATTTATACGCTGTAGGTATTGAATTTAGGAAGTTTAATTTGATTTAGGTAGACATACGGGATCATTGTTTGAATTCATAGCACTCTATTATACAAGGTATTTTCCTTTAATAAAAATATGATGACTTGTTTTATATTTATGTCCCAATAATCCTATTATGTTTTATTCAAACCAACGAAATAAATGATTAGAGAAATCTTAACGAGAAAAGCGATAACAAACTGTGTATTTCAACTTGGCATTTATTACATGGGACTTAATTGAAATAAGTCGGAACGCGTCATTAATTAAAATAAGTTCCTTCGAAGATGAAGGAACTTAATAGTGTAAGCGATGTATGGCGATGCGATATCTTATTGTCTATTCTACCATCCCCGTGCCAGGGGGCTAGATGGATGATTCCGCCATTTTTAATTTAAGATGGCATCACCTCCCATTTTTAGGAGATGTGAAGTAGTTGAAAAACTAACCTAAGTACAAGTAGAATCCGTCGAAAGACGCCGCAGACTGGGCGTACAACCCTGACATCGCGTAGCTCGGCACCAGGTACGCCAGCCAGGTCAGCACTGAAGACCACACTTCGAGGAATTGCTGTGGAAGGCAATATTTTAAATTCTCCACAAAAAAGGCATGTTTTGATGTATCAATTAGTGCGGGGTTTTCTATTATTAGAACCTTTGGCCTGTATACTGCAGGCTGAGGCTAAATTCTAGGTTAAGATGTAGTCAGCCGACTAAAGAAAGAAAAAACATATTAGGCTGATAGAACAATAAATTATGGGTCCAGCCAGTATAACATATTCAGTTTAATCAATATTAATTCCACCAGTCATGTTTCACTTCAAACATCATATCAAATCCATCAGTCAGTCAGTTGCATTTCATAAAAGGGTTTATTACATATATGTTTGTACCCATAGCAATCCTTTGCAAAACCTAAAAATACAGATACATCCTGATTGCACCAACAACACTGTAAATTTTTCATCTATCATTATTACCATAAGTCCCCTCCGCTGGTTACAAGGCCGATCTGCTTAGTCTAGTGCTTAGTAACCCATCGATATTTGTAATCACGTCGACCCAAAGTTTTCAGATGATTTTTGTGGCTTGATCTCGACAGCTGACGTCCAAGCCTATTTCATAGATATAAAAGACTAGCGGTCCGCCTCGGCTTCGCACGAGTATTTAACAAAAATTTTATTTTTCATGCAGATCCCATCCTTTTTTGAAGATATTGTATAGCCTATGTTCATCAGGAAAAATTTAGGATTAGAAAGATTTTTTCAAATCGGTCCAGTAGTTTCGGAGCCTTTTCAATAAAAACCAAAAACTAATCAAATCTTTACTCTTTATAATATTAAGTGTATAGATAAATACTTACATCAAACAATATAAAGACGGTCCTAGAGTAGAGTCCCACAGCTATATCCCTTTCCACGTGTCCCCTCATAGAGGCGGCCTCTCGAGCGCTCAGCCAGAGGAGGATGGGCCAAACTGTCAGGCACATTACACTGTAGTGGAAGCCGACTCTGTCGTTTTGGGTTAGCTGGGTAAAGAAATAGTTATCATTATTTTGACTCCTTTCTTACTTCTCTCTCGTCTGAATAATGTGAGTGTCGCTCAATGAAAGCAAATAAGCATCTGATGATCGCGTAATTTTTTTTTGAAAAGATCGTTGTAAATCAGTACCTTAGCATCAGTAGACGGCAGGTCCCAGAATATAGTCCCGGTGACTAGAGACATGACAGCTGCGATCAGTACGCGGACTATCAGGTTGGACAGCGTCGTCATCTGTGAGAACACCAGGCTCTTTCTGAAATACGCAAATTTGTTAGGGAACGGAAATATGAATAAAAACAAAAAAAATAACAATAGGGAAGCAGAGCTGCAAGTTATTGCAATGATCTGGGGTGAAATATGTTGGGGAGGGAATATAATCAAGGACGTAGCGAAGAATAAGACGAAAGAAAAATTTCGGGATAATATCTAGGTATCCTTTTTTGTGTCATTCAATTCTATAGAAAAACCGAAATTTGCTGTGTATTTCAAATGTACAGATAAAGCTCCAAATCCATGGATCTTTTGAAGTTTGGAAAATAAACTTTAAATTAAATTTGTTGTATTTTCTTTTGGTTTAGCCGTTTTTTGGTCAGTTTATATGAATACCGTAAATTATTTATTAAATTGTACTTGTCTTCCGTGACGTCACGAAACGACTACCGGAAGACCATCGTTGGTTATAGCTACTAAAAAACAACCAACTCAAGCTAAGACCGGGACCGTGTGACTATCAAATATTTATTTTTATTTTATTCCAAATAAATAGTTGCACTATTTTCTGAAAAATTCAAGATTGAAAAAGGACAGGCATATGTCTGTCTATCTTAATGTATGTCTGTGCTGTTCCTGTGTAGCTGAATAAATGTATCTTTATCTTTATGTACTCACTCCACCAACGCGAAAGCCTGTACAAAAGCGTTAGGCCGATTCACGGGGGCTGGTAAAGGCACGGGCGGCGGCGGCTCCGGCGGGGATTGCGCGCCTGCGAACACGCCCGCTAGCGCCTCTATCCGCCCTGACGACTCTTGCATCGCGGCTGGGGATAGGTCGTCCAGCGTTACTAGGTCCACTGGAAGGTCAATGATAGTGGTTAGATGCTGATTGATCGCGGCTGGGGATAGGTCGTCCAGCGTAACTAGGTCCACTGGAAGGTCAATGATAGTGCTTAGATGCTGATTGATCGCGGCTGGGGATAGGTCGTCCAGCGTAACTAGGTCCACTGGAGGGTCAGTGATAGTGGTTAGATGCTGATTGGTTTATGATTCGGATTTTCACATTTTATAGTAGCATGTAGTCCACTGCTGGACATGGACCTCCCTATTATAAATTCTGTTGGCGGGTATTATTTGAGTTTACTAATTGTGTCAATAACTTGGTTCTCTGTCGGATGTATGCGTTACCGACAATAGCCAATGGAGTGTAGTACCTAGTTTAATATTTTTTTTTGTTATTTGGTCTCCAGAAAAATAATTTGATTGACTGTCTCACCAAGGTTATAGAATGCACTTCTTGAATAAAAAATCATTGTAATGAAACTTTCGATATAGCTTTAGATGTTAACACATCCATCGATGTTCCAGTCATAACATTGTTGTTTTATCTAGTGAAGTTATCAAGTACTTACGATAGTAATCCGAAGGGTTCTTAAAAGCTGGACAAGGATAATCTATAGAAGCAAAATATGGCAACATATCCCTCCTATATCCGCTAAACATTGTTCTGCCGGCCGATATTAATACTACCTGGAATCAGAAAGATGATTATTGAACCATATGCCATTACTAAATTGTGTTTAAAGTACACCCTTGTGGCACACCTTTGTAGTTTTAGAGCGAAAACCAATTCAATTGCATAAAAATTTATTTTTATTTGATTGCAATATACAACTTGATTGTGCATGGCGAAATGTGGAATATATCGAGATTCAATATAAGTGAGATACCAAGTCAAAAATACCTTCGTTAACATCGCAAAGATCTCATAAGTCGGCGGGTGTAATGACATGATAACAACTCGTCCCGTACTCGCCCAATTCCTCAGATACTCCACCAAGAAGAATGTGTCGAATATATCCATTTCTTTAGTGGGCTGGTCTAATATTAGAACTGCCATATCTAGTAATAATTGACACGCTACGTTTAGACGGCGGACCTCTGAACGCGTTAGGCGGCTGACGTTCGTATCTCGAACTTGTTCTAGCCCTAATTCTTCTATAAGGAGGTTGATCTGAAAAGGAAATGATATGTGTTTTAAGTGTGTTTTACCTCGGCTTAGAAAAATCCATAAGGAATCTGTCATTTTATAATGTAAAGGTCCATTTCAATACAGTGTTATCATAATATGTTGTTTATTGCATCTGGGTTTATTATTTCTTTTTATATTCTCTATGTTTCTTCTAGTCTGTTCTTTTTAAATTTGTTTAGTCTTACATTATTGTTTATGTACCCATTAAAAATACCTGTGATATCTGACAGGTACAACCGTCATTAACAAATAAAATTACAATTAATAACCAAATTAGAACTAGTATTTACAAATGAAACAAATGATCAAACTGCTGACTGTTGCAAACAATCTACAGGTAGCTCAACTGATCCATATCAATCAATACCAGTCGGAAACGTCCCCAAGACGCTGACTGCATTGCCTCGCTGTATGGTAATGCTGATGCGCTGCGCCAGACACTCACCAGCTCTCGGCATATAGTTGTTAATAGATGTTATGTTTACAAACTTACCCGTTCTCTATCATTCATCTTGACCTGGCTATGGTTATTCCTCGGTCTTCGCAAAGCCGCGTGGAACCTCAGGGTGTGTTCCACGGTCATCCAAGGACAGAGTTTGGTGTCGTTTCTGACATACGCTGCTATTTTACGGAGAGTTGATGACGCCACCGGTTGACCGTTCAGAACTATATCGCCAGATAGTTTCTGGAAATCGAAATGGGTGTTACTTGTTGGAAAGAAGGCTAGATAGCTTTTTTCCAACTTTCGATTTTACGAACTTTCATCCCTTTTTTGGCTGACTACAAGGTTATTTACATGGTATGTTTCTATGTCCAGCAGTGGACTGATGTGGGCTGATGATGATGATGAAGGTTATTTTTGAAGCTAAATGGTGCCCGAGGGTAGTTTAAAATTTTAAAATCTTGACGTACTAGTAACTATCTACTCAGATCGACGGAGGTTTGCTCGACCGCTGTCGTGGCTTTGTGGGAGGCCTCTGTTGTGTATATCTCGTATCATTGACTTACCTTCCTAACACCCGCCAGGACGTCCAACAAGCCGGTGGCCTCTTGCTGTGACGTCGCCAACACCGCTAGTATCTCGCCCGACTTCACTTCGAAACTGAGACCTGACACCAGTAGCGTCATCTTGTTTTCAGGGGAGGTTATTTCTAAACTGTTTACCTGGAACAAAAATGCAATATGAAACACTCTCAAGTCTGCAATACATGGTTTTGTTAGGTTAGTAATTATTTAAGCAGTTGAGGAATACTAGCGGAAGGTTATATATAGGTTGCACTCTGATCTTATTTTTATTAAAGACAGGATTTAGTATAACTGTTTGACAGGATAAGCAGCTTTATCTTATTGTCTATAGCTTTTCCTTCATCAATAGAGTATAAGTTATGGAACTTTAGTATTTAATAGGTATGTATTGACAACATCTGTTTATCTATATAATCTATTTATATCTAAGTGTATTTTAAGGTTTTTGAATTTAGCAGGTAAAGTAAAAAATCACTCACATAATAATTAGGATAGATATACGCAGAGTGCGTGTACCCATCCAAATGGTCCCCGGGCCGCAGCGTGGAGTGTTTCCGAGAGTGAGCTAGCGACATGTGACTGCCGGCTTTAGACATACGCCCGCCGAGGTGCGAGGGAGACATCAGATAACTAAAACAAACAAGTTATACGATACTAAACTAGATGGCGTTGCTAAAAACGTCCGATTTGTAAATTCGGAAACCGATGATCTATAGAGGCATAGATATAGGTCCTATCTGTTGATTTTCTAATACCTACCCTACCTAATATTGCAAAATTTAAGTAAGTGATAATTTATAATGCATTGCATGTGTAGCGTCTAGCTTAGATATTATTGTATAAATTTTTTCATCCGTAAATTTTTCAGCTGCTCCAATGAAGCAATTAAAAGAACCAGCAATTAAAATCTATGATTTCAACAAGAAATATTTAATACCTACCTACCATTAATAATCTTCACTAAGTTGAAGTGAACAAAAACCAAAGTAATCATTTATTCGTTAGTTTCACATGAAATTTGAATTTTGTGACGTTTCCAATAGGCTTGTAAAGTCCATAGGAAATAAAGCACTATGCTATTTAATTCTCGCCACTACTTCTCCATTGAACCTACCGGTTGCGATGTGTATAACCCTAAAAGTCAATTCACCTTTGATGATCGCCATCCGGTGCATATTCCGCGACGCTGTTTCTTCTGTTGTACTGGTTGCGATGGTGTCTGGTATCCCTAACGTCCCTCGGGTCCCGTGCGTCGATGCCAAGGAGGTTGGCCTCGCTGACTGACTTGTGGCGAGCGTTGGTCCAGTGGGTATCGCGGATGCCGGCTTGCTGCATCGCTACTAATGGCACGCCTGTTGGCTGGAATCATAAGATATCGGTCAGATTCTGGAAGAGAAAGTTGAGCCATCGTAATCATTAGGCGTACTTTGCGCAGTTGTTTTTTTTTATCAGTAACGAATGTCAAAAATTGAAGTGAATATAGACCTTACAGAAGTCTTGAATATGTCAAACTACAAATTAGGTAAATAAGTAAAACTAGGAAGTAAAGTAACAATTTTTGTTCAGTTCAATCTTTTTAAGGTAAAGTAAGGAAACGAACCAGAAACCTTTACCTAGTTAGTTTTTGAGTTGGAGCAAAATATCGCCCCAAACCTATCAGCTAGATAATCCGATCAGTGAATGACCATCGGTTGATGATTAATGATGATAATGTATGAAATCTTTAAACAAGTACCTTTAATACAAATCTTGATGCGGACGACGACTTTATATTAGACGAAATAGAAAAACATGCCAATATAATGAATTAAAATTGAAATTATTATTATTATTTTCACTCGATTCATTTGTTAATTGTAATTTTTTATACTAATCATTCTCAGTTTTTGATTATGTTAGGTACCTAGGTACAAACAAAATGGATGTTATGTCTGAAATAAATTCAATTTCAATTATAAAAGTATCAACCTGCTAACATTCATAATGAACCTAAAGTCAATTTTAGGATATTTCTTGTTGACCACAGACTATGATAATGTCATGAAGTAATGATATACATGCGAATCGGGCAACATACTACCTGATAGGAAGGGTGTACGTTTTGCATCCTGAAGTCAGGATCCGAGCGGTACTTTCTGCTGTACTTGTTGTAATTGGTTGCTGTCTCGTTGTCGGAACTGTCGTAGCCGGATGACGTCTCGCGGATGCCTCGGGTTTGCCTTTGTATTCTGAGAAATGCGTAATAGTGTCATGATTTGCGTCGACAAATTATTGGTAAGCCTGAGATAGGCTGCTTATCTTAACATAGGTCACATCAATGGCCTAACAATAATTGTTAGGCCATTGATGATTCATTAGGCATGGAATCATCCGAATGCTTAAGGATTTTCCTTATACACGAGTAGGTACATACAGAGGTGTAGTTTCTGGTCCAAGATAACTCACAGCCAGTGCTGTCCTGCTTTACGTATCCATTTAGGTACGCCCGGCATAATGGAACTAACATGCTACCTACACTACCTACTAAAAACAATTAGCGTTGAAATACCTAGGTGCTGGTTTCATCCCGCTGCCAATGGAGGTCTTCGGTTTTGGAGTGCCGGATCTCTGCGAGCCGTTGTGATTCGGCGGAAACACCCGAGGGAGCCCGAACTTGAGATACGTGTACATGTTTGAACCGAGAGCCGATCTGGAAATAATGAAAGGGATTCATTATGAATGTAAGCGGTTATTTGTATTTGCTCACTGATAATAGGTTCGTAGTTAACCCGCTTACATTCATAATGAATTCATCAAACTACGATAGTTTTTATAGTAAAATAAATGAAAGGGACTTTGAACATAAAATTTAAAATCACTATTTGGGCGGATGTAAAAAGCAGATTACTGTACATTTTCTAGGATTTACAACTGGTTGGCTTTAGTTTTTCGTGACAAGTAGCTACAACTGGATCTCTTCTAGCCAAAGTTAAGTAGTGTCTACTTGGCCTCTCCATCAGGTTAAACAGAGGTGAGGTTGTGCTGTGTGTGGTCTAGGAAAGCTCAACTCTATTTTTATATTTACCTATGGGTTTTTACCAGCAATCTTTCTCTTTTGGGTGTAATTTTCTGTAGAACCTGTTACTCAAACTAACATCTATTTCATAGTAGGTAGGTTATAATTAGCTTACTTGGGTCCATAGCGTGGGTGGGACAGTATAGACTGCACGGTGGTATCTCGTAGTTGGAAGTTACCATACGGTAAGGGACTCTTGTCGGTGCTTCCCAAAGCGCTGTCCGTGAAGTCAGAGTTCAGGTTTTGCCTGGAAATAAAAATCTAGATCAGAGTTTTCAATTGTAAACACAACATGTTACAGAATAAATTATTCACTATGACCAACTCATCGCGAGTTTGTACGACCTCGAATAACACTCTACAAAAAACCTTTCGTACAGGAAGGGCCATGAACGAATGAAAAAAAGCAAGAGCCGATAAACATCATCACCAGCACAGCTCTATATCACGCATTGGTGGTCCTATAGGCTATTTTATTGGATCCAGCAATGTTAAAAAGTTTAAAGGTAACAGTCACCTGTAGATCGACCAAGCATGCAGATCCTCAGAATGCATTCCCCTGGGGTCGTGCAGCATCGGGTTCGAGGGCACGGAGTAGCGCCGCTCTCCCCCCAGCCCCAGCGCGGACTGAGACATCCTACCTCATCAGGACAGCATTCTACTGCTTTGACGGCATCTGGAACAAGGGAATAAAACTTAATGTTACTTTAGGGGTAGGTGCAATTCCTTCAACTGGTAACAGAAGGAGATCTCCCCCTACAGTAATCTACAGTCACCTTCGTTATAACTGCCACTATCAACTCATCAGCCAATGCTGTGAATTTACCTGATGCGGTATGGGCCTTTCAAATTATTGTAACAATCTCTTAGGTTCTGTGCTAAACTAATATGATCAACATAATCTTAAACATGATTGTTTAATGATATACACTGCGAAACTAACTAGAAATCTTAGATTATGGTGTCTTATACAGATACTATACTAGTTACGTACCTAATACTTGACATTATGGTTATGAACTAACTAGCTATGCGCGCACATCGTACAATATTCCGCTGTTTAGGTAATATGTATTATTGCCGATATAAGCATGCCTACTTCGATACAATTCTTTAAATCGGTATTATTATTTATTAAATTATTGGTGTTAACGATACCTGATAATGAAACACGTTTGGATATTTTAATTGAGGTTAAATAAATTCTCTATTTAATCTCCTCGTAAATCTGATTTTTATCGCAACAAAACCAATTTACGAGGAACATGCAGAGGCTTTCATAACTAGGTTAAACCAAGCATGAAAATAATAAAGTGCTACGGCCCTAGATTTATGCCCTGTGCAACACCATGATAATGCAAATGGGGTTATAGCTGATAGCGTCTAATGCTATCGTAAAATTCATGAAACCTACTCTTTTTAGTCTAACGTAATTTATTTTGTCTGCCAAAATCCATGGGATTTCCATGTCCATAAAGCAGTTGCGTTGCATCAGTCCGGACGCGACCGCGCCGGCACACCCAATCTCTCCGTATCCATCTCATTGTCATTTGTTACAACATGACCGTGTCAATCTGTCAGTGTGTTTGTTTAATTGAATTATGAGCTCGATCCGCTGATAATCCACCATTTTGACAATAAGAAGGTCATTTACGGCTCATAACTTTTACAGCTATGAGCCGTAACGGTAATCTGGATTTTTTGTATGATTAAAGATACAGTTCACCTTACCCGAGATAACGTACAAAAAATAATTTTATTGTTATTTCGTTAAAAAAACTTATTTTCCATGGCAGTTAGCTAGGTATAGCTAATACACATCCAAAGCTAAAATTAACCTTTAAAATTATGATCTTAATTTAAACTATAAACAATGGTGAAAAGGTAAAATTGAGTTGGTACTAAAAGTAGGTTTGTATCTACCACTCAGCGTTTTTGAATAAACGTATAGAAGTTAAAGAAGTTTGCTACTTAGTTTTTAATAAGTACCTAGGTAGGTATGAATAATCTTTGACTACTTTCATATGTTTATCAGGTAGACACAATCATTAGCTACAGGCTAGACATCTTAACATACCGCATCACTACTTATTTCGCCACGCACAGTTAAATTGCGTATTATTGTAGACACTCACTGTCTATAATACTGCAAAAACTGATGCCTCTTGCGTAATTATCATAATTTGAACATGCAATGCCTGAGGAACCGGTAGCTATCACGTGGTAACACGCTATCTAACGAGGTGAGGGCCTACAAGTCTACATGCTGCTTCCGAAATGGCAGAGAATATTGCAATGAGGACAAGTATTACTAGTTTGACTGGCCTATTGGCAATCGCATGGCAAAAATTTACCCACTAAGACAAGAAGTTATTACAATAAAGCAATTTATCAAACGTGTTCCGAGATGACGGCTGATAGAAGAAAGGAACAGTATGATGAGAAAAAAGATGTGGAATAAGAACAATAAACAAATGATGACTATTTAGGAAACTTCAAGTAACATCTAATATTAAAATGGTTGTTTATATCATAGTTGTCTCTACAGACAGGATGTATCTACGAGTATGAATGAATATGAGATGTTTTGCTTTGCGAAACAACCATGAGAAATTTGATGAATAATTTAAATGATAATTCAGATGCATTATTCTAATACGATACATCGGCTGTAAAATAGATGCCGCAAGGCATACTTGATTAAAGAGAAAATAGATAAGAAGAGAAAACTCAACGTAAAAGTAAATATCTCCCACAAGCGATACCGACAAAAGGAAGTTCGTGTATAATAGACCTTTACGAGACTTTTATACAACGAAGACACAGTGCCAATAAGAACAATATGTACGGAATGAGAATCCCACGGCGGCTATTAGCACTTATTCTGAAACTTGAACTGAACAAGAGTCAAGGCAAAGATTTATAGTGACAAGTTCATCGTAACAAGGCTGACGTTTAATCGACTAATTGGATCAGAACTAATGAGGATCAACCTTAGAATTAAATCAACATAAATGGAGTTCATTGTCCGGAAAATTATGCGTAGAAAAACTGGTTGAGGCTGTTACAGCTGAGCTGAGGTATTGCTATCGTGAACTTGGGGTCACTATCGGAGAAATAGAACTGACACGGAGTAGATAGATAACGGGACGAACCGGAGTGATACATGAAGGGTTTAGGATATGTTAGGCTATTTACTGTCTAATTATGTTTGAAAATATGAAAGCAAAACCTTTATCAATATTAAAATGTTCCTCACAATTATGAGAGGAATGTTAATCCTAACACTGGCTTTACATTCCAGTTACCTACAACTGTTTAAAAAACATTTTTCTACATACTTGCTAACTAGCTACACCAATGAAGTGCCTACAGTTAGATCAGAGTCGAGAAAATTGGAATAGAAAAGTACTTTGAAACCAAATACCCTTCCAAAGGACAAAGAAACCTTCACGAAGCTGTAACACGGACACCTTTGTATGTAAATAGTTGAATCGGTATTACCCACACGTTGCCCATCCTTCTTTGTGAAGCCGAAGGTGGAATGTCAAGATTGTGGGTTGATAAAAAGAATATGCTTACCACCTACTATTATATCCGGCTTAAACTTGAAATACAATCATTTTAATAGCTTTTTATATTTAATTACTTTTGCAAATCATTCGTCATCTTCTAATTTCCAATGTTTATTAAAATGACTTTTTTGATGTACGAGTAGGTATATCGTGTTGGGTTGAGCTTTTTGAAAATAATCCAATATCTTCGTGATCAAAATCTAGAGGTTACATCATACCGTTATTTCGTTTGTGGGTTACGAAAATGAGTAACACCTACTATTATATTCTATTTATACTTGAAATATAATCTAATCAGTTTAAATAGCTTTATATATTTAATTACCTACTTTTGCAAATCATGCGTACGTCTTTTAACATCCACAATGTTCATTAAAATGACTTTTTTGATGAACTGTAGTACCAAAATCGTGTCGGTTTAAGCATTTTGATTATAGTTAAGTATTATAGCTGTATGAAAATAATCCAATATCTTCGTGATCAGAATCTAGAGGTTACATCATAGCGATCTTCCGTGATTCGAACAGTTATTTTCAATTGTCTTTAGTAACCTCGGTAATATTTACGTCAATTATTTTACTTTTTGTCTTACTTGCACGCACCGGCGCTCTTTTTTTATGTAATACGTCATCTAAACTGCGCATTTTATTTGGTGTTTTATATTGTTTGTGAATAAAATTAACGCCTTTATCTTTATTTTTTACTAGGTATGGAGTTATGATTATATTACCTATCATAGCAGACTTTTAATATCTGAAGGGTGCATCTTATCACCTGTTAAACTGCTTAGCCTTCTTTTTTATAAGGACCATTTTCTAGATTGACCACCAGCCTAACATATGTATTTCAGATTTCAACATATTCCAGCTTTATTACAGGCTTAAAAAATAGGCACTTAGTCAAGTCAAGTTTTAAACCATAAATTATTCTAGAATAACAAATAAGGTGTCATTGATTTTCTCTTCTCTTTCAATAACACACTTCAATACTTTCAATTGTTTTATATACCTAACCCCTATTCTCACACCTATCATCATAAGACTATCCCGAGAACATTCCCTCTCAACCGACACCCTTCTCTGAATTCACTGCACCTTGCAGACACAGTCTGTCTCGCGTTCTATTTATAGTAGGTACCGACGTACCGAGCCTCGGGCGTTGACCTGACTGACCATTGGAATTCTATGGACTTATCTGGACCCTACTCTCTAAGTAGTAAGTACCATTTGTTTTGATTTGGTTACAGATACTGTTAGATTTTTTGAAATAGTGCTTTCTTTTAATCTATGTATGTTTGACGATGAAGGTCCGGCTGCGACGCAGGAGGTTGCGTGTTTGATTCCCGCCTCGGAACAAATATTTTTACGATCTGCAAATATTTGTTCAGGGAGTTCTGGTCGTTTTCTGTGTATAATAAACTAGCGGTCCGCCCCGGCTTCGCACGGGTATTAAACAAAAATTTCAGAAATTATGTACCTCTATAATAAAAAATATCTATCTATGTACTCATTATGTAACCTACCTATCAGTTATCTAGTACCCATAACACAAGCTCTGCTTATCTTGGGGCTAGATAATGCAGTGTGAATTGTCCAGCATTATTTTATTTAATTGATACCCGAATTTCCATTAGTCGTAAAGCATTTTACGAAATCCAAAGTTAGTCACAGTGACCTACCACTTATCGTTCTGTAAATCTTATTGTTGCGCGGTGAATTGCGATGGATCAGGCAGAGAATCTATTTTTAGTTCCAGAATTTTTACTTTTTTAAATTTATTTATTACAAAAACAATCAGGATATACATTGTATTTGTAACATATGTACATGGCAAGGTTTGTCTGAGTACATAAAACCAGTATTTCAAAACAGTGTTTTCTGTATTGTCATATTGTGCAAACTGTTAGTCATTATCATCATAAAGCAGTTAGTATCTACCATTCTATAGGTACTTAGATACTTGTTATTTTGCCCGCATGACTGGGCAGGGAAATATGCAGTGACAACATGCAATTTCATCGGTAGTCATGCTTGTGAAGGTTTCTGGTTTTACGACTAGTTTTTATCATGAGCAGTTTCATACAAACGGTTTGAATTGAACATAACCTTTGCGGAAACAAGAGTAGATGAGATGATAGGAATATGCTAAAAATAATATTTACTTAGGTATATTTTCAGATTTTCAGGAAAACCTTTCATCTTCATGTCTATGTTATAATCTGAGAAATAAAATTACATAATTGAAACAAATTAAAACTAGTATTTACAATGTAAACAATGCTACTGTTGCAAACAATCTACAGGTAGCTCAATTTATATCAATACAAGCCGGAAGTGTCCCTAGGACATCTGACAAATTTAATCTTCGTTCTTTCCAAGTCCTTAGAATGTTATTATATTGAACTAAATTTTATTAGGTACTAAAATTCAGATTCACCATTTGCTTACAGCAATTTTTTTTTATAAATACGTGCCAGTGCTTTTCCCCCCTTTATAATTTATTCTCAGACTTCGTCCTTAGGTAGAGTTAGACATTTGTATGGAGCGGGTGCTCGTTTATGTAGTTCGTTAAGTAGTTCTTCTATATGTCAAGTTCAAAACAATTATGATTATGTATGTAATGTCATACCTGGCGTACCTATACCTACCTCATTATCATCAGCTTATGTTAGCCTATTGCTTGACATAGACTTCTCGTAATAAGCGTGTAGCGCCCTATCTGCAGTTTGCCGCATCCAGAATCTACCTGCATCTTTCTCACATTGTCATCCCACCTGGCCAGAGGGCTACCTACACTACATTTGCCGATTTGCGATCACCACTCAAGAACACGTTTACCCCAGCGGTTGTCAATTCTTCGCGAGCTATAGCCGGCCCACTGCCACTTCGGGTTGCAATTCTTTGTCCTTTGGTTCTCTGTCGGATGTATTTCTACTCTTTGTTTAGTCAATCTTAGGTCTAGGATTATGAAGATACTAGAAAATTAAATATTAATCCCGAAAAAAATCGATTTTGGCGGCACTCGAACCCCCTCGCCCGAGTGCGAGGACTTACGCACTATAATAACAAAAATCTTATGAAGATACTTTTCTCATCTTTAACATTTTAATTTTTTCAGCTAACTTTTTCTACATTGTTGTTTCTGGCAGTTGCTTTTCTAGTAAAAATCTATGAGGGCTGAATAGAATGGGTATTAGTATAAATTACTACTTAGGATTTCGCCATATTTTCATAACGGCATTAAAATATATTTCCTTTCTTTATTACTTTTGAAATACTGTGGTAGCTATGATTGCCACCGTGAGAATCGGAGTTCTTAAACAATGAGAGGAAGTAGGTGCAAGACATTATTTTGAATTGATACGTCCGAAAACAACTTATTTAGGAACCTCCATGATATAATGGCCTCTACTACCACAAATAATGGTCTATGCTATGTAAATAATAGTGTTTGTTTTCGACACGTACTTAGAAGACGACATTCATAATGTATGATGTGATCATGTACCTATGTATAAGATAAGACGGATATTAAAATGCGAAACATAAATATGAATGAACATCGACGCATTTCTTGCTTGGTAGTCCGGCTGAGACCGAGTCCGGTGGTCCTTCGGTATCATTTGATCCCGTGGGACTTTCCCGAGGCAGTTGTTGCCTAGGGATCAAGCCACAGGTTATACTAACTAAATAATAATTACAATTGTTCAATTGTGCAATCTTAGAAGAAAACTAACATGTTTCCTCTATGTCACCTGTAATGGTTTCGGAATTATATAAATGTATGCTGAGCCGAGTCTTTTTGCAGCTATGACACAAATTCTTTAAAATCAATTGAGTATTTTCCCTCGTCATTTTTTTATTTTTTATATCATATCATCACTATAAAGTCAACAAAGTCCCGCTGTCTGTCTGTTAATATGCTTAGATCTTTAAAACTACGCAACGGGTTTTAGTGCGGTTTTTTTTAATAGATAGAGTGATTCAAGGAGATTTTTGTGTTAGCATTGCACTCGTGCGAAGCCGGAGCGGGTCGCTAGTTATGTATATTATTTGGCAGTTTTGTACTGTGTGAGCAGATAATACTTAAATTTTGCCTATCGTGGCTATATTCGCATATTTTTTTAGGTATTAATTATGTCTATTTATACCTAGCATCAGCAACTTTAAACCCACCAAAATACTTAATGAAATCGGGATCGTAAGCTACATGCGATGCGATACAAAACGTCCTTAGATATTTAAATTGATTCAGTCGAAACGAAAATTTAGAAATTTACTACTTAGCAACCTTTTCATCTTGTAAGTAGAATTTTTCCAACAGTCTTCATTCATAATGCTTATCTTTTCCTATTCATATCTCACAAGTAAGCATATACAACATATACAACAACATCAGCCTATATCAGTCCACTGCTGGACATAGACCTCCCCTAATGCGCGCCATAGGTGGCGTTATTTCATCTGGGGGTTATTGCCCATAATCCCCCGCTGGGCATGCGGGTTGGGGATCGCAGTTCGGTGGAGTTGTTCTGCAGAGGGCGCTGCTGCCCGCCCCCCGGTGTGTTTCCCTTAGTCGCCTCTTACAACATCCACGGGAAGAGTGGGAGTGGTGAAATTCTATGCCGGCACCACACGGCCTTAGCATATGCATGCGTTTATTGTTTTCTATCCTTGCGTTACAGAGTTTCACTTTCTGCGTATATTCAATTATGTAAAGTAAAGCAATATTATGCTAAACGGAATGGACAGATGTCTCAGTGCCGTCATTTATACTAGAAATAAATAGTAGTTTTCTCCGTTTTCTGAGTAAGGTTGAACGTTTGCGCTTCATATCTCATAAAATAATCGTTGAGTTTTAGTGGAAAATGCTTGCAATTTCCGGATTTTTTCTTTTAATAATTAGGTAAACGTTAACGCCCACTCTACCAATCTACGTCCGGGTTTCGACCTCAAATACCTACTGTGGCCTTAATTTTCCCTTCTCTTTCCATTAGATTTAGTTCATGCTTAATGATTAGTAATTAACGGGTATTTATCGCGTTTCCTCTTCTTTCTTTCTCGACGTTTCAACAGGTTTGCACTCTGTCGTGGTCACGAGATGACATCTCGTGTCAGTCAGTCAGTCATCTCGTCAGTCATCTCGTGACCACGACAGAGTGCAAACCTGTTGAAACGTCGAGAAAGGAAGAAGAAGAAGAAAGGAAGAAGAGGAAACGCGATAAATACCCGTTAATTACTAATCATTATGTGTTCAGATCGCGTAAGTTACAAAACATTAGTTCATGCTATTTCCATATACCTACCAAAATATACTAAAATAGCACTACACGTACATATTTGCCGCAAAAGGGGAAAACTTACTAGATATATGCAAATGCGGGTATTCAATAACAGTTAAAATTAAATAAACTAAATGGATGCCAAAATATTAATCAATTGTGTAATAAATATCAAATCAATACAAATTAATTAGAATAAATTATAAATTATTTATAAGATAGATTGGAGATCAAGAATTGATTGCTGGCTGTTTCCGTATTGAGATTTATAGAATTTTATAAGTTCCTGCCTAATATTAGGTCCTTACATATGAAATTGGCGTTTTGTATGGGAGGAACAAAAAGTCGAATATTTTTTAATATAATATATTTAATTAATCAAAGTATGAACCATTATTTTCTATGCACTTTTGCCATCTTATAGGTAGTTCATTGATCCCTTTACTAAAAAAACCAGTCGGACGGGAATCAATAAAATCTTTGAAGGCGATTTGGACTGCCCCATCGGAGTTGAATTTTTTCCCTTGCAAGAAGTTATCCAAATTTCGAAAAAAATGGTAATCTGTTGGAGCAAGGTCCGGGGAGTACGGAGGATGTCTTAGACTTTCCAATTGAAGCTCTTCTAATTTAGTAGCCGTCTGTTGCGCAGTGTGTGGTCTAGCGTTGTCGTGAAGCAGCAGTGGCGTGGAGCGATTGACCAGCCTAGGTTGTTTAGCCGCTAGCTTTTCCATCATGGTTTGCAATTGCTGACAATAGACATCAGCCGTAATAGTCTGGCCAGATTTGAGAAAACTGTAATGAACAATACCGGCACTAGTCCACCAAACGCTTACAAGTAACTTTTTTGGGGTTAATTTTCGCTTGGGGCAGGATTTGGCTGGCTGGCCAGGATCCAACCATTGCGCTGAGCGCTTCCGATTATCGTAAAGAACCCATTTTTCATCACAGGTAATGATTCGGTTTAAAATACCTTCATTATTGTGCCGGTTTAGTAATGTAACGCAGCAGTCGACGCGCGTTTGCCGGTTTGCTTCAGTCAATTCGTGAGGTACCCACCTTTCAAGCTTTTTAATCTTCCCAATTTGCTTCAAGTGAATTAAAACAGTTTTATCACTAACACCGCAGCCTGCAGCTAACTCGGACGTGGTTTGCGATGGATCCGCTTCCAAAGAGGAGAAATTTGTGATTAAAGTGGCCAGTACGAAAAACGCCAATTTCATATGTAAGGACCTAATATTATAAAATCGAAGAAGAGCAATTACCTCATCTTTTTTTCTGTGATCTTAAGTTTATCTTTTGTATTTGATTGGCATCGATTTAAAAACAAACTTCCGTAATGATTAGCTTTAAATTAAAAATTAACCACGTCGGTATTATGCTTAAAAAAATTACTTATTAGCTATTTTAGAACACTATCTTCGTTTGTTATGTTATGAAATGATACACAAATCATGGAATTTGCGCGCAATCTAGTTTTGTGCACTAATAATAATATTATAATGCTGGGCACACAGCATAATCTAGCCCCAAGCTAAGCAGAGCTTGTGTGATGGGTACTACATGACAGATATACATAATACAATATTATTACATATATCGATATTTTTTTATTATACATAGAAAACAACCAGAACACCCTGAATAAATATCTGCAGATCGTATAAATATTTGTCCCGGGGCGGGAATCGAACCCGCAACCGCAACCGTTACCGCAGGCGGAACTTCGCCCACGGCGCCAAAGAGGTCGTCAAAATAAATAAAAGTTGAAAAGAAATCAATCTTCTCTCCCAGCTCATCAGCATTACTATTAAATAACATTCTAGTCTAGACGATAAGAAGGTTTGGGACGATTTTAGCTCGAACTCGAAAACTAACAACCTTTTTAATCTTTATAAGGTAAAGTAGAAGCGAATATCTACTTTACCTTATAAAGATTAAACCGATCAAAAATCAAAGTGATCACTTTATTTCCCGTTATCTATACTAATATTATAAAGAGGAAAGATTTGATTGTTTGTATGTTTGTTTGTTTGAATTGAATAGGCTCCGAAACTACTGGACCGAGTTGAAAAATTATTTCACCATTAGAATCCTTAATTTTCCGTGATGAACATAGGCTATATAATATTTTCAAAAAAGTTAGGGATCCGCATGAAAAATTCAATAATTGAACCGTGGGCTGTATATTCAACCTCTTTTTCTATTATGGCGCGTCAGAATACAAAAAGAGGTTGTATAGCGCACGGTGCTTGCTTTTTCTCTACGGCCAGTGTCAGTTTTGGAATATCGAGTCAATGTCAAAAACCCCAATGCTGTTAAAAAAAAGTAAAGAACCGTATGAAAACTGTGAAACCCATCGTTTTAGTGTGTATAATTTCTGAAATTTTTGTTTAATACCCGTGCGAAGCCGGGGCGGGCCGCTAGTTACTTAATAATTTGTATTTTGTGATGTGTCCAAGATCAACTAAAGTTTAAAGGAAAGCACTTCGGGCACAGATAACATATTTCGGTATTTGATAATCTTCACCCACTCTGGACTTCTTTACAAGACATTACGTGAATACCCTCGCTTTCACCAAAGTCACACATCAACAGAAATCCTTCAAGAACGAGTTTCATTCACTTTTCGCCGTGACATTCCGTCGTTACGTAGGTACGTCGTATTTGGTTCCGTCAGTGGGTCGCCGAGTTTTTTCGACATTGCGCGAGAGCATACTGATGAGCTTGCGTTTAAACCAGAAATAATTGAAAAATACATATACAGAATTACAATTAAACTAGCGGTCTGCCCCGACTTCGCACGGTTATTTAACACAAATTGAATTTTCATGCGGATCCTTAACTTTTTTGAAAATATTCTATATCCTATTCCAATGGGGAAATTTGGGGTTCTTATGGTGAAAGACTTTTTCAAATTGGTTCAGTAGTTACGAAACCTATTCAATTCAAACAAACAAACAATCTTTCCACTTTAATATTAGTACGTAATAGTATACAAGATAACCAAATTAGGACTAGTATTTACAATTTAAACAATTGAGCTAACTGTAGACTGTTGCAAATAAACTACATGTAGCTCAAATGCAATACCAGTCGGAAGTGTCTACTTTATTGGTTAAAACCTTTATAAACAAAGAAGTTTACAATTAAATAACCAATTTAGAACTAATATTTACAATTGAAACAATTAAGCCATCTGCAGACTGTTGTTAAAAAAGTAAAGGTAGCTCAACTGGATCAGTTGTGTATATCAATACTATTCGGAAGCTTCCCCAACTCGCGTAGCCTCGCTATATGGCAATACAGAGTACTAAGTAACTTCTTATAGAAAAATTATGCATTACATTAGGTACTTGAATGAAAATATAAAAAAATCTATATGTACTGATAACTGTTAGGACTAAATGATTAGCTTCACTTCGAGGATCGATTGTAAGTTCCTATAACTTAATCGAGCGCAGTGAAATCTCATGACCCGCCTTTGTTAGTAGTCGGGTAAAACTGATCGAGTGTCTTTTTCATTATTTAAGTTTGAATGCCGTTAAGTTAACAGTACACGAGATATAATTCAAAATAACTTTAATTTATACACTAAATAGTACAGCTTTTTCATGGCAATTATGAACTACAAATTGTATATTATGTCCTTGTAAAATATAAATACATAATCCTTTTACCAGTAATATAAATGCAAAAGACATTGTTAATACAAATTCGTATACAAATTGCAAATTCCTGTGTAGATTGAAGAATGAATCACTGCTTAAGTGCCGTTTTGTAACTATCATTACGATTATAAGGAAATCAGTTGACCAATGACTTGCTTATTAAATAACATTCTACAAGATAATGTTTTAACAATCAAATAAGAACTAGTATTTACAATTGAGCTAACTGCAGACTGTTGAAGACGATCTCTTAATTTTCTTGCAGTACAAGACAAAAGAAATGTGGAAGAAGCGGTCGCACATTATTAATATTATATTTATATTATTTATCTAATTCACAATAATTTATAGAGGTAACGAGAATCCAGATTCCTGACAATATGCTTCTTTAAATATTTAAGCCCTGGTGTTGTGTTTGGTTTCTATGCTATTCGGTAACTATACGTTTGTATTTTATCGACACCAGGAACAAAATATTTGTTATATCTATCTACCTTCCCTTTATCGAAACCCAAACATAAACTAGGTACCAATCGCAAGTAAAAAACAAAGTATCTAACATTTCATTACAAGTGTACGAATAAAATTTCATAACTAGATGAGTTATCTACCTTCTTTCATATGCAAAAAATAATAAACCTTTTACTTGACAATTGACACAAATCATCTAGCCCAAGCTAAGCAAAGGTTGTGTTATGAATACTTTTTTATTCTATCTAATCTGTGAATTTCAAGCTCTAACTAAAAGATATAGAAGATAATCCACTTTCGCCCTCGAATTGTGCAAAAACTTCCTAATGTGCATATTGCGGGACCGACCACTATAAATCTCTGCAGCATATAACGTGCCTTGTTTGGTACTGTTACGTGCCTTGGAATGGAGGAAAACCGTTTGGCCTAGTGGTAATCTGGCTTTATTTATTATTTGAAGGTTTTAGGCTTAGAGGTTTTAGGCTTTTAAGTGTGGATTAGATTTTATATTCAATAGGTTAGCTAGGTTACGATGGATTGCGCTTCACGATCGCTTTATTATCTAACCGTAATATTAGGTCCTTACATATGAAATTGGCGTTTTGTATGGGAGGAACAAAAAGTCGAATATTTTTTAATATAATATATTTAATTAATCAAAGTATGAACCATTATTTTCTATGCACTTTTGCCATCTTATAGGTAGTTCATTGATCCCTTTACTAAAAAAACCAGTCGGACGGGAATCAATAAAATCTTTGAAGGCGATTTGGACTGCCCCATCGGAGTTGAATTTTTTCCCTTGCAAGAAGTTATCCAAATTTCGAAAAAAATGGTAATCTGTTGGAGCAAGGTCCGGGGAGTACGGAGGATGTCTTAGACTTTCCAATTGAAGCTCTTCTAATTTAGTAGCCGTCTGTTGCGCAGTGTGTGGTCTAGCGTTGTCGTGAAGCAGCAGTGGCGTGGAGCGATTGACCAGCCTAGGTTGTTTAGCCGCTAGCTTTTCCATCATGGTTTGCAATTGCTGACAATAGACATCAGCCGTAATAGTCTGGCCAGATTTGAGAAAACTGTAATGAACAATACCGGCACTAGTCCACCAAACGCTTACAAGTAACTTTTTTGGGGTTAATTTTCGCTTGGGGCAGGATTTGGCTGGCTGGCCAGGATCCAACCATTGCGCTGAGCGCTTCCGATTATCGTAAAGAACCCATTTTTCATCACAGGTAATGATTCGGTTTAAAATACCTTCATTATTGTGCCGGTTTAGTAATGTAACGCAGCAGTCGACGCGCGTTTGCCGGTTTGCTTCAGTCAATTCGTGAGGTACCCACCTTTCAAGCTTTTTAATCTTCCCAATTTGCTTCAAGTGAATTAAAACAGTTTTATCACTAACACCGCAGCCTGCAGCTAACTCGGACGTGGTTTGCGATGGATCCGCTTCCAAAGAGGAGAAATTTGTGATTAAAGTGGCCAGTACGAAAAACGCCAATTTCATATGTAAGGACCTAATATTATAAAGAGGAAAGATTTGTTTGGTTGAATTACTGGATGGCTCCGAAACTACTGGATCGATTTTAATTTATTGATTTTAAATTCTTTCCGGACCTCTGGGAATAAGCCTATTATTAGACTCCTGCATTATTTTTCATCATCATCATCATCATCATCATCATCATCATCATCATCCTCAACCCATCAGTCCACTGCTGGATATAGGCTTCCCCTTATGAGCGCCATAGCGCCCTGTCATTATTGTATTTATATGAGTGCTATTTATGTCATTATTCTTGATCAACATTTATGATAAAGAAAATTTTCAAAAAAGTTAGGGTTATGTATAAAAACTTTAACCCAACATGTATAAAAATTTATATTTCTGATTTTTTTGGCAAATAACCGTGCGAAGTCAGGTCGGATCTCTAGCTTCTTATATTGCTGTAATTATGTAAATCAATATTGGCAAAAACTATAGAATAGACGTAAATTGACAGCAATTACAATCACGACAGCAATCATTCAATTAGCCGACGGGTTTTATGCGCTTCGTTTCCAAACTTTTGTGCTCAAATCAAAGCACGGGTTCTCGAATCACGTCTTACCACTTTTTGAACGTAACCACTAACAACTTTCCCTCAATAATCAGTAGGTCCCTAGTTCTTAAATACATGTGCTTGGCTTCATCCCAAGCGAAACGAAGATGTGTTAAAATAAGCAATATCATGATGTCAAAATAGCATCACCTTACAACCACTTGTATTAGTTGTATTTACACAAACAAGTAAGGAGTACTTTGATATATAAGATAGATATATAGATAGACAATAAGAAGGCAGCCCCTGCGTATGGGTCAATTTAGTTTTATATACATTTTTAATCCTCCATTTAATTAAATGAATTTTTGCTAGCCGCCGTGGCCGAAATTTGGCTAGGAAGACATCATGATCATCAAATGTTTCAAGCGAAATCGCTTGAAACATTGCTAAGTGTATAAAATGCACTTTGATTGAATAAAATTCAGGTACGGCACAACACTTAATTCCTCCTCGCTACGCGTGAGTAATCTTCAGTGCAGCGCCTTAATCGATTGATTGCTAATGTTTCATTATCACTTCTAGTCCGTTAATCTTTGTAATTAAGTGGGATGCTGTATCACTTATGTGCTAGTTCACTAGTTTTTACTTGTGGTTTTGTTGATCTAATTTGTCTATAAAACCTAACAATGGCAAAGTAAGGTTTCAGGTTTCAATAATTTCATTTCTTTAGGCTTACACAATAAGTGCCTACTTAGACACAGAAGCAAGCTTAGAAGAAAAATATATATAATAGTAGGTAATAAATAGTACAGGATAATCCACACACACAGTCTCATCTGGCTAGTCCCATTTTAAGCAGAGCTTACTGAATCAATGGAAAAATGGGTACTTAATGAATCAACAACAGCTCTCTTAAAGTAAAGTAACATAACTTGAAAAAATCACATACGTCCAATAACAGGATTAAAATTTTATAAATTAAAGACGAGAGTCACCAAAACTATCAATATGATATAAAAAATAATAATAACAAATATACAATATACACTAATACCTAATTGGTACCATTGATGATGATGATGAAGTAGATATTACATATAAGTGGATAACTAGTCGAGGTGTTGATTTGCTGTTCACACCTGTATTATTTACTGTTGGCTTACGTTGCAGTCACGGTATTTAATTTGGTTACCATTTACGGAGTAGATAACAGTTTTGTTTAGTTTTAAGTTACGAATCTCGTACTTTTTAGGGCAACATTGTGGTCATTGAGTTACGTGGTGGTGAGACCCTGAACTTGGTTCCGAAGCTCTCCCCTCGTCCTTAGCTCTTTGGTTTTCTTTCTGGAAATTTCTTGTAAGAAATTTTCATCAGGAACCAAAACTCTTATTTTGTTTTAAACAGCATTTGCCTTATTCCATACTAACACATTATAATATTATTGTAGATAAAAGTTATTCTAGCTAGTGCATTATAAATATGACCAATTGAAATTTCTTGCAAGAGATTAGGAACCAAAAACCTTGATATGTTTTATAACTATGCCTCTTAACACCCTATACTGTGTACAATATATAAAGCAATTTTGAGGTATGTATATCGTTGTAGATGAAAGAGAAGATAAAATAATGGGAATTTAGAGGAGTATCGAAGAAAAGCAAAGAGAGACCTATGCCCAACGGTGAACACTGGTTGAATAGAAAAATAGATGACAGCTAAATCGTTGGATCTTTAACTGTGAAGTTTACAATCACAATAGCAGTAAAAGACACGTAAATTGCAATATAATCAGACCTGTAAGTAATGTAATAAATAATGGTCAAGTATGATAGATGGGACGATAAGATAGCTGCGGAATCTGAACAATGAAGAATCCGTTTCATCACAAATTGCTTGGCGACTAGCGGTAAGGTTGGCCGGAGGAAATCTATATTTGTCGCTTGTTGTTCTTTGCCTTGACAAAACAAATACAAAAGAAATCAATAACAAATTATTTCTTTATAAATGTAATTAACTATTTGAAATTTTACTTGTCTATGTGCTTATTTTGTGAGCCTAAAGAAATAAAGTTTATATTTATTTTTTATTTATTTATTTATTCGGGGCAACAAACAATTACACTCTTAGCCTAATTAAATAGATCCTTATTCTAAGTCTTATTCTCTAAGTGCAATCAACACCGTTACCCACATACAAGTAAAATGGATGGAATATTAAACCGGGCAAAAGTTATAAAAGTTAGTATTAGGTAAGTAAGGTGCCAAAATGACACAGTATACTGTATGTTATGAAACAGAGGGTATGGTTTTATAAATAGGAAAAAAAAAATGAAGTATATAGGTACATGTAGGTAGGTATATAAAAAGTAAGTATTAGATAGGTAAGGTACCATAAGTGACACTTGTACCTACAGTGTGTTTATGAATCAGAAGGTATAGTTTTACAAAATAATAAAAAAACTAAGTAGGTACATTGCTTACATTATCGGAACAAAGGAATCAGACATAATGGCCTGATTTATTGCTTTCTTGAAGGAGAAAGGCGAGGAAGCGAAAATCTCAATGTCTGAGAAATTATCATTAAATGATTTAGCTAATCTATGTAGTGGTGCACGTTTACCAGCATTTGTTTTACAATTTTTAAGGGCAAATACATGTTACAAAGTTATTGAAATCTGAAAAAACAAATAGAAACTCTACCTCAATTTCTCTCCATTTTACTCTATTGCCATTTTTGTAAACGGCGGGTACATGAGTTTGTTTTGCTTCTTTTTAAGTTTTATGTATTTTTTGTGTATCCTTTGTGCCGTTTATAAATAAATATATTTTATTCTTATTCTTTATTCTACCTACCTAAAAATTCAATTAAACTCTCGATATAGCATAGTTTCTTCTTTTAATGGTTTGTGGAATTGTTTTTATTATTCATTTTAAAAAGAGTTTGCTGTGTGGATTGTCCGGCATTATTTATTATTTTTATTAGTTTAATAAGATATCATAAAAGAGAAGTTTTACTCACCTATTCAATTCGCTGAAACTGTAACAGGATCTATTGTAGGTACCTAGAACAAATAATAATGAATCAATTTTTATTTTCCGAATATTTTATATACAACCCATTCTGTCAGTTCTCTTATAATTGGGTCGCTAGTTTAAAATAAATCTATGTATTTGATATTTGCTAAGGGGTAAAATATTATTCAAAGGCAGCGTTGCGTTGTTATATTACAATGCTAATAATTTCGGTTTATACTCATTTATTACATCTCTTTGTGAAAGTCTTCATCATACAACCGTAACGGTCGCGCACGTCAAATCTCTACGTGATCATTCTACGCATGCAAAGTAGATTAGATCCAAGAAACGCTTTATTACCACCACCATAAGATTGAGATTTCACATGACTGCTTTCATAGAGCAAAAACATAGGTTAGACAGGGTAAACTCAAAACGTGACAGTGATTTGAACTTTATTGTAACGTAATTAGTCACACTATATTATCTACGCCGTGCGGTAGGTTTTTAGAGGTTTGTAATTTACATTATACAAAGTTCTAATTTCTGTAAATCCATAACGATTTATTAAGATATCTCAAGATGTAGCGGGTTAACAACGACCTTTTTTGTGTTGGAAGAACACCCAACGATTCTGTGATCGGATAGATGCTGTAGGCGCGCGTCACCCTGAAGTCTCTTGTTAAAGGATGAAACGTTAGTGTTCCTCAAAAACATAATAATTATAAGATAATAATAAATAAATAATGATGGACAATCTACATAGCATCATATACCCCAAGATAAGCAGAACTTGTAGATGGACATTTTTACTATACATAAAAAAACCAGAACACCCAGATCAAATATCATCAGATCTTACTTCCATATAAAGAATTCTTCAAAATATGTACCTACGTTTTTTTTAGTTCTATAGGTATTCATTATTTAATCGTAATTTATTTGTTAATACCTAAATGATTTACATTTTAAAATAAAATATCTTGAGATCTTATAAAACTACCTACTTAAAAACATAGATAACAACCTGCAAGAGAGATAGAGCGCGTTGAAGTCTTTTATACCAAGTAAATGGTAACTCTGAAGATGTTGCCGCACCAACATGCAAATTCGTTTGAACTCAGATATACTGATAAAGATGGGTCCCATTGCTCAAGTTTTCTCAATTTAATTACGCAATTCAGTTGCGTAAAAGGGAATTCAATTGAATTTCAGCAAATTCAGTTGAATCGGCCTATTAAAATAGGAAACAATTGAGCTATCTGCAGACTTACAAACTACCTAGATATAACTCAACTGATCCAAACCAATGCCAATCACAAGGTGTTTCTAAGGGTAAACCTCGCTGGCTGCATTACCCTTCTGATGGTAAAGCTGATGCATTGCTCCACATACGGAGCCGTCTGAGGTTGCGTTCGATATCCTAATTGGATTAAGGTTTCCTCTGCTTAGTAACATAAATTTTATGCAGCTTTTCCACTTAAAATTTCTCCCTGTTTAAATGCAACCACGTTGTTGTCTGTATTCCGAATTTTTAAACAACAATCTATGTTAGAACGATTGTCGGATTAGCTCGTGCATTCTAATTAAGTTATAGCTACATAGGTAAACAAGTACCTACTAAAACTATAACGCTTACCAGCCTCGGAGGTACAAGGTTATAATAGCCTATTATAAGCCCAATTGATGAGTAATGCATTCTATGGCGCTCATTAGGGGAGGCCTAGGTCCAGCAGTGGACGATCATAGGCTGTTGATGATGATGATGATATTTTTTTTTTTTTGTTTTATGGGAAAAAAAGATCTTTAAACCGAATAAGTAGTTTTCCTACCTAACCTAGTTTAGTAAATAAGCAGAACATTATAGGCTTCATTAATATTAAGCAGAGCATGCGAAATTGTTGTTATTTAATTCGGTCACTTGCAATTTTATGGCCTGACCGAGTTGATAGCATAAACTATTCTAGATATGGACTTAACTTACATCAAATACCAACTGATTAATGACCTATGAGTAACCTGGTTTTAGAACGTACAACCTATATGAATAGGCTGCGTCGAAGTATTACCTAATCTGCGGCCACGTAGACTTGAACGATTAATTTCATAGGTGTGTGGGCGATTTGCTAATAAATTGGCGATTATTTCGTCGATAGTATTATTGAATAGGCCACTTCAATAAATTAAGTTTAGCTTTAATTGCAATTAGACTTTACATGACAATTTCAAAGCAATGAAACACCCTCTTACTTAAAGCACTTCTATTTCTCATTCGGTTTTCTTCCACTGACATAACTCAGATTGTGAAACTAAACATGTTTAGTATCAGTATAATGCCATGTTCTTAATTTTCAGAAGTAAAATAAGAACGAATAAGAATAATACAAAAAAATTAAATTAAATAACTCACAGCCCTGAAAAAACTCACCCTGTATATTTGGGTAACGTTAATGTCATAGAAAAGCCTACTCAAACATAGATCGATTACTGAGCAAGTTTATATAATACCTACCTTTTAGGCTATAGACACCTCTGAAATGTCAAATAACACATTATCCATCTTGATTCATACAAATCGTTTTGTGGTTAGTAAACTACTAACTACGTTCCTACTTATCTAGGTAACTAGTAGCAGTGGCAGTGTTACCAAACGCGTACCAATGTGTACTATGTTCGGATGTTTGTAAAACATACCATTGTTTGGATTACAAATGAGCATGCTTGATGTTTTACTAGTTTGTTTTACAAGGAATTGTATGAAATAGTTCTTTTTGATTATTTAGTAATTTGTATCCCGCTTATGATTTTTTCTGGTTTAAGTATTCATTCTTATGGAACAGAATTTCAACCCAAACATACGTATTAATTAAACTAGCGGCCCGCCCCGGCTTCGCACGGGTATTAAACAAAAATTCTGACGCGCCATAATAGAAAAAGAGGTTTAATATGCAGCGCACGGTTCAATTATTGAACTTTTCATGCGGATCCCTAACTTTTTTGAAAATATTATATAGCCTATGTTCATCACGGAAAATTTAGGATTCTAATGGTGAAAGAATTTTTCAAATCGGTCCAGTAGTTTCGGAGCCTATTCAATTCAAACAAACAAACAAACAAACAAACAAACAAACAAACAAACAAACATACAAACAATCAAATCTTTCCTCTTTATAATATTAGTATAGATTAAATTTGTTACCTAAAGGCGCATTCTGTAAACGTTCAAATCTCGAACTCGAATTCACTCAAGTGACCCGAACTCAATTTGAATGCTTTTTTGTCAAATAAACAACAAATCTTGTTTATTTGACAAGTGCCGATTCAGCTTAGTGAGGATCGAAATGAATTACAGAATGCGCCTTCTGGGCTTAGTACAGTGGTTTAGATTTATAGAAAGGAACTGGAATTTGACAGACCGAAATTAATATATTGAAACTCAGTGTGCTTTTTATCTTGAGAATGATTCTATTAATATTAACAAATCGGGATCTATTGTCTACATCATGTTTCCGCTCATCTCAACGTCTCATGCAAGTAACGATGTGTTTTCTTTCCACGTATAGTAAGTCGTATAATGCGTACGCGCAGCACATTAGCGACGAGTCATTAGCCAACAATTTGTTAATGTTAGGTTATCGTGCTCACCGCCATTTAACGCTTTGAAAACGTATAATAAACGAGTTTTCATTTATTTATTCGGATAAAAGTGAATTTCTTTTATTTGTACGTAACGTATGTGTGACTTTTTGTTTACTTTTCAATATCTATCGAAGACCTTACAGATCATATATTGTAGCTTGAGGAAGCTGCAAATTATTCACCGCTGTACGCTGCTCTTGGACGCAATTGATTTAGCAAATAAAACTAATAGGTAAGACGTGATCCTTGAGGTTAATTAAAATTATCATTAATGTAGGTCAAGATTATAAATAATGTTTGTGCAATCAAATGCTTTTCGTTTCCTCTGAGCTGTGCTGGTGTAGATAGATAGATAATGATTTATTTCATAGTCTTATAAAACTTATCTAGAAAAGATTTCAACGCGTTTCACTCGCAACGTTTCACTTGCAACAATAGTCCACATCGGTCATATTATGTATTAAGAGTGTTTTTTGATCATAATAGATTATCCTAGATAATTTTAGTATCTCTAGATTAACCGAATTTAGGATTTAAAACTCTACTTACCATAAACAATGATATCCTTTTTATTAATAAACCCTTTTTATCTATCCTAAGCCCGTGTTATGAACTTATTATGAAAGGTTGCTCAATTATAGATATTTGCTTGAGTAACGTTAATCCCATAGAAAAGCGTTACTTAACCATAGATCCACGACTGAGCAAGTTTCCATAACCTACGGACCATAGACACAGGACACGTCTGAAATCTCAAATTACACAATATCTATTTTTTTCAGACTATTGTCTGAAAAAAATAGATATTGTGTAATTTTTTCTTTTTTCTTAGAAAATCATTCTATGGTCGTAACAGTAAGTCTACGAATCTGCATATTTTATGCTTACAAAATAAGCACTTAGACAAGTCAAATTTCATACAATGAAAAAGAAACCACTAGATCATTCATATATCACTTATGTATCTCATACATGTTTATCTAAATAATGTTAATGTGATATAGATACCTACATGCCAAACTAAGTTTAGATACATGTCAAACTGTGTATGGTTATGTATGATGCAGTAAGATCAGAATTTATTTCTATCAAAATTGAACTATATTCCCTCGACAACAATGCCACTGTTGCCTTGACCGTAGTTAACCTCCTGAGAAGACGCGAACAGAATGCGATAGACATCGGTTCACACGTCGTATCAAATGTTTCTGACGCTGGAACTCGGTAACTGGAGCAGTTGAGGAACGGAAATGTGAATAAGTCTATCAAAAGATTCTTTACACTGTTTATCGATAAACAATCGATAAAAAAGACCTCTATGGTATTTGTAAGTTCGTTTGTTATTGGCAAAAGAAAGTACTGGATGGATTTTGAAACTTATTTCTCTAATCAGCAGATACATTCATAAAATACAAATTAAAATGAATGAAAACCAATAAAACATTAAATGAAAAATGAAAACCAATCAGTTGAAGAATTATCCATCAAATGAGATTGCTATCAAATTAATAATTCACGATATAAAAACTTTTCGTCTGATGATAGTGAAGGCGATGAGAGAAAATTCTGTACATTTTTTTCAGACAACAAGATTTTTTTATCTTTTGTTAGCAATCTTACCTGATGGAATGTAGGTAGGTTTGTACCTAAGGTGACTAAGTGTGGGTTGAGAAGCATATTTGAAGGCACAGTTTGGATTTGGGTTTCAATTGAAATAACGATTGACATTCTCGATACTCGTACTCGATGTTCTTACTAGTGTAGAAAAACTCACAAAAAGAGGTTTCCATACGCCTCATAGTAAAACATTACGACATTCGGATAAAGCCATTCTCTTCCCATTGATTGCAATTATCTCGCTATCACAACTCCATAAGTAATCAAATCATTGATTGGCCAATTGAATGGTCCCACGAGGCCGAACAAAATGCAATTTTACTCAACTCTCTACAAATCGATCTGTTTTTGCTAATGGAAAATGAGCTAATTAAGGTTCAAAAGTCTTTTATTTCAGTGTTTGTAATTTTAATAGATAGGTAAGCCTTTATTGAAACTGAAATTTACAATAACAGTTCAGCTACCTGTAGTTTGTTTGCAACAGTCTGCTGTTAGTTTTAAATAAATTACATTAATAAACATGTAGGTAAGTTTGATTGTTTGATTATCCCTTAGAAGAAAAAATAAAATAAAATATTACAAGTTATTTATATAAAACTATGAAAAAATCTGACTCACCCGAGTCAGATTTTTTCATAGTTTTATTAGCCAGGGAAATATCGTTGTTTGTTATCTCTAAAAAGAAAAAAGAAAATAATAGGTACAAGTAATATAATGAAAACTATGAAAAAATGCGTCTCGGGTGCCAGGGTCAAATCCCAGAGAACGCCTAAGAACGCTTGTAAAGATTAATTAAATACTAGCTAAAACAGGTTACGAAGATATCAACGTCTTTCGTTCTTATGCTGGAGTTTGAACTTAGTAATTTTACGATGCCTCGTAAAACCAACTCCGGTCTTTCTACAATTCTCCGTTCTAGGTAAAGTACGAGAAAAATTTAATTGCTTTGCTGTTGGATGGAACTAGCTAAAGCCTTTCCCAGTGTTTTCTAAAGGGGTGGAGAGGAATGCCAGTCAATAAAGCCATTTTACTCGTAAAATCACCGGTTTAGCCATTCGCTTAGTAGAGCATATAAGACAATTATTTCCTTACTTAAGTACTTAGCTACTCCATTGTGTCCACTCTATCATTTTATAATCTAGAGCTCGTACGGTTAATAAATGACAGATTATTTACGCGTTCACTTCTCAACCAGGGCGAATCGACAGCATTATGTAATTTCCGATTATTTTGCATAAGTATTATGCATAATGCAAAATAATCGGTAAACTATTTTACGACATCCGTAATATTAGTGTGGGTTGCATCTGGCCCAGACACTGAGTTAATATTACGGCCAAGAAGACTAGACCAATGCAAATCATAGAAAAGCTAGATGTTAACACAGTATGTAGGTATGTAAAGTTAGGTATCCCTTTGGTCAGTAAGGGCTGGCAACGTAAAAAGGAGTTTCTCTCCACGAAGGTTGTGTTTTTGTAAATAGAAGTTTAAGAACAAATAGTACTTAACTTACTAAGTACTTATGTGTACTTACTTATTACATGAGTACTGAGCTGGTAGGTACCACTATGGGTCTTTTATTAAGATTACTCAATCTAAAGGCCCATAATAGTGAAACGGTCGTGTGCATATTTATTTTTAATTTCAGTGAATGATAGTCAATAAAGTTTCCCGCGCATGCCTACGCCGCCGGCCGGCAAGTGCGAGTATAACAGATGTTTTATGTGCGCGTAACTGTTCCAAATAATGAGAACCGTTCTTTTTATGCTCTTGCGCAACAAAGTATGGCATTCTGTTATGGAATATTTGAATCTTTTGTAGATTGGTTTTTGTGTTTCCGGTATTCATGAATTTTGATTTTACGATCATGCCAAGATGTCGTAAGCTTCGCTTCCTATAGAGTTTAAAGCATAAAATAAGTTATTTCGTAATTTTTTTTTTATTAATATTTATTGAAGAATCATATTGGAATTTTTTACATGTCTATGTCTAGTCTGAAGATGTAAGTATTCAAAAATGTTGAAGGTAATTTCTTCTTCTCTTGAACACTTGTAAATTTTCTCTTCAAGAAATAAACAGGTTTACCATTTAATTCTTGACGAAAATAGTGACAAGAAGCTTTCGCATAATAAATTTATTTTATAAGCTTTACTTTCTCTGCTACTGTGTTTCTCTCTCTCGTAAAATAGCTGAGTAAGTGTACCTCTATGTAGATAAATAAGTTGATACTTGCAGGCTGTCTTACCAACGAGTATGAACCTATGTTACCGTTCTCTAAGTAGGTTACAGATAATGAAAATTTAAATTTTTAAACACCGAACGTGTTACGAACTCACTCAGAATAGGTAATTTGGATATCGATTCCACAAACCGGAAACACGAAACATTCTAAATTCAAATGACTGTCATCTGCACACAAGGCAAGGCACAGAACGGCAGTCTATTCAGCCAAGCTGTCACAGTGAGAGCAAAACGTAACCTTGTTGTGCGGAAGAAAGCGCGGCATCGAGACCAATTAAACGCAATACGAATAGAAGTAAAGGTGAAACCGTGCATTGACTGGTGGGACACACGTGATACTCTTTGAAATTATATTTTCACATAGGTAGGAGAAACTTTTTAAAGGTCTATTTCGTTATTATATTACTTAGAAACACTACTTAGTACACTCTAAGAGTGTGAAACTTCTCTGGTTATTTGCTATTGTGTTCGAAGTTTGAAATTGGAATCTTCCCTAAACCTTCACCTTCATGCTCCAATTCAGTCAGAGTAGATTCATTTATATTCAATGCACACCCACTGCAAGTTTAGCCTTTGATTTTTTAACATTGTGATGATCCTCCACACCGCATTTCCGTAACAGTCTACGTAAATGGCTACATTTACGTACACAATTACGATAGGTATAGTGCACAAGTTTGTGCACTCTATGCACTCATAAGATCCGATGCAGTGGGATAGCAGACCGACAAAACCCGAGAGAGGTCAGGCGCAGGACCAACACGTAACATCGCCAAGCTAACTCCGGGCTGCTACTTTGAATTTTCCTTCTAGACCAATCCAAACCAACTTTACCTACACCTATGCAGTACGAATACAAACGCTTACCTATAGCTAGTCAGTCAGTACAGTACATTACCTAGGTAAAGTAATTGTAGAACAATTTCCTGTCGAAATAATCTGTAAATTAGATCGTAGGCGAGTGGTAACGGTGTTCGTCTACGCATTCCGCGGTAAACGCCAAGGCTGCCTCGAAATGCATATTGTACTTAGACTACGGACGTGCTTGCATGATCTTAGCTTGAGGACCATCGACATTTCAAATCTCAGAATAGGCTATTACACCATTTTTGAAAGTGTCTCACTTAGAATCTACAGGCTACTAAAAAAACACAAAATTATTCCATCTATAAAAGCGTTTAAATTTTCGCGATAAATTTGAAAGGAACACTGGACGCAGTAGACACCATAGTTATTTTTATTTTAAGGTTTTTTTTTACTTATTCTGCATATTTTTGTATATATATTTTCTTATATGAGCCAAAATAAACAATTTTCTTTCTTTTCTTTCTTAGTTGGCTGTATGAACCAAGTACAAAGCCTATAAACGCTGTTCAGTTGACAGTTGATACGTTTTAGTCTAGGTACACAGCCGTATGACGTCATAACACAAAAAATTTTCACATGTCTTGATGGCTATTTCGTGGTGATAAAAACAACTCAAAAACTGAAAACTTTGAATTTTATTCTTTCTTAATAATGATTTGATTTGACGACCTCTATAGCGCGGTGGGCGGGCGTTCTGGTTTTCTATGTAGGTAGGTATAGTAAAGCATATTTATCTATGTAATACATTGTATAAAGTATATCAGTCGTCTAGTACCCATAACACAAACTCTCCTCAGGTTGGGGCTACATGATGCTGTGTGAATTTGCTATGCAGTTTGTTAAACTTACTCTTGGCATAAGGACCAATATAGACGGTAGCGTTTCAAACCTTGTAAGGGCAATTTTCCATCAAAGCGCGTTTTCGAAATTCTCTTGGCTATTCTTACACTCCAACCCGCTTTGGTGGACTGGTATCTTAAAATTAACCGTTGGGTTGTACGGTTAACGGTTTCGTTAACACTTTAAAAACCAGAAAACTGTATCGTGAGAGTTTAACATGATGGAGGATGCAAGACGTTCATCATTCAAAACATTTTTGGAGTAGTTTTCGTGCTTATGAATTCGGTTAGGTATAAATAATGATCATACTCCGCAGTAAGAAAACTTACTCTATAAGAAAAATAAATACAATACACTATATTGAACTCGAAATAAAAATGTAAAAGAACAGACTCCCTAATGCCTCAAATCCAATAAATTAATCTATTTGATTATATTCTATTATGTATATCAGCCATCCAGTACCCATAACACAAGCTCTGCTTAGCTTGGGGCTAGATGAAGCTGTGTGGATTGTCCAGGAATATTTATTTATTTATTTATCCCGAAGTTGGATATACCGTTAACTCAACTTTAATTTCAGCTCAAATAGGTCAAAACAACTATGATATTGCCTGATCATGATCATATCAGATATTCCTTCTAGGCAATGGTATTTACATTGTAGCACGTAAGATGTATACGTAACATCTAAATCCGAGATAACATACTTTAAAACAATAGAAGACCTACTAAACCCATAAATTACCAAAAGAATGCAAAAAAAGCGAAAGCCGACCTAAATGAACATGCATCGACAGTGATCGGATCGCGTTAGATATGAAACAATGGCGTTCCGAACGGCCAGCGCTTGCGCAGCCTAGGAAACCCTGTTGCTAAACTACAGTGGATTATAGTAATTGAGATGTATGGGCTTCTAAGCAGATGTTTGTGTAATGTCTAAGTGTTTCATTTTAAAGAATCAAGATAGAAAACTCAAAAAACACCGCTAAAATAAGAGTTAGTACAAAATAACTTCAATAGTTAACTAATAGTAAATCTGTCTTATTTTGCCTTTGTTAATATACTTCTATTAAGAAGTTACTGAACTAATTAATTCGCCCTGGATGGCAGCATATACGGAATATTAAAACAAGCTAAAGACGCTCTTGTATTAAACAATTTACATAGTGAGTGCATGCAATAGATTTAATATTTGGGCTGGGCTCATTCTGAGACAAATACTACATAGGTTCAACTGTAGTTGTTCTAGCTATGGAAATGTTTATTATAATAGACTTTCGGATCTTCAATGTGGCAGCCTCGGCTATAGACGGCCCATAACTCTGATACAACTAAGTAGGTATGTTGTTAATCTATAGCCACTCAGTATAATAACAACCTGAACATTTGTCTACCTTGAGAACATCACTCTATTAATTTAATGGTTTATTGTTTGTTTTAAACTAATCGACTGCAGTCAAATGGACGCTCAATTAGATATATTGAATTACTCCACACCATTGTTAGAGAGACTGTTACAAACCGCGTGAGAATTTGAGACAAATGATGGCCATTTTAGGACCTTGCATTTGTGAGAAATGCTTATTATTTGGCACATTTTACCGCTATAAGACCGTTTGGCTTACATTTAAAGAGGCACAGTGGACTGTCAAAAGAATTGACATGCTTTACGAGACAATTGGAGACAATTCTTGGTTTGGATAAGAAAAGTACACACGCATGAAACAATAAGGTATGTCAGTGTAGAAGTGGGCTGTGATGGTCGCTCTATAGCTTCCAAAAACAGGTTTGGATTTCGTTTTCATGTTGGTACTGCGTATGTAGTTTTATCTTTAATGGTTTTAAGAACAAGACGAAATAAACTATAAATATTACCAAAACTATGCTAGTTTTCTTTTGATTACCGTATTTTTTGATACTTAATTATACTTTATGCATTATTGTGCGTAATCACAATCACAGCAACAATCATAAAAGCGAGCCTTCCGCGCTTAATATAAAATTTCTACCGCTTTGTTATGGTTTTATAATCGCCAAATGAACCGTGAAACATAGTACAGTATCGGAACAATGGAGCACTTTACAAATTACTGGTGTAACATCCGGATGTAGACATTTGGGCTCCCTCTTTCCGTTTTTCCTGGGACAACTGAGTGATTGATGAATCATTTTATATTTCGATAGTTATAAGAGTAGAACTATCTTGGACTAATTACAACTGTGCCTCAGCGACCCTAATCAATGGTTCTTGCTTGACCTCCGGCACAACACTTCAACTTTTCAAGCAGGTGGTAGTAGGTATTTTTTGGTGTGTTAGACTAAGATAATACACATATTTTCTTTCTTTGCTACATGTATTGGTATAACTAAGAGAACCAATGAGTCATCATACATTATCATTGCCATCCTTGTAATGATAGGAAGGTTGATTGATGGCCCGCGAACCACGCAGACGGTAATGACGTAACAATGCGATCACCCACGACTTGCATTCCAAGATCACAGCTCATCATTGATAACCAACTCATTATAGTTATTGAGGTATAGGCTAAACCTATAACTCCTACATGACCTACACATAATAGACGCCTTCCTACATCGAAATAATTACATTCATCAAACCTACATGCTTAGAAGTATTTCTGTGAATGTCACAATATACCACAGGTTTTTACTTTTTAATAAATAATAAATAAAGGGTAAATCCTTCACTGACCAATAAAATTTAAATTAATAATCAAATTAAAACTAGTATTTACAAATGAAATACCTAATTGAGCTAACGCAATGTACACATGTACAGGGAGCTCAACTGATCCAGAAATCATTTACTTCAGGCAACATTGTACGATACAAATACTTATAAACTAAGGCCCATATAAAATATATACCTACCTACCGTAATCTTGTATAGTTGAACATAAAATAAACCTATTTACTACACGCAGTATCGTGCCGTGTGTTTTATTCTTATGTACATACGAGTACTTTGGTAGGTGTCTTTATGTATTTTTGAAAGTGGCTAGAAAGTATTAGGGAAAAAAAAAAAATTGCAATTTTATATATTTGACGATCGATGTGGCACGACGATGCCCAGCGTGGGGATTATGGGCAATAACCCCCACATAATGATGCCATCTATGGCGCTCATTAGGGGAGGCCTATGTCCAGCAGTGGACTATTATAGGCTGGTGATGATGATGATGATGATGATGATGATGTGGCACGACGGTTGACGGTCGGTCCGCTTATGTCGAGGGTTCGATTCTCGCCTTCAGACAAATGTTTGTAAAATCTGCCAAAAAAAAGGTCACTGTGGAGTTTACGGGACGCAAAAAATTTATTTTTTTTTTTCAAGGTCAAGGTCATTGACCTTTGACCTAAGGTTCAATGCACCTTAGATAAGTGACCTTGAGTCATTAACCTCAAGGTCACTGAACTTTTTTTGTAAAAACGATGGTTTTCGCTGGAGTCGATACCGGAAAGTTAAATTAATCATTTTCGAGCACATGTGAGTGACCTTTGAGGTCAAGGTCGCTGACCTTTTTTGTAAAATCGTTGGTTTTTGCTGGAGTCGATGCCGGAATGTTAAATTAATAATTTTCGAACACAAAGTCAGTGACCTTTGAGGTCAAGGTCACTGACCTTTTTTGTAAAAACGTTGGTTTTTGCTGGAGTCGATGCCGGAAAGTTTCAGGATCGCGATAGCTCCGGCGCTGCGGGAAGTGCAGCCTCTCCGCCATTGCGTAACAAGGGACAGGCACCACTGCTCACCTCCGCAGCTTCGGCTTTTTGGTCGCCTTCGGCGACCAGCCTCAGCCGCTGTGGCTCGCGCGGTGCCTGTCTCTTGTTACGGCTGGCGGAGGCTGCACTCCCTTCGCGCCTCCGGCTTATTATATACACTCTAGGGGCGCCACGCACAAGACCACGTGGAGTCGGGGTACTCTGTATCGGATCCGCCACTCAAATTGAACCTAATCAACTCTTATCGGAATGCTCTGTATCGGTATCTGTATCGGACACAGTTTGATCTCTAGCGCCGAGGTCATTGAACTTTGGGGTCAATCAGCTGAACCAAAGTTGCACCCCTAGTGACCCTCTTTACGATGGCATAAGAAAAAATATATGTTATATATATATAAAAAAAAATACATGTCGAAAATTTTCTAAGTCTTTTTCGCCTTTAAACTGAATGACATACTTTGACCTCTAGCACCGAGGTCATTGAACTTTGGGGTAGATCACCTGAACCAAAGTTGCACCCCTAGTGACCCTCTTTACGATGCCATAAGAAAAAACATGTGTTATATATACGCCCAAAAAAACATCTTTCGAAATTTTTCTAAGTCTTTTTCGCCTTTAAACTGAACGACATACTTTGACCTCTAGCGCCGAGGTCATTGAACTTTGGGGTAGATCACCTGAACTAAAGTTGCACCCCTAGTGACCCTCTTTACGTAGCCATAAAAAAAAATACATGTTATATATACATAAAAAAATTCGTCGAAAATTTTCTAAGTCCTGCGTCCCGTAAACTCCACTCCAACCAAAAAAAATTCCGGTCTGCTAAAATACTTAGATGATAAGAATGTGTCCATTAACACTTTTCTTAATGTCTCTTTTTAAGGCGTAGACACTTTGTTCATGTGTTCTTTATTATATGCACTCACATTTCGCACTCACTCCTCATCACTAAACTACCTTAATAAAAGGTTTTGTCCTTTTCAGTCCTCTTTATGTCTGTGTGGTCGAGGAGCTAGATAGCTTCGACATTCACGTGTTGATGAAGTCTCGTGAGCTGCGGCAAACATTTTAATTACAAGGGGTTCTCAATTTCTATAGATACAGATATTTTAAAAAGATAGATCTATCAAAGCCATCTGTACGTAGGTCTCTTTAACAATTTCGCAAGCGATTAGTCACAATATGTACCTAATCATCGCTGTGCTTGCGGCAAGATTCCTGAGATTTTCCGTAGAATAGATAGTAACGCACTGAAAGGTATTTTTATTATAGATGATTGCTGTAATTAAATTGCAATGCGCCATGGCCTTCGTTTCATACGATGTGGCAAGGACATAGAAAACACGAATGTTTTTAAACAATTTTATGTTGTTCCGGTTACGAAAAGTGTTGCGACTTCACGATGGCCACATGCATATGTTTACAGTTTCTCTCATAGTAAATAACGCTGTGAAAATTAACTTCAAAGTGCAGTATTTGACCAGTAAATATCTTCAATATACGGAATTGGAACTGTTGCAGTTATTATTTTATTGAATTTTTTTATGAAATTTTGAAACTTACGGTTTTGATTTTTCAATAACGTTTTTGCTTAAGGCGAGGTATTCCTGCAGCTGTAGGCATTTTGTCCTGTCTAAAGTTGCGTGCGAAATACTTAGCGCAGATGCAGCGCCAACGACATAGTATAGAAATAAGCAGTAGCATAATATTATTTCACTTTAGAAACGCTGTTGCTATGATCAAACTTTGTTTATAGTTTTCAGTTAGAGTTTCGTAAATAAATGAAGTTGTTACAACTTCATCTCTATTTATGTTTCTTAATATAGATAATGAATTAATAATAAAGAAAATAAATTAAATTATTTTTGGTTTTTTTAATTTAGTTAGATCATTGTAATTTATTTGTTAATAATAAAGTAATTGATCCCAAGATAACCAACCAAACCAAGAACGCTGAAAAACGTCTGGACCAGACCAACAAAAGGCATAGTTAATTTCCGAACTTCGTTTTTTAAGTACCTACAAAATTTGAAATAAATACTCAAATAAAGAAGACAAAGAGAGAACATTCGCTTCTATGATTTAAAATTTTGTTTGAAATAAATACAAAGAATAAAGGGTATCAAATAAAACAATTATAATAAAATATTATTATTTTCTCAAAATTCTCCAATATTCAATTCTAGCGTGCTTGTACCCGGTTAGTGGCTCAGGAGATGATAAGGCTATGGACATCACATAATTATTTTTTCCATTTGTGGTAAGGCTAGGAAGTCTATAATTTACATTTTCATCTTGAAATCACAACGATATTCGGATCGATGGGTTCGAACCTACAATTCTTTTTTCGACCTTTTTCAACGTATTTTACTTAGTATGAAACTTAGGCGATTTTCAAAACCTGTTTTGAATTGTCGAATTCCATACCTTTGATTTGAATTGCTCTCAATGAAAAAGTCTCATTGTATGAAAATTTGTTTTATGACCATATTTCAAAAAGTTTAATTTTTACAGACTTCTCTATATTTTTTCTGTAAATTATAAATCTATATCTACAAACGCATAGTACATTTTACATCAATCACTCTGCAATCTTCGGAGATAGGGGGTTGGTGGGGGAATGGTTAATTTTTTGACCATTTATTACATTTCACATCGATCGCTCTGCAATCTTTGGAGATAAGGGGGGGAATGGTCATTTATTCGACCTTTTTCTAAATATTTCAAAAAGTATAAAATTCATCAAAATTTCAAAATCTGTTTTGGAATGTGCAAATTGAAACCTTTCATTTGATACCCCATTCGACTCTGTAGGGTCCCATTTCAATATTCAATTTCAAAATTTGTACCTACTGAAAATCTTTATTTTGATTTTTCATTTTTTCATTTTTGCCGACCAGAGCGAGGTCGGCGCATTCTGCAGTGTTCGGGGAACTTCGGGAGGCTCGGCCGTCCGAGAAAGCCCGAACACTGCATCGATATGCTGCACACTTCGGGCTGCGTTTATTCAATAACTATTCTTACTCTTTATCTGTTTATATCAATTAGGTACCTTAGTAGTTTAAGACACAAAAATTTTGTTTTATCACTCACGTAATAAAAAACGTAAAGTATGTAACCAGAGGAATGTAACATTCGAGTCAAATCCTCAAGGGCTTAACGAATGTTAATATTTAATAACTAGAATAAGTTTTTCAAGAATAAATAAAATAAAAAAAAAATATATATTTTCATAATTCGCCGCCCCCACCGAATAATATGGTAACCGACTATTACTATAGAAGTGTTTTTATTTGAAATAATTGTTTCTGAGGTGCGATTACACCTTGTGAATTTTTTTCAGGCAAATCGTACGAGTAGTTCTTGAGATAGGCTTTTTGTAATGGGTTTTACTTTTTTATTAAACGAAAAATAAAAACAACTCTTTGATCCGAACAACATCGCAACAGGTTAATACTCACTCCTCGATATCTCGCTTTTTATTGTTAGATGTGATTGCGGTTTTATTCGGGAAAAAAAGATAAAACTTATTTTACGTAAAGTAGAAAACGCTCTTATTCATGTTTGAATTGCAGTTTTTTACTATATAATAATTTAAAAAATCTGAAAACAAGCAGCGGAGCCATAATAGAAAAAGAATATAGGTATAGCGCACGGTTTAATTATTGAATTTTTCATCTGGGTCCCTAACTATGGTCATCACGGAAAATTTAGCATTTTAATGATAAAAAAAAAATTCAAATCGGTCCAGTAGTTTCGGAACAATTCAAACAAACAAACAATCAAATCTTTCCTCTTTATAATATTAGTATAGATAAAAGAAACCTATTAACATGTAATAAAATTATAGATTAAAAACTAGAGGTTAGCAGCTCGGGGGGAGTGCCTTGCCTTAGGCGGCCTTATCGCATTGGAGTTTTTACTTTTCATAACCTAAAACGTCTTTGATTTGATGGTAATCGATATCCATGTGTAAAATCTGCGATAGTAAACTTTCAGCCATCTTGGATTTGAAAATGGACATCTTTTTCGTAATCTACGTGTTTGATTTAGTCGAAAACGATACCCATATAAGTGGGTGTTAGGTCACACAGCACAGCTCGCTTCGCTCGCCGTGCTGTTCCTCTTTGTCGCATTGCAGCTCGCTTCGCTCGCCGCAGTGCTTCACCCGCTTGCTGGGAGAGGGGGGTCGTGGGGGTCACAGCACGTCTCGCTTCGCTCGCCGTGCTATTCTCCTTAGTCGCATTGCAGCTGGCTTCGCTCGCCGCAATGCTCCACACAAAAAAAAAGATCAAAATTTGGCCAATTTTCGGTTTTTTATAAAAAAAGAGGGTCTGGGGGGTCATAGGGTTCAAACTTTTTTTGGCGTTCAAAATGATTTCTTCTCCTCTACATAACTGTGAAAAAATTTTTCTTCTAGGTCGATCCGTTTGGGAGATACAAAAAGGGGGGGTGAAAATGTGGGTGGAGGGGGGGGGTGATTTTTTTTATTTTTCAACACTAGAAGAAACCTTCTATACGACTCCGCAATCCAAATTTTTCTATAACGACTATTTCCGGTAGCAACTTCAAAAGGGGGGGTCTGGGGGCAAAGGGAGGGGGGAATTTTTGCCTGCCTTTGAACTATTTGACCCCCTCTATACAACCCCACAAAAAATAACATTCAGTATGGCTCTGTTTGGGAGCCCCCCTAAAGGGGGGGGGGAGAAGGGGCAAATTTGGAAAAGTCGGAATTTTCCTTAGGTCCCCCCGATGCCCTCTATACGATTCCGTAAAAAAAACCATACCTATGATGGTGGAGGGGGCTCCACCATCAAGGAGAACAATTATGTCAATGCTTTATAGATATATAAAATGTTAATGTAGTTAACTAATATTATTGGCTTCAATAAATCATTCCAGTAAGTAGATAATATATTTTTAAACTAGAACAATAACCTTTATTAATTTTCTGCCTTACATACCGATGATTTTATACTATGGCACTACGACCGTCACATATCATGTCAAAGGTTGAAGTAAAATTGAATCTAACGCCATTGTGTCAGAGACTAAAATTGCATAACAAATGAAACATTTACGTACTTCATAAATTAGCGGAAAAATTGACATAGGTCCGTCGTCTGTAAGCGCCAGAGCGCGACTGATCGTGTCTGCCAAGCCACCACGCTTGTGAATTTTGTAGTTATTTCAAAATAGTGATTTTGAAAATCATTTTATCAGGACAAACTCTGCGAATTTGTCTAGAAATAGTTACTGTCTTTAATTGAGTACAAAAAAAAACTTAAAATATCACATAGTTTAGTCATAATATTGAAAAAACATTTCAAAAAGGGGTAACTTCGAGAATTTTTTTTCCCGAGCGAAGTTTATAAAATCTTGTATCTGAATGCGAATTTGACTAGACTAAATCCTTAACTATTACATATCTTTTTTACAGAATTTTTAATCAGTATTCCTACATCTCAGATGGTTTTGAAAACCACAAAAATGCGGCCTCTGTTGGCCTACCTGGCCGCATAACATATTCTATAAGTATACATAAATGGTATAATAATAAAAACAAATACAATAAACAATCATAAATGATATTTTGTATTGTGTTATGTACTATAATAGGTAGTTCCCGTATAGGCCTTCTGTCAATACTACTTACAAGCGTTCTGCGTAAGTGCCTTAAAAAGAACACCACATAAAACATGAAGGATGTTTTATGTTGTGTTCTTTCTAAGGTGGATGTATAGTCCATTAGTGATGAATTGATGATGATTATAAATTAAATCTCCGCTCGCGTAAGGATTTGAGCCCCTTTTCTATTTCTCCAAAATACGTAATTTATTTCGTTTCAGTTTTTTTGTGCAAAATGTTACTCTAATTCGGTATATAGTAACCAATTGGTCGAAACGAAACACTAAATTTGGTTATAAATAGCAACCTAAGCGTCCTGTCTGAAAAACAATCATCATCATCATCAGCCTATAAAAATCCACTGCTAGACATTATATGCCTCCGCTAATGAGCGCCATAAATGGCATTATTTATCATTTGGGAGTTATTGCCCATAATCCCCAAAAAATGCTGATAAATAATTAACTCCTAGTGAAATGTGAATCTACAACGGCACAAATATCGAAGTTTTCTAAGTGTGTTTGAGCACGGCCAAGGGGAGTAAAACACATAACACCTACATCACGATTTGGCCGCTTATGGAACGTTTTGCTCTTGACACAGTATCGTTTATGCAATAACTGTAAGGTTCTGATCACGATTTATGTAAAGGAGTTTACTGTATGTATTAAACTCCTTTACAGAAATAACCTAACCGAAACGGTATAGCAATTTCTGAAAACTAGATATCTACCTCTATAGTAACATTTTATAATGAGAAAAGATTTTATCGTTTGTTTGGACAGAACTCGACACTAATAGACCTATCTGAAAAATTATTTTACCCATTAGAATTCTACAGGAGTATTTAACAAAAAAATCAATAATTATAAAATTTACTTTTACTTGTTGGGTTACATTATTGAAGTTTTCATACGGATCCCTAACTTTTTCGAAAATATGTTTATCAGGGATAACGTAGGAATCTGTTGGAATGGTGAAAGATTTTTTGAAATCTATCCAGTAGTTTGAGAGCCTATTCAATTCAAACAAACAATCAAGACTTTCCTCTTTATAATGTTGGTATAGTTTAACATTACTGAGCCGTTTGAGAATTTTTTTTCAATATTTACAGCTTACAATTATATCTGAAAATGTTGCACGTGAGTTTTAGTAATTATAATTAGAGTCAAAATTTAGTAACATTCTACTACAATTTTGGCTATGGATATCCATTTTGGATATCCATCTTGTAAAGATTTGTTTGTTTCTAATAATGAGAAAAAGACAATGTGTGTGACCAAGGATGGTTACAGGAATTACCATGCACAACAATTCCGGGTAGGTATATAATTTAAAGAGATTTTTCGAATTTACATAGTTTAATTTTTGTGTGCATTTATTATATACTTTGATATATTTTCTTTTGATTTGTTTGAACACTCTAGAAAGAAGGAATGATTTTTCCCGGTATATATCCCATTTTACTGTAGGTAAGTACTTAGTACTAGGTACCATATATGTATTAGGTTAAATGCAGTACATGTACCAAAATTTAAAAATGTCTGCAGTTCAATATTTCAATATTTTGTATTTTAAATTCTAGTTCCATGTTATTTTTGATTGTAAAGATATCTAAAGGATTAAAAAAACATCCAGATATGACATCATCTCGATTAGTTTTTCGTCACGACCATGAAATGTACAAAAAGACCTTCGATTCGGTATAAATATAATTGTACACAATGCAATGTTGCAACATTGGATCGCGGATGGGCGACAGTCGCCTTCACGCATATTGTAGATTATAAGTATAGATTTCACATGATGCTACCGAAATTTAAAGTTGTCGTTGTTGCAACGGCGAAGCGGTGTCACCATGGCGATCTCATAGCCACATCGTAGCCGAGTAAGCGTATAGCGGTCGCATATTTGAACTGTAACAGGGACGACGTAGCGGTTTCATAACCACGTTTTCATCTTAGCAGTGGCAGCGTAGCCGTGTCGCAGCATTCTAATAGCAGAGCCGTAGCAGTCGCGTAGATGAGCCGTAGCAGATGCGTAGCTGCGCCGTAGCAGTGTCGTAGCCATGTCGTCAGTCATTCATAGCAGAGGAAACGTAGCCGTGCCGTAGCTGAGTCATAGCAGACGCGTAGCGGTGTCGAAACGTAACAGAGTCATCGTAGCAGGAGGCGTAGCCGTGTCGTATCGATATCGAAGCGATGTTGGGAATTGTCCACTGCAAGTACAGATATCGTTTTTCAGACTTAGCGGAACATTTTTTGTGGTGATCATTTAGCTTTGTCTAACTTTGACCTAATCGAGAGAATGCAACTAAGTACAGCTATAGCTAACATAGGTAATAGCTCCGTGAGTGTCCAAACTTGGCTACAATCGCCGCAGAAAACATAACTTACAATCAATGGATGCCGTTAAAATTATGAGTTATTCGTGACGTTTATGACCAACTTATGACCAACTTAATTGCTCTTCTCAAGAGCCTTGTCATAAGACAGAATAAATATTACTGATGTATTGATGGACAAGCTGGATAAACCAAATGTATTGAGTAAGTTTTATAAGAAAAGACTTTCTTTTCATAAGAAAAGGTGTAAAACCTCTATTAACTTATATTGGGCTTATTTAGCGCATTACAATTCTTGGAAAATAGGGCTGATGTGATTACGCTTAAACTTAACTTAAACCGTTAAGAAGTTAATTTTTTTGGATACGGTAAGAACCGAGAATAATTGTTTGTTGACGTGAATAAATGAAAATTACCTCACAGTGGTATGGTTTAAACTAACTTTAAACCATTTTATTATTTTCGTAAGAAACTAGGACCAGTGGGAGCATCAAATACACAAAGTACCGTTGCCCAGAAGTTGCCAACTACAACCAAACGTTCAGTAATATCGGTAGTTGTTGTAACGCAATAAGTAGCAACTGTTACTGCTCTGTGGTGGTAATGCGGCTAGCGGGACAAGATTGCTGACTCGGCGCTGTCATTATGTATTCAAGGTACTAGGTAGGTTGTTAAGGAAATATTTCACATCAAGTTGGCTAAAATATTAGTATATACCTATGCATGGATGTTTGGAAAACTTCAGTTTACATTTGATATTGAGCTTTTGATTAACTTAAAGGATAACTTTAAAAATATGTTTGGTATTTTCTAATATATTTTATTGCATTAAATATCGATGTCACTTCGAGCATATCCAACCGTTGACAGAATTTGCAAAAGTCAGTCTAGTCTGTACAAATTTCTTGTTAGATGTAGAGACTAGATTTGTAAAATTTGCTGGTAATACCAAATCTTTAGAGCGATTTTTGATATAATTATGGTCTTTTGCTAAGGTCTTTTGGATATGTATGGGAGATGGTCCAAAGGCGGTTGAAATTAATTAAGTCGGTGTGTGATGATATCGTAAATCTTTCTTAGTGAATGCACCTAATTGCATTGCATTTGTGTTGTTTTGAAATACAATGAATATTCCGAGTATGTTACGAAGCGCGTTGCATTTGTTTTGAAATTCTAATTCTACGAATTCGTCTAAGTACCGCGTTCTACAATAAACTTCCATGAAATGAATGAAATTTTTTTTAATTTCAGTGAGTACAAATTTTGATGTCAAAATTCCCTATTACTACGACTGGTATTTGTACATCTCACAACAGTTTTTGTTTTCAATCCTCATCTTCGAAAGTTAGTTTTTTACCATTTTTCAGTTTGGGCTATTTTATTGAGTGATCAAATCAAAGGTGAATTGATTTGGTTGGACAATCCAAACTGTTTTTCCGAAGTAACTTTTGGGTTGGTATTGAATACATACATCGACAGAAGTTCGGCGCGCGAGTTAAACTCGCACTTGACGGATTTTGTTTTATTATAAAGTGGACTTGACTGCGGTAAAGAATAATAATACTGAACGACTCAAATGCAGTTATTTTGATCCTAAAGAAACAGAGCTGGTAATGTATTTCTTCGTAGTAGAATTTTGGTAGTGACTTATTTAGGGTAAAAATTCCTCCGAATCCACCTTACCGTAAAGCATAGCTTCGAACCTAGTAGATAATAGTAATGATAATGACTTGCGCGCGAGTGTACGGAGCGTCCGCAAATTGTAAGTACCTTCAGTTTTTTAAACGTACATTGGTTATTATAGTGCTTTGAACCCGGTATTGACCTTTGCGAAGACTTGATCATAATATACATATGATTGCAGAGAAAAGCGATTTTTTGATCGGAGTCAAAAAAATATTTAGAGTTTATTCAGTAGTCATTAAACCTAGTAATTTCCGTTAAAATATGTAGTTTGACCAGAACACCCTGAACAAATCAGATCTTACAAAATTTGTCACGAGGCGGGAATCAAACTGCTTTTGTCTGTTTCTTAGGCGCATCACTCCGAAAATACAGAATTATTTCAAATGAAACCTGGCATGGTTTAAGTTCATACTACAAGAAAGGATATTCTTAGGATACTTTTTATCCCGTTTCAGTACGGTTAGGATTTTTATCATGTTTCAGGTTTCACTACGGTTCCTTTGGAGATTAAAGTTAAAATGCTTAGTTGTTTTCGTCAATTTCATTAGAAGCGTTGCGGAATTGTAAAAAATCTGTCAAAACCATAATTACCAGCCTATAGTTGTTCAATGCTGGACTTATGCATCTACTAATCCGATGTTGCATAACAAAATATCTATTACAAAATTACCAAATCAGAAAACAAAATTAGCAAATTAATCTATACTAATATTATAAAGAGGAAAGATTTGATTGTTTGTATGTTTGTTTGTTTGTTTGTTTGTTTGAATTGAATAGGCTCCGAAACTACTGGACCAATTTGAAAAATTCTTTCACCATTAGAATCTTAAGTTTTCCGTGATGAACATAGGCTATATAATATTTTCAAAAAAGTTAGGGATCCACATGAAAAATTCAATAATTGAACCGTGCGCTGTATATTCAACCTATTTTTGTGTCTCTTTCGCGTCATAATAGAAAAAGAGGTTGAATATAGCGCACGGTGCTTGCTTTTTCTCTACGGCCAGTGTCAGTCATGGAGTGTCGAGTCAATGTCAAAAACTTCAATGCTGTTAAAAAAAGTAAGAGATCCGTATGAAAACCCATCGTGTATAATTTCTGAAAATTTTGTTTTATTCCCGTGCGAAGCCGGGGCGGACAGCTAGTTATTAATAAATTAATTACCAACATTCTAAAAAGCATGCCAGTTTCGTAATTCGATCATATATTCAGAATTTATACTCACTTAAATTACCTATTCCGGACATTATTGGTTTTTAATTTTTCTTACAACGTCTACCTATCACGTTACGTGGTGTACCGGAAATTCCTTCCAATGATGTCATCTGTGTTCCGAAACAGCTATCTGCATTAAGTAGGTCTTTGCATAATTTATAAGTATCTTAGAAGTGGCTTCAACTCAAATATTATATGAGGTTTAACGTGCATGAGTCAACTTTAAGGTATAATATAATGGTGGTAAACCTGGCTGTTACTATGAGTTTACTGAAATTAAAAGGACGAGAAAACGAGGTCTCTTTCTTTCAAAATCCTGTTGTATTTTTTGTATCCCTTCTAGAAAAAAATTATAACGTTTAACAATTTTCGAAATTTAAATTCAAATTCTATCGTTCTAAATCGAATATTACACAGTTTTTAAGTTTTGTGGGATAAATACCATTATTTATAATATTTTTTATGGGATTAAATTGGGATTCTCTATACAATAGCAGTAGAATTTATAATTATAATTTCAAAAAGCGGAGAAATGGATGATCATCCATAAAAACATACAGACAGCCGAATATAAAACCTTATTTCGAAGTCGGTTACAAATGCCCTCTTATCATAATGTAAATTGCAATTTCAGACAGTTTAAACACACGCGCTTCATGTTAACTTATAATCTAGTTAAATGTAACCGTTACGGTACGGTTATGTGTCAAAATAAATTATAATTTCATATACTTTATGATAAAATTACGAGACCCGGTAAACAGAGCGAAATGTGAATCTGATTTAATTCAAGGCCAGAAGCTTTAGTAAGTTTAAGAGATTTGGGGCCTATCCTATGACTACGCTTCAATAAAATAAAATAAGATTGGTATTTTTTATAATTGTGTTTTTATGATTTCATTGTTTCATAAAAATGTTATATACGATGGGATTTAAAAAAAAATTGTGTAATAAGGGATTCGAAGACGCTTTTTATTTTTTTTTGTATCGTGTGTGTTTACCTTTATTATTGTTCAGAAAGCAGTGTAGGTATAGATTATATATATAGGTCCATTTAACATTTTATTTAGATTAGGTAGTTATAGGGTCATACAAGGAGAATGAGGAAGGGGGTTTATTCCCATGAGATCATATGATCAGCTTGTGGTTGCATCCGATCACATAAAAAGTTCCCAGTGGATAGAAGACCAAGCCAACCACAACCAACAAATCAGCCAATCAACTAGGTATATGAGTCAGATAAAGGAGGAAACCGCTGTTATTTCGTCTAAAGAAGTAAAAGAGACCGCATTTGAAAGATAACAGCTATAGGGTCTTTAATTTATAATAAAAGCTATAGGCAGAATGGCCATACAAAGATTTCAGGGTTTTAAGAAATATTAAAAACCTGAAAGCAGGTTGATGTTGCCCAAAATATCAGGAAACCTGAACCTTTGTATAATTCTTGTAGATTTCCACTACGCTGACTCACCAAAACTCCAAAAGGTCAATAGCCAACCATTGTTTTAGGTTTTTTGCTGACACGGAATTAAGAGGTTAAATTGAATTGCGAACAGTGCAACAACCTACAAGTAATTGGTTGATGGTGCTTAGTTTTGCAAAGACTATGTTTTTTTATCATGGAATAGATACTTAGCTATATAAAATGTAGATAATAATCACGGACGGCTATAGGTTTCATGATAATATTGTGCCTATTTTAAAATGTTTTGTGTTCTGTTTTGTTATAAATAAATAAATGAATGGGACTTTGTTTAAAAGCTGTTACTATGATTTTAAGTGTTTTGAGTGTTCCTTAATTTAACGCTCTTTTATTGTTATTGATCGTGATTGTTTCAAAAAGCCTTTGTTTGGCCACAATCGCCCCTGTTATTTAGTTATTATGGCCGGCGATGGATAACAAAGTTCTAGAAGACTATTTTATCTAAAATTTACCTCATAGTACCTAACATATGAGAATATGTAGGTAAATATCCCATTTTAAATGACTTCAGTGTATATCATCGTTATTTTAAATTGTTATGTTTTATGAAAACATTAAGGTATAAGTTACGTTTCCTTTGTCATAGAAGCGGGGGTGCATGGTCAAACAGACACAACATTGGGGGTGGTCGGGAAACTATGGATGAGACTCAGTATGGACCTGGTTCAAGTCCTGGTACAGGAGGAGTTCCTATACTCTACTCAGTATACTCATAGTCTCCTGGTGAGTGTCACAGGCTAATATGAATTGATGATGATTATCATCAACACCGAGACAACGAGACACAAGAATTCTTTCTGAATTTTGAATGCACACCTCTCGTGATTCGAAACAGCCTACTTTGTTGACGAATAAGCTGCATTTACAATTTAGGATGACTCAAAGAGAAAACGGTGTGCGGTAAACCTGATTTTCAGATCGAGAGATCCCAAAACCCGTGATTATAGGCTCTCGTGCAACGAAACGTGCTATTTTCTTGGTATGTCTGTGATTATCTCTTAACAGGCACGTACCTTAGTTAAATACTTTGACCATTAAATGAGATAAAGGTACATACTTACTTATAATTTTGTATAGTGAGTAGTAGCTACTTTTTTATTTCGATGTGGAAAGAAAGTTTTTATGCACTTATGCATAATATATGCATAAATTAATTAATTTAAAATTGCTTGAAATATCGGAAGTGAACTTCAAAATAGAAGCTGAGGGTACTTTTAATGTTCAAAGTTCGTTGATTATACGACAACAGCAAGTTATCGTGTAACCATTTGATAACTGCCAATTTAAACACCGTTAGGTACCTACAATTAAACTAGGTTACCAGTTATATCGCCAAATGGTGTGATAAAAACAAATTCATTGGCATTTAGCAGCAAAGTAATGTTTTGTCAATGTATTGTGCATGTTGTTCTACCCTAGACAAAGGAAACAGTTTACACAAACAGACATAGTAAACAGAAAACAAGTTTTCTAATAAAGTGCCAACATACCCCACAAAAGACCGGCTCGCAACGGGATCGCCAAATTGATACGAAACGAAAAACACACACAACTAACACTTTACCACAGAAAAACGACAAAACACAATCTTTCAGTCTTAACTTCGATTTTTCGTTCGAATCGATAACAAAATTCGATAAAACTTTTGCAGCGAGCGAAGAAAACTCCTGCGGCCGCGTACAAAGTTGTACTGAGTCAGTGACACTGCGCATGTTGCGCCCTCTCTTTCTAATTGCTAGATGTGGCGTGAGACAGAACGAGACCTCCTATCATTGGAATGCACGAACATAATTCAGGTAGTATTCGCGTAGGTGTCTCGTGGTCGAATAAGGCTTTGCTGCGAGTGGGAAAGAGAAAGAAAGAATGGTTAGCTTGCTGAGGTTCACGGTGAATATGAGCGGCAACGGTGCGTAGAAAATATGTGGAAAAATGAGGCTTTCATCGTTAAGGCAAAGCTGTTTGAATCTACGATTGATGTGATCTTTGCCCTAAAATGGGACACAAAATACCTAACAGACGACCCCTGGTGGAGTGGGAGATTGCGGGTTCGATGTCCGCCTCTGGACTAATGTTTGTTTGTTTTTTTGAGTTCTTTGCGTTTTCCATGTATATATTTCTATGTACCTACCTAGTAGTAAAATATCTAGGTATCTATGTAATAATAATTATCTTGTAATACATTAACATTAACACAGCTTAGCTTAGGGCTAGATAATGCTATGGAATGCCCAGCATTGGACATTATTTATAATGCTCGCCCTATCCTCCGATACTAATGTTGAGGTTGATAAAGGTCCTGAAAATAACGCCTAAATCTATTTATTTACCTAAGAACTTGGTCGTATTATTCTATAAATCTTGTAATAATAACGTAAAATGAACCATGATATAATGTTATAAGGTTTTTTTTTCCTTCTTGTAAGGGTTACAGTAAAATGAATAGAGCTTTATAGAACCAGCTTGGAAGCTTTCTAGAAAGCCTTCCTCTTAAAACACACCGAAATCCATCACGCTTTAATAACCAAGTCTATGCTACACTATTTAAAGTTCATTTTACCTTAACAACATTCAATTTCAAGCTACGAAACAGTTATCCGACTGAAGTTAGCAAATGAACAAGCTGGCAACGTCTCCAACTGAAAAGTTTCGTTTGAAGTTAACAGCAAGTAAGTCAGTTTGCGAAAACTTTTTTAGAAGGAGGTTGTGTTGCACTGCCATGAAATTTTTAGTATTTTTGTTTATTTTTTGAAGTATTTTGCTTAGAAATGATCGGAGGAGAGTATACGCTTGAACTGTGCAATGTTATTCATGCAGGGCAGGTGAGTGGAATACCTTTACAGATTTAACAAATTTAAAATACTGGCGTAATTGTGCTAGATTGTGTTTTGTTTAGGTTCATGTACTTATATCTACAAGAGTGATTGAATTGCTTGAATTGCTACTAGTGTGATTGAATTGAGGTAGACTCGAAAGAGCCCTTGGTGATTTTTATAACATTACTATTACTGTACTTGAAACCTATCTTTTAAACGTAATAAGTAAAAATATTTCAAACAATATTCGTTTCGTAAAAGAACTTCAGGAAATAGCAGCGCGTTGATGTCTTTTATAGGGTATTGCCAAATTAAGAGCGCGTTTAAATCTATTGTACTGACAAGAAATTGGGAGCAGTTTGGGAGCCGTGATTAGTTTTTATAGCCAACTTCGAAAAAACGGAGGAGGTTATCTGCTCAGCTGTAGGTAGGTATATTTTATAACTTTGCCAGTTTCTTCGTCAATCGTGGACCGATTTCGATGACAGAGGTTGCTGGTTCATGGTCACATAAGAAATTTAATCCCGAGTTTTAGTATTTGCCCCGTAAATCTTAGAAATGTGTAAAATTAAGGGATTTGAATCGAAGACAGCTTTTGGTTTTCTCAAAACAATGATATTATAACGAACAGTCTACTAAATTAGTTGAACGCTGAGCGATAGTCACTCCTTCAAGGCGTTTTGAGCGTTAGGTAATTAGATGATGTACCGACGGGAAGATGATGATCCATGGGAGCTTATCAGATCTACTTTTTAATAGTTAACGTTTTTTATTTAAAGAACACATATAATATATCTACTAAACTAATATTATAACGAGGAAAGATTTGATTGTTTGTTTGTTTGAATTGAATAGGCTACGAAATTACTGGACCGATTAGAAAAATTCTTTCATGAACATTATGCTATAGAATATTTTCAAAAAACTTGGGGTTCCGCATGAAAAATTACAATTTTGTTAAATACCCGTGCGAAGCCGGGAAGGACCGCTAGTTCTAATATAAAACATTTTTTTATTCCTAGTACCTACTAGCAAAGTATGAATCAGGGATGTTACGAATGAATGATCAGGAGTCAGTTTTCGATGCTGATTAGAACTATTCCTTGTTTTAGGTTGAGCCCGGCAGCCTTTTCCAGCGAATGACCGGAGGGGTGAAGACGGGGGTGATCCTCAAGAATGTCTCCTTTACCACAAACAGCGGGGAGGTCACCGCTATCCTGGGCTCGAAAGGTACAAGAGTCTGATTCACAGCCATATTAGTTAGCACACAATGACTAAATTTCAGCCTGATCTGATATTATTATGAAGTTCCACAGAACCCCCGACTGGCAATTCTCAATATGCTTTACCTGAAACCCTTTTAAGTTTTATTTTTTAGGGCGATATGGTCGCTGAGCGACAAAGTCCTTTTAATTTGTGTGTTAAAGAAAAAAAACTTTTATTGACGTATTTATGACAGTCAAGTCGTTCACCGGCTCCTATTCCTATTCATGTATTTCTTTTAAACTACTCTACGAATTGAGGTGTGTAATAATAAGTTAAACGCGCCCATCTGTGGGTCCATCAAAGCTCGCAAATAGATATACCTACCTATTCGATTTTAATAAATTGACGTAACTGAATGATTTCTCAGGCAGCGGCAAACGCGCCCTCCTAGACGTGATCGCCCGCCGCGTCCCGTCCCAAGGACACATACTTCTAGAAGGAATGCCCTATGAAGAAGAACAGTTCAACTCGACATGCGCCCTGGTGCGACACTCCACCAGGCTGCTAGCTGGCCTGACGGTTCAGCAGACGTTGGCACTCTCGCTGACTAAGGTAAACTACTAGTGCTATAAGGACGTATCTTGAAAGTTGAATAACAATTCAACTCGATGTGCGGCCTTACGCGTCAGTTCAACAGGCTGCTAGCTGGCCTGACAGTTCAGTAGACTCGTAGTTCAATTTGTCGGTAACTTGAAGACGAATGAAGAATAGTTCAACAAGACTTTTGTGGCATTCAAGCTGCTTTTCGACCACCATTTGACCCATGGAGGACTTTTATAAGCACCTTACACACCAGTCCACAGTGAAAATCTATGTTGAAAACCCATTAGTAAATCAACTATTCTTTTTCAGGTTTCCGGGTACCTGAAGCAATCGAAAGTAAAGCAAGTTATGGCTGACCTGGCTTTGTCACAGGTAAAGTATTATTATTATGAAGGAAACTTAGCTAATAGCTTTAGACGAGAAAGAATTACTCTAATGTGTCTGTTATAGGTAGCAAACAAATGCGTCACAAACTTAACGAAGAGCGAATACCGAAGATTGGTCATAGGCGTTCAGCTGATAAGAGATCCAGGTAAGTGGTACAAAAAGTAGGAATATTATCAAGGGTAACTTTTTTTAGCGGGAGCAGAAGCACGAAAAAAGGTGGTAGCGGATTTTTGATAAAATTCGCTAGTTTATTTCGCTTTACTCACGCTATCATAAAAACGCACTTAGGTCCAAAGAAAAACTATTTTGGTTGGGTTGGTGTTATGGGGGCCGTGTGGTGCCGGCATAGAATTTCACCACTCCCACTCTTCCCGTGGATGTCGTAAGAGGCGACTAAGGGAAACACACTGGGGGGCGGGCAGCAGCGCCCTCTGCAGAACAACTCCACCGAACTGCGATCCTTAACCCGCATGCCCAGCGTGGGGATTATGGGCAATAACCCCCAGATTAAATAACGCCACCTCGCGCGCATTAGGGGAGGCCTATGTCCAGCAGTGGACTGATATAGGCTGATGTTGTTGTTGTTGGTGTTATGGTAAACCCAAAAATGAACATCGCCACAAAATTCATTTATAACGGGATATTTACCATGATTAGAGTTTTGAGTTTTCCTGAAGCGCCATAATAGAAAAAGAGGTTGAATATACAACACACGGTTCAATTATTGAATTTTTCATGCGAATGTCTAACTTTTTTGAAAATATTATATAACCTATGTTCATCACGGAAAATTTAGGATTCTTATGGTGAAACAATTTTTCAAATCGGTCCAGTAGTTTCGGAGCCTATTCAATTCAAACAAACATACAAACAATCAAATCTTTAACTTTTTTTAAATTGTTGGTACATATTGACGAAGAAAGTGGTTCCTTTGAAACTATGTAACGCTGTTAGATTATTCCAAACATAGGTAGGTACCTACACCTACCTATTTTCAGGAAAACTCAAAACTCTAAACATGGTAAATATCCCGTTATAAATGACTTTAGTGTTAATAACCATGATAGTTTTAAAAGTTTTATCGCCACAAAATGATACCTATTCACCAAGTCTGTGTAAGGAACCAAATGTTTTTCTCCAGTGATTTTGCTTCTGGACGAGCCAACATGGGACTTGGATCCTCTGAACACTTACCTGGTGATCTCCATACTATCGAACGCTGCCAAAACCTATGGGACTTCCATCATCCTCACCATGGAGAAACCCAGATCTGGTAAGTCATGAACATTAAGGTTCGTTAAACTCCTCAGATACCTACCAACTTAAAATTGTTTGACCTAATCTATTATTTATCTTATAGTTACACATTATGCACATGGAACAGCCTGTATTTACACTAGCTTACGACTTTATTGACAATTTACACAGCTGCTTCTCTTTTTATTTGGGTTTAATTCATATCACTCTGGGTTATTGTGTCCATAACACAATAGGTACAATAATGCGTTTAAATTCAAATATCATCAATGGAAAAATATATTCGGCTGTGGAAAAAGTAAGAACAACACGGGATACAAGCAAAATTTATGTGGCGATCTTTGGACAATTTCATTTCATCTGCGTATATTTGGCAATTTCAATAAATGAAATTGCCAAATATACGCAGCAGCGGACGCCGTTGGCAGAGGTTGTTAAAACCATTTATTTATTTGCTAATTGTATAGAAGATCTTAAATTTATTTACGTTATACACAATCTACTCCTTCGAGCGTACAAAGTTTTTTGCTTGTCGACTAATTATTATATATGTTTCCATTAAGGGCCGAAACACATAACGCAAACTGCTTATTTTTGCGGCGCCGCAACGCCAAAATCGGCAGTTGCGTTGCCGCGTTGCGGCGTCGCGAAACAGGGCATTATGGTAGGGCAACCATTTTCTCGTGATTTTTGAGTGTGGATAGACGTCTCTCTGCGATGGATCGTAATAAACTTATTGCTTATTTTATATTAAGAAGACATTATTCTATCTTAAAAATACGGCAAAGAAGATACTGGATACATCCATTAAGTAAGGGTATGAATCCAAATGGCGAGTTCTTTTCTAAAAAATACGAAGCATTAAAGATAGACGAAAAAAAATTTGTTGCCTACTTTAGAATGAGTATATCATCATTTGAAGAGCTATTAAGCGAGTTATCAAAATATATACAGAAGAAAAAAAATAAAGGAAGGAAACCAGTTACTGCTTTGGAAATGCTGGGCTTAACTTTAAGGTAAAACAAATAGGTTTCTTATTTTTTTTTATTGATGTTTATGGCACTCGGAATCAAATGTTTAGTTTTATTTGTACCCCTGGCTTTATACACCTGTGGTACTAGCGGGGTGTCGATAAAAATTTTGCATCACTAGTGTTCATGGTTTGGGGGTACCTAGTGGTACAAAGCCAGGTTCAAATGAAACAAGACAGAATCAAATTAAGCTTTTTGCATTATACAATTTTCTTACTTTAAGAATACTTTAATAGGCCTTAAAAAATGTAATGATCAATTTAAGAAAAATCAAACTCCTCATCTTGTGAAACATAGGAAGTAGCTGACGTTTCGTCCAGTAAAAATGGTGAATTTATTGGACGTTGTTGGTTTGATGATGAGGTAGTCCTCTGTTCAGTAATCGAACTTCCAGGAGTAGAAGTGTGGTAGCCACTCTGAACCGTATTATCGTATCTCATAGTTGAATATCCTTGATTGTAACCCTGATGCTGATATTCTTGATTATAGCCGTGATGTGTATTTTGATGAATTGAAGGTTGAAGAATGTCGGTTAATATTTGAAGCACCCGACTTTGAAATATCAATGTTTGATTCTCATTTAACGATTGTAGAGATGGTAAAATCCCCTTGAAAAAATGCAAATGTCTATTCTCCGGTGTTTTTAATATTGCCAATAAATCTTCTTCAATATCATCCTTATCATCTGCCTTTCGTTTTCGTGGTTGACTTTTATAACGAGGCAATGCCGTTATTTCATTCTCAATATCTCCTTCCGCTACGCATAAACTGGAATCAGTTGCATTTTGTGAAACCTTTTTCAAAAACTGTAATTGTTTATTCAAGTGATATTCTTTAATTTTTGCAGCTCCAGCTCCTGATCGATTGGCATCTTTTAGTTTTTTTTGATATTTAGCAAAATTATCTTTTATGGCCTTCCACTTCTTGACTAAATCATTACCTGCAACAAAAAACTTCACAAGTGAAAAATAGTAATAAAGACTAAAATTCCCTAGATTCCATTTATACTACATATAAAATTTGATATAACTTTCATAAGTACTTTCGGTCCATCCAATTTCATATAAATGGCTGGCCGCCGAAAAAGAATAATTTTCTGCTTTTTCTTGACTTAGGCAAGTTAAAAACTGATTGACTTTGCCTAGAACAACCATAATGTAAAATATTTATTGAGTACTTCTTTGAAAAACTACCTGTCTATCTTTGAAAATCTATTCCTTTAGCAACACTATTACCTGCGCGGTTTGAGTTTGATTATACCTACATTTGTATTATTTTATTATTTGCCTACTAATTATTATTTCATTTTAGATTTCTAGCAACCGGCAGTGACTTTAAAACCATGCATACGAATTACTTCCGAGGAGCAAGTACAATAGCAAAAATTGTAAGGACAGTTTGTCGCGCCATATGGAAACATCTATCAAGTCAAAATATACCTCCTATAACAAAACAGGTTCTAGAAGATGTCGCTATTGAGTTTGACAAGAAAGCAAATTTTCCTAACTGCATAGGAGCTCTTGATGGTAAACATGTCCGTATTACATGTCCTGCGCACAGTGGATCACTGTTTTACAATTATAAGGGCTATAATTCAATAGTTTTATTAGCTCTTGTAGATTCTAGATATAGATTCATTTTTGTCGATATAGGAGCGTATGGCAAGGAAAGTGACTCCACCGTTTTCCAGAACTCTAAACTTTATGATTTGATTATGACACGCAAATTACCTATTCCTGTACCAAAGCCTTTACCAGGTTCTCAAAATGAAACTCCATTTGTTTTTGTAGGAGATGAAGCATTCTCAATTTCGAATAACGTCATGCGCCCTTACTCAGGAAAACATTTGTCGGTACAACAAAGAGTTTACAATTATCGACTGAGTCGTGCCCGAAGATATGTCGAGTGCGCTTTTGGCATCCTAGCCAATAAATGGCGCATATTTCATCGATCTATGAATGTGCAATACGAATTTGCGACAGACATTATCAAGGCATGTTGTGTAATGCACAACTTTGTTTTGAATCGAGATGGAGTACAAGCGACCGATGACATTATCTTTGATGATTCTGATCTGCAAATGTTGCATTTGCCCACAGCAAATGAAAATAATTTAAGCCCACATCTAATACGGAATGATTTTTGTAATTACTTTTCCAGTGATGTTGGCGCCCTAAGTTGGCAATTAAACAAAATATGAATGTTCGTATACCTACTCAGTTCAAAATACAAATAATACCTTAATACATTTGATTCAAACTATTTAACATGTTGTGAACTGCGAATAAACAATTTAAATGGCAATTTGGTTTTATTTATAGTATTTGTTTACCTTTTTGAATAAGAGCGCGAGAAAAAAATATAATTTTAACTTAGAGAAAATCTTTTGCATAGGGCATTAAAATAAATGGTGTATTTCATATGATTAAAAAAAAAAGATACCTACATGCTACTTACATTAAACTACAATTTAAACCGCGGATCAGATTTTTACGTTTTTACTACAGTAAAAATTGTAGTTTTATTGTGAATAGTGATCGCGTAAACCTAAGACTATATGTTACTACTTACCCAGTTTTGATTTTTCGGTTGAGTTTTTTTCCTTGTAATCAACATAAACGATCTCACAAATGCTTTTCCATGCTTCTTGTTTTATAAATTTGTCTTTATAGGTTTCGTCACTAGTATCCCACAAACAACGGTGTTCCTGAACCGAAGATATAAACAGATCGACGTCAACGTCAGACATTTTAATTTTAAAACTGCTTCTCGGTTGACACGTGTTGTTTGCAAGAGTGTTAGAAACAACTGCATCCTTGTCAACAAGTATGACGTCATAACGCTGGAATTCACGTCGTGCGTTGCGGCGCCGCACCGCTATAGCGCACTGCCGATTTCAGCGGCGCGGCGCCGCAACGCGCTTATGTGTTTCGGCCCTAAGGGTCAAAAAAACTGCAAGAAAGCTAGAAAGTCATTTGTCAGAAATGTCGACCTAAAAATTACTGTTTTGCTGTGTACAGATGTGTTTCCATTCTTGGACCGCGTGGTATACCTATGTCTCGGGGACGTGGTGTACGCGGGACCCACCAGGAATCTACTGGACTACTTCGGAAGCATCGGCTTCCCGTGCCCACAGCTGGAGAACCCTCTAATGTATTATTGTAAGTACTTAATGTATTATTGTCAGGATACAGAGACTTATCCTGTCGAGCCACAGTAGCTAGACATCCAAAGTAGACGATTGTCGTCAAGACTTCTCCAAGCTCATCTGAGTTCCGAGCTGTCTCTCCATTTTTGTCTCTCTCTTTCTTAGCTTAACTGCCTACTAAGATTTTTAAGATTTTGTTGTTATGTTCTCAAAATCACATTTTTCCTTGGACCTTTTAACAGTTGTCTGCATTTAGGTATGTCCGATCTTCAATTTCTATTCCGCAGCTCAAACTCTAAAACAAACATCTAAAACTTACCTCTCAAATAAAATAGGTACAAACGTCATAACTAAGAAACTCTATAATTTGTTCCAGTATGCCTATCTACTGTGGATCGGCGGTCTCGCGAACGGTTCATAGAATCCAACCAACAGATCGCAGCACTAGTTGAGAAGTTCAAGCTCGAAGGGCACGCCATTATGCAGGGAAATGAGAACAGAATGGTGAACACGAACAAAATGCAGATAAACTATGGCAGGCCTAGTGGGATGAAGGTTGTTTGGATGTTGTATGTGTGAGTAGACCTTATAATTGCTCAGTTTATAGGAATGAACACTCGATGTAACGTCGCTTTGTCATGGGGTAAAACTTGCAACGATGTGGCTCTCCCCCAACTAGTTACATGGTCTCTCCTCATCGCCAATTAAAGATCAATTCAATTGTACCTTTCTTAAGAGCGTACCATACCTCAGCCAAAATTCAAATTTCGAGCAGGATGACAAGATATGATTTTCGTATGAGTGAGAAGCACAGAGCGATAGACGTGCTCCGTATTTTGCTCCGCCAAAACTGTTATGCCTAATTACAAGTTATTTACACAACTAATCGAAAAATTAAAAAGACGAAAACGAAGAAATTCTACTACGTTTCATGACAAAACAAAAATCCAACAAAAAATGAGGTGGTTCCTGAGATAAATAGCAAAATGTGTGCAAAACATGTATTTTTCAAAAAATAAAAGTATCGAGAAAATTTTCACCAATCGTGTTTTTGAAAAGACGGAATCCAAGATAAAAGTTCGAATTATCATTTACCTAAATATGAAGGACAGATTCTGAGATAAATAACGATTTCTAACTATAAAATTACATAAGGTACACTCTTAAAAGGTAGATCAGTAATTCCCAGTAAAACAGTAATAAAGTACCAATTTTTTCGCAGAAGAATGTTGACTTCAATTTTTATGTTATTTAGTTCTCGAACCTCATCGCATCTCCGTCTCACCGTTTATAGATTAATTTAATAGATTCTTTCTTCAAAGGCAGGCCAGCAATTCTGATTAAGACAGGGCCAACTAAGTATTAATTTCTTTTGCAGACGAATGTTGACTTCAATTTTTAACTTCACGAAGAATGGAATGAAGCAAATGTTCATGAGGCTCCTTACACTGCCCATCTACTTCTTGATTCTATGGGCATTTTACAACGAAGCTCAGGTACCAAACAGAAAATGTCCTTTACCCCCTTATTCATAATAGTCTGCTAACTTGAACCTATTTCTATTTCTCTCTCGGACTTCTTCTATTGACATAGGTCAGAGTGTTAAATAACACTATTTAGCAACTGTTTTAGGTAAGCAGACCATAATGACTAAGAGGGGAAAATGTAAGTTTTTACAATGATTATTTGTTTATTGGAGATATTATTTTTCAGGACTATCAAAGGGCCTTCATAACTAAAAGTGGACTGATATTCAACGCAATGGTCGGAACTTATTTTATCAGCATAATGAACACGATCTGTTTGTGTAAGTATTTTTGGTTCTTCCTTCACAACACAGTTAATGTTGTGTCCATATTGTGGCGTTTCGATATACGATTAAATGATTTTCCAAAAAAAAGTCGGAACCAACTCCGAGATTCATTGGTCGTACGTATTGTATCGCTCCGACGACGAAAAAGTGGTTGAGAACTAAATTAAAATAATAATGACGACCACTGTGGCGCGGTGGGCGAAGGTTCGCCTGCTATGCAAGAGGTTGTGGTTTCGATTCCCGCCTCGGGACAAATCTTTGTACGATCTGTAGATATTTGTTCCGGGTGTTCTGATCGTTTTCTATATTATGTTTAACAGTCATCTAGTACCCATAACACAAGCTCTACTTAGCTTGGGGCTAGATAATGCTGTGTGAATTGTCCAGCATTATTTATTTATATTATTTGTATACTTAGTCGTCAAGGCCCCGCCACACAGCTTTCAAATTGTGTAAGTTGACTCTCCTTAGCAGCTTGAAAGTCTCGTAATTATAATTAGACATAGACATATAATTTATTTGCCACTACATACACAACACTTAATTTTAATATTTGCACAATAAGGAACGCAGATACAATACATTAAAAAAAGTAATTAAGTAGTAGATAGGTGACCAATGCGTACTGCAGTAGCAAATGGGTCCAGGCTCAGCATAACACCCAACTGTTATCAACTGAAGGCGCAATAATTCTGCCTAGACCAGAACTAGAACAATCACAGTACCTTGCTATAACAAAATATTAAACTGAAAAATATAATTACACTACTTACAGTTTCTTATTGAATTAGTTGTTTCATTTAGAATCGTTTGTTCCAGACGGCCCGTACAGAACACGTTACTACCAGGAGTCTCAGGAAGGGTTGTACAGCGGCGCCAGTATGCTGTTATCCTGGAACTTGGTCTCTCTGCCGTTCTCTTTCATAACCACCTTCGCTTCGGCTGCTATTGTTTATCCGTGAGTTTCTTTCAATGGCTATTTGCTTTGGATATTTCTCCTCATTACGGCGCTACCCCACCACAAATAAGCACCGACATTGATTTTAAATATTTTAAACAAACTTCTTTAAAAAAAAATATTGGGCACTTCGTGATACCTTTGATAAGCTTTTTAATTCGACTGTAATCAGATATGCGAAAAAGAGTTTGGTGGACAAAAAACTTAGTATCTCTCCAGTTTGTGTCGAGGTAACTCTTTAAACCTACAGACTTCGACATCTGTGTTTATTGTCCAGCATTATTTATTTATATGACGCAATTAAAAAGAAATATAAATCGTATTTATAAAATATCTTCCTTTCCTTATTACCAGTCTCAGTATGTCTGTCTCCCTTCCTCCCACAGGATCGTAGGAGACATAACAGAGACAGTAGACTACGTGTACTTCTCTCTAATCCTCTGGTCGTGCTACATCTACGCCGAGCAACAATCCCTGGCTATCATGATGTTTGTGAAGAACGGTCTTATCGCTGCGATGGTCAATATCTACATCACTTGTATCTGTGTGATGCTGGCTAGCGGAGTGCTAAGGTTAGTCGGATGTTTTGAAATGTACCTTAATTATTTTCTATTTAGTCACAGTTTTGATTGGCAATAAAATTATAAAACAGTAATGGAGGTTAGAGAAATGTTATTAACGGGTATTAATGGCGTTTTACTAATAATTAATGGTGTAGTACTACTAATAATGAAGTTCAGGTGTGTAAAAATACTAAGAGACTTGTAGCTTCTTTGCAACAGTCCGCAGTTAGCTCATTTCTTTCTTTTTTAGATACTAGTTCTAATTAGATTCCGTTTTTAATTGTAATTTTCCGTTGTTAACTCAGAGAAACATTATTACACTCGAAAAGGATTCTTAAACAGGCGGAATAAAAAACTTTTGAAGTAAGGTACTTACTTCAAAAATAGGCTTAGCTAGACTTTAAAATGATGTCTAAACTATGGATATGTGTTTTTTTTTGTGTTGTTTGAAAGAATTACAATTCTCCCCACTAAATTATTATTTAAATTCCTTTTCAGATCATACAAAGGCTTCGAAGAATGGCTTTACTACATAACGTACATCACGCACACCCGTTACGCCTCCATATTCCTCCACCGAAGCATCTTCAAGCAGCCTGCGTTCAACATCCTTCCATACAACGACAGGGAGAACTGCACTTCCATCACCAATCTCATACAAACGTCATCCAGCCTCAACACTAACTCCAACTCTAACTGCAGATACGCTAGCGGCAAAGCGTTTTTATCGGAAAGATTTGCGCCCAAGACTTTCAATGGGGACTTTTATCTTTCTGGAGAATTCGATCTGGATTTTAATTTAGGGATTTCGTTCGCCTTCTCTGTAGGGATTATGGTTTTTAATAAGTTTCTGTATTTGATTCCGTTGCCGAATTATATTACGGATAAGTTTAGAGAATGATTTGAATGTTTATTTAGATTTTAGATTATTTCGTTAAAATACTGATTATATAGCATCAACTATGTTTCAATGAATTGGAGTACTAATGTAATATGGGAAATTAAATTATCATTATTTTGAAGTGATTGTAATTATATCCGCCCAATATTAATTGTAATTGTATCCGCCCAATATTAAAATAAATACATAAATAGTTTATTTACAGTTTATTTCTTATTTTTATTTACCTATAAATACATACTTAGTAATATTTGTAAATCGTCCAGTTTACATCCAATAAATTACAGTAAGAGTCCAGTAAGGCACAAACCTTGTATTTCTTAGCTGTGTGTAACACATTTGAGTGTTAGAATTTACATGAGTAGCAATTCACGTAATACCATAACATGGTTGGTGCCAAATAGCATGGTAATGCAGGTCGTTGACCTAATCACTTCACAAAATCAAAATGGTACAACTAAAAATTTTGAATTTTTAGGGTTTTGCCATTTGGCGAAACTTATATTACGAATAAAATTAAAGACCAATGTCCTTTGAAATCAATGTTTCTGATACTCATATTCTTACGTTACACACAATTCATTATTATATTTGGTCATCTAATCTAATTTGCTAACAATAAGCATAATCCATTAATTATTTAACAAAAATCATAAAAGGTAAAGTAGTAAAAATATATACATTAATAAATTATTCTAAATTTCGATTTTTTTGGGTTATTTATCTTTACTTCCTAGTCATGTACCACGATACTCTAGCGACACCGGTATCGCTAGGTTTGTATGGATCGCGACAGAATAGCGATAAATATTACTACATTTTGACTTCGTGGAAAGGAGTTGAACGACCTGTATTAACAGCTTATTTGGCACTTAGTATAGCATGATCACTATTTAGTTAGAAAACTGCTGACGCTTTTAATTTTGTCAGCGACTTATTTGATAGGTAACGGACAGTGGTCTCTAGCTTTTCTAATTATTTACCTGCAATCAGAGCCATTTCGGAATCGGAAAGTTGAGTACAAACATTTATGAAAGAAATTGTTGAATCTTCTGTTGCATATAGACGGTGCAGGTGGTAATAGCTTATTTACTGGCATAAATCATTTTCAAAATTAATCACTTCGAAAATAGGAAGAGTTTTAATTTTCGGCTAATGGTATTGTTGTTTTATGTTGTTTTTACGTAAGCCCGTCGACTTATCCGTCATTATGGACTGATTTTGATAATTATCCAGAGGGATTGGTAATTGTGCCCAAAAACTGTCGTTTGAAATTAATGGATTCTAAGTAGGTTTTTCGTTTTTTTTTTACAAAAAAATCAAATAACCTATTTCATTGTTGTAACGGTAAACTAAGAATTTATAAAAAATTATAAGTTTTTACACCTAAACTTATTTAATGCCTTGTAAGATTTAGAAAGAGAATCGTATAGTACACAGTTAGGTCACAAAATTTTGCCTACCAGTGTTACTAGTGTAAGCGAAATTGTGTAGGTTACCACCGCCTTAAAGCGTTGTTACAAAATATCAATCAATGATAGATTCCCTCAACCTTCCGATTGCACCTAGACTTAGCTCAATATCTAACCTTCAATGATACTAACTACATAAGTATAGCGGCACCTCGCCTCAAGAGATGTTGAAACTGTCTATAGAGCCTTTGGGGTACGCGTATAGGACTGCGGACTCGTTGGGAGCTTCGCTGGCGTCGGTGAGGCAGGTCGACTCGCTGCCGTCTTCTGAAAGTTTAATCACTTTTAAGTTATGTTAAGTTGTTGACCTCTGTGGCGCGGTGGACGAAGGTCCGCCTGCGACGCAGGTTGTTTAGATTCCCGCCTCGGAACAAGTTTGTACGATCTGCAGATCTTTGTTCAGTGTTCTGGTCTTTTTCTATTTATAATAAAATAATAATTATATATCTATAAATCTATGTATGTAATATATTATATAATGTGTATCAGTCATCTAGTGTCTAGAACACGAGCTCTGCTTAGCTTAGCTTGGGGCTAAGATGATGCTGTGTGGATTGTCCAACATTATTATTATATTATTAAGTTATGTAAAGAAACAAGTAATTAAGACGAATTATGTTTGTAATAACCATTTTAACAGAGTAAAATAATAAATAAATAAAAACTATAAGAACATCAGTTGGTCCTCACTTATATTGCCAAATGAGACGTGAAAGCTAACAACATCTAGCTAACAAATAAAACCGGAAAGGAGTCCAGATATAATTTAAGAGTATTATTTAGATTCCAAGTGTACACGGTATTCAATACCCAGAGCGGTGGCGAACGCCGCGTGGGTGATACCCACTAGGTATGCGGTAATTCTACCAAAATAAGATAGAATACTACGGGCTCAAAGCGAACACGCCCGTTCTGAGAGCGAAAACCGCGTAGTTTTGAACAGCTCTTTAAAACCAAAATATAGCTGAATTGAGAATCTCTTTTTAATTTGTTTGAAAACTACGTAGTATGATCATACGGAATTTTCAATGAAGCACATGCAAAATGTTATGAAATCAAAATGCACTTACCACCTCCATAAATAATGATTGTTTTACTCAGTTTGTTTAGTGTGATCTGCAACAAAATTTAAAGTTACTCTAAAGTTTCTGATGGTAAGTCTCCCTAGAATCAGGTATTTATGGAGAAGTCTAACTTTTCCTAATATTTCTCTACTTTTGTATAAATGCTCTTGGGATAATGCATAGGCAGTTTTTTACATTATTTATATACATTCAAAACTCCAACAGTATCACTTACGCACACAACAGTATATTTACGCACTGATGGGCAGTCTCTACATCAAAATTAAAGATTTTATTATTATTAACTATTATTAACTCATTTATTTCAGATCACAATCCATAAAGCATGATAATAAAATAAAACATGTAGGTACAAGATAAAATAAAAATTCAGTCAAAAAAAAAAATAAATAAATAAATACAATAAAAACTTCAATATCCTAAATTATCATATACTTGATTCGATTAAAATTAGATTTTCAAAAAACAATTATCTCCTAACCTAACTTAAAAATCTAACTTAAGCCTAAATTGAGTTACTCCCCATTACTATCCTCATCCATTTATATTGGATGGGACAGTCTAGACGGGACACAATCATTTGCAGAATGCTGTTACTGCTGGCTCGCACGCGCTGAGATATTGAGGCGACTTTTTTACGCATTATGGCGTAAAAGTCATCCGTACGCGCTTTTAATCTGACTAACATATATGTACATATTTAGCTGGTTAGGACCACTACATAGAAAAGACTACTCTTTTACACCATTTTATAAGCGAAATTCCCGGCTTTGCATGGGTATTTAACAAAAAATGAAACTTTCCTAACTTTTTTGAAAATATTCTACAGCCTATGTTCATCAAAGATTAAGGATTCTAATGGTGAAAAAGTTTTTCAAATAGGTCCAGTAGTTTCTGAGCCTATTCAATTCAAACAAACAATCAAATCTTACCTCTTTATAATATTTAGTTATGTTAGTATACTTACAGGAGACAAAACAATCTCTCTATATTTCTTCAAATACAATTTCAGAGGTTCTACGTAGTTGTCGAAGCCGAGTGCATTCATTGCAAACAGCACATCTTCACCATTGATAGTTTTCCTCTTCTCAACTTGGCATCGATCGCTAGCTTCACTTGTGACGAAGGAAATGAACTCTGATATACATTCTTGGACACATTCTCTCGCATCTTTTGCTATCTGAAAATTGTATATGTAAATTGTAAAATAGCATTATCATTATCTGTCTGTTTGCTTAGTTTGTATAAAATTGTTTAGAAATTGACTGGTTTTGTACTAAAATCTTAATAAGTTTCTACTGCATGTTTTAAGCTCTGGACATATATTATTTATTTGTTAATAGACAAGTAGCCTATGACTGATGTGTCTATATCATAGTGTTGAAGTTTGTCATTGTCTCACTTTTTTTACTTTAATATTTTTGTCTCCTAACCAGTGATCAAGTTTATTAATTAATTAATAATGGTATAATTAGAAAAAAAAGTAAGTAAAGCTAGGTTCTGATTTGCAGCTAACATAATAATTCTAATGTAATGTGCAAAATAATAATAATGTGTAATGTGGGGATTATGGGCAATAACCCCCAAATAATGATGCCATCTATGGCGCTCATTAGGGGAGGCATATCGCACCTCCAGAATAGAAGTGACTCATTTCAAAAAACATGTTTTTTGAAAATGCTATTTAAAATGTGCAAAAAAATATTTTATTATTCAAGCGAGCATCTCACTGTACAAACAGCTGTGCTAACTGTACAAACACTTGGTATGTAATGCATTATCTATCACCCTGACACACTGGTCAGTACACAGATTAAGCCTTACTTTGCCATTTTTTTTACACCATTTCACTCCACACTCTAAGTTTGTTCTATATTTATAATTTATGATAATGATATTAGAAGAAATTGTCATAATAAAAGGAGCAAAACAATGTACCAGGTAATCAATGAGTTTCCGTGAATTAATAGTGTAAAAACAAATTTAAAAACCAAATATTATGTACCTTTCCATTCTCAGGAATAGCTCTTTTCATAATCTTAGCTATGTTAGCAATGGGGAGGAATCTATCTTGTTCTCGCAGGGGTGCATTTTTGCCACCAGAGTCTGAGTTGTTCTCTTCATCTGAAAACAAAATATAATTGAGCAAGAGAACAGACTGTTTTAAAGGTTGGTATAACTTCCTGTTTGCTCATGGTAAGGTACAAAGGAACAAGAGAGCTAGGCTCAAGGCTACTGCTTACCCAGCACATCGTCAGAATTCACGACATAAGTCTCTTCGTCGACAAGAAAGCCTCCGTCGATCCTCACCAGTTCACCACCCATTTCATCGCCTTCCATGTTAAAGACAACACACCGACTGACGACGCAACAATGATTTACAAGGGTCTACTGGGGTTACAAGCAAGGTCTCTGTAATAATTCGTTATTATAAACGGCACCAAGATGTTGGATAACCGTTGTTAGATTATTTTATTAGTTAGAGGAATTTGTACTAAATTGCGGCCCCGTAAAAATAACAGCAAGAGATCAACACAAAATAAAAATCTAGATTTTATTTTTAGGCTCGCCGATACTAGCTGGCCCAGATTAGAGGGAGTATAGACCAAAACTCAATAGAACAACTGTAAAATTGTGGTTTCTTCCCAAGACCCGGTGTCATGCCTCGAGCGCCATATTTTTATCTGTCGCTCTATCATGATTGCCAGATACGGGGAGGCTCCACTTCAGTTGTCAGTGTCATTTTGACAGAACCAAAGACAGAAGGGGTCTATATCTCTATGGTAACAGAACCCTTTCCAACGACTATAATTTCACCAGGCTACCCAAAACACCATCTGCGTCTATACGGCCTACCTGACATGCGGCCGTCCGCGGACGCTAGTCTTAGCCACCACGACCACATATATGGTAGGTACCTAGAATAACTAAGTTGTTGACCACCTTGATACTTAGCCACTTACACAAAAATAAGACAGATCCACACCGTCTTGTCGGAGAAATAGCCTCCGCCATGCCAGCCCGATGAACAGCCACTCTCAGCCCGGAGAAATAGCCAACAAAAATCTCGCTAGCCTGGCTTATATAGCTGGTACGATTTGGGATCGCAATTGACTCGATGATACTCACCTTGGAGCATCCACGCTCCTCGCAATCACCACAGACAGTGCTGAAATGCACAAAGACCCAAAATTACACAAAATCGCTCGTCCAACCTGACAATAAACCTTCCGAGATCAACGCACGGATCAGTCAGACACAAGTTGGCCCCGCCGCACGCACGTTACTTACCGCAGCACAGACACCTCCATCCACAAACTAAGAACATTGCTAGCTTCAGCCCGCGATACGTTGAAGGTTAAAACATCAACATACAATAACCACACTCAACTTCTTTGCCATCCACAACGCTCCATTTCGTGAGAACGGCCCTAGTATAGGCCCCACTCATGTGCAGACAACTAGGAAACAACCAGTGATAGTTACCGACCACAGATGAGATCCGCGGTGGTACTACCAGAGAGATGAGAGGACCCGAAACAAAAACACATCAGTTATCCATAAGCCAACACTGAATTAATCAGACTAGACTCACAAGATGGAACTATCTCCATAAACAAACAACATCTGATCACTGTTTAGACACAACACAAAATTGAACGATGCACACATCAGTTCTGCCATGCAACACTGTACCACCATGTACAACCCACTAATATTGAGACACCATACTCAATATGCCCATTTGTACCACCGTGTACAACCCACTAATATTGAGACACCATACTCAATATGCCCATTTGTACCACCGTGTACAACCCACTTATATTGAGACACCATACTCAATATGCCCATTTGTACCACCGTGTACAGCCCACTAAGTCCAAGAAACCGAGGAAAAACCAAAAACAACCCCGACTGTATAGAAACAGAATGAAACCAACCATGTGAACAAGAGAAAACAACAAAACACATCAAAAGCTATAGTAGAATACAACACAAGAAAGTCCAGAGTAAACAACAAAACACATCTAAAGCTATAGTAGAAAGTAAACAACAACATAATAAATCACACAGCATGATAATCTGTGTTTGCGGGTAGCTATACTGTTAGGTATTAGAAAGAAGGTATTTTTGTTTATACTTACTTCACTCCTCAACATCAATATCAAGTCTGTAATTTTCTTATTTATTTTAGTAACATGTGCAACATAACATTACACAATTCTGAATGAGTACCTAACTGAACAGATACATGAAGGTACCTAACACAGTAGAACAGCAACTTAATACAAAGTGTTGGGTATTTCATAATCAACAGAAAAATTATTTTATTGTTTCATTCTCTTTTTTCTTTATAAAAATAAACACTTACTTCGAATCTCAAACCAACAATGTTGGTTGATGTGGCCTATCTTAATCAACAGGCACTCTTCATTCTCTTACCGACCATGTAAAGTTGTTTTTTTATGACATCCCATCATCAGACTCCATTTTGTATTGCAACATGGATGTCCTTGTTACCCTGTACCACCTCCATGCTGAATGTAGCTTCATCACACTGTATGGCATTCTCCATTTTGACAGAAATCTGAAAACAATAAATCACAGCAGAAAGATGCAACATAGGTGCCCTCTCCCACCTCAGTACATCATCGTTCACACTTTGGGACACATTATCACCAGCTATGACTCATAGGGTCACATTGAACAGATTTGATCAATCACCTACTTGTGACTTTGTTGAACCAAGAAAGTTTAGTTTCTTCCTAAGATTTTTCTTCAGTTTGGGTGAATTAAATGTAGGTATGGTCACATCAAATTAATTAACTTGAACTGCTTGCAAAGTTAACATGCTACCTTTAGTACCTTGGTATGTACAAATCAATTGAGCGTTAACAAAACCAATAATTTTAATGTGGAACGATCAGACCTTACCACCATCACATACAAACCCTTGCAGAACTGAAAATCCATAGCGCTTGCTATTACCACAGGATACTAGGAATCTTGATATTTCCTGTACGTTTAACGGCACAGAATTATCCTTTTTGCTGCGTCCCGGTTCATTTCCGATTAGCTAGCCATTGGACGCCATTTTGATGTGAAACCTTTTCCTTTTCCAAGAATACTCTTTTTGGAAAACCATGGGCGTGAAGGCATGGGTTACATCCCACGACCTGATTTAGGCTCGCCGATACTAGCTGGCCCAGATTAGAGGGAGTATAGACCAAAACTCAATAGAACAACTGTAAAATTGTGGTTTCTTCCCAAGACCCGGTGTCATGCCTCGAGCGCCATATTTTTATCTGTCGCTCTATCATGATTGCCAGATACGGGGAGGCTCCACTTCAGTTGTCAGTGTCATTTTGACAGAACCAAAGACAGAAGGGGTCTATATCTCTATGGTAACAGAACCCTTTCCAACGACTATAATTTCACCAGGCTACCCAAAACACCATCTGCGTCTATATATTTTATGTTTTTGTCGCTTGTATGCTTTGTGCTGCCAACTCGATAATTACAAATATGCTGTGCTGTGCTAGATGTTATGTGTCCTGTCGTCTGGTTGGACTGGTTCTGTTCTGGTTGGTTACCTAATATTAAAAGACTACGTAGTGTCTATTTATTTCAGGTAAAATTTCAATACAGAAAATCAGTCAGCTTTATCATCAGATAGCCAAGTTAGTTAGTATAGGCTACTCGCTAAGAAATATTTTTATTGAAAGTTATCATCACTTTCTCAGTTAGCTATACTTTGTCTCATTAACATTACAGATTTGCTGGTTTCAACGTTTATTGTAATTTTGGCCACACTGAATCGATCAAACGATTTGACACTGACAAATTATTTCATGTAACGTTGACAAAATATAATAGGGCTGCGCAGCCCGATCACTTCGATCATTCGTTTTAATCGACTTCGAATTATTCAGAAATTCAAGCATAACACACCACACTCATAAAAATCAGTTAAAGCAGGCTGCACTTTGACTGCTAAAAAATGATATAATTGCCTAGTAGTGGTTTTTCAGCCAAGGAAGATAGGCTAAATAAATGAAATTTATTCGGTAACTCGATGTATCAAGTAGTTTTTTTGCGATTCGTTCGATTGAGTTCGCTTGCAAAATAAAGAGCACATCACAACACAACACTATTTGTAAATTCTCCGTTTCGCGATGTAGTTTTGTCGAGATAATTTTCACTATTTCTTCACAAAACAACCGATAAAACACCATTGCAGCCTCTCCGTACATCAAGGAAACTTACTTTATGTGCTGCAACAATTTGCGACCCAGATCATAGGTTATTCAGTTTGGGGTCAGTGAACAATAAGTCCGACTTATTATTTTGTATATTTTGAAAGTAATCAATCAGAATGGGGGTACCGAAGTTCTTTAGGTACACAAGTGAGAGGTATCCCTGCCTCAATGAGCTGGTGAAGCAGTATCAGGTATGTTGAAGATCAGAGGGCATTTCAATAGCTGTCAGCAATTTTATGTTATTTTGAACAATATTGCTATCTAATTCGCTTCATCAAGTTGTCATCAAGTTTTTTGTTTTGATAAGTTGGATTATTGCAGTGAAGATGGATTATTAACATTATACTTAAAATTTTCCAGATCCCTGACTTCGATCACATGTATCTTGACATGAACGGAATAATCCACAACTGTTCTCACCCCGATGACTCCAATCCTCACTTCCGTATCACTGAAGAGAAGATCTTTGAGGATATATTCCACTACATCAGTATTCTGTTCCAAATCATCAAGCCTAAGAAGTTATTCTTCATGGCTATTGATGGAGTGGCTCCTAGGGCTAAGATGAACCAGCAAAGAGGCAGAAGGTACAGTTTGTTATAAACTAGGTGGAACAGTCATGAAGTAGCTTGAACTGATGACTGAAAATAAACCATTATAAAGTTTTTGTATCTTGCTATTTATAAAAATGCAGCTTATAAACCTTATCAGTTATCAGAGTTGTTATCAATCATAGTAGATTGATAAATAATATCTTTATTGCACCTTAAATAGAAAATAATATAAAAACAATAGAGGTAAATATTTTTATTATAGGAATATTCATATTATTAAATCTTATTTCAGATTCCGTTCAGCAAGAGAGGCAGAAAAATTAGAAGATGAGGCTAAAGCTAAAGGTAAACCCACAACTATGTAAAGCTCAAGTGTTTTTAGCACCGATCATAGCAGGCTGGTTAGTTTAAACTGCAATCTAAGTAGGCCCACTGCTGGGCATGCTGAAAAAGTGGATGTGTTACTTCATCTTGTCTTGTATACAGCCTAGATAAAAACCTGACGGCGACACCACCATATTTTTGTGCATAACTGACTACCATAGTCTGAGGCTCCGTTACTAATTATATTAATTTTTTGAGAATGTTAGTGTCAAGGTAAACCTAAATTAGGATTTACGATACAACTAACCAGAGAAAAATATTTTTGATATTATCTATAAACTAAATCATCACTACGCATTTGACGCCCGGGCAAGAGACCAAAGGCTCGGCGATGTCCCCAGCACAGGGTTGAACTGCGATTTAGAACTAAATTTGTAATAATAATATTTAAGGTGAAACCCTCCCAACGGAGAAGCGTTTCGACAGCAACTGCATCACGCCAGGAACCGTGTTCATGGCACGCCTCCACGAGCAGCTGAGATTCTTTGTGAAGAGGAAGATCACCCACGATCCACTGTGGTCTAAAGTTAAAGTGGTGCTTTCTGGGCATGAGGTGAGGTTCAATGCTATTAAATATTGTGTGCAAATAAAATGCTTCTGATTGAATATTGTAAAACAAAGAGACATTTCTGTGCAGGTTAATTTAGAGGTAATTTTCGCACTTGATTGATACCTTAAATAACGTAATTGACTAGTAACAAATTATCATAATGTTTAATTGACTCGTGGTAGTGGAAAAATATATATAAAGTCGTCTTTTTTGATCAAAACCTGAAGCACCACAACCTTGAAGCAAAGACCTTAAACATCATGCATTGTGCAGTGTGTATGGCACGAAATACAGCGAAGCCATTGATTGATTTATTCAGGAACAATATTTCAATTGTAGTTGAATGCATATAATATATATAAAACAAAAAAAAAAATTGTCTCTAAAAATCTAATTAATGCTAAGAAAATTAGCGGCTGCTTACAGAGTCAAAATTTAAAATCGTCTAATGAGTACAAGCACTTTTCCAACAAAAACTTTTTCAATTTGGATTTAAAAATATTCGGACTATCAATGCTTTTTAAGTCAACTGGTAGGGCGTCATTTCACCTGTTATAGACGGATTATAATCCCCATTGCTTTCATAATGCCCAAACAACTTTCCTATTACTCTATTATCTACATATTACTCTATCTTAATGGACTACTATTGAGTCCAAATGCGGTAATAACAGTACCTACATTTACCTAAACCTAAATTATGATCAACATTCTCCCCACAGACCCCCGGCGAAGGCGAGCATAAAATAATGGACTACATCCGATGGGCCCGCTCGCAGCCCGAGTACGATCCCAACACCAGGCACTGCCTGTACGGACTAGACGCCGATCTCATTATGCTGGGCACTTGTACGCATGAACCGCATTTCGCTCTGCTGAGAGAGGAGGTAACGTTTTATGAAATTGTTGCATTAGTCTTTATTATTCTGACGACGATTTAAAGACCTCTCGATGACGACGCAGATGGTTGCGGGTTCGATTCCCGTCTCGGGACAAATATTTGTACGATCTGCAGATATTTGTTCAGGGTGTTCTGTTCGTTTTCTATGTTTAATAAAAACAGTAGTTCCTACAAAAAAGTTAAGACTCTGAAGCACGAAGAATCTGCCTTTGTGTTTAAATAGGACGCAAATAAATGAACACAACATGTTATTAATTATGTCACGGACTGTACACGTTCTGTCCAGTTGCTAATTTGTCCAACTGAGAATCCGTCCAGCTGCGAATTTGTCCAATTGCTACGGAGCGACAATATCTATATGTATATGTAATAATATTGTATTATGTATATCAATCATGTAGTAGCCATAACACAAGCTCTGCTTAGCTTGGGGTTAGGTGATGCTGTGTGGATTGTCCAGCATTATTTATTTATATAAATATATTATATTCTATTCTCATTACACTTTACACTCTCATTCGTTATTCTACAGTCTTATGTTCTTAGAGTTAACTACGTAGTATAGGGATGGTGACCCGTAACTTGTACGCTGTTCTCCAACAGCGCCCTGGGATGAAGTAGCCTTTATGCTATTCCATTATGCTCTATGCTACAAGATGTCAGCTTGATCCATTCAGTGAGGTCCATTCTGTTCAAGGAGTACTTAAAAGCATGTTTCTCCATCTATCTAAACTGTTGCAATAATTTCTTCCAATTGCGATCACAAGCCGACAATATGCTCATTGCGATTGATATAGATCTTGAGTTTAACGGTACCAATGTCTGAGTCAGTGCATTTAAGTTTCCACCCTAAATGTATGTACAACTTCACATCTAAATCATTGTTTATAGGTAAAATTCGGCAGACAAGCCCAACGTGTTACAAGCCCGGAAGAAACTAACTTCTACCTTCTCCATCTATCACTTCTCAAGGAGTACTTAGAACAAGAGTTTATAGAGATAAAGGATAAACTACCCTTCCCGTACGATATTGAGAAGATTGTTGATGATTGGGTGCTTATGGGTTTTCTTGTGGGCAATGATTTTATTCCCCATTTACCTAATATGCACATTGGGAATGAAGCTGTTCCATTGTTGTATAAAACATATATGAAGGTGCTGCCTACTTTGAGTGGTAAGTTCTTTTGATGGAATACTTGGATTTTGCAATGGCTTTTGACTCCTTGAGTAATGCAATTGTTAAATGTTTTATGAAACTAAATTCATTTTATAAAGTTTTTGTTAAACATTTTTAGCTTTACAAATAAAACTAAACTAATAATCGGTCGGAAAACATGTTAACCCAAATTCCACAGATATCAACTTAGATCATTTGTCTACCATAGTTGCTAGCCATATAGGTACATTTTATAATTGCAGGTTACATAAACGAGGCCGGCGAGTTAAACCTTGAAAGATTTGAAATATTCATGCAAGAGCTGGCTAAAATAGATAAGGAAATGTTTCAAGAAACATTCGTCGACCTGCAATACTTTGAAGCTAAGACTGGCAGGCGACCTAATGCCAATGATAGAAAAGAGGTAACGTGTTCAACACATGCCAAAAAATTTATAATCCTAATTTCACAATGTATCATCTAGCCTTAAAAAAACAACTTTTGATATTTGTTGATCACAACTTGTGGTATTTGAGGAATCAGATTACTGAAATACTCGTTAAATACATTTATTATAGGCGACTTATATTTAAGTATTGGAAATTGACAAATAAATCTGTAATCATCTATTTTAGAGTTAAATGTTAATGTTTCAGCACAAACCCAATGATGACGAGACATTCAACGTAAATATTGACGATATCAAGGCGCAGCCAGACGATGATTTGCAGGCTTTGATCAACGCTACCGATGAACTGGTATGTAATGTATTCTAATACTAACTCTTGAAAAATCTAAATCTTCGTCTGCTAGCCCCTCTAAACATCTCTCAGAGAACTATCACAAATAATTGACTAGAAAAACTAAATTGTTTATTTTTTTAACAGTTCCTTGACGACGAAGCGTTGGAAGGCGATTCAAGTGATGGTATGTTGTTTTTAGGAGCTTTCTTTATTTTAGTTTTCACTAAGTGGCCTTAAAGATAAAGATAACCTTATATCTAGCAGAACTCAATTTAACTTAAAATAAAAAGCTACAAAATGGCGTCCGACTCATCATTACTTACAATATACATATATAGTGAATTTTAGCCGAATAATATTACATTTTTATTCGCATTTTATAATGCCTCGATATTAACGCGGTTCTCTATTTCAGACGATGGACCTATAGGCGACGTAGAAGCAGAGTTCAAATTGCATAAAAGAGATTATTATATGACGAAGTTAGACTACTCTAACGTTACTGAGTAAGTAGCACAAACTATGACTTTTGCAAACTAATAAATTTTTACTGCCTATCTTATCTACATATGAAATTACAGGGAAGTTTTGGCTGACCAAGCCGAGGGCTATGTCAGGGCGATACAATGGAACCTTTACTATTATTATAAGGTGAGACAAACTTTAGTTCAGCACTACACCTGATCCACTTTCTTATTTGCTATTTGATATACTAGCGGTCCGCCCGGCTTCGCACGGGTATTAAACAAAAATATTATTTTTCTTGTGGATCTTTAAATTTTTTGGAAAATATTCTAAAGCCTATGTTTATCAAGGAAAATTTGGGATTCTAATGGTAAAATAATTTTTCAAATCGTTCCAGTAGTTTCGGAACCTATTAAATTGAATTCAATAGGTTCCGAAACTACTGGAATAAACCTAGATTAATACTATTCAAATACAAATAATATTTGTATTATATAAAATTATTCACAATGTTCTTTAGTCTCTGGCTTTGAATTTACAAATTATGTTGCTATCTTCTGTTTGTCATCTATGTGTGTTATATCTGTGTGTATTATATCTATGTGTGTTATATCTGTGTGTGTTATATCTAGGGCTGTCCCTCGTGGTGTTGGTACTACCCGCATCACTACGCGCCTTACATGTCGGATATTAAGGGCTTCAAGGATCTCAAGATTGAGTTCGAACTGGGGGAGCCTTTCAAACCTTTTGAGCAGGTGAGTGTGGAAAATCAAAATTCGGTTATAGATTTAGACTAATGCGTGTTATTCGATCACTTGACAATAATTTATATATTACTCACACCATATAATAAAGAGATTCTGAAACAAAAATACATATATTACGAGAAAAACAATCACACAATTTATTTTACAAAAATAGAAACTGTACGGTAAACACAGTACAGTTTATCTTTTGGAAATATATTTTGTTTAAACCCCCGTCATGGGCACTGAACAGTTTACAAGCTAATTTTTAACTCGCCGGGATTCAACCTTGCACGAATAAAGCAGATTTATAAGTTCTACTATAGCGCCATCTGTGAAATGCCGAGATTCGACGACGACTAAACCAGATTTTTTATAAGTTTTACTTTAGCGCCATTTGTGAAATGATATAACAGAACTTATATAACAGATACAGAACTGTTCCTCTGCAAGCAAGCAGTATTTTTAGCTTCTATATGCGAGGACACATAAATGGATAAAAGTTAGTATTTAAGTTAGATATAAAGCGTGTAAAACTGTTTGTTCTCCAAATAAAGTAAAATAATTAAATAAACTTGTTTCCAGCTACTAGCAGTGCTGCCAGCGGCCAGCAAGCACCTCCTCCCCGCCCCGTTCCACGACCTGATGACTGACGAGGACTCCGCCATTGTCCACTACTACCCAGTCAACTTCGAGACCGATCTCAACGGGAAGATCAACGACTGGGAGGCGGTAGTGCTTATACCGTTCATTGATGAGGTAATATAGCTTTAAATATAGGCAGCTTTACATTGAATTATATTTTTATTTTATTTATTTAACGCACAAAACACATCACAATCACAATCAATAATGCGGTTATATAAAGCTAGATTAAAACTTGATTGCAACATAAACATATGTACGTGCAGCTATAATATAAATATACATTGAGTAGGTAGAGTTATTACTATCTGTAACGAGTTGTTGAAAAATATAATAAAACCAAATAATTAAGACTATGGTTACTTTTTCTACAATTAACAGGTAACTTTGCATTAAATAAACAGGTAATTGTGCACTAAACGAACAGGTAACTTTGCATTAAATGAATAGGTTACTTAACTTTGCATTAAATGAACAGGTATAGAAATAACACATATAGAATAAAAGTTGGTCTCCAATGTGTCACCATATTCTACTTTTCAGCCATAAGATTTTATAGTACAATACAATGTATAAAGGTTTTACCCATACATAAAGCCTAGTTCGGACTACTTTAGTAATTTAGTAAAGTAACGTATAATTTAGTGGCAAAACTACTCGCTACTGCACTGAAATCGTTCGCATTACGGTCCAGTATAGTACACAAGTAAGTGGTGTTTCGCAAAATGAACGGGCTGCAACGCAATAGAGTGAATAATCTGATTAAACTAATCGTAACGGCTATTTTAGAAGAGGTGGATAAGGAAATTTGTGTGATTAAGAAAAAGAAGTTATGGGTACGAAAATGGATCAATAGAAGAGATACACAAGGAGCTACTAATTGTCTTCTGAAGGAATTAGCATTGGAAGATCCTAAAGAATACTTCGATAGTTTGAGAATGTCCGAAAGTTGTGTGAATTTTCTGTTAACGAAAATACACTCAAATTCAGCGTAAAGATACAATTTTGAGAAGTCTACTAATGAACTCGACTAATCAACAGGTTCGGACTTGTTTCGCCGGTGAACCAGTGAGCACGGACGCGTGGTGGGAGGCGCTACTCGCCCGATAAAAATAGAGTAAAATGGATCGACTCGACTTAATCATTCACTAAACTACTCGACTAAATTTTTGTGGTTCACACACTTTTAGCCACTAAATTACTCGGTACTCTACTAAATTAATAGCCTAGTCCGAACTAGCCTTTAGGTATAAAAAGCATTAATAACTTGCTTAAATGATAAGCAACCTACAAGTAAAATTTAAAGCATACTAATGTTACTTCATATATACAAACAAATTTAAAAGTAAATAATGAAAATCAAGCACATAAAATTTATGGGTATGCCAAAAAATCCTTGTCCATTAAATATTCCATAACCATCATTTATTTTCTAAAGCGTTCATTTTCTTTCTTTTTCTAATGAATAGTGTATTAAATATTTTTAAACTTACGCGATCTGAACACATAATTATTACTACTATTTTAATGGGTATTTTTAATAGTTTATTGTTTCATAGATAAACTTGCTGTCAGCAATGGCGCCGTGCTACCAGAGACTAACAGAAGAAGAGCTGAAGAGAAATACTCACGGACCGATGCTGGTTTACAACTGGATTGCAAGCAGTCAAGGTTTCTTTTATTTCTCTTATTTTCTATGTTTATTTTGTCTTTATTTGTCTGTAGACGACCACTGTGGCGCGGTGGGCGAAGGTCCGCCTGCGACGCAGGAGGTTGCGGGTTCGATTCCCGCATCGGAATAAATATTTGTACGATCTGCAGATATTTGTTCAGGGGTTCTGGTTGTTTTCTATGTATAATAAAAAATATCTATCTATTTAATAATATTGTATTATGTATATCAGTCATCTAGTACCCATAACACAAGCTCTGCTTAGCTTGGGGCTAGATGATGCTGTGTGGATTGTCCAGCATTATTTATTTATTTATTATTATTTATATTAATTATTTTTGTATGTGATTTTGGTCGCATTTGATGCATTCTGTCGAATGAATCGAAAGAACTATGATATTCACTAGACTATCATAGTCTCAGAAATTTTTTTTCGGAGTTCATTTATCATTGTCTGAGGTCGCATCGATGTTGAAGTAGCGGAGCTCATACAGGTATGATAAAATGTGTAAAAAGTATCAATAAATATCAACTATACCTTTCTCCATTTCAGGTCCAGCGATCGCTCCGGAATACTTCCCGTCGGTAGAAGAGTGCCACGCGTTGGAGCTGTTTGTGTGGCGCAAAGACCTGGAGGTGCCGCCCTCGCAGCTGAAGAACGGGGTCCTGCCTAACGCGAGGACGGACATGCTGTACCCTGGGTTCCCTACGATGAGGCATCTCAAGTATAAGGTAGATATTATTCGTGTAACAAAGCAGCTTGTTCAACATTGTGAATTAGGGTATGTTCGTGCCCAGAATAATAGAATGTAGACTAGGTATATCTGGAATATCAGGTATATGTTGTATGATTACCTATATTAATAAAAAGAAAAGAAATATGCAATACTTACATATATAGAATAACTAGCGGTCCGCCCCGGCTTCCCACAGGTATTTAATAATTTTGAATATTTCATGCGGATCCCTAACGTTTTTAGATATTTGATAACCATGTTCATCAGAGATATTTCAGGATTCTAATAGTAAAAGAATTTTTCAAATGGGTCCAGTAATTTCGGAGCATATTCAATTCAAACAAATAAATCTCTCCTCTTATATTAGTATAGTTATAAATATGTCACAGCTTCGCTAAGCCTCGTATCTACCGCTCTTATTCAAAAGTGGACCGTCTTTTTAATCTGTGAAAACTTGCAGAAATTCCCTTTTACATGATTCATAAATCCAATATTTAGAAATTATTATAACCTAACATTTTGGTTTACAGACTGCGTTGAAAAACGCTAGAGTGCGCGTATTCGACCAGCCATCTCGCAACAACAGTATGATGGTGGAAATCATCAATGAAGAGAAGCCGATCTTGGACGCAGTGGCGGCCGAACTACTCGGCAAGGTCATATGGGTCGGCTGGCCGCATCTGACCAGGGCTAAGTAAGTTATTACTTAACACCATTTTTTAAGGCGTCACTCTCTCATAGCTAGATTAGCCAGTCCATGTACCAATCACAATAAGCTGGTATTTTATTCCTTTTATTGAATAAATAAATAATGCTGGACAATCCTCACAGCATCATCTAGCCCCAAGCTAAGCAGAGCTTGTGTTATGGTTACTAGATGACTTTCGTAGTTAACCCGCTCACATTCATAACGAAAAGCTACTTTTATTAGATATTGCATTCAAAACCAAGGACTATTTACAAACATACTCTCATCAATCCAGGGTAGTGACAGTATCAGACGAGAAAAGACGTCTTCACCACGTGGACCAACAAAACAATAACATCGACAACCAACCTCCCTACACCACCGAGTTCAACGAGGGCAACCTTCATCAGCAATGGATATCTGAACGGAGTACTGTAGTCGAGCAGTAAGTATTAGTTTTATCCTTAGGTGAAAAAGAAATAGATATAACACAATGTGGACCAACAAAACAACAACATCAACAACCAACCTCCCTACACCACTGAGTTCAACGAGGGCAACCTTCATCAGCATTGGATATCTGAGCGGAGTACTGTAGTCGAGCAGTAAGTAATAGTTATATCCATAGGTGGGAAAGAGATAGATATAACACTATGTGAAACAAATCCTGCATCACGTGGACCAACAAAATAACTTCAACAGTCAGCCTTTACACCACAGAGTACAAGGGCAACCTTCATCAGCAGTAGATATCTGAATGTACTGTCTTAGAGTAGTAAAAAACTTGTGTAAAAATGTAATCCAAAGAAATGTCCAATGATCCGATGAATTCAATACAAAGAGTTCCTTTAGTTAGAGAAATGAAATCATGAACAATTTGCAGTTATATTTTGTGCTTTTTGCACTGTTACACTTGACTCTAATTCTTATTATTATTACTTTAGTAATTGTAACCAAAAACCGTTAGAGAAATTAAAACATATTAAATTTGTAGTTATATTTTGAGAGCAACATCTGCTACACCCGGCTATATTTCTTAGTTACATTGATCGAGCGTGAAGTAAAAGTATTATTACAAATTGTTTTCTTCCAGTAACCACAATCGTCTTGGAATTGTATTGGGTCCTGTGAAGATCATCGTACATGCGGTCAACCATAAAGGTAACAGTTTACAGAATCACATTGATATTGATATTGGGATATATATTATAGGAACGATTTGATAGTTTGCTCCTCCCAAATTAAAGCTAATTTGAAAAAAAAATTGACCATTAAAATACTACATTATCCCTGATGAACCAGAATATATTCAAAAAAGTTAGGGATCCGTATGAAAGCTTCAATAATGTAACCCAATGTGTATGTATGTGTGTGTATAATTTATTATTTTTTTAATTTTCTTTCTATATCGGTACCAACCCAGGGCTTACCTCTAGTTGTTTATATATCTTGATGTTGAAATTAATAGTAATCCGATATCAAGATATCCGTCCGAAAACAACTCATAAAATCTAAAATAACACCCATTACCTTCCAGGCTACAAATACATAATCCAAGACAACAGTAAAATGGCGATCGAACCTGAATTCTGCACTATACCTTGCGGCTACGCGCTGCAAGCGACCGTCAAAGACGTGAAGGCGTACATAATGGAAGATGTCGGCAAATACACCACGCCTCAGGAGGCGTTCCCGCCCGGGGAGACGGTGTTCCTTCTCACGCAAGGACAGTATTATGGATGTCAGGCGAAGGTTAGCGAACTTATGAATGGTATTATGATATACCTAATAAATCACTATATAACTTAAAATTTTTATTTTAGAAACATTATATAAAGCTATAATTAATGTATAAAAGTGGCAGTGGGTGGCCGGCCCACTGCCACTTCAGTTTGCTAATTTTATTTCGCGAAGAACCGACTACCGATGGGGTAAACGTGTTCTTGAGTGTAGACCGCGACTCTGTAAACGTAATGTAGGACGCCCTCGGTGGGACGAAGATCTGCGAAAGACTGCTGGCAGATGCTAGATGCGACAAGCTGAAGACAGGGCGCTATGGCGCTCATTAGGGGAGGCCTGTGTCCAGCAGTGGACTGATGTGGGCTTATCATGACAGACAAGAAAAAAGTCACTACAATATATTAACCAATGCGCTTCTCCAAGTAGCAACAAGCAGTAAATGCGTTAACCGCAGGACTAAAATATCCAATATTCCAGGTGGTAGATTCGGAATCGATTCGCAGCGGCCGCATAAAGGTGACACTGACGGAACAGAAGGAACCCATCCCCTCCATCAGTTCGTCTGCCAGTCCCTACCACATCGCGAACCACGCCGCTGCAGCCTGTGGTAAGTAATCTCCATCTAAATACTGCTGCAACCTTGAGCATTTCTCAAATCTATCATATCAACACATGCTTACCTATGTATAAGAATAATATTGACCCCTCCAGTATATCCAGTAGAGTTGAAATGTCTGATAATTTGTTACGAAAATATTCTGTCAAAAATTACAAAGAATAAGAAAACGCACATGTTCTGATTGGCCGAAACAATATAATTTGATAAAAAGGGATGGGGTAAAACGGTTTCTGATATCGATTTTTAATTTAATAATGCTTCTTTGTTTATTTAATTTAATTTTGTATTGATAATATTATTTATGAGTACAATAACACTAATGTAATGTATTAATATTGGGTATTATGAGTTTTCTTTAAAATGTCGAGAACAGTCATTACTTCTTCGAAATCCAGTTTTCTCGTCTTATATAGGCTTTACCTACTTATCTTTCAATATAATGTTGTGTTGGAAACCTTCGCAGATTTTGCTGTTTTCATGTATCCAATTGAATATTTTTTTTACCTAGGATTTTTGTGATCATTTTGTGTTTGTAGAATGGCCCCGTAACAATTTTATTGTAATTCGACTACACATGCATACATGCATACAAGCATTACATGTTAATATTGTGTGAAATCTTGCTGGAGCTGAAGTATGGATATCGATAGTCTAATCCAGCTTGTTCCTTCTCTAATTTGTTTGTCTATGAACCTTATCCTCTAAACTATAATAGCTAATTTTCCACAGGTATCTCAGCGCACATGCTGTCTCGCATCACCGGAGTAGTCCTTATAGCGGACGGAGAAAGAAACACGTTACCGCCAGAGAATCTGAAGAAAACAAATGTGGGACTCAATCTCAAGATGAACAAGAAGGTTATATGCTATTTTAATTATTATGTGAATTTCATCGTTCACGTCTCGTACAGTCACATGCATTAATATGTTAGTGTGTACAGTGCGCGTCACATATAAGTACCCCCCTCAATGTATGTGGGACACAATAGTTGTTATTGTTGGGAATTTCAGACTTTGAGTATTATGGGTGGGTGGTTCGATCTCGAGCGGCGGCGGCGTGATAAATTTTTGTATGTGAAAATTTGTGATAAGTTACAAGGGAATTCGAAGTAGTCGTAAATATTATGTAGACAAGGGGGGTACTTAATTCTGACGCTCACTGTACATATTATGCACGTCTGTATGTCACGTACCCTTGTCATACCCTATCCCTAACTTGACTTGACTTCTTCGATATGGCAATATGTGTCTGGTTTGCCACTTTTCTGCCAGTGTCCAGTTCATGGAAATGTCTTAGTCATGGAATGGAGGCAATTTACAATAATAATATGAGCGGTAATTTTTGAAAAACACCAATATGATTTTTTCTTAAAGTTTTCTATTAAATTGAAAATGATGAAAATAATAATAATAATAACTAAATTAAATAAAATTGCTACTAAGGCTAAAGCTACTAATTTTATCTTATTTACATCAATAAATTTACAGAGAAGAAATGTAATTGGAGAACAAAATATTAGGGAAAGTACAGTCCGGCAAGTATAACTTGGCGCGGCTGTGCGCCACTGTGTTCAATGTCAGTGTTGCCACTGCACAGAAGATGACGCGAAAATTGGGAAAAAAACGAAATTTAGTTCAATGATTTACGGATTTACTTGAGGAGTATTATGATAACAGACCGAGAGCCCATAGACGCCAAACCTTCTTCATTTTATTATTAGTAGTATTTATTTAATTTACTTGCCTGTCTTTGTATTAACAGAAGTTTGCATAGCATTATAATTATAATTCATCATTACCCATAGGTACACAACCACATTTTATTTAACCACATATTAGACATTAACATTTCGTTATCCCCACGGGTAATATTTACGTGTAATGTTGACAACACTCACCAGTCATTGCCGCTACCCTTGCATTTACGGATTTTAATGGTATAATCGGTTCGTTCTTTTCACATTCTTGTGTACAAAACGAATGTACTTTTATAACTGCTTCTCTTGTACCACTTTTTATCACTTTAGGCATGATGATAGCACAGTAGTTTGCAAAATATTCGCAACGATGTTTACTATGAACTCGGAAGTGTCAAAGTGAATTTTCAAGATGGCCGTTTTAGTTCCTCAAATCGCCACCGCCAACTTATACTTCATCATCATCATCATTATCATCATCAGCCTATGTTAGTCAACTTATACTTGCCGGACTGTAAATCCCTAACTTTTTTGGCAGCATTGGTGTTTTTGACATTGACTCGCCACTCCATATTGACACTCCATAACTGACACTGGACGTAGAGAAAAAGCAAGTAGCGTAGCCATAATAAAGAAAGAAGTTGAATACATAGCGCACGGTTTAATTATTGAATCTTTCATGTGGATCCCTAAGTTTTTTGAAAATATTCTATGGCCTATGTTCATCAGGGAAAATTTGGGATTCTAATGGTGAAAGAATTTTTCAAACCGGTCCAGTAGTTTTGGAGCCTTTTCAGTTCAAACAAACAAACAATCAAACCTTTCCTCTTTTTAATATTAGTATAGAAAAGAAGAAAAAAATTACAATACAACACGGGAATACAATTAAACAAGATAAGAGTTAATACAATACGTTAATATTTTATATTAACGTATTATATACGGTTTAGAATACTTGCAAGCCTGCGTACAGGCTGAATCAAATTCATTGTAAAATATATTATGTACTCTTGCAAATAAATGATTGATTGAATATCTTCCAGAATCTAGAAGTATCGGGCTACACCCGCAAGTGCAAGGTAACCAACACATGGCTGTACTCGCACCGCTGCGTGGCGCTGGTCGCGCAGTACGCCGAGAAGTACCCCGAACTGTTCGACAAGGTCTCCCAGGCGGGGTTCAATGACACCATCTTCGAGAGCGATATATGGCCGCAAGAGACTAAGGAAGGGTAAGACTGTGTTTAGGTTACTTAGTTGTTACTAGACTGGTTAGCTATATGCGGAGAAGTACTCCGAACTGTTCGACAAGGTCTCCCAGGCGGGGTTCAATGACACCATCTTCGAGAGCTATATATGGCCGCAAGAGACTAAGGAAGGGTAAGACTGTGTTTAGGTTACTTAGTTGTTACTAGACTGGTTAGCTATATGCGGAGAAGTACCCCGAACTGTTCGACAAGGTCTCCCAGGCGGGGTTCAATGACACCATCTTCGAGAGCGATATATGGCCGCAAGAGACTAAGGAAGGGTAAGACTGTGTTTAGGTTACTTAGTTGTTACTAGACTGGTTAACTACGCGGAGAAGTACCCCGAACTGTTCGATATGCGGAGAAGTACCCTGAACTGTTCGATAAGGTCTCCCAGGCGGGGTTCAATGACACCATCTTCGAGAGCGATATATGGCCGCAAGAGACTAAGGAAGGGTAAGACTGTATTTAGGTGACTTAGTTGTTACTAGACTGGTTAGCTATACGCGGAGAAGTACCCCGAACTGTTCGACAAGGTCTCCCAGGCCGGGTTCAATGACACCATCTTCGAGAGCGATATATGGCCGCAAGAGACTAAGGAAGGGTAAGTCTTTGTATAGGTTACTCATTTGTTACTAGACTGGTTAACTATACGCGGAGAAGTACCCCGAACTGTTCGATAAGGTTTCCCAGGCGGGGTTCAATGAAACCATCTTCGAGAGCGATATATGGCCGCAAGAGACTAAGGAAGGGTAAGACTGTGTTTAGGTTACTTATTTGTTACTGGACTGGTTAACAATTAGGTTACATCTGGGTCCTTTTTCTGTATCGGGTCCCCACCCCACCTAAACCTACCGGGGGGTAGGGTTGCCAACTTTACTGTCACTCTTCCGAAATAGTTTTAGGTATACGAAGCGATATAGACGAAGTGACTGTTTGTCAATCTTTTAGGCGTACAACTTAGCATAACGTTTGTGCTTATTAGTTTCTTCAATTGTGAAAATTCGATTTTTTGTTGTTATATTCTGTACCCAGAAAGATATAAAGGAAATGTTGCGTTGAAATTTAATTTAACGTCAGCAATCTTGTTACTATTTTCTACCCCCTACGCCACAAGGGCTTTCATATAATACGAATTGCGAAAAACATGTTTGAAATTGTTTCAGAGTCAAAAAAGGTGCAGAGATAACCGCCTGGCTGAAAACCCTGCCTCACGCGAAAGCGGCGCGCCGTGAATGCGGCTCAGAGTGCCTCGAGCCTGAAGAAATGAAGTCTTTGGCCGATTGCTTGGACCCACAATTAAAAGAACTGGCGAATCAAGAGAAGAAGGTTACGATGCAGGTTAAATGGAGTCTTTTGTATAAGGTAAGAAGGTGTTTTTTACTGTGGTGGCATTTGAATACAATAACATAATCCTTAATCCGTATAAACTTACTATATCTTGTATTATACAGCCGGAACTCTTCCACGGCAACATCCAGCCCGATCCTAAAGCAGACCACAAAATCCTCGACCGCGTTGTCTGCGTGGCTCGCAACATTACCGTGCCTTTCGGCGCTAAAGGCACCATCACGGCCATCTACCCGGCCGCCGATTCGAACACTGTCCGGCTGTCGGATAAGTTGAACGCGGACGCGAGCTACCAAGTCTTGTTCGATGAGCCGTTCGGAGGCGCTATGGGAGAGGAGGGATTCGATAAACCTCGGTTTTATAGGTGAGTATCAGAACATGTTAAATAAATATCAATGTGCTTTATTTCCTTTACACTGCACAGGACTCTTGGACGTAGATAGATAATAGGTGTTTTATACATACCTTGCAGGACTCTTGGACATAGATCAAAAGATATATTATTCTGAAAAACTTAAAAATACAAATTTCATGAGTAATATAATAATACTAGGAAATACAAGTGATCACTTTGATTTTTTGACCTTGTTGGTTGTTACTTTTCGAGTTAGATTAAAACTTGTCCAAAACCTTTATACCAAATACGTCCACAGTTGAACATCAAGGAGGATTTAAACCTCTCATATGATAAACTAGTAGGGTTTTGCCATTAGTGAAGTAAATGTTAAAATTGGACTAAATAAGGTTATAGCGTGTTTTTAAATAACTTTAGATCTAGTGCCAAGATAAACCTAATTTATTATTACGTCTCTATTGATCATAAATAATGTCATCCTTTTTAATATTAAACACTATTTATCAAAGATTTACCGGAGAATGGCTGATTCAACACAGCAGTCTTGTCAATGGGGTTCCGATGAATAAATTCTTCCTAATAATAAATAATAAACCATAACAATAATTTTGTATAGTCTTATATATATATCTTACTTTAACATAACTTATTTTATTTCAGAATGCAAACTACCCACATTCTGAACATTTCCTTCGGCCGGAAGCTGCGCGATCTAGTCGATGCAATAAGGAAGCCTAACCAGGACGCGTTAGGGTTCACTTACAACCAACCCACCAATATCCTGCGGCGAGGCGACGGACTCCACTCTGCCTTCGCTAGCTATAGGTAACTTCAACTCTATGTCGCTTTTAATAGGGTCTAGTTACTATTGTAGACTCACCAAGATGCATTAAGCTAAGCAGAGCTTGTGTTATGGGTACTAGATGACTGATACACTTAATACATTACATCGATGAATATTTTTGCTATGAATATAAAACGACCAGAACACCCTGCTCAAAAATCTGTAGATCGTACAAACATTTGTCCCGAGGCGAAAATCGAACCCGCAACCTCCTGCGTCTCAGGCGGACCTTCGCCCACCGCGCCACAGAGGTTTTTTTCTGTAACTGGCTTAAAATAATTTGTTCCTTAATTGAAACCTCATTTATTATTGTTTATCATTTAAGTAACTTATTGGTTATAAACAACATACTCTACTCATAATATTCTTCGAAAGGGTTTTACTTTTATTTCGAGACCTCCACGTCTAAGCTAACATAAAAGTAGACTCAACTAATATTTTCGTGTACAGTCCACCAGTGGACAAGAAGCCGTCTCCATTCGAGAACCGAATCAGCACCAACCAGACTCCGATGTCGGTGCTGAAGGGTGCGTCTGTTCCGGACAAGAATGGATTACAACCGGTAATCAACCGCTTTTGTCTGCAACCTTCGATTATAATCAAATAAGGTTTTTGTATATAATTATAATTTTATAAAGCATAATAATTATTCGGCTCTAACAAATTAAATATAAAAAATACAATCAAATTAAATCAGAAAACAACAAATGAAACTACTCCTCATGTATATATATATATATAGCTAATCCATACTAATATTATAAAGAGGAAAGAATGATTGTTTGTTTGTTTTAATTGAATAGGCTCCGAAACAACTGGACCGATTTGCAAAAATTATATTCCTAAATTTTCCCTGGTGAAAATTAAGACTATATAATAGTTTTAAAAAAGTTAGGGATATCTATCCAAACTTCTGTGGAACTCCATTTATATTCTTCTCATAGTATTTGTAATATATTTTATAGGACAACGCTACGCATCTCCTCAAGAGTTTACTGAAGATTAGTGAAAATAATCAAACGGATACTACGAAGAAAAATAAGGTGACTTTTTATTTATTTATTTATTTGGCACACAAAACAGAACACACTTTATAAAAATGTTACCTAGCTTTTGTTTAAAGTAATGGGCTAATTACCGAAATAAGTGCTTATATTTGCTGATCCGGCTACGATTCGCAACGCGACTTTTTGTCGTTCCTTAGGACGTGTATCTGTTTCATATTCTCGTAAAAACGAGTGAGACAAAACAAAATTTGTGGACAATTTGTCACAGTGTGCTTTCTAAACTAGTGTAAGCATGTTCCTACACAAATTAACTGCGAAGTTAACCCATATACATCTGAAATGATCATGTTAATCTCAAAAGTTTAATTTTTTTGGCTTTCTTATTTTTTCCCTTCTGTTTTTGTATATAGTAATTATAATTTTCTTTTTTTTATAATTTTTTTTTATAGTTATATAATTTTCTATTAAGCTTTCAATATTTAGAATAATATACGGGTACATATTATACATAGAAAAAAAAATTTAAAATTATACTAACATAATGATTTTTTCAGAATTCCCAAGAGCAAAATTGGCGTGTCAAAGAGAAAAATATTGCTGATTTGCCAACTCCACCGCAACCACAACCAACTAGGTAAATATTATTATTTAACTTGATTTATAATGTTTATTCCACTTTATTTGCTGTTTGGTAGTTCAACTGACAAAAAAATATGGCTATTCGATCCTAATGCTTTACCGATTAGATTTTATGAAAATCTTCAACAATTTTCTTCATTTTGGGAGTTAGAAATTAGTTTTATTTTTTTATTTAAACGTGCTAAGGTGTAAACGAGTACTTGCTTATGCCAACACCATTAAGTACACGCGTTTCTCCGCGATAAAAAAAATTATTACTATGATAAATTATAGTTTTTACTAATCTCAATACATTTTCATGGAATAAATCATCCATACTAATATTATAAAGAGGAAAGATTTGATTGTTTGTTTGAATTGAATTGGCTCCGAAACTACTGGACCGATTTAAAAAATTCTTTCATCATTAGAATCCTAATGTTTCTGTGATGAACATAGGCTATAAAATATTTTCAAAAAATTATGGTTCCGCATGAAAAAAGGTTTTTGTTAAATACCCGTGCGAAGCTGGGGCGGACCGCTAGTCTAGAATAATCTTAACATTTCTTGGCTTGATACTAAACTTAACTTTCTATATTTATTCTTTCCGTCTATATTTTTCGTTATTTGTATCCAGGGTTGGAAAAAAAACAGTTTTTTTTAAATTTTATAAAACAAACAGTTCAAATTGTTTTAAACAAGTGTTTGTTTTGTTTTTTTTGTCCTTTTTAGTTTAGGGCATTATTTTAAATTAATTCGACCTATAATGTTTCATTTCCAGACTAGATCTTTTGACTTTTCAAATTTTCTATAGTAAAATAAATATTGACAAAAAACGATCAATGGATAAACATTTATTTTATGTTGCGTATCTCTAATCACTAACTAAACGATTTACATTCACCCTAAATGTTTCCTAGCAGGACTATACCGGCGGGGAAATACCTATAAACTATAAATTCTATTCTATGAATAGGGGCACCCCAATATTTATTAATTAGTGATGGGCCGAATGTGGTTTGAACCGAATACGAATTTCGGCCGAACATTCGGTAAAAATCAAAAATGCCGAAGTTCGGTTTTTATTCTGCACTTATATGGTAACAACTAACAAACAACAATAAAATATACCTATAAGTAATTAATATATTGAATTTTCAAAAAGTTTATTTGATTCAAATCATAAGACTTCCTAATTTAATAAGAACTTATTGAATTTGATTTTTTAATTCTAAAACTTAAGATTGAAATGTCGAAAAAGGAAACTGATAATGACAGTTAGTTACTTGATTAATAAATAAATTACTATGATTTTAAATTATGTAAAAGGCTTATTTATTTAATCAGGTATGAGTGAGTATGACAGATTTGATTTTTTTTATGTTTTATTAATCTTAAAATCAAAATTGTGCAACTATTTCACTCTTTTCTTATACCGAATGTTCGGCATTTCAACCAAATTTCGGAAGAATGCCGAAGTTAGGCCCATCCCTAATATTTATATTTAAATGAGGGGAATAAAATAACCACTATTCCATTCGACAGCCATCCATTAGGGACTTTCCTAACGGGACTTTACCGGCGGGGAATTACTTAATATGAATTCTATAAATACGAGTGCCTTTCTTTCTCACATTTCATTTCATTATTAATTCTGCGACTGATAACACCTCATAAAAATGTCAACTCCAGGACGCAAAAAGCATGCAATTTGGGAACAATTCACATCGATCCCCCAAGAAAATACCACACTGAAGACCAATAGGGTGCGTTGCAGAAAATGTAAGAAAGAACTAGTTGGACTTGTGAAAAGAATGGAGGCACACTTCCAGCAATGTAGCACCACCACCGGTTCTAACACTGACGCAAATCTTGACGCGGACAGGGACGTGGAGGAGGAGTTGTTGAGTGATGCTGGTTCTTCCCGATCTTCAGATAATTCTTCTGCTACACCCACATCTTCTGTTACTACTCTTCAATCTAAAAATGCCAGTACCAGCAGCAGCGCGAGCGTGAACATTTCAATGAAAAGATTTATTATTGCTACAAGTCAAGAAGATAAGAAGAAAATTGATTTACAATTATCTCGTTATATGTTTGCTACTAACACGCCTTTTAACCACGTAGAACACCCAGAGTTACTGAAATTAATAGAAATTTTACGCCCAGGATATAAACCTCCAAACCGCAAACAAATTGCTAGCAAGCTACTCGACGAAGTCTACAACTCGACTCAAGAAGCCGTAAAAAATGAATTGAAAAACAAAGTTGTTAATCTGGCAATTGATGGGTGGAGTAATGTCAGGCAGGACTCGATAGTTTGTGTCTGTGTTACCGATGTGTTGACAGACTCAACTCATTTAATTGATACAATAGACACAGGAGCCGAAAGCCATACAGCTGACTACTTGGTTAAAGTTACTACTGCGGCAATAAAACAATGTGAAACTTACAAATGTACGGTGCGAAGTGTAGTGACAGACAACGCAGCAAATATGAGCCGTATGAGACGAGATTTAGCCCAACAGGAAGAACTAGCTTCTCACGAGGATATACTTACATACGGCTGTTCAACACACATATTAAACCTTCTAGCAAAGGATTTGAATGCAGAAGATATTACTGATAAAGTTAAGTCGATAATGCGGTACTTCAAATACACTCACTTTGCATCTGCCAAATATAAAGAAGCTGGTGGAAAAGCAATTGTTATACCACAACAGGTACGGTGGAACACAATGGCTGACTGCTTAAAAGTGTTATTAGAAAATTGGCATATAATGTCAGATATATGCTTAAATCATTCAACTGCTATAGATCTGTCAATTTCATTGAAAGTAAATGACATGGCGCTGAAGCAACAAGTCCAGGCTCTCTACAAAAAACTGGAAAACATCGCAGTTACACTTGACATCTCCCAAAAGACATCCTGCTGTATTGGCGAAGTGACTGAAGCATGGATAGAGCTTAAAAATATGTTTGAGGGAGAGAATGTACGACTGCGTGAGACCGAGTATTCATTGGATGATTTAAGGAAGTTCAAAGCTCGTTATGAAATGGCAATGTCTCCAGCTCATTTTGCAGCAAACTTACTACATCCTAAGTACAGGGGTGAAAAACTCACGAGTGAAGATATTTCTGAGGCTTTATTATTTATAGAAGCTTATCACAAAGAGGCGATGCCCTATGTTGTTAAATACAGGGCAATGACAGATCCCTTTCATAACTTTCTATTTGAAGATCATGTAGTAAATCAGGTCGGACCTCTCGAATGGTGGCAGTCATTAAAAAAACAAATTAATGGTCAAACAATGAACTTCAGCTTCACACTGCTGTAGCTTCAAGTGCTGGAATTGAAAGACTGTTTTCAACATTTGGATTTATTCATTCTGACGTACGAAATAAACTGGGTACAGAGAAAGCTGCAAAACTTGTTACAGTTTTTAAATACCTTAATAAGGAAAAGAAAATATAATTGTTATCTTGATCTTGTCATATTGTCTTACTCTCTCTCCTGACTGACAAACAATTTTGATTTTATAATGTTTATTAAATATAGGTAGGTAATTTTGTTTGTTATAATTTTGTTTTTGATTGATTTTAAATTGAAATTTTTAATATTCTATACTATCTAATGCATGTTTCAAAAATACGTGTTATCTTATCCCATTACCCATATAAATCCTGGTACTTGGTAGGTACTTAGATCTTTGTTTGACTGAATAAATAACTTATCAAAAAAATATTACTTTCATTTTATATCATTCATTCGCAATGAAAAGTAGTTTTAAAGCTTGTTTTTTTCTCATCGTTTTATACAATGTTTAAAACTTGTTTTAATCTGTGTTTTTAAACGTGTGATAAAAAACACGGTTTAAAATCAAACTGTTTTAAACATTGTTTTAAACATGTGTTTTAAAACCATTTGTTTTAATCATGCCAACCCTGTTTGTATCGCAATCTATCATTAGCAACTGTGTCTATGAAACTCATAATTATATTAATAAGTTTCCATTCACCTGTCAACAAGTATGGAACTTCATAGTTGTGCATTTACAAGCAATAGTTATTTTATTCTTGAACTTTTTTTACAAGCAACCAAAGGACACCCAACTGGGCTATTTTCACGGGGTAAGCTTATTCAAACAGAACAATAGAATAGAAAAACATTGCATAAAATCATACATAGGGACAAACAAAAAGACAGCTGGAAGCGACTTTGTTTTAATAATCTTTGTAATATTACATTACATATTATGTTGTTTTATACATTATACCAATATAAATGAAAGATACTTTTAAATGTTTGGTTATAGTATCAAATAGGCATAAATAATAGAACTCCCATGTATTTGATCGGTTCAGAACAACTGAATTAAACATTCAATATCTTTATATCTCAATTCATCCCTTATACATCTTTAAATAGAAAATTACAATGATTAACTCTATTTCAGAATCCAGCAACCCACGAATTGGCGCACAGAGCAGTCTCCACCCAATACTGTTAAGAAACCGCAGGCGGGGTCAACGAACCCGCTCGAATGGACCAATACTAACTACAAGGTATGTTATGACAAAAACAAAAAAAAACGTGGGTAATTTGTAGAAATAATTTTTAGCTAAGACTCAGAATAAACACTATGGTGTTTATTTATCGATGGAACAAAATCGACAACGTGCATTAGTCAAATACTTTAGATAATGCTGTATGAATTGTCCAGCATTATTTATTTATTTAGTATCCAGCATTATTAATTTATGTGTGCGTCTGTTTGCAACCCCATAAGTAGTTTCCTAAAAGTAAATTCAGAGCAGAGGGCAATCTATGTACCCGTTACAAAAAATAAAATTAATAATATTTTTCATAGTATCACTATAATGTTTGCTGGAAGAGGCTATTAGGTGCTATTTAGGGTTAAGCTCGCCTTTGCCTTTATTTTATATCAAAATGTTTTTTATCGTGCAGTGAATAATTAAGAATTAGATTGTTTTTACTATACATATAAACATAGAAAACGCGCAGTATAATTTCTGTTATCTCCTAACACCAAAGCTGAACCGATCATGCTAAAATTTTGCAAAGACTGGAGTAATCTGTGACCACGTTTATCGTTAGAAAACGCGTGTAAAGCCACGGGCAGAAGCTAGCAGGTAAATAATTCCATTAGAAACCTTAAAAGCGTAAACGTATTTCAGATTTTGCGATGGTTCCGTTACGTAGGACGGCGGGTTATAAAAATATTTTACAAATAATTGAAGTAAGCTACGAAATATATGTGTTGATCACTGATGATTAGTTTAGAAACAATAACGCAACAAGTACTGCCATCAATAAAATAACTAACGAAACGATTTTTTCCATAAAAAACTAAAAAACACATAAACTGCGAATCTTAATCCAACCGTCTAGGGTTCAAAGTAAATCACTTTTGTGACGTAAGATTCATCATTTCAACATTTTCATGGTCCAATCAAACCGTCATTTTGTACATGAAGGAAAACTTTAATTCTGAACAGGATGCCATATTTACCATAGTGATATCGCATTGGCATATAGTGCGTACATTGTGTTCCTACATTGTTTTTGTTTTTTTTTTATTTGTTTAGAGTGTTCACGTCATTTTCTATGTATAATAAAAAATATCATTATGTAGATCAGTCATCTAGTACCCATAACACAAGCTCTGCTTAGCTTGGGGCTAGGTGATGTTGTGTGGATTGTCCAGCATTATTTATTGTGTAGGTATTATTGTGTTAATTGTGTGTTTGAAATAAACGAATTTTATTTATTTATTATTGAAGTTGAAGCAATGAATTTCAAATTTAAAAGTATTCAATCACAAAGTGACGTAATGTTTCACTATTCTACCATAGACAAATCCCCGTACTGCTGTTACAGAAATGGTTGTTTAGAAACAAATGCGATTCAGATTTCAGTAGCTTTAGATCTTAAGACACGTCGTATACAAGTAAATTTTTTCAAACAATAATATAAATTATTATCAAATAACAATGCTTACAAAACTCAATTTCCAGAACCAACCAGCAACAATCCCGCCATTCCCCAATTTCCCCACCACAGTCCCCGGGCCAACGCAAATCCCCTTCCCCCAATTCCAAAATCCCCACTTCAACCAGCGGAATCAACCGCCGCGCAACCAAACCGCCAACCCACGGCCGAACCAAGGCTTCCCTAAACATTTGCCGACGGTTGCGGGGAACAATGTCACGCTTGGGCCTAGCTGGATGGGGCAACAAGTAAGTAATGTTTATTGAGTACAATACATTGGAATGACAGTTACAGAAAGATGCACATTGCACAAATAGTCTTTAATAATGTTATAAAGAGGAAAGTTTTGATTATTTGGTCTGGATCGATTAGAAAATTTCTCATTAAAACCCTGCACTATCCCTGATGAAAATAGGCAATGAATGGAACTTAATAAAACAATTACGACTAGTATTATACAACTCAAATATATTTCCTAAAAATCTAAGCCATTACCAGAAGAGTGCCCAGAATGCGGGCAACATTGCCACATTCGATGGCGATGGTTATTTGTTGACCGAAATAAAAGCTAGAATCCACAGGTGGCACACATTGCCGTATGGTGCCGACATAGAATATCAGCACCCCAAATCTTCCCGTGGGTATCATAAGAGGCGACTAAGGCACACACCGAGGGGCGGGCAGCAGCGCCCTCTGCAGAACAACTCCACCGAACTACGATCTCAACCCGCATGCCCAGTGTAGGGTTTATGGGCAATAATCCCCAAATGATAAATAAAGCCATCTGAGAGCTATGTCCAGCGGTGGCCTGATATAGGCTATAGATCCACAGGTGATCGGAATGCTGGCGTTTATAGTCTTATCGAAACTAAGAATGTATATGAACGCTTAAAAAATAATCCTAATATAATGATACCATTGCAGAATTCAAAGCCGGCACCGCCGATCGGTTCGAGCAACCCCAACGCATCAGGACAAAACCCCAACGCGTCAGGACACAACCCCAACGCATCAGGACACAACCCCAACGCGTCAGGACACAGCAGCGCCGACAAGCTGAGCAATCCATTCGTGCCGCTCCAAGTACAGACCAGCAGAAGGTGAGTTTTCTTTGCCTAGATTATTTTTTGTCGGGTAATAAATTAGTACTGTCGTGTACGGCCTGCATTTGTGACGTCAGCATGGATAATTTGTAAAAACAAAAACACATCGCGCAAGCTTTTTTTTAGTATACGTGTTTGCTAAAAACGCAGATTTCTAACGCTTTCAGAGTAAAATCGTTTCGACATAACTGAGCGCTCATGATACAAAGGGTTACTGCCGAGGCATTGCACCTGCCGACCAAAACACAAAGTTTATACAAAACAATACCTTCACGTTTATGTGATATTAATTATCTGACGTGTCCTTGAGTCATGTAAGGTCTAATGAAATAAAAAAGTCCGTTCGAGCTTATGAGAGCAGTTTATTAAATTTCTAGACTTACCTTATTAAAATCAACCAAAAATCAATTCGCCTAAGTTGACTTTACCTTCGCTATTTCAACTTTTGATTTGCCATTTGAACGGTTTGTTCAAGTCAAGTTAACTGTAATAAATTACAGTAAACTATCTTACAAAAAGTGCAGTAGTTTTATCAAGAGTTTCAATAACTAGTTACAGTGTTATGATGAAAAGGGCGCTTAATATGTTATCTTCAATGACAACATATCATACTTAATCTACCTCTTGACGCTACTTAGAATACAATTTGTAAACACTTATAACAACAATAACAACTTGAGAATGATAAACAGCCTATGGGGCCGGGGATTTGTAATTTCCTGATTCATTTTATTGATAATTTATAGTATTAGTTCTGCCCGTAGCTTATGTTTGGATATAATAAAGAATAGCATAGTGTGTATCAACGACAAAAATTACTGAACACCAAGTGGTTTTGCTCTCTTTGCTGTACACTGTCTACTCTCACATACGCTTAATCGCCATTTTTGTAATTCTATAAACGTGACATGTTATGACGCTAACTGAGCACGAAAAATAAATGGCTGACCAGTAAAGAAGTGTATTTAACAGTAAACTAAAGAAAATAAGATTAGGTTATACGGCTATAAGGCAAAAATGCATTTCGCCTGTTCAATTTTAAATGAAAAACGTAAAAACACGCTATTTGAGCTCTGATTTCTAATTTGACAGTAGTAGTAGACAGTCGATACATCTTGACGTCTCTTTTTTGTATCGGATTTGCGAAGTTCCATGTCTGTACGCTAGAGGCGCTTTTCTATATACCAAATCATATATAGAAAAGTTCTAATCTACGATGACGTCACTATACAAAACTGTGGTCAAAACATACTTATAAAGTTCCAAAATTGCCGGATTGGTTCGTTTTCAACAATGTTTGCTACACATCCAAACTTTCTAGTCCAATCATTACAATGTAAAAATGATTTCTTTGAAAGTATGTATTTACAATAACATTGTTTCAACCAGGAGAACTCAAAACTCATCTGCAGTAACTACGAAGAAGGACTCCGGTGGTATAGTGGTGCCTCAGTTCGTAATGCCCAGGAATGATCAGCCAGCTCCGGTAAGTCTAATCAGTACAGTCTCTTAACTCTATCAAATCTCAATAACTTTATTTCTTTAGGTATATAAATAAACACATAAACAAGTAAATATATACCATAAATAATTATAATGAAACAAGGTGGTATTGATTTCATATTCACTTAAACATTTTGTCCACTTGTGGAAGAAGATATCTAGATGCAACGTCCACCATATTTCCAAAATAGACTAAAGAATTGGCTCTTAGAGTTCTTTTTCTCTGTATTAGTTCTACGCTTTGCCTATAATTTATAATAATATATATATTTATTTAATGAATTATATTTACATTAGTTACTTAATAATTACTATGATTTATTAACATCAATACTGAACATACTTGTACCTTGGTAATATAAATAAATAATTGTAGTGTAGACTCACAAAGTTATATGACGATCTACAAAAAATACAGTACATATGGCTTTTTAGGCCAAAGTAGCCAAGTAGCGTACGTATGTACGCGTGTATCTATGTATTTTAAAACATATCCATAGCACTAATCTCCCTACTTTACTATAGCAGGCGATAAACGCTATGAACTTGATTTTAAAATGCCATTTTGTTGTGCAGATGAACGCCCAAGAGCCGTTGCCAAACAAACCGCAGAAAAAGAAAAAACAAAGAATAGCGGCAAACCTCCCGTTCCAAATGGACTAAAGTGCACGCAATGTGTTCGACAATATTAACATAAAGACGATAAAAAAAAATTAGTTGTAGAAAAATCACTAAAAATTGTAAATCAATCACAAAATGAAAATATAGTACGTTACTTGTACATTTTGTAAATAATATGAAATGTTGAGAATTTATCTGTGTGATCATTTTTAGTGTAATTTGAGGTGTCGACTTAAAATTCCTCAGTATATTTTTAGAATTTTCTTTTACAGTAGTTATTAAATAATACGTTTCAAATGGAGAATTGTCTACTCTAAGCTTTACAGGACCGTACATACTTGTTAACGTTTGGCTATTAGTAGTTTGAATATTTAATATTTTCATGTCTTCAAAGCTTTCAGTAGAAGTATATTCTAAAAATACAGACCTTGGCTCATTGGCCTTATGAATATTGACTGTCAAATAATTTTCCAGGTTTTTTTATTTCATAAGTCAATTAAGTACATTGAGAACTAAGTACAAAATAATGTTGCGACTATTTTCCTCTTCATCGTGAATCTTTCTGCTAAAGAACAATAAAACATATTTTGATGAATGTTTATCAAAAATCAATCAACATATTAGATATTTCAATGTCATATCGATCCAAAGACCAGTATTTACTAGAGAAATGAAAACATTTAGAAATCGATAAATGTCGTAACTATCATAAGGATATTTTTCTTGGTATGTTCGTACTATATTTATTTTTGGTTATTTTTCAGTGGATACTGGACTTAGGATTTCTCAGTAGATTCTTCGAAGTTAGATTTAGTCATCATAAATAAAAATGTGAAATTCTAATTAAAATTGTTAAATCATCAATTTTTGCATCCAATTGTAGAATTCTTTATAATACATATATGCATTGTGCAGCTATCAAAATCGGATCGACAGATATCTTATAAGATTGTGAAATGTTTCAAAGAGAACACAAAATACATAATAATATTGTGAGTACATTAAGCTCTCATTAACGTTCTATAAATGTTGGAGAATATTGTATTATGTACAAATATACTGCAGTTATTTTGTGTTATTTCAAATTTTGACAATGGAATAAATGTCTCACTTGAAATCTTTATTTTGTTTCATAATTCTGATACCCCTTGAAAAATCCAAAAGTAGGTTATAATTATCTATTACCCATGCATTAGTTTAGTATAAACTAAAAATATACATTTAAAAATATTACAAATAGTAATACTTTCTCATTGAATGATTACGTCAAACCTGAAGAAGTGATCTTCTACTTAAATAAAACTATTATCTGTTAGTTTTCCAAAAACCACGTAGAGCGTACCTACTAGTTATTAAAAAAATTATAAAAAATACAATAAGAATAATCCAGCGAGCTGTGCAAAAGGCGAGTTTTTCCCTTTATTTAACCATATTTGACAGTTTTTACCAAAGAAACCAAATACGTCAAGTAGAGATGGTAGCAACATCATTATGCCCAAGTATGTAAAGTACGTCGACAAAAACATTATGGGAACGAGATTCTCATTGTATTGTGTTGGTGTCGCGCTTATCACATCCTCCGCAAGATGGATTGTCTGTTTGTATAGACTGAAGCAAATCTGATTTGAAACGTTCACTTAACGTTTTGTATAGGCAAGTAATATAAATTAAAATAACCAACGGGTGACCGCCCGCTTGTCGCACATACTCAACCTAAATACATAAAACTTTAGGTTAGCAAGTATTATATTAGATTGTACTAATATTATAAAGATTAAAGATAAAGATACATTTATTTAGCTCCACAAGAACAGCACAGACATAAATAAAGATGGTTAAGCATCCAAAAACGTCGATTATGTAACCCAACGTGCATGTGTGTGTAGAAATTTATATTTCTTGAAATTCTTGATAGAAAGCCGCGCGAAGACTGGGCAGACAGCTAGTAGAATATAATTAACTTCTCAATAGTTCGTATATCGCCTGGCGATGAAAGGAAGAACAAGTAAACGGCAACCGATTTAGAGATTCAGCCATAGGAAACAAAAAGTAGTAGGTAAATTACATTATGGATGCACTTAAAACTTAAATTTAAATGATGACGATGGTATTACGAATATGTAAGTACAAAAAAGTACTCAACTATGTAACTACGCACTTCTTATCAAAATAATAAATCCTTAAAAATGAAAACGTACCTACGTTAATATTCTGCAAAATAGTACCTATTTTATACATTTTTAATATGCATAGGTAGGTATATGCATACCTACAAGTATGCATATACCTATGCATATTAAAAATTGTGTACGAAATAAACTACGGTCACTATCAGATACGCAAAGACCTTGTCCATTCTGAAAACAGTAAGTTACCAACACGTTTTGCATTAAACACTTGAACTACCTACACTACATTATCATAACTATCATGATGTTATCTACAACACTTACAGTGATTGTTGAACGCTTCCATAAAGGCAAGATGCAAGAGGATCCAAGCATTACTCTGCAAGGCGTTACTCAGGTCAGTACCACATAATAATTTGGTATAAACGTGTCTTTAGCTTCAACGACGTAGTCTACCTAAATATTATTTATTTCATGATGTAGGTACCTAACTGGTGAAACAAATGCATTGGTTTTGTAATTATTATAGACATCATTTGTTTTGTTACTGAATATTTATGTTTAAAAATTTAAGTAATTCTAATCTCAGATGGACAATGAATTGGTTTTTAAATATGGATTTTTAAAAACTTCAAAGTCCGCAGTGACCGGGCGGTGATGCGTGTTTTTATTGTGTGCAATCATTATTACTAGAAATCTTCATGTTTCTTTAGACTAAAATTTCTGACCAAACCAGCTTTAAAATGTTGAAACAAAATGATTTAATTTAATTTGCCCGTGTTACATGGTTGCTGTAAGGGGTTGTAAAATACGGGACATAAATTTTCTTAGGCTGGTAACTAAAGGCTTTGGTTCCAGCCCACTGAATCACTTTATTAGATCAATGCACTAGCGTGGAAATCGAATTCAAGTCCTGGCGAAATTACTTTGGTATAATCCCTTATTCTAATCTGCGAGGATTGAAAAACCAAAAAAAACTATTTATCGATTTAAAACACCAGAGAAAACAGAATTACAGAACATTTTCAAAATCAATATAATCAATATAAAAAAAAATAAACCACAATTTATTGGTTCAAATGACAGGAAAAGTATAAATAATATCGGTAAAAAGAAAAAAAAAATTATAACATACTAAATTGTGTCCACCGTAGGTACATACACCGAAGTCATACGTAATAATAATAATAGCATAATCAGAAAAGCTTGTTATTTTTCAGATGCTCATATAATCACTTCACTACCTGAACAACTGAACATACCATGAGGTTATTGTCGTTGGGTGTGGTAGCCGCCGCGGTGGCGCTCTGCAGCTGTGTGGACGACTGGTGGCAGACTGCGTCCATCTACCAGATCTACCCGAGGTCTTTCAAGGACAGCGATGGGGACGGGATCGGGGATTTAAACGGTTAGTTTAAAGGAAGATTATGATTTATGTTAGACCGGTCCGAGGGGCAATAGTAGAATTTACGTCAGAAAGGTCATGCATTCCTTATACTTATATTATACTGCTTCATTTATATAAAAAATTATCCCTATTCCACAGCATTACGTATGAACAGCTGGAATAATTTTGATAATTCTCTTTGTTGTGTTTGTTATCACTAGGGGAAGGTTCTAAGAAAATGTTAAAATCGCCTTCTTTAAAAAAAATAGTAGAAATATTTAACAAAGGGCTCCTATGAAGCACACAACCTAGAATTTTACTGTTAGATTGTGTGATTCATAAAGATTTATTTTTCGCAGGCATCACTTCAAAACTGGACTACCTCAAAGAAACAGGGATTGACGCGATATGGCTGTCTCCCATCTACCTCTCACCGATGTACGACTTTGGGTACGACATCACTGACTACAGGGCTATAGCGCCTGAATACGGCACTATGGAGGACTTTGATAATCTTATGAAGGAGGCCAGAAGTCGAGGTGAGTTGGGCCTTCTGAGGAACTAACTAAACTAAAAAGCATAAAATAATTTTAAAACAATCTTTTTGACTTGCGAAGCCTATGGTTATTTTTATGAATTTTTTATTTGATCGTAACTGCTGATATCAGATATTAGCTGATATTATTGCTATTTGAACTTTTTGGTACAAATCTGAAGCTTTTCCTTCCAAGCTATCAAGTTTTTTCTGAATAAGGGTCAGCCTTTTTGTCGATAGCTATAGGTCCGCGCGCACTCGTGTTTCAGCACAAAACTGAGTTTGGCCCTTTTTGGCCGACAGAGGCACAGATGCTAATTGTATTACATAACTGTATTCTATTATCCTAGATCATTATTTCTTTTTTTAAAGCAAACCTACGATAATTCCCGACAATTTTTTCGGATATAGTCCCGGTTACCAAGTTTTACTCCTCAACACTAAAATATACAGCTGGTTTATTAAATGTATAAGTGTGTCTGCCTGTTTTTATAGCACCAAATAAATGACCAACCTTTCTATTTATACGCAAATGACTGTAATCCTTAGCTAGCTAGCAGATGTCTTTTTCACTTTCATTTATGCCTATGCCTATTTCACACAGCTCTTGTGAAGTGCTTAAGGAACCTATACCTACTCGTCGAGGTTATAAAGTGCTAATTCGCTTACCTACAGGTATCCGTATCGTCTTAGACTACGTGCCAAACCACACGAGCAATGAAAGCGATTGGTTTGTAAAGTCCGCAAATAGGGAGGGGAAGTATACTGACTACTACATATGGGCGGACGGGGTTCGAGATGCCGAGGGGAATCTACAACCTCCTAACAACTGGGTGAGTGCCTAGGCTTCATAAATAAATAAAATAAACAAACATTTCGTACATTAAGTTATCCCATAAAATATAAGATTAAGTACTATTTGTGAGTCTTATGTACTTTGTTTGTAATTAATTATTTTTTTTATTTCTTATACCATCATATAGCATCATCTAGCCCTAAACTAAGTAGAGCTTTTGTCATGGACATAATACTCAATACCTACAATACTTTATATAATTACATTAATATTCGATTATTATGCACAGAAAAACATTTTTTTGAAGGTTGGCTATATCAGGAGTAAGATATCACATCAAAGGACATTTCATAAATGTTTTTGAAACTTATCTAAGTTCCATAGTTTTAGAAATACATTATAGGCTCGAAAAATATACCAGCTACTCCCTCATCTCCGAAATAACTGCTACCTATGTATAGTATTTGTGCACATAATACATAATCGCCTAAAGTTCGAAACCCGGCATGCGAGGTTCACTCGCACTTGACGGATCTTGTCAACTACCAACTCTATTTTATTCTTATATCGCTAGTTACTAATAAGGTTGCCTTCTTCCAGGCAACCTTTGATCATTGCTTTGAGCAATAAAGAACGTACAACAGGCGGTATTGTACGTTTTTTATTTAATTAAGATATTTTATGTACATAACTGTTTATCTTTAGCAAAAATGTCATAAAGTGTTCATTCATTCATTCATTCTTTTTTTTTTATTCTCAGGTCAGTATCTTCCGTAAGAGCGCGTGGGAGTACAACGCGGCGAGAGGACAGTTCTTCCTGCATCAGTTCGTGATCGGGCAGCCCGACCTCAACTACCGCAGCGCGGACGTGCGACAGGAAATGAAGGTACCTACCCTGTTTTATGTGCATTTCCGGTTATCAGTTTATTCAAAATCTTCCAAATCTGCATATAAAACTATTGGTTTAGGATATGCTTTCAAAAATATAAATTAGAAGTAGTATTTACAGTTAAAACAATTTTGCTTGCAGCAGACTATTGCAAAGAATTTACAGGTACTACTGATACCATATATGGTCAGAAGCGTCCCCAAGACGCTTGCTGCGTTGCCTCGCTGTATGGCAATCTTGTTAAAAATTCAAACGATGTCACCTGCAGAAGTTAAAAAAAAAACTGTATCACACATGACCACGCCCGCCTCGGAAAATAAGTGGATAGAGTTCCAAAAAAAACAAAAATATGTAAAAGAAAGCTGAAAAAAATTGGCTAAAAAATATCCAGAAAAAACCTCAGACCCGTGATTTTAGCTTCCTACTTCGCAAGCTTTTCTAGATAAGAAAAACGTTCGTTGCAGCTAAAATTAAAAAAAATCTAGTTACTGATCATTTTATGAATTTTCCAGGATGTGATCAGTTTCTGGCTGGACAAGGGCGTGTCTGGGTTCCGCGTGGACGCAATCAACATGATGTATGAAGTGGACGCCGCTGACTTTGGGGGGAAATACCCGGATGAACCTCTTTCTGGTATTCAAATATCATTATACAATACATCCATAAGAATATTATGCACAACTTTATGCTACAAAAGATTAATACGTCTTTTAAAGGGCAATGTATACCTACTCTTCTACAACAAAACTCCAAATGAGTTGCAAAACTATCTATAAATAAATTTAAACTGTCAAAAAATATATTTTTTGTAAAAAGGCTTACTATAAAATATCAACCGCCTACGACGCAGTAGGTTGCAGGTTAGATTCCCGCCTCGGGACAAATGTTTGTATCTTCTGCAGTTATTTGTTCAGGGTCGTTTACTATGTATAATAAAAAATATCCATCTATATGTAATCTATTGTATTATGTATATCAGACACCCACCCATAACACAAGCTCTGCTTAACTTGGGGCTAGATGATGCTGTGTGGATTGCCCGCCATTATTATTATTATTATTATTATCTAGTTAAGCTCAGCAAATGTGTCATTCTGATACGATACCATTATGTTTAAACATTTTTCATAGATAGATATTAACAATGATACTTTACCAGGCGATCCAACTGCGACACCAGACGACTATGAGTACCTGAATCACGTCTACACAAGAGACCTGGCGGAGACCTTCGACGTGGTCTACAGCTGGAGGGAGCTCCTGGAAGAGTTCACGGCGAAGGATGGAGAGTCCAAGGTAACGTCTGATATTGATTATTTTGAGGTTATAGGCATGTTGTTTGAAGTTGAAGTAATGAAGTTAAAAATTTTGATCTATGACATTCAATATTAAATAACCAAATTAGAAATCGTTCTAATTTGGTTATTTATAAGTCATATGTATTGTAAATACTAGTATTTACAATACATTGAAAAATTAAATGAAACAACTGAGCTACTAAAATATTAGTATTTAGTTTGCGAACTGCAGACTGTGGACCATAAAAATACTAGTAGGATTTGATTTGTCTTTGAACATTTTACGGTCACTCACTCGCTGTCTCCCTCTCTCGGGGGTCCTACTATTGGGCAAAGGTCCCTCTCATATCCCCCTTAGGAGAGGAGAGGGCCCTTTGCCCAACAAAAAAATATGTACAAGATGTGTACAAGTTACTAATTTGTAGCCAGTTTCTACCCGCGTCTACGCACGAGTCGTTTCTATTTAACGTTCAAAGGATTCTATTCCGGGGACCTGAATTATGGGATTAAAAATACAGCATATTTTTATTCTAGGAACTCCAGAGCAATATTTTGAAGGCAAAATAGTTTTTTATTTATTTTAATTTAATTTTTTGAAGAAGTCTCTTTGCTAGTCTTTAACTTTTTTGTGGTGTGTTATTGAAGGCTAATTTATAAGTTTCCGCCTTTAGAGACTTAGAGATTTAACCCCGATCTGTTCCTCCCAATCAAAGCATCCATCTCAACTTTCGCATTCCGTAAAATTTCTAGGTGATGATGACAGAAGCCTACACAGAACTGGACAGCATGATGCGGTACTACGGGAACTCGACTAAAGACGGATCCGTTCCCTTCAACTTCTTGTACCTGGGACAACTGAACGACCACTTCACTGCGCAAGAGATGAAGCTATCGATTGACAAATGGATGACTTATATGCCTAACGGGAAGGTGGCTAACTGGGTGGTAAGGAAAATACTCCATTACTCTCTCATTAGTATAGCCGTCCAGTGCTGAATATTAAAGGGCCTGTTACCGGTGAATTTCCCATACAAACGTAATACCATAATGATTTGTAATTTAGCTCATTTTCACCATATAGGTACTGCTATTATTTGTATTAGAATAGTATTTATCTAGATTCCTAATTCCTACCACAAGCTTTTATGAAAATAATTGTCTATCTACACAAATAATAAGAAAACGTGTTTTCTTTGAAAATCCGATTTGGTTTAATTTCATTTCATCTAGATAAATACAATTCTAATACAAATAATAGCAGTAATACATGGTGAAAATAAGCTAAATTACAAATCATGATGGTATTACGTTTGTATGGGAAATTTACCGGTAAGAAGTCCCTTAGGGCCTCCGCCTCTAAATATTTAACTTCTGGTTTTTAAACGAGCAAGGTCTGAATATTATTATGTGTGACATGAACCAGTTAAATCAACCAAATAACTTCTTTAACAGGGTTTAAGGTAAACACTCATGAAGACTAGTTTAAAGAAGCATTACATATCGCTGTTTCCATAATAGCGAGTTTTTGATTAGAGATTACCTTGCTTGGGTTTGTGCTAAGTTCCTAATTAGCGTTTAAGATTGTGTTTTGTAATTAGTTTTACTAGAACATTGCATGTAAATTTATGTCCGCGAGAGCTATAGCCGACTCCTATTATAGAAGTCGGCTATAGAAGTTCAATACAATTTTGCAGAAACAATACTGTGAAATATACTTCAGTGGACCGACACCGCGAGGACCGATATTGTACTATGGCGATGTATCTCTCTTATTGCCAACAGTAACTATTCTTAAGCCGGCTCTACACTCGCGCGTGAAGTCGCGCCGTTATTTCACGCCGTGAATGTATGTCGCGATCCACGCGTGAACTGTGTCCCTCCACACTCGCAAATCTTCACAGTCTTGTTCGTGACTATAGACAACGACGACGTGATTTCTGCAACCACTCCTTACGATGTCCTGTCCGCTACTGCGGAAAAATGCGAGTGTAGATGCGTTCACGTTCGCGCGCCACAAACCCTTTGTCGCGGACCAAAAAACCGCCTCCTGATCGGGAAAGGCGCGAAGCGCGAACGCGAAGCTACGCGAAGGCGTGAACGACATCCACACTCGCGTTTCGCAGTGTCGCGGCCGTTCGCACCGCGAGTGTAGAGCCGGCTTTAGAACGAAGTGGTTTTATTCTCTTTGATGTACCTACCTACTTTGTTTTAAAAAAAATATATTGTACTTTATTATCTGCTTCCAGAACGGTAACCATGACAACAGTCGTCTCGCAAGCCGCGTCGGCGTGAACAGAGTCGATGCTATGAACATGTTGTCTCTGGTGCTGCCAGGGATCACCATCACCTATCAGGTATCTACGTCATCATTACCATCAACATGTCCTACTTTTCGGGATCTTGAATACGCCAAGTTCCATCTTTTCCACTCATCAAAAATTCAAATTTCATAAAATAAATTATCCTTATTAAATATAGTACCTAATAGAGTAAATAGGAAAGATTTCTTTGTTTGTTTGAATTGAATAGGCTCCGAAGCTCCTAGACCGATTAGAAAAATTCTTTACGAACACAGGCTATAGAATATTTTCATAAAAGTTAGGGATCCGTCCGTATGAAAACTTAAATAATCATATTCATATTCATTTCATATTCATATTCATTTATTTATTGCAAACATATACATTGTAACATAGATTTAGCTTAGGTGGTAGTTAGCTTAAAAGTAAGTACATGTACCCTGTAAGGGCGCAGCAATATTTATTTATAAATTATAATTCGAACTTATTATAACAACAAAAACAATAATCTATTTATAGAAATAACTGGGGACATGCAGTTATTTTAAGGCGCAAGTACATGTTATGATTATGATTTATTTTTTATTTAAAAATTCGTCAACGGAATAGTAGCATCTGGAAATAAGGTATTCTTTTAGTTGATTACGAAAAACTGACTCAGTTTTAATATCTTTTATGGAGCTTGGTATTTTATTATAAATGTTTATTAATCGTGGGTAAGGACCTTTGCTGAATTGTTTAAGGGTAGTCGTAGGTAGAATTAGTTTATCTTTATTTCGTCTATTGTATTTAGTAAAGAATTCGGATTTAGATTTAAAGAAATGTCGATATTTTTTTACGAATAAGGTCATTTGCAATATGTATATACAGGGCAAGGTTAATATTTTTAATGTTTTGAAGTGCGGCCTACAGCTTTGTCGTTGTTTTATATTAGCTAATATTCTTATCAGTTTTTTTGTTTTATAAAGATATCGTTGAAGTCAACACTATTTCCCCACAGTACAATTGAATAGTTAAACCAAGAATAAGCATTAGCGTAATATGCTGACAAGGCGGTTTGATAGTCAGTATTACGTTTTAAAATACTAAGGGCATAGGTAAATCTCGCAAGTTTAGTCTTTAGCGTGTCAATATAACTCTTCCAGTTTAAATGGGTATCTAATAAAACGCCTAATAATTTAAATTCGTTGCATTGTTCTATGTCCAAAATTCTAGTCAAATTACTTAGGTCTAAGGGGGATCTTTGTCTGGTTCTGAATTGCATAACTTTAGTCTTTTTTAGGTTAATTTCCAAATTATTATCACTAAGCCATTGTTTGGTATTTTCAAAAGTTTCTGTTATAAACTTTAAGTCAATATTTTGGCTAGTTTTGAACAGCAGAGAAACGTCGTCTGCAAAAAGGACACATTTAGTTTTTATACATTTTGGTAGATTATTGATATATATTAAGAAAAGAAGGCATCCAAGCACACTTCCTTGGGGAATAGATGAATTTATAGTTATTATGTCTGATTTTATGTTTTTAAATTCGCTGATGTCTTTGTCGAAATATTCAATTTGAGTGTACTGTTTACGATTGCATAGGTAGGTACGAAACCAATCATGGGCAGGGCCTCTTATCCCAACATCGTAAAGTCTTTCTAAGAGTATTTTATGGGAAACTTTGTCATATGCCTTTGTCATATCGAGAAAGAGTCCTATCGCGTATTTTCTTTCGTTGAGACATTCGTAAATTTCTTGTACGTACTTATATAATGCAAGTGTTGTAGAACAATTTTTCCTAAAGCCATATTGGTTTCCGTCAAAGATGTTATTTTTCTCCAAAAAACTATAAATGCGGTTCGCCATAGATTTTTCGAATATTTTTGATATTGTTGGTAGAAGTGCTATAGGTCTATAGCTACTTGGATTGGTTATGTCACCGCCCTTTTTTGGTATAGGTTTTATCTTTGTTAATTTAAGTAAGTCGGGGAAGAGTCCCTCGTTATAAGATTGATTTATAAGTCGAGTTATTATTGGTGTTAGTTCTAAAACGCATTTTTTTATAAGTATCGAAGGTATTTCATGGGGGCCGTAGCTCCGTTTGTTACTCATTTTGCGTATAATATTCCCTATTTCTCGTTCGCAAACCGGTTCTAGGTATATAGAATTAGATAAACGTTCAGTAGTCGGCTGCCGTCGGCCGGAGACGGCTCCTGCGCAGGTGTTGTTCAAATGACACTTACCGACGGATGCGAAGTAATCATTGAATGCGTTTGATATTGTTGATGGACAAGTTATCTCAGTATTATTAAGCTTTAATGTTAAGTTTTTTTGTGAATATCGGTCTGATTCATTTTTAGTGATTTTATTTATTGTAGTCCACATTGTTTTGATTTTGTTTGTTGATTTTTGCATGGCATTTATATAGGTCAATATAGGTTAATCTAACCTATATTATATAGGTTAATCTAACCCAACATGTGTGCAAAAAATTATAATTTTTGTTAAATACCATAAGCCGTTACGAAGCCGGGGCAGACAGTGTTATTCATTTTCTTTACACACCTTAAATAAATTTATATAATAAATTACCAAATAAAGATTCGTTGCCTCTTTGATGTTGAGATTACTCAGTAGTTCTGTACAGAACCACATAAATTGAGATTTCCGCTGCAGGATTCATGTTTGCGAAGAAAAAAAAACTAGTCTGCGAATATTTGATTTTCCAGAATTATTTATTTATTATGACTGTGTGGCGCTCATAACGGGAGGCCTTTCACCAGATGTGGACTAACATGGGATGATGATTTATTTTTTAATACCCGTTCTAAGTCTAATATCTTCCAGAACAAGAAGTCGCATTTTATTGATCACTAGCGGTCCGCCCCGGCTTCGCACGGGTATTAAACAAAAATTTCAGAAATTATACACTCTAACACGATGGGTTTCACATTTTTCATACGGATCCCTTACTTTTTTTAACAGCATTGGGGTTTTTGACCTTGACTCGACACTCCATAACTGACACTGGCCGTAGAGAAAAAGCAAGCACCGTGCGCTATATATTCAACCTCTTTTTCTATTATGGCGCGTCATAATAGAAAAAGAGGTTGAATATACAGCGCACGGTTCAATTATTGAATTTTTCATGCGGATCCCTAACTTTTTGAAAATATTATATAGCCTATGTTCATCACGGAAAATTAAGGATTCTAATAGTGAAAGAATTTTTCAAATTGGTCCAGTAGTTTCGGAGCCTATCCAATTCAAACAAACAAACAAACAATCAAATCTTTCCTCTTTATAATATTAGTATAGATTATGTTACATTAATTGCATAAATTAGAGTTAACTGCTGTTAAGAAGTCCTCCCGTTGTTTGTCCCTTAAATTATTGAGTTTTTATTAAATGAACAATCAATAAAATATTCAATTAAACATTAGGGTGAGGAGCTCGGCATGACAGACGGAGAAGTCAGCTGGGAGGACACCAAAGACCCCCAGGCTTGCAACACCGACGACCCCATCAACTACTGGAAGAAGTCAAGGGACCCCACGCGAACGCCTTTCCACTGGGACGCCACACTCAATGCTGGTAAGACTGCCAGTCTACCCAGATTTTTAAATAATAATTTTTTATATCACAAATAAATTTACATTTGTGTCGGAATTTTGGTTTATTCGTAAAATTATGTATAAATATGTAGATATATCAGAGATATATCAGTCATCTAGTGCCTATAACATCACCCCTGCTTAGCTTGGGGCTAGATGATGCTGGGCGCATTCTCCAACATTATTTATTTATTAAATAGGTAGGTAATTAAATTTTTATTAATAAAAAATTATGTTACAACACAAATACATTGAAAATAAAATTATACTAACACAAACATAACTGGACAAAGTTTCCAGTCTGGTCTAGAAAATAATATACCTAATATATTTTTTATCTGGTTTCGTAAATAGACGTAGACGAACATGATCTATGAGACTGATTATATTATACGTGTTTTTAATATCAGATGCATATCAGATGTATTTACATTTCCCCAGGATTCTCTACGGGTCCCGAAGGATCCACCTGGCTTCCAGTAGCTTCCAACTACCGGACTGTGAATCTGGCCGCGCAACAAAATGCAACTGTTAGTCACTACAAGGTACACAATTCAATATTCTTTATTGCACGATAAATATTATCCAAAAAACATTAAGATGTTAAATAAATGACAAGGCTAAACCCTAACTGAGTTCTTATCTAGCAAACCTTATTGGGAGAGAGACATAAAGTTATAAACGTGGATACGGTACCAATCTTATTCCTTTGTATAGTTTTATTAGTATTGTATAACATCCAGTAGGTATAATCAAGTATTATAAATAGTATATAATAAATATTAGTAGTATATCTAATGTAACATTGTAATATGTAATTTTTTTTACAAAATGCTTAGAATATGTAACTTAAGTCTTTTAATTTTTAGCTTAATATTAAGCTATAGCTTATATTAGCTCGTTCCTCAGATATTTAGTCATCATGAGGTCATAACTACAAATCTTGCGGTATTCTTTCAGTTCTACAAGGATGTGGTGGCTATCAAGAAGTCCCTCGCTGTTCGCTACGGAGATCTAGAAACGAGAGTTATTAGCGATAATGTTCTGGCTGTCATCAGGTTAATATGTTACACGCTTCTATCTTCTTAAAACATCTCAACTATTAAAATAAAAATTACCATTATTTCGCAATATGTAGACTGGTTACACGCTTCTATCTTCTTAAAACATCTCAACTATTAAAATAAAAATTACCATTATTTCGCAATATGTAGACTGAGTAAGATTCATGTTTATTCTATTTTCAGAAGATTCTATTAAGATTTCTCATTAATGAGGACCCGTACAGTTTTTTGTTATGAATGCAGTTTTATAGACCTTGAAAAACTAAGACATATAGTGTAAAAAATTTTGTTCTTCGACCAAAACTGACAAAGTTATGGGCAAAATACCTAGCGAGGCTCACTGACCGCGCGAACGCAAGCTATGACGTCACAAAGCCCAAGCGCTTGCCGCCGAACCACTGCGCAGTCTTATTTTGATCGCGATACTCCTCCAACTAGGAGCGTAACTTCACCAGTTTATACCAAATCGATTAATAAGTGATTTGATTTGTTTAATAGTAGAAGGTTATTATTATAATATAACAAATGAGTGGTAGAAATACTACTTCGGTATCGTGTTTTAGATCTACCTTAGGTTGATACCTTCATGGTATTTGATTATCTTAGTAATATTTTCATCACTGACGACCACTGTGGCGCGGTGGGCGAAGGTCCGCCTGCGACGCAGGATGTTGCGGGTTCGATTCCCGCCTCCCTCCCGGGACAAATATTTGTACGATCTGCATATATTTGTTCAGGGGTTCTGGTTGTTTTCTATGTATAATAATGATGATATTAAAAAGAAAGATATTTTTTATTATACAAAATCTTTCTTTTTAATAATATATCAGTAACCCAAAACACAAGTTCTGCTTAGCTTGGGGATAGATGATGCTGTGTGGATTGTCCAGCATTCTGTATTTATATTTATTTATTTAAAATTCGTGGTTGGAAAGTTCAGAGGTAAAAAATCTCATTATCAACCTACTCAGAACAGATAATAAGTAGGCTAGTCCAGGTATGTAGTACCTACCTACCTGGACTAGCATATATTAAATACTTAAAAGTTTTAGGTTAGTCAGCCAGGGTAGTTGTGTTTGTTGTTGTAACTACCTACGCCGTTATTTTCAACATTGTTATGTAGATAAGTATGTACAAACTTAATTGTTTCTTCATGAAAGTACATTTTTTGCGACTTTTCGGGTCCTTTGGCACATTGGAAACATTTTTTCAGGAGTACTAATTGAAGTATTAGTACATTTCGGTACTACATAGTACTTATAATTCTGCATATTTTCACGTAAAAACCACACAAGCACTACACGACCCGCCCAGATCGAGTGAACTTTAATAAATGAATGGCGGAGAACGCGCGCGCGGGCGGAACAGGGCTCGTGACGTCACCACGGTCTATACGGCCGCCCCGCGGTTGGCTTTTACAAAATGTTTAATATCTTCGCAACCAATGGACCGATTTCAATGATTTAAAAAGTGTCGTACCTAAACGAGTAAAAGGAACACCATTATATACATAATACATGCATTTTCCGTTTTGGTACGGGGACTCATTGACTCCAAAAATATATGCAGTTTCCTTTCTCGTAAATCAAGGTCAAATTCCTTGTACGACTTTTCTCTCTCATTCTTTCGGATTTAGTCATCCATTCCCAAAAAAGTCACCATATATTAGAATGCAAAACTAATTTGTCAGAAACTAAAAAACCTGGTTTTACAGGCTGCTACCTTTAACACCAGGCATAGTTGCCGTCATGAACTTGGGAGATCTGGATGAGCCTGTTGATCTGTCGTCCATCAGGCTCCTACCCCGTACACTCACTGTCATCGCGTCTGGTGTGAACTGCACGCTTAAGAAGGGGTAAGTGTTACATTATTATGGAGATTCTTACAGAATGATACTTTTTGATATTCTCAGATGCAAGAAACATTGAGCGATTTACAATAATAATACGAGTGCTTAATTTTGAAAAACACCAAACATGTTTTTACAACACTTACAAATTATTGTTAATTGCCTACATTCCATGAACTGGAGGAGACTGGCAGAAAAGTTGCAAACCACACATATTGCAAGCAAAGAACTCGACTTCTTTTCTGTTAACGACCGATCGAACTGGTTATATGTAAACGATTTTGCGATGATACCATTGTCATAGTAAAGCTGTTTTCAGAATTGTAAAGCTTCAACAAAGAATAAGAGAGTTCAACAGATAGTAAGTTGAGTTAACCTAATGGCATAACCACTTTTAGTTCAGTTTTTCAGTAATGATCATATTTCTGCTGATGATGACTTATGCTTATTTATTTACCTATTTTTTTGTTAATTTTTATTTTGTTTGTTTTACAGAGATCGCTTGTTCAAGAACCAAGTGACCCTCTCCCCTCACTGCGCCCTGGTCCTCCAGTCCATCAGGTTATGCTGCTGATTTCACGATTTTTGAGATTGTTTATCGTTTCACTATAAAAACTATCAGTTTGACGAATTCATTATGAATGTAAGCGGGTTGTTTATAGTTATTTATTTCAAGTAAAGCATACACATTAATATTTTCTTTTGTTTGATTCTTGATCTGTATGAACATAAGGAATGTAGGCGATTAAAAACCTTAGAGATGATCACATGATTTATTTTAATGTGGTCAACAATTATCTTTTACAAATTCTTGAGTTATTGGGAGAGAATATCCCATAAAAGGAGTGTTCATCACCATTCAAAAAAAAATTATGGCTAAGTTAGATTAGGTACACTTTTCCATTTAAACATAACAGCAGAGTTCAAAAGTCCATAGCACCTTCCAAAAAGCACAAACAATCAACTTTGTTGATAACAACATCAAAATCCTTTTTAGTAATAACTTTTCTCTTGTTACTTGATGTGTATGCAAAGGCTTCTTTTGCTATTGTTTCTAAAAACATTTCCTGAAAGAAAGAATAAAATTTAATGTTTTGTTGAAAAAAAATAGCCTCATGTTTGAGGCCTACAATGGCCAAAAGTAAAAGTTCAAGTGTTAAGTTCTAGTAATGAGTTAATTCCATAAAACAAGACTTACTGTGGCTTTGGTAACTAAAAACACAGCATCGCCGGATAAGACACTAACGTCCGGATCTTGTTTCATGATATTCTTTATTCTGGCCATGGGTAATCTTGTGGAGCGAATCGTCTCTACTTTCTCTTTGGGAACAACCGGAGGCCTCAGTTCTGGAGCCTGCTCCTCGGAAGTAACAATATCAGAATCAGCCGGTGGGATGATGATGAGGTTCTCCGATTCAGTTCCTTCGCTATTGAGGTGATTTGCATCAAAGTATTGATCCGTGTCGTCTATTATGTCCGATATATCAACATCTTCGTAGTGTTCTTCTTCAGACATTATTCTTACAGTTATTTACACTCTACAGTAGGTTTTTCAGCAGAAACAGAATAACTTGGTGCAAATATCCGCGATTGCTTGTGGATTGTGTTGTGAGTCAGTCAAGTCAAAACAAAACATTTGTCAAAAAAAAAATTATGTCATAATCAAATTTGGCTTTGCTGTCACTGTCATTATGAAAAATAGCAAGGTGAAGGACGAAGTGCTGCGTTCAGAGCTCAGGTTCAGAGGCTCAGGGTGCGGTTGTTTGGTGTTAACTCATACGAAGGTTCAGAACGAGTCGGTTGTTAAACGTCAAAGTTGACATTATCATGACAAAACTGACGTTACAGTTGCCGGACGTTCGTTTTTTGTTTTTGTTTTGCGGTTACTTTGAGGTAAATTGTATCTAATGACTGTAACTACGATCGATAACTGATAAATACTGAAAATTTTGAAATTTACTGTAGAAATCTTGATATTTATGTAGATAACAAACTATGACAACGGAAAATATGACAGCTGTCAATGTCAGAGTGTTTTCGTCGATCGAATTACACCGGTAAAAAGTTGCAACCGTCGCAGGTTGTGAACGCTTTAGTTAATAACAACCGAGCGTTTCTCCTGAGGTCATGAACGACCTAGTTGCACTCCGAGCGCGCTCGAGCGTAGGTTGTGAACGCAGCCAAGGTCCGCCTGCGACGCAAGAGGTTGCGGGTTCGATTCCCACCTCGGGACAAATATTTGTTCATAATGTTCTGGTCTTTTTCTATGTATAATAAAAAATATCTATCTAGGTATGTAATAATTGTATTACGTATATCAGCCATCTAAAACCCATAACAGAAGCTCTAGCAGAGCAGAGCTGCTTGGGGCTAGATATGCTGTGTGGATTGTATGGCATTATTTATTCGTCGGAGTCGTAACAAGGCTTAGGTTACCGGTTATATTTATCTCAAAAAATATCTGTAGCCACAACTATCGCCAAGATGCTGGACAGTATGCTTCATTATATCACAGATTTTATGGTAGGTACAGAAATATCTCCAACTCCACAACGCTCAGTTTCAGGCCAGGACTCTCAACAGAGAGCGAAATCTTAGGACTCAATTATACTGTCCAGTTCTACACCAGTCGTAGGACGCCGGTGAATAATAATACTTATAATGTTGGACAATCCACACAGCATCATCTAGCCCCAAGCTAAGCAGAGCTTGTGTTATGGGTACTAGATGACTGATATTCATAATACAATATTATTACATTATACAGAGATATTTTTTATTATACATAGAAAACGATAAGAACGCCCTGAACAAATGAATACCTGCTTCCTCGACTTATCCAAGGATCTAGTGTTGTATGACGTGACAGAAATAAATGAAGGGAAAAGGGGTGTCCTGGCTGTCCTGGCGGGTCTATTAGCCTTTAGGTCAGAACAGCACAAGAATTACCTACATCCTATATTTGACATCACGCGATCACTTAAAGACAATGTGGACACAGAGAGGAAGCTCAGGTATCTGGTGGTTCGATCGAGGAAATATGTTGAAAATCATATAAAAAATAATCATATAAAATCATTTATTTATATTAGATACATAGATAATCTAGCTAGACTCTTGAATTCTTAAGTTGATAGGGTATCTATGAAGTATAATTGTGTTTGATACCAATATTGATTGAAACATTTAAAACTGCATCTTAAACTTGTCAAAATAGCAAACAGATTTTTAATACGAAGGTAATCTTAAATCGTAAATTTATTTTTTATTAGAAAGTACTCTGGACTTTAATCTTCTTAACGTGAATGTAACACAAATTATTTAAGCAAAAATTATAACTTTTACTAATTATAATATAAACACGTCTTAAATTAGGCTATCTATAACAATTACTGTACAATAACAATACCAAAATACACATCAAAAATATTATATGTAGATTAATTAATTATCTATTTCACTATGCAGCTAATTTAAACAAAATATTTTTTTCCAAAACGGTTTCTTTGTTTCTCTAAGTGGCAACCCAGCCAAAATGGCAGCGTCGAATGCATCTTTCAGTTGTTTTCTTGTTTTCGAGGAAGTTTCTACGTAGACTGCGTTGATTTTAGCTGCTAGAGCTTTTGCTTCTGTTTCTGTGATCACGCTTTCGCCACGGCTCTGGAATGATAATTGTAATGGTAAATAAAAGACATACAGTGACTGAAATTAATGATAGATTGGGATAACACTTTATTTTTTATTTTTTTTTATTTATTAATAAGGCAATGCCAACAATACACACAATAAAACATTATAATTAGTTACATTAATGAAAATCTTAGAATAGAGCATGTATTCATAATAGGCATGCACAACATTTATATAGGGTGAACACGAACAACAGCAAAAAATTATACCCTGAAGGGGTTAGAAATACAGTAAGTAGGTACTTAAACTAAACTAAACTAAAAATGTACAAAAGAGTCCTTAAGTGGTTTGAGGGATTTTACTAGAAAAAAAATTCTAAGTTTATTTTTAAAGGTTGGTAATAAGTCTGCAAATGGATCAAGATCTACTAATTTCTGGGATAATAAATTATACTCATTACTTATTCTGGTAATAACACTTAAATTAAGCTGCATTTGAAATAAAACTGGGAAAAAACAATAGACCTTGTTTATTAGTTGTTGATGTAATAGTCAGTTGTAGAACTGAATAAATCTACTCTAATAGTTATTAATAAAATTGTCTGGGAGGGACCGCTCTTGAGCGATAAGACCGTCGCTTATTCTAAAGCAATTTCATTTGGTTATTATAACTCATACATAAGTTAAGTGTGCAATAAAGTATTTTTATTATTATTCCAGTTCACCCCTAGTCTGTCCCTGTATTTAGCCACAAACCTAGTAAGGTAAGGTTATTTCCCATTCATCCTAGAATATAATGGCATCAAGAAATAAATGATCCATTCCGTGTACGTGCTATGATTGTCTTCTTACCCTCAAGTTCAACAGAGTCTTAGCGTCTTTTGCGAGATCGCTCTGCGTGCCGACAAGCACGAGAGGCGCGTTGACTTTGGTAACGGCCTTCGTCCACCGTTCAGCGACGGATCGAAACGTCTCTGGTCTGACGATGGAGAAGCAGAGCATCAGGACGTCGGTGCCGGGGTAGCAGAGCTCCCGGAGCTCGGACATTGAGTCCTGGAACAGAGAAAGAATGGGTTAGAAACGAACTATCAGAAATCTGGTCTTACCTCGACATAAACTTACTCTGATTACAAGAAACGTTACTAAGACTTTCGGGCGAGTCTCCAGTCATCATCATCATCAGCCTATGTTAGTCCACTGCTGGACATAGGCCTCCCCTAAAGAGAGCCATAGCGCCCTGTCTTCCCATTCATCGTCATTTGCCGGAAGTCTTGCAGATCGTCATCCCACCTGGCAGGAGGGCGTCCTACGTTTACCCCAGCGGTTATAGGGTCTTCGCGAAATATGGCCGGCCCACTGCCACTTCAGTTTGCTAATTCTCTGAGCTATGTCGATGACTTTAGTTCTCTGTCGGATGTATTCGTTACGAATACATCCTTCAGAGAAACTCCGAGCATAGCTCTTTCCATAGCTCGCTGAGCGACTTTGAACTGGTAGACCAACCCTATCGTGAGTGTCCACGTCTCCAGTAGGTATTTTTAATAGTAAACTTAGTTTGCAAATCGAAAAAGGAGGTGTTCTAGGGGGGATTTATAGGTAGGTAAATAAAGGTACGTTAATGCCCAAAATTGCCATAGTAAAAACGACAATTTTTAAAAGCGTATAGAGCACTTCTCTCTTGTTTTGCACACAGAAAATTTTAAATATTCCAATAATTTTCTTGTTTGTGCCATTTGGATTTTTTCAAAAGTAGGGGAAGTCCGGGCTATTTGGGCAGGTGAATAAATCCGTTTAAATTTCTTGCCTTTCGGTTCGCTGTGAGGTCGTTGCATGCTGTTTTATTGTAGGTAGGCACTGTTTGTTTCTACTTGCAGGCATATCACCCCGTTTTGATATTGTAAATATGGTTTCACCCACAAAAACGTGAAATCTAATTCGAAAGATAGCTAATAAATAACGCAATAACAGGGCCATCTTTATAAAAAAAAAGAACTGTTTTATAATACCTCAATTACATTATGATTGGTAAGAAATAGGTATTGCTTACGATTAGTAATCATGACAACGTGACTTTCACTATTAAACCAATACAAACAGATTATAATCAACTAGCGACCCGCTCCGGCTTCGCACGGGTCAAATGCTGATACTAAAACCTTCCTCTTGAATCACTCTATCTATAAAAAAAACGCATCAAAATCCGTTGCGTAGCTTTAAAGATTTAATATCATACATACATACGGATAATAGGGACAGAGAAAGCTACTTTGTTTTATACTATGTAGTGATTCTCCCTCGAGTTGGGGAGATTTGAACAGGATATCGATTTTTAAATTAATAAACATAATATTGAAATTAATTGATTAGCGGAAAGTGTTACAAAATGGATGTGACCAATACCATGTACATAGGTGTAATACATAATGGCGTTAGTAAGAATACGGCGGTGTAAAACTAAAGTGAGTTCAACTGTCCCGGAGGGACAGGATAGGATACCCCCTTAGGGTACAAATTATTTGCCATTCTATTTTCTTTGGATGCAATGCTAGGGTGAAAGTTAACAATGAAGCACATTGCCCAATAAAATAACCAAACGGTTGCGCAATGATAAGCCTTATAAGGTATGGGGACGGACCACATTGCAATGGTATGATTAGATCGTTGTTAACTGACAGGGGATTGAAAGGTGCATTGGTGAGATAAGAAGAAGCGAGAAGAAGATGGAATGAAAATTTTGACTGCGCTTAGAGACGGGGCAATTCATTCATTAAGTACTAGTTACCAAGTGGCGTCAGACGTTGCTCGAATCTTCCAAAATATTTTTTGGTTAGTCGTTTCGGTACAAGAAACACCACCTACACCTATTTAGTGTCTAAAGTCAGACCATAAGGTTCCATTTGGTGGATGCGTAGGTGAGTATAATTATAGTAGCTTCGCACATAATGTAAAATAGGCACATAATATACTATTAACCAATAACTCCCAGAGGTTTTTCTGTAATAATTTTATAGCGTATCGCTTTTCACTTTCGAATATTATTCTAAGCATACCCAAGGATATTATCTATGCATGAACTACAGGTTGTGTATGTAACTATGTTTAGACCAAAGTCAACATATAATTTAATGTCTATGGCCAGCCTTATGCTCCAAATAAATAATGTGTTAATTAGTTTACGTGTGTTACTAGCTTTATTAATGCCAGCTATGGCAACAATTTTGTTTTCTAAAATTTATTGATAATGGCAAGTTTTTGCTCTCTTCCCTTCATCCGAACGACTGATCGGATTGATTTTTGACTGTGCTCCTGAGTTTTCATAAATACAACTTTCTATTATAATCCCACGCATTTTATTTATCGTACATGCGTGCTGTGGTCCTTCGAGCCGGATATGAACCAGCGACCTATGGATCATAACAACTACACCGAACTGCGATCCCCAATCCGCATGCCCAGCGTGGGGATTATGGGCAATAACCCCCACATAATGATGCCATCTATGGCGCTCATTAGGGGAGGCCTATGTCCAGCAGTGGACTATAGGCTGGTGATGATGATGATGATGAACTACAGTTACCTACGCAGTAGAATATACCTCTATACGCATATTGTGCTATTTATTACTAATGTTCAGTAACTTTTGTTAATAACTGTGCGTGAATAACGTGAATAAAGACAATCATCAAAATCATTATCATTTATCAATTATCACCCATATGCCACCACACTCGTGCAAATATGTAGTTCCCACGAACTTAGAATATTTTATCGAAGCCCACGAAATGCAGCCCGCATTGTGCACCGATAACAATATTTTATGCAGTTTTTGTGACGGTAATAAAAAAGAGCACGTGCATCAACTAAGCGCACCGCAAGGTTTTTTTTTTATGAAAAAAAGTTTGATCCGAATGCACATTCGAAATTTGAAACAACAATGGCGGCAAGGTGATTCTAGAAGTTCCCACAGTTTCTCTACCTGAACGACAGGGGAACTCATAATAGGTACGACAGACGTATTTTGTGTTCCAAATGTACCTACACAAGCTCTGCTTAGCTTTGGGTTGCTGATGCTGATATTTAAACAATTTAATATAGTTAACAATTTTAAATCATCAGTATTTTACACTATCCAAATTAAAGACTTCGTCTGCAAACCGCAGTACATTGCATGTCCTCACAAATTTAAAAAGTGAGTAAAAATTAGAATACCTACAATAATTGGAATAGTAAATAATAATTGAATATAATAATAATAATAATTGGTACGTAATTTCATTCGAAAAGGATAACATTTTCCACAATCTCTGCAATATCACTCACCACACCAGTGCAGTGCCCGTTGTTAAAGCTTTGATTTGCTCCTATACTGACTGTCATTCCACCTGTGCCCAAACAAATACGAAATGCGCATAACTAGATGTAGCCACTAGAAAAATTGGAAGGCGCTAACGAAGCGTTTAAGGTTTTCATAGGGTTTTTGAACCATAATATTAATGGACTGCATTGCCGTAGGTTAAATAACCTACGCTGAACATGGACACTCACACAATTACCCATCTCCGCTGTAATAATTAACAAAAAATTACAGTATTTTTTTTAATCATCTGTGGGTTACATACACCGCGTGGTGATTGTAAAATGTAAACAATGGAGTGAGTGACTCTTGTTGGGGTCTGGTTATACATAATAATATGTATAAACCAACTTTGATTAAATTGATATATAATATTACTAGCGGTCCGCCACGGCTTCTCACTAACATTGAATTTTTCATCAGCCTAGTGGAGTATGAAAAGTTTAACACTACGCGTGCCCTCACCTGCCCAGCTGTATCACAGATTTCCACGCAGACCGGTCTACTGTCCACTTCCACCACAACTGAAACAAACAAACATTTTTACTGTAATACTTTACGGACACTGCAAAAGGCTGCCGAAATTAGGGCACAATAATGATCAGGTTTCACGAACAAAGAAAGCGATCAAGGAACGGCACTCATGGATGAATCACCCTCATCAACTGAGTTTCAAAGTTCCGATTCGGCGCAGTTGGCATTTTTCTTGTCTGCTATCTGCCGTCTGCAGTAAGTTTTTTTATCCTTCTGTGATTTTGCCTAGTTAGGTACCTATTAATATGTATAATGCATGCCACATTTCGAGTCTCTTAGTCAGGCCTAGTGTATATTGTAGGTCTGAGTTGTATGGGGAACTCGACGTCACCTGTATTTTTGAAGCATTTAGGACAATACAGAGATTTGGTTTAAAATCATTATTTTCCTAAATTCAATTGAATCAAAGTTGGTTTTAACATTAGTTCATAGAAAATGGTTTACTATTTGCGTATATAGTAATAAAAATAATAATATAAAAAAAAATACGGGAAAAGCAGGAAAAATTTATATCCTCGAATAATAAATGCATTTCGCGCCAATCTATGGCTGTCTAGATCTATGTATGCTCTACTAAGCCATAAAAATCTATATGTTGGTTGCCTTATAACTACATATAAGTTCCCCGTCTAAGTAATATACAACTTAGCCTATAGGGACGTTAGACTCTAGGAGACAAGCCTGTAGGCTAGGCTAATTGTCTAGCAATCTATGACGTAGACTGGCCAGGTAATTCCAGTTCCATCCATCAATAAACAAAGCGGTTTATTGCTCATCAAACCACCATAAAGTCTTAGTATGTCTAATTGCGAAGCGACAACCAATACTCAACGGTTGATTTGTTTACCGTTCGGAGCAACGCTCGTAACTCAACACTGGCTTTACTTGCCACTGTTGGACTGGCCGGATGCACTGGCTGGCCACGCGAATATCCTGCCTATTGTAGGGAACCTGGAACCTGCTCTGCCTATTGTCTTTATTTTTGTTTTTGTGCAACCTGTAGGAGAGTTCTATTATGGTATAGCTAACTGAATCCTTGTTAGCGCACACTGCATAGCAATTGTAATTGGTTTTAATAACCGTTTTAATTAAATAAATAAATAAATAAATAAATAGCAAATTCCACCAGACCATGTGGCGTTACCACCAACGTCCGAGGAAGGCGATTTTACATTATGTAAAATTTCAAAAGAACGTATCATTCTGAATCTTCCGATTGTCGAAAAGAACACCAGTTCTTAGCGAATACCTGATCTAAAAATTAAACCCTTACCTCCAGTAACTTATTAATACTTTTCTATACAGCGTAGGTAATTTACATTGGTGGGTTAAAAGTACAGTCAGCGCAATAAATCTTACCTTGTACGTACCTACACTTTCAATGAAAAACTTTAATGTCGAAGAAGTTTTTATGCTAATCAAATTGAATGGCAAATATGCAACAAAAAAGTTAGACCCTATCTATTCACTATTGCAAACCGTGTTGGCCCTGCCAAAGTAAAAATGAAAGGTTTCTATAAATAAGTGTTTTGATATTCTAATACGAGTAGAAATCGAGAGTATGAAAGAAACACAATGGATGCACGCTGGAGTCAAGAATTTTCGTCATGAGTCACGTCGAGCCGTGACCGCCACTCACGATCGTGTTAATATCATTTGATACGCTTTTGTTTTTATTTTTATTATTTGAAAAGTTCTACGAGTCACACATAGTACTGCGAGAGAATATTGTATTGAATCCTGTTAATTTAAAAACGACTCAAAAATCCCGCTCTATTCAAGAATTATTTATAGAAAGTGGCTGTTTATACTCCATGTACCTAGTTTTTGTTTTGATTCTGATAAAAAAATGTCTAATAGACAGTAAGTAGGTAGGTACCTACATGAATGTGACAAGAAGTGGTAAGTATAAAACGTGAGAATCAAGATAAAACAAAAAATCCATTGTAGTATTTTAAATATGATAAAAATAGCAAAAATTATCACACGTTTGGGAAATCTAATTGTACCTACTCACCAAAATTATATAATTTCTGTTCTGCAATAATCTCGGAAAGGAAATGACATGGCCGCACGGTTTAGATGGATGGACGGAAGGTCAAGGCAGAAATGCGTTTTTACAGCAAACTATATATTATTTATTTAATTTGCCAGTTCACTTTTATGGCGGTTTATGATAAAATGTCCTGGAATCGCTACCTGTTTAGTTAAAAAGATGCTCATTCAAATGTTTTACATTGAAAAAAGCAATAAAAAAAAGCAAAAGAAGTTGCCAGTTAAATAATAACGTGGTTCAGATTCGTCAAGTTGGAGCAAAATTACCAGAGGCACTTGTAACTAAGTATATACTCGTACCTATGTTATGTGAATGTGACATAGATGCCTATTGGCAAAGTTGCACAAGAAAACGCTAACCACAAGATCTGATTAGTGATGACGTGCCGAAGCACTGTAATCTCGTATGCAGATAATTGGCAACCAAACTACACAGTGTAACTAATTACAACTTTGCGCACCGAGAGCGAAAGTCGACCGTTCTCTGAAATCTGATTGTAGGTGCCGCTGCTGTGGCTGTAGGTTTTTTTGCGTAATAAATATTATCTTGTATTTTTGGAAGCTACAGTGGGTCGGTGATGTTGAGTGAAACACTTGATAACTCCACAAGAAAGACATCATGAGAGCTTACAGAGAAAGTTCCACAGAAGGAGACATTGAAGAAAGCACAGATAGAGGAAGAATTTTGGAATTTCGAGTTTCACGATTTTAAACATGAGATCGAGATCTGTTGCAGAGACGCCAGTAAAATAAAGTACCTATCTATTTAAGTAGGTACCTATTTATTACATTTGCCCTTGGCCGTGGGCTGTATAGGTACTTATTTGTTAGGCCGCCGGAACAGTTTTATAGGCTACCTATATTTTATTATAAATATAAATATATTATTTTATAGCTTATTGTTTTCCTACGAAAACGTATGACGTGTGATCGCCTGTGTTACCATACTATGGTAACACTGGTGGTCACACGTCAAAGCGCTATAGCAAAATAATTTGCTTAACCATCCCTATTTTATAGAAAAAAAAAGTGACAATAACGTGACGGTACATGGAGGAATTTTCAACAAGGTGCGATGTTGCCATTTAACAACGGCACAGCGCGGCGACAAGATGGCGCCGACTTGACCTAACCAGGGATCACAGGCATTAACCTTCCCTTGTTTAGGGAGTAAACTTTTATTCAGGTCAATTTATCAGCAGATGGATTGTACTTAGGTCTCTTTTCTTTAATTATAGTCTCAGTCAATATGACATGTATCTATGTATCATATCTTCAAATCAAATGAAAAAGGTAATTTATTGCATGAAATACATGTTATAGTGTAATGTAATGTCATATTGTATTCTATCCAAAGATGACTATTAACATCATTGATTTTACACTATCGGACTTGCAAGCAATCTCTTAAAATTTGCAATAAATAACTAATACAATTGTAAAGAATATAAAATGTAAATTAAATTCCTTGGAAAATAAATTGAAAAAAAAAATAATAAATAAAATAAAAGATGTCTTTGTTTTTTTTGCAAACGAAGGTCTAAACTTTCTCTACTCCATTGTAGTCATCATTAAATACCTGTATAAATATCGCATAAAATTACGGTAATGCACTATGCATTTTTATAAGTTTTTTTTCATTAACGTAACTCCTCTATCTACCTAAATATGCCTATGCGCCACAGAGTATGTAGGTAGACATACTCTTGGGCAAATGAACTTGCACACCTTGTCGTTGACCTAGCGGAATACTGTGCCTTCATATTGACCAGCTCTGCATGTTAATACACCATAAGTACCAACTAATAAGAATCAACCTTTTCCTCTATTGAGTTTGCTGGAAAAACTTTAGCTAGGAAGATTTTTTTTATTTCATGCTATTCTTTTTCTTTTATTCATAGTCTTGATTTAATAAATTAAGCCAAGGCAAAGATATAATACTAACTTGAGAAATTCATAAATCATTCATTGATAATTTTTTTGTCATGAAACAATCGAGGTTAGTACCTATAATATTATATCTTTGTAAGTAGACTACTTATAAAGTTATGAGTAAGAAATGTAAATATTTTGATTTCATTCATGAATAATAAAACTGTACCTAGGGATAGGTACATAGTACCTACATACAATACAAAACACATAAAATTTATAACTGATAAATATTTTACGAAACAACCGTTTCATTCGTATAAGTTGTTGTCTCATTGCCAACATAGAATCTACAACACACTGTTTATACAAAGCATCGAATCATAAATATTTCGATTCCGTTGTAAACATTATTTGTATCTGTAAACATTCTCTGGATTAGTGACATTAAAATTGACATCGATGTAGGTCAAAATAACGTAAGTGTAAGTAAATGTCAACTGCTTTTGCAGCTGAGTGTACCTAATTATGCGCCACAAAATTAGAATTAGGACTAGAGCGAATAATAATATATAAATTTACGTCTGGTATTGATATGGATCAGTTGAGCTACCTGTATTTTGTTTGCAACAGTCTGCAGTTAGCTCAATTGTTTCAACTGTAAATACTAGTTCTAATTTGGTTATTTAATTGTAATTTTATTTGTTATTAATGGTTTTACCCTTATATGTACATTTTGACTAGGTTCAAGATTGATTTATTATAAGTTTCTTAGAGAAAGGTTAATAAAATTCCTATTTTACGCTTTAAAATAAATAATGGACTTACGTAAAATAGCTTGCGTTACGAGTAAGAAAGTGCCGTGTGCTTAACATCCGCGTTTCGGATTTCTTTATTACGGCAATAATTATTTTTACACTTTAACACCGTTTAAATTGGCATAAATTGTCGCGGAAGGTCGTATTTATTTTTATTGGACAGCTGCTAATAATAATGGGCAAGTAAAATCGTGTAAGTAGAGGGGGCACAGATTAAATTAATATTGACATCTAAAATAATTAAATTTTTACTTTTATGTTAAGCTATTAATTTTAAATGATTGATCATCGAATCAGATATGTTTTTAACACTTTCACGCCCTTAATTAACTTAATTAACTGTAAAAATGAATAAAAATAATTAATTAATTTATTTTATTTTATCCCGTGACGCATTATTTCTACTCTAGCACCGCCACGGCGCCGGCGCCGCCGCCGCCGCGCTAAGAATTAAAAGAGATACTACTGGAAAAATGATTTTATGAATTAAATGATTTTTATTGATATTTTTGGTGACTCGTAAAGAAAGTGTTATCATTTGAATAACTATTATTATTTTATAAATTATCTGACTATCTCCATTACAACACCTAAATGGTAAATGGTACATTTGTTTGTATTTTCTATAAATTGTAGTCAATAAGTTCTGACAAATTTTATGTACCATAATATGTTGCTTAAATAAAAAAATAAATGAAGATAATTTCATAAAAAGCAACGTCGGAAAATTTATGGACAAAATCAACATAACAAAAGATTGATTTGAAAGACGTACCTAAGTAGCTAGTTTGTTTGATTGTGTAGTGTAGTTATGTTGAACGCTGTCTTGTCTGATTTGCAACCTTGATACTGATAAGATATCTTATAGTTTGATATGAATCTTTGTACTACTGTTTATCATTTACTCTGCAGACATTTGCCGCAGCATAGAGCACTGTAGATATCATATACATATATGCCGATGATGTCCAACTCTACATTTCGTTCAAACCTGATGACGCAAGAACAGCGATTCAAAAGCTCAACGAGGACCTCGCAAATATTGCAGATTGGGCAGGTCAGAACAGTTTGTTACTCAATCCAATAAAGACAAAATATTTAGCCATTGGTACCAAGCACAAATTAAATACTTTTAATCCTCCGTTGGGCATTTCTTTGATGGGAGAGCCTGTAGAGCGAGTCTACGAAGCGCGGAACTTAGGTCTCGTGTTTGACTCAAACTTAAGGTTCGAACGTCACACTACCGAATCGGTCAAGTCTTGCTTTTATAAACTTAAAGTTCTCTACAATATCAGACCTTATTTAAGTGAAGAGCTACGTGTCCAGCTCGTCGAATCCCTGATACTATCTAGGCTCAACTATGTGGACACAGTAACGGGACCTCGACTGCTGGGCCGTTCACAGCGGCTGCTCCAGAGACTACAAAATGCGTGTGCTCGTTTCTGTTTCAAAATTCCACCCCGATCTCATATAACCCCCTATCTTAACCAAAACTTTATCCTCAAGATGAAAGCGCGCCAGAAACTCCATCTCGCATGTTTACTTTTTGGCGTGATAAAATACCGCACTCCTTTGTATCTATATGAGAGGCTTAGCTGGATGTCCAAAACGAGAACTTTGCGTAAATGCTCGAAACAGCTGTCGACACAGCGCCACCACTCGGCAGCTTTTCGAGGCAGCTTCCGGTACGCTGCAGCTAAGTGCTGGAACAACATCCCCCCTCCTATACGGGACCTTCAGTGTTTGAAAAATTTTAGAACAAAACTAAAAACGTTTATTTTAGAACATCAGATACGCACTGGAGATCTGCGAAATGATATTTCTATTATCTAGCGTAAATGTCAAACGGGCCTCTCTCGCTTTTATTTTCTTATCTTTTTATTTATTTTTCTCATCCTTACGCTTAAATAACTATTTCCTGCATACATTTTACCATTTTACCTTTTTTTTTGGTAGTTATAAATTACGTGCTTGTTTCAGTTTTCTTTTTCTTTATTTTCTTTTATGTTGTTACTTCTCTATGTTATATTGTAATTGTTAGTCTACTACAGACAAATCTGTTGCTTAAAACTAGTTTTTTGTCATAAATATTTATTAGTCTCTATGTGCTTGTTATATTTTTCACATTAGTTATAACTTATTGATATATGTACTTATTAGATAATTGTTGGTGTACGTGACGCGTCAGTTGGTTTCGACGGAAGATCAGCGTTGTGATTCCTTTACCTTACGGCTAGGTTTCACAACATAATGCTGAGTCGGACGCCATTTTGTAGCTCTTTATCGAATAAGAAAAATTGTATACCTCTTGTTGCTACAAATAAAGTTTTCTTTATCTTTATCTTTTGTTAAATATGGTTATGTCTGCAGGAAAACTTTCTCAATGTTGATTATGAAAAACACATTTCAACCTGCAGGCATAGTATAATATATAATAAAAAAATAAAGGCAGTGGCGAAAATAGTTTATCAGTAGGTTAGGCGGTACTGGTAAATCTTTTGATTTACCTTTTGGACGTGGAATTACAAACTTTAAACTATTTTTAAATATCAAAAAAATGTGTTTTATTTCCGTTAGACCTTACCTACTGTTTACTTAGAAACGTCACAAAATACAGATAAAATTATAGAAGTAAAACTGGGAAATAAAGTAAACACTGTTTTTTGTTCACTTCAATCTTTATAAGGTAAAGAAGCAAAAAGAACCCTTTTACTTTGTTAGTCTTAGTTAGTTTTTTGTATTTATTTATAGTGTTTTTTAAACCCCATTAAGAACCTACTTGAGAGTAGGTACCTACTGAAGTTGTGCTAAAAGTAACCAAAATATCGTAAACAAAAACAATCTATCATGTTTCCAAATGATTATTGTCAATGAATTAATCCACAAGTATTCCATAGAAGACAATGAATGAACAACGATATTCTAAGCATATTAAAGTGTTCCAAATAAGGTCTCGCTATAGATTCATTGAATGAATACTAAAACACTAGGTATAGGTACAACACGGCGATCATCATTGATATTAAAATAAATATACACCGATCGATTCACAATAACAGGACCAACAGTTGCTAGGAGGTAGGTATACTTTAGCCGAACTGAATATAGAATGTTTGTAAACATTGCCCGCGAACATAACCTAGAAATCACTTTCATGTTGTCGATTTTGATTCAGAGTTTGCAATATTATAGGTACTAAATTAGAGCTTTTCTTTCTACAAAGAATAACGCTGTCAATATTTTTTCGAACACCACGTTACAAAGAGACTTTAGGATGTTTGTGATGAAAGTTGTTTACAAATATTGAACCGGCGGCGCGTCGCCGCGATTGTAAATGGAATGTAGGTAGGTATATGAATTAACGTAAAAGTCGTAACATTTTATTAAATCAGCTGACATTTCGTTCTCGACCTGTTTAATATTTCACGTAAAAGTTAAATGAGATTGGCTAATTAAAATAATGACAGTTGTACATTTTATTTCTGTGGTTCAATTAGCAAAAAACTTTACTTAGGCCTTTACCTATTCATGGTATGTATTTAGTGGAAGGCTGTGACATTAAGGCTCCGGCGACGGATGAATTTCATATACAAACGTAACAAAATGATTTGAGAATAGTATTTAATAAGGTTTCTACCACAGGCTTTTTTGAAAATATTTACCTATATTCACAAAGAATAACATAAAGTGTTTCTTGCAAAAAATCGGATTTGGTTTAATTTCATTTCAGTAGAAAAATTTGGGGAAGGAACCTAGATAAATACAATTTTAATACAAATAATAGATCATTGAGAAACTAATTTTGGTATTATGTTTGTTTATATTTGGGAAATTCACCGGAGACTTAATGACTTGGCTTAAATTTTTTTTTTAAAAATCTATTTCGTATTGCATAGCATGGCCAGGCATACCTTCATAAAATATTTTTGTTAGGGCGATTTCGTCTTTGTTACCTTTTTAAAATTGACAATATTCGGTGTTAGCTTATCTATGGTGATAGGCATTTTAAAAATCACACTCACACTAATGATATTATTAAAAAAATCTCATTGACTTACACAATGTTTTTTTGCAGAAGCCTGTCGGCCTTTCAAAGCTGCATTATTAATATCCTGAATCGTCGTTCCTGAAGTGGTACTGCGTTAAACGTCATGATAATAACGATACCTACTGATAACAATATCAATAGAGCAGACCAAAGCGATAAAAGTGCAGTTCGATCTAAGGGAAATGACTAAGTTGAAAAATATTGTGTTCTTAGTCAATTTGACGATGACAAATAGGATCGGTAGGTAATAATTGTAATAAATAGTAAATCAATCAATGAATGACGCTATGTATCAGTACTGTATGAAGCGTCATTCTCTGTAACCTACTCGAGTATTACTTAAACAAACGAATAATATTTTGCTATCATGAAACCAGCCATCTTAAATGTATAGAAACCTTTTTGTTGATTTTGTGAAATGTTACTCTTATATTTTATTTTATGTTTTACTGTTTATTGTGGATTTCCTTGTGTCAAACTTTTTTCTTCCGTGACGTCACGAAACGGTTCTGTCGGAAGACCGTTGCTAAGCGTTGGTTGTAACGAGTGTACAACCAGCTCATGAGATTATTTCATGTTTTTGTATCACTGTATAGTATTAAACAAAGTCTCTTCCCGCTGTCTATCTGTCTGTTTGCCTCTATATCTTAAATCTGTAAAACTACGCAACGGATTTTGATGCGATTTTTTTAAAATATATTGAGTGATTTAATAGGAAGGTTTTTGTATCAGCATTACACCCGTGCGAAGCCGGAGCGGGTCGCTAGTTGCATATAAAACATATTCTTTTCTATTCTAAAATATTTGTCCCCCAACAGAATGTCTTACAAAAGTCGCTTTCTCTGTCCCTATATCCCTATGAATGCTTAAATCTTTAAAACTACGGATTTTGATTCGGTTTTTTTAATAGATAGAGTGATTCAAGAGGAAGGTTTTCAGCATTAGACCCGTGCAAAGCCGGAGCTGCAGCCTTATTGTCTAACTTGAAGTCCATTACCAGTGAACTTCAAACCGATTACCAGTTGTAGACCCAGTCAGAATGTTGTCGGTATTATCTAAGGTATTCAATTGGTTTTCAGTTTCAGCTATTTACACAATACGAAAGTGACAATCGAAGTCCAGGCTAGGTTTTAAATGCCAAACTGAAGCCGATTACGATTACCAGTTGAGTTGGACAATAGAGCCCCAGGTCGCAAATAATAATTAATAATACTGGACAATCCACACACAGTTGTTGCAGTTTTGCTATCGTATAAAAAAAAAGTACCAACAATGCCTACATTAATCGATGCCTTCTTAATTAGGTAATTAATTACTTCCTAATTGGCTTTCTTAAATACCTACCTACTTAAATAACCTGCGTTATACGTCACTGATGATTCACTCTATCATTAACTACAACAGGTTATCGGTGAAGTCGACTTCCTCAGACCTATTCTGTAACATCCTTCACTATATCCGACTCACATTCCTACTATTCTTAAGCCTATTTATAGTTAAGTTCATAAACAACATCATCGTCATCGTTAGCTTATTTAGTCCACTGCTGAACATAGGCCTCCCCTTTATGAGCGCCATAGATGGCTTTATTGACCATAATCCCCACGCTGGGCATACGGGATGGGGATCGCAGTTCGGTGGAGTTGTTCTGCAAAGGGCGCTGCTGCCAAAGGTGTGTGTAGTCGCCACATCGACATCCACGGGAAGAGTTGGGATGGGGAAATTCTATGCCGGTACCACATGGAATAAACTACTTAACCAGTGGTTAAACAGCACCACATGGAATAAATATGTAACTAAACCAGTGGTTAAACACGATTATTATGACTTTTATTAAGCAAACATGACGAGTATCTACAGTTCCGTCGATCCTAAAGTACTTTACTAGGTATTGTACGGTTGGGAGAAGCTTTGCGGGTTTGTTAGTCATCTTTGCAAGAAGACGCCACAAATAACTAAGTGACAGGGTCATTGGGTTACCAGCTCATTGTGTGCACTGATTATTTACTGAGTACTATAAAAGGAATCGGTGAGTTGGTAGTACCTAAAGGATACATTTTTTTTACAGATATTATAATTTTGTTTGAAAAATATGTAGTGTCAAATTAAAGTACTTACATACTTAACTGTAAATTTTAATGTCCTGCCCATGTTTTCAATCGCAATCGTATATCGCAATTTTGCCAATCGCAAAGTAGATAATAATTTTATCTTCACAATTTTAGTTTAGGTATATTAACTTTTTTTGCCCTTGTACTACATTTTACTTAAGTTGAAATAAATAGATAGACATTGGGTTTTTACTTTAAGCGCTGTTGCATATGCAGCTTTTTGTTACTTTAATATGATCACGACAGAGTGTAAACCTGTTGAAACGTCGAGAAAATATAGTAAAAATAAACGCGATAAATACCCGTTAAAATAGTACTAATAATTCAGTATAACTGAAGCATTTTTGACATAAATCGCAACAAGTATGTACTTTACCGATAAAAACGCACAATAAGAAGGTACTTTACTAAAACTGTACCATTTTCGACATAAATCGCAACAAGTATGTACTTCTCCGATAAAAACGCACAAAAAGAAGGTACTTTAATAAAACTGTAGCATTTATGACATAAATCTCGATTAGAATGTACTTCTCCGATATAAACGCACAATAAGAAGGTACTTTACTAAAACTGTAGCATTTATGACATAAATCGCAACAAGTAAGTACCTATGTACTTCTCCGATAAAAACGCACAATAAAAAGGTACTTTACTAAAACTGTAGCATTTATGACATAAATCGCAACAAGAATGTAGGTACTTTACCGATAAAAACGCACAATAAGAAGGTACTTTACTAAAACTGTAGCATTTATGACATAAATCTCGACAAGAATGTACTTCTCCGATAAAAACGCACAATAAGAAGGTGCTTACTATCTTGTTTACGGTATCTTTTGTTGTCGCGCTAAAAGTGTCCGGCGCCAGAGGTTTGCCGTTTTATTTCAGTCCCAAAATGGTCACTTACTCAGTAAATGAGTAACGACTTTGAGACGGTTAAATTAAGACGGTGTGATTCCGCAACACATTGCCATTGCTTTTCTGAATTACCTAGTCGCATTTTTATACATTAGACAAACTTGATGTGATTTTTTTGTAAACAAACTAAGACACAATAACTAAAACACTCTTGTTTCGCGTCGAGTTTCAGCTATAACCACTTTTTTTGAAGACCATTTTCATTAAAGATTCTGTACAACAACAATACAAACATTGTACACCAAAGATGGCTAGAATATATATTATTTTCTTTAGCATAGGTAGGTATAATTTCCGTATTTTTGTAACAATATTTAATAAAACATGAAATATTTAATTTTATATTTCATGTTATTTTTTAATATTCTTATTTTGTTAAATACTTATGTAGGCTCCTAAGAGGCATCATCAACATTATCCAGGTTTATCTAACTGGTTTTTGTTTAAATATTATTTTCCTTATTTTTATATATTAAGTATGTCCCTTTAATAAGCAACGACTTAATTTTTTATTGTATTTTTTAATGGTAAGAGCGGGGTCTCCCAACACAAGCAAATTTTACTTAAAGGGCGACTCCAGAACCTGTATGTTATAGTTTTTAAGTAATTGCAATAAATAATTTATTTTATTTTTATTTTTATCTAACTTAGCCATGAAATAATCATCTAGGTTACATATTCAATTCATCCTACACAATAATATTTGTGGGGATTATGGGCAATAACCCCCACATAATGCCATCTATGGCGCTCATTAGGGGAGGCCTAATGTCCAGCAGTGGAATATTATAGGCTGGTGATGATGATGATGAATAATATTTAAATCGCTTGTTTTTATTACATTTTTCTACCCACATAAAGTCAGACTGCTGACTCACTTAGAGTCTAAGATTTAAAACTAGGATTTCAGTTTATAATGAAACAAATATTAAGTATCTATAGAACCAGCTTCAAAGATAAGATAACATTTATTTAAATGGAACCTGTTTTATATTTATAACTAGCGACCCACTCCGGCTTCGCACGGGTCCAACCAAAACTGATACAAAAACCTTCCTATTGAAACAAACACTGCCAGTGGATCTATTAAAAAAAGCGCATCAAAATCCGTTGCATAGTTTTAAAGATTTAATCATACATAGGGACAAACAGACATACAGCGGGAAGCGACATTGTTTTATACTATATAATGACAACATTTATTTATATGGGATCTGTAAAATAACGCATTTGTGTAGTAAATATTCTCTAATTTCCCTGAGAACCTTCTTCGTGTTACTAACTCACGATTCGACTTATTACTCTAATTAGATAAACACGAAAGCAAAGCGGTTATAATTTATAAAACAGCAATTGGGGTATTAATATTTAATTTATATAATCAAGTAGGTATAGAGGATTTTGATGCGGTTTTTTTTATAGATATATTTTGATATGTACCTACCTACCTATAACATGCATTAGTATCAGCATTATACCCGTGCGAAGCCGGGACGGGTCGCTAGTATGTAATATAATATTATAGAGTACCTACTATTTATAACACAATTTTCGTCACATCTCCAATATTTACAAATGCTCCAAAAGTACCTTTGAATCGAAGTTTATCATGAGTTCAAAGATGATTGTATAAGAGTAATATAAATTATGGTTTGCGGCAAATTACTTTTCCGCTAGTTGAATAATAAAAACGAAAATAACGCAGAAAATATAAAGAACCGCAATATAATTGAATCTCACGCATAATGTACCTAAATTGAAATACCAAGTCAAAAACGCCATAGAAAATGGGTTATTCCCGCTCGTCCCCTCGTTTCGTCCCCTGAGGGGACGAACGGGAAGTAAACTTCCCGCTGGCCCCGATGGGGACGAACGGGAATACCGTTGATATTCGTATGCAGTATGCGGGTAGGTTGCAGCTGAATACCGTTACCTATACGAAATACAGACTACCCGCTGTTAGTTGTTATTAAACCGGGTCCGTGTTAAATAAATCAAGCAAGAAAGTGGCGCAACGGCAAGACTTTTGCATACAAAATTACAAATACAATACCCGGTGCAGAGTATATACCGAGGAGTTTATTTTTGCGTTTTGACTAGGGAAAATATTTTGAAAGCTTTCTAGCCGCGACAGACCTTGCCTCATTACTCAGTAGAAATATATTTGCATTTTCTGGCCCAAAGATATTTAATGTTTTAAATATATAATGCTGATCAATCCACAGAGCATCACCTAGCCCCAAGCTAAGCAGAGCTTGTGTGGGTAGGTACTTTATCAAATAGAAAAACGACCAGAACACCCTGAACAAAAGAAGAGTAGGTACCCGTTTTATTCATATTTTGTGGTAGGTAAGGAGTATTTATGAAAATAAGTTTCCAAGACAATACATCGGTATTGTCTTGGAAACTATAATAGTAGGGTCACTTTGATGTTAAACCTTCACAACCAATACAACTAAAAGAAAATCGATAGATCAGTCCATTATTTACTATTTTTAGCATCGTTTTACTCGTAAAAGGTAGAGTAGACGCGTGTCATAATACCGCTCAAGATCACGTTGCTATGATTACGGGCCTCGAGGTATAGATATAATCTCGACTTATAATGTATCTATATCTATAGCTGCTAAGGTGAATCATATGAAATCATATAAATAGCTGTAATAAAGTAAGTATGGAAGAAATAGCCATCTCACTGCCTTTGTAATGGATCACGTTGTGAATCGCACGCGCATGCAAGGTGATCCTTATGAGATTGCAATCAAGAATGTAATATCGTAAAGCTTGGTGAGTGCAGCCTTCAAAGGTACTTTTATTTTATAGCAGCTATAATGGGCCTAATATATTACTTATTTATCAGTAAAATTTTTGCAAAATCTACTTCAACTAAGTATGTAGCTCATCAAAAACCATGACAGATCGCAGACGATGAAAATATCTATAAAAAAGATTTCTCATCACAATTTTTTTTTAATTTCTTTTCATGACCTTTTGGTACACTTTCGTTGTCTTTTTTTCATGATTATTCTCTTATATTCCAACTAAGTTAGATCTTATCCTTTCCGAGCTCCTTGATTAGTCCTAGTTGACTCTGGTTCGTTGACCAGTGATTCAGAACCGGCTGTTTTGAATACTGGACCGCGACTGGACCTTGCCATATTAGTATTGTTGCGTTTTGAATAATCTGAATGTAAGAAAATAACAAGCAAATGAAATCTAGTATTTACGATCGAAGCGACTGAGCTAACTGCAGACAGTTGCAAACAATCAGACATTATTAATTTATGCTACGATGCCTCGTAGCTTTTGACAAAATAGTAGGTACCTGTATGCTTTTCCATTTTCACACTTTTTTTATTTTAGCGAATAATAATCGGAAAATCTCAAAACACTCATTCACCTAGACGCGATTAGCTACATCAATCAATAAAACAGAATTTTGTTTGATAGACTATATTTCCACCAATCAGAACACTTGATTGTACGTAGTATTGAGAAAAATTAACAATAGATAGGTACTGTGAATGATGCATTCATACAATGCCTGCGCAATAGCGTACGCCTATAAGGAGGGGAAAAGTTTCATCAAAATCCGTTTAGTTATTTTTGCGTGAAAGAGTAACAACCATCCATCGATACTTACAAACCTTCGCGTTTATAATATTAGTAGGATATACATACATATATTTGTATTTGTACCTATCGAAAGAGATTTTGAATTTAGAAAATATTATGTTCATATGAAAGAGTCAGGAAAGGCCTGTAGATATTGAAGCGTATCTTTGTCTGCCGATATGTAATCTACAGAGGAACAATAGGTACCACATTCCACTCTAAATGATGTGATGTGACGAACAATCGGTTTTACACGTTCATTGTATGCAAAACTCATCCTCAAATTGGATCGGTAATGTTTTGAACTGTCGGTTAAAATGATGAATGGCGAAATCAAGAAGTAGACAAAAGATTTCAATCGACAACTACTAACCCGACAAAGGTTATGTAAACCTAATTAGATAGGTATGTAGGGTACCTACTTAGATGTTTAGGATTTGAGATTATGAAATGATTTAAATCAGCCATCAATGATTTGATTTAAAAAAAAAAACTAAAGGCTTAATCCTTTGGGAATAGTTATTTTAATGGCACCTCAGGATCAAAGATGGAAAGAATTATCAAAATTTTTTCATAATATAACTGACGGAGAAAACGATGAAAGGTATAAAAAATATGTATGTTACATGTATTAGAATTTTGTATATGTGCCATTAATAACGCGTTAGATAAAGAAAATATGTAATGTTAATGTTATTATTGTGTTTAATAAAGTAAATTGGAAAAAGCAAAAATTTTACCTAAACCTACACCGTACACAAAAGGGTTGATTGATATAGCTAGTGCTAATTTCCAAAATGGTAGACGTCTTAATTTTTTGCAGAACACTCATCCGATCATTCGCATATTGACACCATTGATAACGTCAACACACTTACGAGAAGCGATGATAAAGGAGACAGGAAATATAATTAGCGACACAAACAGGCACGCGGCTCTATCGGTGAGAGTTATTGTTTGTAAAATAAATATATAATTCAGGACAATCAACACAGAATATGTTAAATATTTAAAGCAATAGACATTTACTGACACTTACATAATTATTTTGTGTTATACATTTTATAATTCTTCAGATAAAACAAATAAATCCTACCAAACTACAGATAATATACAACTAACGAGATACGTATGTAGCTACACAATAAGTTTATAATAAACTACAAACATATTAATGGTAAACGCGAATATTAGCATGTTATAAACAGTTAAAACTTTTATATTAAATTGTATTCTGCTTCTCTAAGTGGGTATTTTCAATAGCGACCTCACACATCGTATAATCTATACTAATATTATAAAGAGGAAAGATTTGATTGTTTGTTTGTATGTTTGTTTGTTTGTTTGTTTGTTTGAATTGAATAGGCTCCGAAACTACTGGACCGATTTGAAAAATTCTTTCACCATTAGAATCCTAAATTTTCCGTGATGAACATAGGCTATATAATATTTTGAAAAAAGTAAGGGATCCGCATGAAAAGTTCAATAATTGAACCGTGTGCTGTATATTCAACCTCTTTTTCTATTATGGCGCGTCAGAATAGAAAAAGAGGTTGCGCACCGTGCTTGCTTTTTCTCTACGGCCAGTATCAGATATGGAGTGTCAAGTCAATGTCAAAAATCCCAATGCTGTTAGAAAAAGTAAGGGATCCGTATGAAAACTGTGAAACCCATCATGTTATTGTGTATAATTTCTGAAATTTTTGTTTAATACCCGTGCGAAGCCGGGGCGGGCCGCTAGTCTGTTATAATAATGTCAGACAAGCCATACAACATCGTCTAGCCCCAAGCTAAGCAGAGCTTGTATTTGTATATTTTTTATATGATTTATTTCCTTTAGACCTGTAAGGTCTATAATGAATTAATGAAATAAAGCACTTTGATTTTGTATTATGAGATGACCAATAAACTTTACAGATTACATAGATAGATATAATTTATATTGTGCTGAGAGATCTTCTAATATAGGTAAATCTCTATAAATAAAATAAATAAATCTGTAGGTATTATCAGACAAACATAGCTAGTCGGATATGGGGCTTATGATAAAACCCTATGGCTACAAGTTGTGACAAAACAAGAGACGAACAAATACTTATTCCTGACTGCCTTTTGAATAAAGTGAGTTGGGACCTCAGGTAATTAAACCTTTAAACGAGTGTCTTCATTGTGGCAATCATTCATCATGAAATGATTTATCATCACTTTGTCGTGAGGTTATTTGTTAATTGCTTTAAATAAATTATTTCTAATAAGATGAATCAAATTCTCGCAGAACTAACCACAATATTTATTTGTGAACTTAGTGATTGTTTTCCGAGTAATGTAATATAAATGTTAATAGGTACCTAGTTTCCTGAATAATAATAATAATAATGCCGGACAATCCACACAGCATCATCTAGCCCCAAGCTAAACAGAGCTTGTGTTATGGGTACTACTAGATGACTGATACAATATTATTACATAAATAGATATTTATTATTTTACATAGAAAACGACCAGAACAAATCGGACCAGGAATCGAACTCGCAACCTTCTGCGTCGCAGGCGCATCTTCGCCCACCGCGCCACAGATATCAATTAAGATGTTCTTTTATTTATTTTTATTTCAAATGTATAGTATATTTATAAGTCATTGTCAGCCCACTGTAGTGCGATGCCAGACCTCTATAAAACAGGCAACTTAATATGTATACATATAGCACATAACTTAAGTCGAGGGAAAATGTACTACGTACGAATCCAATAACATAACCAGTAGCCGATTTTTTAGAAGCCATTCATTGAGAGTTGCTTTAGAGTTGAAAAATTGTTTACAAGACAAGACAGCAGTAGGTTATCAAAGAGAAAACTCGAAAGTCACTGTTAACGAAACGGCTACACAGTTCCAAGAACTAATATTACAGCACAGCAATAAAACAGTCACGACACGACTCGACTCTTCAGGAGCACGTGTATAATAAACTGGTTTGTCCGGTAACAGATGAAGGCGGTTTGATTCTGTGGCTTGGCTCATGTGCGTGTAGGATTTAAGAATTCAACTGATGTACAAATTCTCAAGCAAAATTTAAATAATTGAGAATACAACAATAGAGATCATAAATCTTTTAGTGGATAGATGAGTTAGGTATGTAAGTGCTGAGTGCTGAGTTGACAACTGTTAAAAGAGAATGTCAGAAACCAGTTGTACCAAGTAAAAGCAAAATCATTACGATGGTACGAAGTTACGTACGAAAAACACCCATGGACACGAGCGTAGGTGAAATGGTTGGTTCGTGGTGTGTTGATGATTCTGTATCCTTAGCTGATGAAATCAAGCGCAATTCAAAATAGGCTCCTGTCTATCATTCAACATCCATATTGAATAGATGCAATCTGTTAAGCTCTAAATACGTTAGCTTATGCTATAATCTGTGGTGCTGGTGAGGCTTTCGCAATGATACGTGCAGATAACGGTTCGGCAGACCAACAGGCGCGGGTTATGTAACTCATTGGTGTATCAATGTTAGAGCTTGATCAACCGTGAAGGTCGTGGGAAGTACGGTATTAAGGACTAAGTACGGTTATAGTAATAGTATTAAGGACTAGGTACTATTATCACTACTATTTCACAAAAATGTGGCGACTAAGGGAGATCTGGCGAAATCTTAATTCGGAGAGCTTGCGTCTATCTGTATTACTAACCAAAACTAAAATAAGTGAAACAGTAAGTACTTGAAATACTGAAGTGCTGATGGTAAACGTCCGGTCAAACATATAGATCCGGTTCTAAAGTATTTACCTAATACCTCAAAGCGTATATTTAACACACGTCATATCTTTTGACGTCGAATTTACGCTATCAACAACAAAATTCGTCATTCTTATCACAGTTTCTTCATTATGTTTTAGCATTGTACCAACTGAACTATCTAGTCAATAAAACTATTATAATCAGCTGTGCCATCATGGTGCAATAGTACTTCATCATATTTCTTCATGGGAAAGTGGAAAGTGTCGCTTGTCTTTCATTTTTGGAATCAATAATCAAGATAACGGACAAGCAAATTGGTATTTTTTTAAACTTTTATGGAAGGGATTTAACTTTCCAATCCCAAAGTCTTCATTCAGAGAACTTTTCCCACGAAACAACCAATGTGTGTAGCCAACATTTTCATCAGTGGTATAAAAAGATTGAGGAATGATGAGGAGTTTATGTTTCCGTTGAAATTAGTTTGAATACCAATACCAACTGTATCAGTACAAATAATCCTTTAAAATCGCAATCCAAAATTAAGTCGTCCACATAAGCGAGCCGTACTTTCTCCAATCAGAAAAATATGAAATTACCCAGAGACACAATAACCATAATACTAACAGAGATGTGTGAAAGCAACGTGTTTGTTGTCATGCAGGTCATTACGGCTTACCACAAAGGTGGAATCTGCATGACAAGTCATTGTACTTGAATTTATAAGTGCATCAATCGTAGGAGATGGTTCTTTCGTTACACCCATAAACAAAATAATAGATGAAAAGAGCCTGATGTCTCCTAAGACAAAACTAAGGTAGACTAAACTCCTAGGTTTAGTTGCTGGAGGATTATAGTTTCTAACAAGACGAATTAACATTCCCTATCAGTCATCATCCCAATACTCTACTTTTTATAGAGCCTTCAAATGCACCGCCATAATGACTCTGGGTGGGTCTACAAAGGTGTACAAAAAACAAAATGGTAGGACCCGGAGGGCCGCTTTTCTAAAGGTAATCGCTTGCTTGTTTTTTTTTATTTTTCTTAGAAGGGCACAAAGAGTTAATGCAGCTGTCTACCATTTTATTTTAAGTACAGCTTTTGTCTGGGCTATTGTAAGCTGTTTATATCACCTGAATGTAGTATATATCACTAGGTATCTATCTAGTTGGTTTTTGAAAGGGTTTTAAGAACCTATTTTACTTTGGATTAAGCATCGGTAGAATCTTATTGTGCATCTTCTTTATTATTAACTTTATGAAATTTTACATCAGTTCTTTGTGTTAATACTTATTTAGAAGTATTTTCATATTTTTTTGCATTTGTATCTATCAAGATATTACCCATTTTATTGTGTGAGTTCAAGTGACATAATAATTTTCCTCACGTAACTTCTATGTTATGTTTCTATGCGTGTAGGCAAGGCATGGTACGTTATTTATCTGCACTGTCATAAGAAGTTTTAGCTTGGAGTGTTATCTTGAAGTTTGCATGGACTGATACGTTATCATGATCCTCAGCTGATGGTGAGATGACATGGAATTGTTTTGTATTTTTGTAAGAGACGGCTAAGGTTCTTAGTAGCTTTGTAACAAGTATTGCCTGGGTATTCATTTAACGGACAGGTTCAGTTAGTTTTATATTATTAACTTCGTTTTATAGAAAAGCTTCATTTTTACAAAAGATGCTATCTGTAAAATATTTCTGTATCAATAAAAATTTACGTGAAACGTGACTTTTAACACGGGGTTACGTATCCATGAATGTCACCATAATAGGCTAGGATTACCATGGTGTGGATAAAACCTGAGATCGTTGAGATAATGAATATTTATGTTCAGAAGTAATGCTAGAATTATAAGATTACTTGACGAGATAACTCAATGGTGGTTCAATGACTCAGAACTGGATTGTGGTCGGAAATAGCTGATGAAAAATGCAGTGTTTTATGAACTGGTCAGGCCATCGTATTTCATTCAATATTTAAACATCAACACAACATGCGTTTCCTGCTAAATAACGTACGTATTTATAGATTAAGACACATTGTTTTTATGGAAAAAACTGATGCTGTTTACTTTTTTCGTTTATTTATTTTCTGTGAATAATTTTCTTTCGGAGTTTTCCATTACTGTCTCAACATTTATCAACAGGAATCATGGGTAGTCTTGTGGTACAATAATATAGATAATAGGTAGGTACTTATTTTGTTACAAGCGACCTTTCCTTATTTCCACAACGACAGATAATAAAACACCACCTACACTAACTAACTAGGTTTTACCTGTTGGTAAAGGCAAATAAGGAAACTTTTATTCATGTAAGTACGTACGTAGAAATATGTAAGTACGTAGGTGCCTCCTTTAAAATCATCAGTAAGCCAAAGATACTCGGGAAACGTTTGTGAAATAAATTAGCAATAGGTACCTTCTGCGTAGACGTTATAAACAACGGTGTCTACAACCTTTGAATTGAACTGACCATGTAGGTACTCGAGGTCCTTTGTTCGGCGAAGGAAGCATTACGTTGAGAATTATTCGCTTGCAAATTACTGGTGAAACTACTAAACGTAAGCTAAGACAGCTAGCTAAAGCAACACTAAAGCAACACTAGACTAGAATTACAAGACATCACCAATATGTGGAGGGTACCTACTTAGTACTTTGCGAACTTTTACATCCACGCAACGTATGCAACGCACCCATTTATTTTCTGGATTCATATTATTTTAAATCCTAAGAGGTTTCAATTAGGTATTCAATCTTTCATATTTTGTATTTCATTATAGATTGGTTTTAGGTTTCAGGTTTTAATTGAGTTGTTTAACCTTCAAATCCAAGCAGATAATAAAAATATGGTAAATATAAAATTAACTCTTTTAGAGCTCCCATTTTCTGTTGGCTCCACGCATGCCTCGCAAAGTACCGGACACTACATAATAATGGCCAGTGATCAGGTGTGATACAATACAATACCTATCTATAATGATACTTTCGTACTCAACGCACTGTTTGCGGCGGCGCGGGGCGGTGAGTTCATCCATTTTTAACTTACTAGGTATTATTTTTATATTCAGCTTAGTGATAGTCTGGTTTGGAGTGCACTAGCTACTCTTCTAGTCTGTGCCCCAAGGCACATAGCACCAATAGTCAGTAGAACTTTCACATTAGCATTCAGCAACAACAAGCTTCCAGGAACAGTTTGCAACTTGTCAGTATGTACAGTAATGTTTTTATGAAACCATTGTGGTGTAACGCGGAAGAACGTGTTACAGCTAATTCAATCTTGTAAGATGAAGATTTCAACATGGTTACATTATTAATTGAGTAACTGTTTACTTAATTTGAAATTATTACACCTAGTTGATGATCAAAAGATGACGCTAAGATAGGTAGTTGTTAGGCGCAACGTACCTGTGGGCATAGAGCAAGGGTCGACGCTTGGTCCTTTATTTTATATTGTACGTTACGTACACGCACGCTCCATTGCGTTTATCATTTCTTTCTTGTGTTGCTCAACGGCATGGCATTCCAAAGCCTTTTTCTTTTAGGTAAGTTCCGATTAATGAATGCATGTAAATTTTAAAGAACGTCTTTATTTATCTGCCAGTAGTTTATATTTAAAAATTATCAACAAACAAGATAACTAATTATAACGTTCCGTATTCAAAGCAGATAATAAGTCAACCTAGATCAAAATAAAGTTCTAAAATCTCTACTTTCAAAACTAGTTATGTACTTAATAAAACACAATGGAATTTTCCTTACGTACCTATATCGTCAAATAAAAACCGCATAGTAAAACGAAGCCTTTCAAATCTTACATAAAATATTGCACTATGTAGAATGTTAGGTGAGTACATATTTTACAGGTAGGTATGAAGCATGCAAAGTACTTAAAAACCACTGGTTGTGAGTGACTGTAATTCTTCATTACCCATTTTAGGTGAACTTATTTTTACATTAGCTTAACTCCATGTAAAATGTTTGCAAACAAACCATCCATAGATCCCAAAATTCACTCTGTTGCCACAAGTTGCTTGCCGCGTCTTTTTATACAGAATTTACATTACTTGTGGATCAGTAAGATCTTTTCTTCACTAAATAATGCTTACAATTATATCTGAAACGTATGTTTCGTGGTTAGTTTATCAATCAACATCGACTTTGGCTAGTCTATAGACTTTTATTTGCCGAAGGCACAGAATAACTATAACTGTACTAGGTACTAGTAGGACCTACTACATCCCAAGAGCAGCATGGAAATCATAACAGGAGAAAAGACACGAGAGTTACACTAGCAACATTATAAATCGAAACGAGAAAGCGTAGCAGGAATTTTAAATGAGAAACCATCGCATTATTGGTGCGAGGAAACGAGTTTCTTTTGTTGATAACGCCACATCTTGGCCACAACGTCTGGCTGGAGCGAGCGTTGACTCCTGTTGGCTTTATAATTTATAAGTTATTACTTCAACATCTTACCTACCTCTTACATTGTAAGATTATTGTTTACCTAAATTGCTGAAAGTAGGTATTCATATTTAAAGTACCTTACCTTCCATTGAAACAACTATGTCCTATGTCCTAAGTAGGCAAGGCACAGTGAGGTAATTTTCTTAGAAAATGTATAGCCTTTCTCTAATCTTCTCGTTTGTTTTTTCATCGTTAAACGAAAAATCACCGATAGTCCAGTATTATATAGCATGACTTTACTTAATCAAAGAATATAACCCTTAAATAAACTGAACAGGCAATCACAATATTGTAGAAACCTCTACAGATTTTGTTTTATCAACGTCAACTGGACTAACCTGATTGCGTCGAGGTTTCCCTTCCAAAAGATCGAGAATATTTGAGCATAACTAAAATCGAATTTATAGAATACATTACGAAGAACAAACCAAAACTGTTTTGGGGTATAACCGAATTGAATAAAGCAAAATGTAACAAGAACAAAACAAGTTTTCGTATTTACCGTTGAGATTATAAAATTCTTAAAGTCGTTACCTTGTCTTTACCTGAGAATCTGAGATTATTTAAACAAGCGTTGTCATAGCCCGGCGCCATACCAGTGACAACAAAAAAACTTATTTCGGCGTCGCTGTTAATGTGCTAGCTAATCGTTTGAAAAGCGATAATTTGTAGGTTAATCACGATAATTATCTAAGGAATCAGGGCCGTTAGCGCGATAATACACGCAAGTGGGTAAGGCAGATCTTCGTTTGAAGATTTGAGTCTTTGTTTTTATGAGTAGGTAAGAATGTATTACTGTTCCGTAAAGGAAAGACTTGAAAGGACCCTTCAAGTTCTTCATCACCTTACAAGATCTAACTCACCATTGAATGTGTCGTGCGCCGTAGGCTGGTACTCTTCCCGGAATGTGTCCTGCGCGTACGCAGCTATCAGCGAGCTCTTCCCCACCGCACCGTCACCCACCAAAACACACTTTATCTTCTCCTTCTTCCCACCTTTCACCTTCCTCCTATCCTTAATCTGAAACATCCGATTCAATGTCCTCCTAGCTTTTTTCTCTCCTCTCGTCCACTCGTTCACTTTATCACAGCAGTTAAGTTCAGTCGAGACATCGTCTCGTATCACAGTTTCTTCGGGCACTTCCGAGTAGTCGTAGTCGTCGTCGTCCCGCCGTATCGGGAACTGGCTGGGGCTGTGGACTCCGAACACGAAGGGACCGTCCCTCTCCGGCGGGCGGGCGCGCCCGTTGGCCGGAGTCGGGGGCTTCGCGTACTGAACAGCAGGAGCCCTATACTGGCTCAAATATTCTGCCGATGCGTTGTTGTCGAATCTGAAAACGAGCTCTGCTTCTCGCTTATCCAGACTCAACTCGGGCGTCGCTTTCTCTTGGAAGTATTCGATTTTCCCGCGTGCGCGCTCTTGCAACCTTCGCTCGAGCTCGACGTTGGAGGGTTTCCAGTAATCCGGTCGGTACCCATAGTCCAGGTTTCTGGGGGGAGGAATGGGGCAATTGTCGCGGCGCGGAGGCACCACAAGAGCCTTCTGCGGCTCGGCTAGGAGAGGCCGGCGGGCGGACAGGTTCGTGCTCCTGTTGAACATGATCCCTTCCAGGCTGGGAGACATCTGTGCCGTCACGAGTGGGTGCCTGGCTTGTCGAGGCGTGCGATCGCGCACATAACGCGATGTTATCTCGTGCGCGGACGTGCGTTCGGCACTGAGTGTGGATCGCGACTGGCAGCTGGTTGGCGGAGCTCCCCTCGCGGTGAAATGACCTGTTGCATTGCTGGCTAGTCTAACAACTGATTCTTATTCTGTGGTATAGCTACCTGTTCAGGTAGACGCTGTGACCGTTTCGCGATGCAGCTGCCGCAAACAAAGCCCGTCATATGGTGTGCCATGGGATTTCATTCACATTAACGGACGATGTGTGTGAAGGCGATTACCTAGGTAGGTAGGTACCTATCAAATAAACAAGGAAGCTGTGGAGGTAGTAGCGGTATGGCAGGGACAGGATTTATATATATTTTTCTACATTTACCTACTTTAGTCTCATTTCTTCAAGTTCACAAGGCGTTCCCTTGTGTTTTTCATCAATTGATTCCACCTCATACCTACATTTAATACAATACAATACCTACAACAACGCGAGCGAGTTACCCGTTTTTAAAAATGTAGTGTTGTGTTTGTGTACAGTGAGGTGTAACTCAATCAATGGTGGTGTCGGGTGTCGGGTACTCACTCAGACTGAGGTCGGGTAGGGTAGGAGAGAAAAACAAACAACAATCAGTGCAGAGTGCAGGGGTGCGTTCAGAGGCTCAGGGTGCGGTTGTTTGGTGTAAATTTTAACTTACCCAAAGGTTCAGAACGAGTCGGTTGTTTAACGTCAAAGTTGACATTATCATGACAAAACTGACGTTACAGTTGCCGGACGTTCGTTTGTTTTGTTTTTGTTTTGCGGTTACTTTGAGGTAAATTTTGAAATTTACTGTAGAATTCTTGATATTTAAGTAGATAACAAACTATGACAACGGAAAATATGACAGCTGTCAATGTCAGAGTGTTTTTCGTCGATCGAATTACACCGGTAAAAAGTTGCAACCGTCGGAGGTTGTGAACGCTCTAGTTAATAACAACCGAGCGTTTCTCCTGAGGTTATGAACGACCTAGTTGCACTCCGAGCGCGCTCGAGCGTAGGTTGTGAACGCAGGGCTGCGTTCACAACCTACGGAGTGCAACTAGGTCGTTCATAACCTCAGGGGAAACGCTCGGTTGTTATTAACTAGAGCGTTCACAACCTCCGACGGTTGCAACTTTTTACCGGTGTAATTCGATCGACGAAAAACACTCTGACATTGACAGCTGTCATATTTTCCGTTGTCATAGTTTGTTATCTACTTAAATATCAAGATTTCTACAGTAAATTTCAAAATGTTCAGTATTTATCAGTTATAGATCGTAGTTACAGTCAGTAGATACAATTTACCTCAAAGTAACCGCGAAACAAAAACAAAACAAACGAACGTCCGGCAACTGTAACGTCAGTTTTGTCATGATAATGTCAACTTTGACGTTAAACAACCGACTCGTTCAGAACCTTTGGGTAAGTTAAAATTTACACCAAACAACCGCACTCTGAGCCTCTGAACGCACCCCAGCCCAGCATCAAAAAAATAAAACAATCACATTCTTCTTCTTCTTTCTGCGTGGCAGGCACGCGTGTCGTTGTCCTAAGCAAACTCAAGTCTGCTGATTGCAAAACTGTCATAGTCATAATAGCCAAAACGATGATTGTCAATGTCAAAGCCAGCACCTCATCCCTCTCATCTCAGTCCACCCACCATTCGCCGTGTTTATTTTCTTAAAAGCTAGGTTAGAAAATCTAGTTATTTGAAATATTATATCATTTTACTGAAAAACTTGATTGTGCGTAGTGAATTGAGTTAATAAAGCGCATTGTACCTTACATATCTTTAACATGGCTAAGTTTAAACTGAGTAAGTACTTGATCCCTCGATTTGTATTATAACATGCTGCGGCAATAGCTTAGCTGCGTTTGCGCAAAGATTTCAAACGTTTCTTTTATTTTGTTGATATGTTTGGTAAGGCATTCACAGCCTTTTATAAATACCCTAGTAAAATATACTGAGTAACCTACTCTAAAATCCTAGATTGCGTAGTTGTAGAAAACTGCTTATTTCCACTTAATCCTTCAGAAAAGCCTTCGAAAAGACAGCCAGCGCGACTACGGTACAAGATAGAAAAGAAAGTCAAAGATCACAACCGTAAACTGAAAAAACAGGCCAACAAGAATCCAAAATCAAAAAAACCGAAGCCTGTTCAGATTCCCAATGTGTGTCCCTTCAAAGAGGATATCCTAAAAGAGGTAGAGGCTGTCAAAAAGCACAAAGAAGAAGAGAAGGTAAAGAGGAAAGAGCAGGCCAAACTGGAAAAGCAAAAGAAGCTTGAGGACAAGAAAAATAGCAAGAATGTTACCTTGGGATCTTTGGTAAGGAAAATAACAATAGTTACCTGAATATCCAACCTGCTGCGAGACAAGAGATTTGAATATTGAAGTATTTCTTAGGCTTATAATAACATTCTAATTTACTGCAGAATTTTATGAGTATCATTAATTAGATATTATTTATTCTAGTACCATTATTTAAATAACACAACCAAATTAGAACTAGTATATACAATTGGGCTAACTGCTGACTATTGCAAGCTGTCTACTGATAGCTCAACTGATCCATATCAACACCAGTCGGGTAGTGTCCCCAATACACTAGGGATAAATGGATGGAAAAAGGATGGTGGATGCATTTAATTGGTATTTAATATTTCAGGCCGCAAATGCAGAAGCTCGAGGCAAGGTACATGCTGCGTTCAAAACTGACGAAGTATCGGATAACGTTGAGTTTGGCAAGGACAGGAAACAAGAGAACTCGCTGAAGACTTACTACAGAGAGTTCAAGAAGGTTATATCAGAGGCGGAGGTTATTCTGGAAGTGGTTGATGCGAGGGATCCTTTAGGTACGTCTTTTTGATTTAATTTATTACAGCATGTGATCTGAGAATGTGACTTCCACATAGTTCTAATTATGCACTCTAAAGAAATCTATACTTCTGTCCTAATATTATAAAGAGGAAAGATTTGATTATTTGTTTGTTTGAATTGAATAGGCTCAATATACAGGCCTTCGCCTACCGCGCCACAGAGGTTAATGATGAGGTCGACCTCCGGCGCGCGCGGTGGGCGAAGATCTGTCTGCGACACAGTAGGTTGCGTGTTCGATTCCCGGCTCGGGAAAAATATTTGTATGATCTTCAGACGTCATGTTCAGGGTGTTCTGGTCGTTCTCTATGTAAATAAAAAATATATATCTATGTACTTGTATACATATTATTATGTATATCAGTTATCTAGTACCCATAACACAAGCTATGCTTAGCTTGGGGCTAGATAATGCTGTGACCTTTCCAGCATTATTTATTCATTTAAGGCTGGCACAAAAACCTTCCTCTTGAATCACTGTATATAATTATCACTATCTATTAAATAAACCGCATCAAAATCCGTTGCATACTTTTATAGATCTAAGCATACATACAGACAAACAGACACGACAGCGGGAAGTTACTTTGTCTTAAATTATGTAGTTTGCCGTGTGGTGCCGGCATAGAATTTCACCACCCCAACTCTTCCCGTGGGTGTCGTAAGAGGCGACTAAGGGAAACACACCGGGGGCGGGCAGCAGCGCCTTCTGCAGAACAACTACACCGAACTGCGATCCCCAACCCGCATGCCCAGCGTGGGGATTATGGGCAATAACCCCCACATAATGATGCCATCTATGGCGCTCATTAGGGGAGGCCTATGTCCAGCAGTGGACTATTATAGGCTGGTGATGATGATGATGATGTAGTGAAATCTGTGAAATATTGCTGAGGTCATCAACAAACAATGCCAATGCTAGTCTTAACCTCCAGGCACCCGCTGCGCGCAAGTAGAAGAGGCAGTCCGCGCGGCCGGCAAGCGTCTCGTCATCATCATGAACAAGGCTGACCTGGTGCCGCGCGCCAACCTCACCGCCTGGCTCGCGTTCCTCCGGAAGACTGCCCCCGCGGTGCCCTTCAAGGCTTCCACGCAGGACCAGCAGCACAATCTGGGGAGGAAGAAGATGAAGCATGTTGTTAAGGAGAAGGAGATGAAAGGTGAATAAATAATAGACAATCCACACAGCATCATCTAGCCCCAAGCTTAGGGCTGTGTTAGGCTGATACCTATATCTATACTAATATATAAAGAGGAAAGATTTGATTGTTTGTTTGAATTTAATTGAATAAGCTCCGAAACTACTGGACTAATTTGAAAAATTCTTTCACCATTTGAATCCTAAATTTTCTTTTATCAGATTTAAGTACGAGTTCCACGGTTTTAGAGGCTTAAATTATGATGCGGTTTATTGTGTTGTGTTTAGGTGTAGTCCATGAGTTGGAGCGAGAAAGGGTTCAACCATTATGGGCGCCAACAGAGAAATAAACTGGTATACGTCTGTACTACGGGCGGCCGAAGCGGAATGAATAGGATATTTTTATTATATATAGAAAACAACCAGAACACCTTAAATATATCATTGCTTGATGGCACTGATGCGGCTATATCATGATGTGTGTTTTGTCCAGCATTATTATTTCATTGTTTACTAATTAACATTGACCACTGGATCTCCAAAAATGGCCACCATACCTGCACTACTAATGCCTATTTATTCTTTTATTTCCAGGTTCAGCCTGCGTAGGCGCAGAACTCCTAATGAGTCTCCTGGGTAACTACTGCCGCAACAAAGGCATCAAGACTTCAATAACCGTGGGCGTGGTGGGCCTGCCCAACGTTGGGAAGAGTTCTATCATCAACAGCTTGAATAGATCTAAGGCGTGCAACGTTGGCAGCACTCCGGGAGTTACTAAGTGAGTTGGTTGGCGCTTGTGTCGGTATCTAATAGAAAAGGTTGCGTCTAATAATTATATTATTTATATATGAAATTTGACTTGCCTAAAGAAATAATGTTACTGAAATCGACCTTCCGACCATAATCCATTTCTGAGTCAATGAAATCATTGAGCTATCTCGAACCACTTTACAGTAGTAAAGTCCTGTAGAGGCTACGCCTGAGTTTTTTACTTTATCGTCTCTTCGTTTAAAATGTAACCTATCATACCTATGTCCTTGTCCAAACTAAACGATTTCTATATCATAATTTCCAGACAGATGCAAACAGTCCAGCTGGACTCGAAGATCAAGATCCTCGACAGTCCCGGCATCGTGTTCCACGCCGGCCCCGAGAGCGACTCCACGGTGGCTCTGAAGAACGCCATCCGAGTTGGCGCCCTCAAGGACCCCGTGACGCCTGCCTCTGCGATCCTACAGCGCGCCAACAAACACACACTAATTGAACTTTACAGTGTGCCGGAGTTTAGCAAGCCGCAGGTGAGCTAAAAAAAAATTCTTCACCAAAAGGTGTCATTTTTAGGAAGTTTATTGGACGCCTGTCCTATAACGCCGCGCATGCGTCATCGGAACGTCGCTGAATCGTTTAATTTTAAATATTTTTATTTATATTAGTCTTTAAGGTTTTTATTATATGGGACCCAGTGACGCCTGCCTCTGCGATCCTACAGCGCGCCAACAAACACACACTCATTGAACTTTACAGTGTGCCGGAGTGTAGCAAGACGCAGGTGAGAAAAAAAAATTTCTTATCCGAAAGGTATCATTTACAGGAAGTTTATTGGACGCCTATCAAATAACACCGCGCATGCGTCATCGGATCGTCGCTGAATCGTTTAATTTTAAATATTTTTATCTATGTGTATATTAGTCTCTAAGGTTTTTATTATATGGGACCCAGTGACGCCCGCCTCTGCGATCGTACAGCGGGCCAACAAACACACACTCATTGAAGTTTACAGTGTGCCGGAGTTTAGCAAGCCGCAAGCCGCAGGTGAGCTTATCTAAAAAAAATCTTATCCGAAAGTGAGCTAAAATAAAAATTCTTCACCAAAAGGTGTCATTTTTAGAAAGTTTATTGGACGCCTGTCCTATAACGCCGCGCATGCGTCATCGGAACGTCGCTGAATCATTTAATTTTAAATATTTTTATCTATATTATGTAGTCTTTAAGGTTTTTATTATATGGGACCCCGTGACGCCCGCCTCTGCGATCCTACAGCGCGCCAACAAACACACCCTTATTGAACTTTACAGTGTGCCTGAGTTTAGCAAGCCGCAGGTGAGCTTATCTAAAAAAAAATCTTATCCGAAAGGTGTCTTTTTTAGAAAGTTTATTGGACGCCTGTCCTATAACGCCGCGCATGCGTCATCGGAACGTCGCTGAATCGTTTAATTTTAAATATTTTTATCTATATTAGTCTTTAAGGTTTTTATTATATGGGACCCAGTGACGCCTGCCTCTGCGATCCTACAGCGCGCCAACAAACACACACTCATTGAACTTTACAGTGTGCCTGAGTTTAGCAAGCCGCAGGTGAGCTTATCTAAGGCTACGACGACCTCTGGCGCGGTGGGCGAAGGTCCGCCTGGCACGACGCAGGGCGCGGGTTTAATACCCGCCACGGGACAAATGTTTGTGCAATCTGCAGATTTTTTGAGTTGTTTTGGTCGTTTTTTTTTTCGATAAATATATTTCTAACTAGCGGTCCGCCTTGAACTTTTTTCATTTTGAATTTCATGCGGATCCCTAACTAGTATAGATAATATTTTATTATTCATATCAGCCATAACACACGCTCTGCTTAGCTTGGGGCTAAATGATGTTGTGTGGCTTCCTCATGTCTGTCTGTTTGTCCCTAGTATGCTTAGATCTTTAAATCTACAACGGCATTTTTATGCGATTTTTTTATAGATAGTCATTCAAGAGAAATGTTTTTGTACCAGCTATAAGAGCGGGAAGCCACCCCAAGTTATTTTCATGTTAATCATGAAATAACTTGGGGTGGCATTCAGTCCCGCTTAAATCACATAATGATCTTTATCTACTTAACTTACGGTAGTTTTGTATATCCAGGAATTCTTCGCGCACCTAGCGTCGCGGATGGGGAGGTTCAAGAAAGGCGGTATTCCGGACCAGGAGGCGGCTGCCAGGATACTGCTCAACGACTGGAATACTGGGAAGGTAAGATAAGATAATAATGCTTTATTCTCAAAAACTTATGACTAAAACAACCACATGCAAAAGCTATTAGATCATGTTTAACTTTAGTAACCATCAGGATGGTAGTTCTTTTTGCAGATCGTGGTGGCTCTTTAATATTACTAAATAAACTTATAATTTTTAAGATTATAATACTGATCTTCCGTGATCGGTATTCAACTTGATAAGGACTTTGGAAAATGGTCGTTCTGCGGTGACGTGGTTATGATAATATTATAACCACGTCACATCACAACAACCACTATACCGCTAAACCCTCATATTATAACCACGTCACATAACAACAACCACTATACCGCTAAACCCTCATATTATAACCACGTCACGACAACCACTATAACGCTAAACGTTTACTCAGGTCCGCTACTACACCGAGCCGCCGGAGACGCCATCTTCAGAGATCCACATCGGAGCAGAGATAGTGACGTCAGCGGCTGCAGAATTCGACATAAACGCGTTCGAAGCGATGGAGACTGAAGCGATGAACGCTTTGGGTGACCATGATGATTCTGAGGGGATCAAGGTAATTTTAACTCTATTAGCCAGTTTAGGAGTACAAAGTTGGGTTAAAATAGCTAGAATAATAATATTTTGGAGGATCATAATGATTCTGAAGGTATCAAGGGAATCTGAACTCTATTAGCTAGTTTAGGAGTACAAAACTGGGTTAAAATAGCTAGATTAATAACATTTTTGGTGATCATAACGAATGGGAAGGATCAAGATAATTTGAACTCTCTTCGCCGCTGTAGGAGTAAAAAGCAGATCTAATATAGCTAGAATTTTGATTTTGGTGATCATAACGAATCTGAAGGGATCACTATAATTTGAACTCTGTTAGCCACTTTAGGAGTGAAAGGCTTGGCAAGAATACATAGAATAATAATATTTTGGATGATCATAACGATTCTGAAGGTATCAATGTTATTTGAACTCTATTAACCACTTTCGGAGTAAAAGGCTTGGCAAGAATACATAGAATAATAATATTTTGGATGATCATAACGATTCTGAAGGTATCAATGTTATTTGAACTCTATTATCCACTTTCGGAGTAAAAATCTGGGCTAGAATAATTATATTTTAATGATCATAACGATCATGAAGGTATCAAGGTAATTTGAACTCCATAGCTAATTAGGAGTACAAAGTTGGGCTGAAGTAGCTTGAATAATCTCTATTATACTATTATACTATACTAATACTATACTAACTCTATTCCATAGCGAATGGAGTTCAAATAAAATAACTTAGTAATAGCATAGACAAACAAAACACATTGTGTTTTGTTTGTCTATGGTAATAGCTAGAACAATTAACCTTTGTAGGGTTTCACCATTTGTGAAATAATTTAGTGAAAACAGTAGAGTTGCTTCATACTTAGGTTATACCTACTCAATTAGTTTAAAAAATGCCAAACGATAGATAAAACTGGTTTCTGATTAGCGTTATCGCTAATTGTGAATAGTTTCGGTGTATAGTACATTATTAAATTGGCGTTTTAGAAAGTTTAGGTACTAAATGACTAACATCGATGCAGGTTAAAATACAGAGTATTTTGTTTGGTTATCCATATTTTTATTTTTTTCTAAAACCTATGATATAACTTTGGTTGTTGTCAAAAGGCAAGGAAGGCAGTTTGAAAACGCATAGATCTTGAACGAATTTGATACAAATGTATCTTGAAAAAAGAAATTATCCATACTAACATAGAACATAACCTAATTCTGTCTGTCCGATGACTCAGACCTTGTCAAAGGTCAAGTCATTACGCCTAAACCGCTGAACAGTTCTTGATGAAATTTTGGCAGGGATTTAATAGGTATCCCCATATAGTACTTGTTATCCCGTAAAGCGCGTGCGACGCGGCGAGAAACTTGTTACAGAAAAATATATTATTAATAATAATTGTACAATTATAACTATGTCAGTTGAGCTACCTCTTGATTATTCGCAACAATCTGTAGTTAGCCCAATTATTTCTAATATGGTTTTATTTTATTCTCATAATCTCATAACAGTTAAATCTAATCAGACGACAAAATTTAGGACCATTGTAAAAAATGGCTAAACTTAACTTCAATATTAATTTGTCCGCAGATACCGAGTACAGGACCAGTCAAAGCCATAGAAGACATGCAAGTGGACGGCGAAGACACAACTCTACTCCCTAAGACAGTTAGCATAAGATCCAAATTAGATAAAACGAAACGCACGGAGCGAACCAAACAAGACCCTGAAATGCAAATAGAAGGGAACACTAAACTTAATAAGCTGAGGAAGATGCAGTTTAAGAAGGATAAGAAGATTAAAGCCAGGAATGAGAAAACAGCTGTTAATTTAGCGGGTGTATTGGAAAATGTGACTTTGACTACTTATAAGAAGGACGATTATGATTTTAAAGAGGATTTCTCATTGTAAATAAGACTTTGTTACAACTTGCTTTGTTATCATACATAAATAAATACAGAAATAATCCTGGATATGTCACAGAGCATTTAGCCCCAAGCTAAGCAGAGCTTCATTTATGTGGGTGATGTGATGACTCATATAATGCAAAGGAAATAAGGTTCGAAATTGTTAGAAATTAAAGTTTAAATCCTTAAGATTTTTACGTTCTTTGAATTTGATCTTTACTAAGTGTTAACTATCTATGTTATTCAGGACAAACTATTAGATTACGTCATTACCTTTTTTTAAACGTAGTAAATATTCTGCTTACATTACAAGAATGCATATTCAAAATGCATTTTTCCTAAGTCTCATCAAGTACATGAAGTCTAAACCTACTGCTAATCAAACTTCATCCCGCTAAAAGTGTCTTTTTGGCCTTGTAATAAAGTGTATAATGCGATACCTAGTGTATTTTAATTATATCGATGTTATCGGCGGTTTTATGAATAAACAAATTATAACCGGTACCTTTTGTTTAATTTGCAAAATGGTTAATTCTCTTTGATAAGCTAGCTGGCATAGCGGGCATTTCCTTGCCTATGACCAGAGATGTGATTTATTTGAAATACTTCTATTTTAAATGCAAATAGAAAATGCAAAATACCTATTTTGTATTTTGTATTTAAATACCTTTCAGTGAAAAGTATTTTGTATTTTATTTGAAATGCCTTTCGAGATGCATTTTGTATTTTAATATACATTTTAAAATACAAAATACTTTGTGATTAAGTTGAGCCAACATTACCAGTCAAACAAAACAAAACGCTTGTATTGCCGAATTCGACCGATAGAGGCGCCAACTAACCATGCACGACATCTTTTTCTTTGGTCAGAGTGCGCGTCTTATGTCAATGTCAAGTAATGTCTTCATCATCATCATCATCATCACCAGCCTATACTCCACTGCTGGACATAGGCCTCCCCTAATGAGCGCCATAGATGGCATCATTATTTGGTTAAATGTAATTTAATTTAAGTAATGTCTGACAAGTGTCAATGTCTGACAAGTGTGAAAAAGATATATTCGACGAACAACTGGCATTGTTAAAAAGTGTTATAAATACCTAAAAAATGATATTTATTTTTATCACTTTTTAACAATACCAGTCCAGTTGTTATTAATTTAAAAATAAAAGTGTAATCGCATTGAGTGTATCTATTCTCCTGTGTAATAAATAAAAATATATCTGTGATTTGGTCAGAAGGTATTTTATTTTGAAAATACCTATTTTGCATTTAGCATTTGAAATACAAAAAGCAATACTATTTGGTATTTTGCATTTGAAATAGTAAATCTGAAAAGTATTTTGCATTTTGTATTTAAATGCTTTTTTAAAACCATTTTGTACATCTCTGCCTATGACTTTTCGATTGCGATAGTCGTAGGTTCGAATGTACTTATATTATGCAGGATGAAGACCCACACAGGACTAAATAGATTATCTACCTACTTATACAAAAATTAACACAGCAATTAAATGTAGAATAATAATGCTGGACAATACACCAAGCGCAGTACAGCGCAGCATAGCTCGATGTTGATTTGTCACCCTTAAAGCTAAGAAGACGATCGTCTTCTTAAAATTTTTGCAAATAAGTATATATATCGATATAGGCGATTACGTTAAGAATAAGTTAATATTACTAAATTAAGATCCTACCTACTGAAATCTTTCTGACTTTTCCGGCAACACCTAACAACCCAAGTAACACAAAAGTGCTGTATAAAAGCTGAATAACTGTCCACAATAGAATCCTTAGCTGTACAAGTCTGCTGAATAAGAGCGTTAGCAGCGCTGTTTCAGCTGATATAACTCTGATTTGGGCACAAATTAAACAGCTACAGGCTGAATAACTGTAACGATTGCTGTATATCAGCATTATTTGAGCATTATTAAAGGTAACAGTCACCCCAAGAGCTGAACAATGGCTGAATATCAGAGTGTGTGTTACCTCTTATACAGCACAATTGCTGATTATCAGAGTTTGTGTTACCTATTATACAGCACAAAGTATAGAACAGGATCTTAATAACGCTGAGAATTCACAAGTTGCGAAATTGTGAATAATTTTCACGTTCTCGCCCCTACTGGCTACCAAGTGAAACAATTTGACAAGTGTTTTGTGATGTTATATAGTGTTTATTGTTTTCGGTAAGTAAAAACTTGAGTATTTCTTCTAAACGCGTAAAATTCGAATGGGAAAGCATTTTTACTGTCAAATATCATATAAATATAGATGATAATTTTCATGCGCTCTCAAAATAGTACCGTTTACTTGAAAATTATAATTTAAAATCGGCCGATTGTGATAAAAAATAAAACAGAAATCATATTTTTCTGCACATGTTATTTGACAATAAGCTGTTTACTTATAAATCACAGATTTTCTATTCATTTCCAGTTGTTATTTTCGTTGAAGAGACAAAGATATAAACTGTAAATATATTCATATTAATAAGTTATAATATAAAAATGGCAGACAAGCAATGTGAACTTTATTAATCACAATTAAATGCTATGGGCTGTATATGTATTCACTCGTGGTACATATATCAGCAATGAGCTGATTAGAGTAGTTCTTGTGTGAAACAATTCAGCCAAAGATTCATGAAAAGCTTAATAGCGGGTAACAAGTACGCAAATATTTTACAGTGAACCACTAAACTCTGTAGAAAATTTAGGGATCCGTAATTTATAAAATTAAATTAAAGCGCTGTGTGTAACGTCCTTCATATTTATTATTTTATTATTTAGTCATATACCTACTTACTTTATATTACAGGATAATTCACAAACGTCTGCCAGCGAAAAAGCACTCCAGCAGCAAGACACACTACAAGTTATCAACACGGGAGATATACAAACCATTCTTTCCAATCAAGGCGCTATGTTAGCGAAGCTTGATATATGCAATATTAATAATAAAAAATAAATAACAATAATAAGATATCGACGGTGGAAAGGAGAAACCCTTGAACCGACACTGTGGTCGAAAATGACTTTTTAACTTATTTGAAATCAGCTATTTTTTCTGCGTCGATTAGTCTTGGTTTCGTAGCGATTTGAGCACTTTGGTGTCGCTTGAAGTAATGTTACTTTTAGGCTCAATTTTTTCAGACGCTAAATGAAGTGACAAAGAATTATAGCAATTTTGGTCCATTTACCGCTTGAAGTACCAACTCTATAGTTAGATTGTTATTTGATGTGTTTTTCCTTTTTTGTTTCGGATATTATAGGTTACTTAAAACGTTTTTCTCCGTCATAGGAAATTCTATTTTGAGCACTAAAGGTGTTTTTGCTTACTCCTATTCCGTTGGTGCCCAGTCGCTACATTCGTTTTTCCTTGCTTACCTAATATCTGTATGATGCAAATGATGTGTTTTTCCTGCATGATTGTTATATGATATTATGGATTTCAGTTGTTTTGGCAATCGCTGTAAAAAGCAGTGGCGTCGGTTAAAGTTAAGTCACAAAAAAAAACCACATAAATATTTAAATTAACCGACGTCGCCTTTTATTCCCGAAACGTCGGTTCATTTAATTTCGCTGACTTCATAAATAAATACGATAGTCGGTTAGAGTAAGCATTGTTAAAGACATTGTGTATTTAAAGTAACTATTCAAAACAAGTCTTGTCGCTACAAGCAATGAATTTCGGTCTCCTTTGTGTGAATGGCGTCGCCTATAAAAGGAAGTGACATGTGACGTGGCGTTTCATACTTGTTGAATCGTAGCTTCCGCTATCGCGTGGAGGGCACTCTCTCTGACCCCCGATCCATCCGAGCCGGAGTCCCACAGGGCTCCGTCCTTGCTCCGCTTCTTTTCACGCTGTACACCAGCGATATCCCCCGTCACCCGCAAGTAGAACTTGCCCTTTTCGCGGACGATACAGCACTGTACACATCCGACTTGAATGCAAGCCGGGTGAGTATAAGGTTGCAGGCCGCACTAGGCACACTAGGTGCCTGGTTTAGAAAGTGGCGCATAGAAGTGAATCCGACGAAAAGTGCAGCAGTGTACTTTTCACGGAATTAAGCCCAGACCCCTTACCCTATTTGGTAAACCCATTCCCTGGGCCAAGACAGCCAAATACTTAGGGGTGATCTTAGATCACCGCCTCAGCTTCAAACCCCACATTCGCGCTGTAACCAACCGTGCAAAGTTTATACTTAGCCGGCTGAACAGCCTCCTACGAGCGAAGAGTAAAATGTCCCTTAGAAATAAGGTGACACTTTACAAAGCGGTCGTACGGCCTATCATGACTTACTCCTCAGTGGTATTTGGCCATTCGGTCAATGTCCGCCACCTTCAGGTTGTCCAAAATAGATTTCTCCGCAAAGCCACGGGCTGCCCGTGGTACATGCGCAATAAAGACCTCCATCGAGATCTCAAACTCGAGTCCATTGCCCACTTCATAAAGACTGCTTCCCAGCGTCATTATGAAGCGGCAGCTGATCATTACAATCCCCTGATTTCCACCATTCCCGATTATCCCGTGGATAATCCGCCCACGAGTTCTCTCCTCCGTAGACCGAGACACGTTCTCGGTGACCCCGTTGACCCAATCACCGCCGCTAATCCGGAGGTGACGTCAACTAGTACCGATTCGCTTCCGCACACTACACACACGATCAAAAACCGACCCCGCCGGATGCGGGGTCGAAGAATTCCCCGCTTCCGCCCATAGGTGCACTTGTGCACTTAGGCGAAACCTCCATACGCTCTTGTAGCATCTGGCAACAGCCCAAGCCGAGGTTCGCACCTAAGTGGTGGCCCTTGCGCGTGTTGCCCCAACCTAACTTTACCGGTGTGGCGCCCTCTGCGCCCGCCAAAAGTCCGGTAACGCTGTCATGGCCATCTGCGGTCAACAGCATTAAAGTCCATTCGAAAAAAAAAAAAAAAAAAAAGTGGCGTTTCATTCATCGGTGAACCGCCGTCGAGGCACGTCACGTTTCGTCGCATCGCGAACCGCGGCCACAGAGAGTGCGTGTTTTAGTAAATGTAAGTACCTGTAAATACTTAAGAGTTCGTGTTATAATGTTAATCGAAATCCAAAACTAATGTTTCTTTATAAAGAAGTAATAACCTTATTTACAATCAGGTAGAAACTTTTCACATTCTTAATGAGTAGCTATTGTACTATTATTTGATCGCGTGATCTTTTGATGAGTGTGATTCTGTTATTTTGCTACCTTCATGGTCTGTCTAGGTTGCGAATTTAATACTTAGGTAGTCGGGAGGCACACACCTCTCATACATACATACATAGGGTACAAGTAAGAACGAAGGCCTCCGACACCCGAAGTATCAAAAGTAAATGATAAAAACAACCGGTGAACGCTTGTTCAATACTTTTATGTAGGGTTTTAGTTTTTAACTATTTTGTAGCTGTATTATTTTTACCCTCATACTTTTCTGTTTTTTGTATTATAGTTTCACAATGGACCGGAAGATGTATTTTAAAAAGAAAATATTGGAAATGGGCGGACACCCCAAGCAGGTCAAACGTAAATTGATATTTGAAGGACCACTGGAATGCCTTTTTAGTGCAACGTGTTGTACAATTAAGCTTTTAAAACAATAAAAGACAGTTTTATCCGAATATTCTTGTTTTTTTTTTTTTGGGAAACAAAGTAGGGACTTCAGTTAAAATATAACATTGAATTATTACATAGCCTAGCGCTTATCGTGTTTTTTTCCTCTACTTAGCATACTATGGTTTTCTTAGTTAACTGGTTTTTCCACAACCCTATATCATAAGCTCGATACGCTTCAGTTGTTTTTCCTCCTAGTTATATAAGGCATAGCTTGTCGCTAAATGTGTTTTTCCTTGAGTTTGTCAAAATACTGAAATTGCATTTAATGTGTTTTTCCTTCCGCTGTATTTACCATAAAATAATTAAGCGACGCATAAATCATTTTATCACGATAGCATACTTTTCTGAGTTAAATAGTAGATGTTAAATACAAAATAAAGAAACTGTTTTTTTTCCTGTCGCTCTAACTTCAAATCGTAATTTTTTATGATTTTTTTTCGTAAAATAAAAACTTTGATCGGCTCTCATGTATAGTTCCAAAATAGTCGCTTCAAGGGTTTCTCCTTTCCACCGTCGATATATTTTTTCAATTGCCCATTTGCTTATGTTTTCACTTCATTTTTCTTGTTTATCATATTCAGTACACACACTGTCACTGTCTGAATTTTCAGAAACATTAGAGATATCTAGGTATCTGTCATTACTGCAAGATACGGAACCACTATCTTCTAATATTTGCTCTATACTTGCAGAGCTCTGTCCATCTAAATCTGCACGTCCTTCTATACAAACATTTGCGGATCGGGAACCCTGCCGTTCTAAAATTTCACTCCCCCTTGACTCATTATTTATCAAACGTGTAGCTCGTTCAGTGTTCCCTGTATCTCTATTTAAAATTCTAAAGTATTCTGCAGTAATTTTTCGGCGTATTCCTCCTGTTCTACGTTTATATTTCCACATTTCGATATTAAATACCACAAGTCCTAATGATGGCAGCGATTTACTGATAATCCTATACGGGGCGCTGAAATAAACAGTCTTCAAGAACTCATTTAACTGCATTAGTAGATTAATTGCCTACGCAAGTACAAGTATTCAGCTCTAAGCGGGATCTTGGGTCACTTGTGATTTGTTATTAAGCAGTTTGCTATATTTTAGCATCATAAGAATTCACCCATAGTGATCATGTGGGCTGTTATAGTGCTATTATACGATTGCATGTAACAAGCTGATTAACATAATTAAAGTTCCACTTTGTGCAGCAAGACGCATTATATTGTTGTTAATTGGAGTCACAGTATAACTGCAAGCATTATAGTAGTTCACATGTTCTTTCTTAAAATGCAAGCGTTTTAAGGGCCACATGTGGCCTTCTATTCAGAATATAGCTGAATAGAAGGCTTGTATTGGTCCATTAAAGTGCTATAATGCAGCTGATAGTATTTTTGATTCCTAAAAGCTGTATAACACTGAACTGTAACACTATATTAACGCTCGCAGCATTACAGTGTTGTCTCCGTGACGCCATATAGTGCTTATATACAGCCGAATGCGTAATTGTGAGCTATTGCAGCTCAAGTGTACTCTAATAACTCTTCTCAAACGCTGAAGTTACCGACGTGGACCTTGTGTGATATCTTATAATGCAGGTTTGTGCTACTTGGGAATGGAGTCGTTTCATACGATCTTCATTTCACCTGCGTCCGATCATATCCTCTAGGTAACTTAGGCTATTTTATATCCTCGAAATAGCGTTCAAAACCTCTGGCACCCAGTCTAGTCTCCTGGTAACCTATGCCGCTCAGGGTCATTAGGTTGTACCTATAATCTACCGGCTACCTAGATAGAGTTAAGTACTGATTTCCAATTAAATAATGTCAAGGCCATTTATTGATCCGAGTCTAACTGAATCAGTTTGTTTGGGGATGAGATAACACCTACTTACTAGGTAACTATACAGTAGGTACAGTATAGCAAAGTAAAGTAGCTAGGTTAGGTTAATTATAAAGTAGGTAAGCCGTTTTAAGCCTGAATATATTGAAAGTGAGTTACTTGGAGATAAGCATGGATGGAAAGGAATCTGGAGGAGGCTTTCACCACTCAAGTGGTACTTGCACCTTAGATAGTCAAAGAATAAGGATAAATGTGTAAGAGAAATAAAACTCATTTTTATTTAATTCTTTGAGGTTTTCTTTGAGGTTTTTCTTGAATTGTACCTATCTGGTAGATTTTATGCTACCTATCTGTGGCTTTGTTCTTTGATACTATGATACGACCTATACTAACTTTGGTAGTTACTGGTAGGTTTCTTATTTTTCCTAGTTTTTTAAGATCGAGTATGTAGTAAGTATCTACCGAGGTCAGGCAAGGGCAATCCTTTTCTTTATTGCCTTTCTTGTGTGAAATTTAACTGACTCACAATGGTAAACAAATATTACCTATCAGAACTGACTGGTAGCTCTAGCAATACCTACTACTTACATATTACAATAGTAGGTACCTAGGTATGTACTTAGGAATTTGTCATCAAAGATTTACCTAACCTTTGGCTGTGAAACCCAAAGAAGTAAGAGCATCCCTTGTATACCTCATAGATCAATAGTGAAACCAATCTGTTAAATCTGTGTTTACCTTATAAACGAGGATTGTGTGATTAATGTGATTATAATAAAACATAATAACTAATCAATAATCCTAACCAATAACATTTTCCATTCTAATGGTAAGGAATGCAATTTTGTCCACACCACATCCACATACACACATACGTATACTCCATACCATGCTCCATACCTACCTCCATCCACTCTGCGGCTAGCTACGTAAAATTATACTTTGTTCTCTTGCTCACACACACTTGAGTTGATATGTGCGTTTCTCTCTAATGTGATGTGCAAAGATCATTGGTTCTTTTATGTCCTTGGCATTTTAAGAGTATTTCAAAAAAATATTTTCCTGATCCGTTAAAAAACTACATTTAAATTATTTGATCTTATTTCAAAAACATTATGATTGATTACCTTGGCTTGTATGTTGAGATTTTAGAAAATAAACGTAACGTTAACACACACGAGCCATTTTCAAACCTTACGAAAATACGAAAACTGATATTTCAAATCTTCCCGCCACCTGAACATAAGCATTTAGTAGTGTGTACGATAGCTATTGGCGGAAAACAACCAATGACGGCTTTCCATCTGTCTGTCGTAATTTTACGATTCTCCGGTATTTTTTTCTCGCTCGCACTTGTTATCCGGACCCTATAGTAAAAAGGTTGCTGTTTCAGTTACGCAATCATCAATTTGATTACGTGTTTCTCGCTATTTCTTTTGCTCTGTATTGAGAGTAATAAGTGTGAGTGAAATAGAGAATCAAAACCGGTCGAAGTAAAAATAGTGAATACGCCAAAAATCGAGTTATTTCGTGGCTAGTCATCACTGTGAACGGAGGCGGTTTCGTAAATCAAAAATGAAGTTCTTATTGCTGGCTTTTGTCGGTTTTCTTGCAATTTCGAGAATAAATTGTGAAGTGTATTATGAGGAGACATTCCCTGATGGTAAGTTCCACAATTTTTTGGTATTTTGTATTGTATTTGGGAAGCGCCGGGTTGCCGCGTGTACGAACGGGGCGCCTTACTACCGATCGGACGGAAGCCGGTTTATTTTTGGGGATTTTTCTCGTCTCATGTTAGTTATATTTCTTTTTAGACTCGTGGGAATCAGAATGGATATACAGCGAGCATTCCGGCAAAGAATTCGGCAAGTTCAAGCTTACTGCTGGAAAGTTCTACAATGACCCGGAGGCTGATAAAGGTAGGTTTCGGCCTTTCTAATTGACAAAACTTGACTCTTCAATGAAATTACACCATCCACAAACTGATCTGACGTTCTATTTATTTTGCTAATGAACTAAGGGAACTTCCATTTCAACAACTTTGATTCTCTACTGTTTCCAACTTGCACTCAAATATTATCTATGTCCCTGTGGGAACTTCCCACATTCAGTTGTTAGATAGGTCTATCTTCACTTACAAATGGAGATACTTACAAGTTATGAATGCCCTATAATATATAATATATATAGGTAGGTATATAATAATATATATACCTCTATTAAATTTTTTAATTAATTCGATACCAATTATAAAGAGAACTAACTGAGCCTCGCGGCGTTACCCGCGGTGAATCGTATTGGGCGGTTTTCTAAGCAATTTTGATTAGGTATAAAAATTGCAAAACTTTGCTCTCAGCAACACATTTAGCAAAGAATAATAAAAAATAATACACATTGCCATTGTATTTCTAAAACCTCCATCCCTGAGTGTGTTAATACCTCCTGGTACTTTTAGGTCTGCAAACATCAGAAGATGCGAGGTTCTATGCCCTTTCCCGCAAGTTCAAGCCATTCAGCAACGAAGACAAGCCCCTAGTGATCCAGTTCTCTGTGAAACACGAGCAGGACATTGACTGCGGAGGTGGATACGTCAAGATCTTCGACTGCAAGCTTGACCAGAAGGACATGCACGGAGAGAGCCCGTACGAGATTATGTTCGGACCTGACATCTGCGGACCTGGTACCAAGAAGGTGAGAACAACTTAAACTCCATCTTATTCACTGTTTCAAGCACTAGGTCATGTGGTGCCGACATAGAACTTCTTTAACCCCACTCTTCCCATGGGTGTCGTAAGAGGCGACTAAGAGAGACACGCCAGGGGGCGGGCAGCTGCAGCGCCCTTTGCAGAACAACTCCACCGAACTGCAAACCACAAGCCGCATGCCCAGCGTGAGGATTATGGCCAGTAACCCCAAATGATAAATAATGCCATCTATGACGCTCATTAGGGGAAGCCTAGAGGTCCAGCAGTGGACTATGGGCTGATGATTTGTGGGGCCTTATTATTTAATTTGAAGCCATAGAGTTCCTAACAAAAATTACTACCTTTTATTTTTCCATTTAAATGATACTATTCTGATTTATACGGAGGTTTTAAAAATTACGTGTCTGAATGACATTGAATCTAGATCAATATCAATGTGAAACAATTTTACTGTCCACATGCACATATGAACTACTCTAGTGGAAAATCATACCTACTTATCTTTAACCATTGATTTTATCTGGCAATTGTGTTGTTTGTTGTAACAAAAACTTCTGCACATGACTTTTAATGTGTTTTTAACAATAAAATACTCGATTCCTGGCCTAGAAAGCTGCTAATGAAATTTCGGCTTATTGCTAGTCATGAAGAGATAAGAAACAAATATCAATCAAACTTATTTTTTATTCTTTATTCATAAAAGCTCGGTGCACGCGGTTTCACCCGCGTAACTCCCGATGCCGAGGGATTTTCGCGATAAAAAGTCTAAAGGCCCATATGTAATTCCAGGTTTTAAACTATCTGTGAACCAAGTTTCATCGAAATCCATTGAAAAGTTTTTGTGTGAAAGAGTAACAAACATCCATCCATACTGTATGTCAGTATGGATGGATGTTTGTTACTCTCACACACATCCATCCATTTGAAGGTCAATTATTCAGGCGTGTCAATATGACTCAAACAAGACTTCTGTTAATCAAACTGTTTAAATATTAGACTAAACATTGTGTATTATTAATAAACTTTAAACATTGCATAGAGTAACACACAACTATTATATATTGTATCGCTTATTATTTGTAACTGTTATCTAGATACCTACCTAATCCAATTAAATTGACCTGTGAAACATGACTTTTTTATTTATCAGCATTTGTGCTCTATAGCTAAATAACTGATAATCTACAGCTACATATAAAAATGTTTCCACTCTTTACCAGGCTAATTTTAAACATTTAATATGAGAAAGTGTATAAATTAACTGAAAAAAATTTTTAGCCCAATTTTCTTATAATACAAATTCCAAATGTTCCGAAAATATCAGTTAAATCAGTGAATCGTAGCTTTTTTTCATAACTTGCCAGAAAATATTTAAAATTCGCTGCTTTATTAAAACTAGCGTTTATTCATTGTAGATCGCAGATAATATTAAAAATAAAATCACAGATTAGAAACGATGAACCTCAAAGTAAAAATGTGGTTCTAACTTAACTTAAAGAATATATTCATTTGGAGTTATGCATAAAGAGTATCTATAGAAATTAATACATACCTACGAATGTATTAAAAAAAGTAGCCTTAAAATATTGGGTCCCCAAACTAGCTTAATAAGACCATGCTGTTTGAATAGCTTGGTTATTAAGACAGCGTGGTCTGACAATGATTTGTCACAATTTGCTAGGAACAACTTTCGGTACAAGGCCCATATTCATACAGTAAAATATGTCACCCTTTACTCTTGAATACGTAGCGACGTCATTAATTAAAACTACTACAGAATACCAGTTACGTTAAAAATTTAACGCAATCCGAAAGCTATTGATCGCGAAAGGATGTTGCATAAGCGTTGGTTTCACGGCAATTGTTCTGTCGATTGTTTGGAGTTAAAGGTATTTGCATCGATCTAGTTGTGTGAATCAATAATGTTGCTAATACGCTTGAAAAGGACAATGACCTGTGTATAAAGGTGCGTTTATACTATCGGAGAAAAGTTTCGGAATTTTCGATTCTTGTCAATTATTGCACGTCTTTGTACAGGTGGTCACTGCCAGTAGGAATGGTCCTTCGAGCCAAGTTCGCACTGTATTAGAATTTAGTCGAGTTACTTGGTGATCTTATTAGATTTACCATTATATTAGAAATTTATAACAATTAAAACAAATCGAATGAAAAATATCTGATGTAAATTTATAAGAACATGAGTTCATAGAATATGTTCGATTTGCGGAAAATTACTTTTCTTAGATTTTTGAGTAATATAATCCCTCGCACTCGGGGTACTCTGAAATTAAATGTCCCTAACGCTAACGGGACTAAAGTCCGAAGAAAGTCCCATAGATTTTCGACTAGTCGGGTACTTGATTTCGTGGCGCAGTGGATAGCGCATCCTGTACTGTTTTTTTTTTTAATTGAAGAAATACAAACTGAAGGATCGTCGCTAAAAAATAACTAGCAAAAAGTATTCATATTACTTTTTGCTAGTTCTCTATCCTGCAAGTAAATATCTTAACCGTCATCGTATACCTCAACACTAACCAGAACTCTTATTCGCAGGTTCACGTAATCTTCAGCTACAAAGGCAAGAACCACCTGATCAAGAAAGACATCCGCTGCAAGGACGATGTCTACACCCACTTGTACACCCTCATCGTGAAGCCGGACAACACCTATGAGGTCCTCATCGACAATGAGAAGGTGGAGAGCGGAGAGCTGGAGGCTGACTGGGACTTCCTGGCGCCTAGGAAGATCAAGGTATTGACTTTGAACTTATTTAGGGAATATAGCCATACTACTGGGTAAACGTGTTCTTCAGTGGAGACCGCGACTTGGTAAACGTAGTGTAGGACGCCCTCCGGCTAGGTGGGGTGACGATCTGAGAAAGACTGCTGGCAGATGCTGGATGCGACAAGCTGAAGACAGGACGCTATGGCGCTTATTAGGAGAGGCCTTTGTCCAGCAGTGGACTAATGTGGGCTGATGATGATGATGATGACCCATACTACATTTAATATTTTTTTTACTTCATAAAGAACTGCAAAAAAGACCAACTACCTACTTATTCAGAATAACATCAAAATTTTATGTACTTTGTAATGTCCCAAACTTGGGACAAATGTACCAGAAAAAAATATTGTTGTAAGGAAGTCTCCGATTCTTTTCACTATTCCTTGAAGTTTAGGTAAATAAGCCCTACCTATTCCTATCACTGCTTATAACATATTTAAAATTTACTCGAAAAAGCGTGAGATTTTTCTAGAGAACATTGAGTAAGGAAAGCTAAGAACAACCTACCGCCGCCCCTATGACCAAGCGTGGTATTTTTAAAGAAGAATTTGATAAAGGACTGTGATTGAGTACTAGGGTAATAGAACCAATAGCTTGAATCCACTCACGCAATCGTTCCTGCGCTTAGCAACGACTTTCCTGCGACACTGACACACAATCCTAATTATTTATAAACCTTAACAAGCCTGAGATTCTTTGTTTTCTTCTGTTGAAATGAGTCAGGGAATAGTATAAGGATTGGCAGATTTCCAGCAAACATGATATTTCGCCTTTGAAAACCCACCCAAATAGCTATAAAGTACCCCTCTATCCCCAGGATCCTGAAGCCAAGAAGCCCGAAGACTGGGACGAGCGCCCCACCATCCCCGACCCAGAAGACACCAAGCCCGAGGACTGGGAGAAGCCCGAGCACATCCCCGACCCCGACGCGGCTAAGCCTGACGACTGGGACGATGAGATGGACGGAGAATGGGAGCCTCCCATGATTGACAACCCTGAATACAAGGGTGTCTGGGCGCCTAAGCAGGTAAGAGTCATATTTAGGTCTGTTTGTAATTGGGTTGTTCCTAAGTTGGAATGCGTTATATATCTTGAGTCCGTTGTGGGCGAATAGAAGCGATACGGGTCGACGTGAGCCGCACTCACCCTGATGAAGTCCCTCGTTAAAGAGATTGGTGTTCATTGGTCTACATTGGTGTTCTTCGAATACAAATAAGTTTCGTAATTAACCCGCTAACATTCATCAGTCGATATCCTAAGTGTTGATAACTATGATACATAGTTACAACAGTTTTATAGTTCTCACATTTTGTTAAAATACTGCGAAGTTGTTAAAGTTACGTACCTACCAAGCTAATGATGCTATCACCTTGAAATTGTCTGAAACTGTCTTAAAACAGCCTCTATTAAAGTTTGATTGAGTATTGTAGCGAAGTCATGCTACCGTAAATAATCTGTAGTACAAAGCATTTGATACAGTCAAGCTCGAATAGAAAGAAGACTTAGAAGTATGTACCACAGCGACATAATATTCCGTTGCTAAATGTACAGCAAACATCATTGGGAATTTAGATGAAGTACCAGGGTATCAGAACTTGCAAGTAGATGGGTGAAAAAAATCTTAAATTCGTTTCAAGTATTCGTATCCGTAAACTAGGTCAATGACACTTCCATTTTAGCGTGCACCTTAATTTACGCATTAGGAAGTTGGAATAAATCCAACTTTCCATTATTTACACGTCCTCACAGTCGCTAATAAGTACGAAGGCGAATGACCTTAGAATAACCGTTACATGTCATCGCCTTTTACACGTGGTCGATGCCGGTTGGCTTACGTTAGACTTGCCTATCGCGTATCTACGTACACGTAAGCTGTTTAGAGTGCGAAGGAATAGAGTGTACCTGTGTTTATGCGCACACTTGTACACTATAATATTGTCTGCGCCGATGACTTGATCTTCGTTAAGAATGGCCGCCGTTGTGACCGAATTTCGGCTAGGCTAACAATATTTAGAAAAAAAGGCTATGCCCAAGGCATTGGAACCAAAAATTTGGGGCATTGCGGTGTACATCTAAAACGGACCACAGATTCGAGTCAGTTCAGTGATGTGTAAAAATCATGTCAATCAGTGACGAAATGTGTCGTGGTTGTCGTAATGCGCTATTTTGACATGATATTTTGTCATTTGGTAGTTTTTACTCATTTCCACTTCTGAAATACATTGCCTGAACAAAGAAGTCAAGTTATTTAAATAAATAATGCTGGACAATTCACACCGCATTATCTAACCCCAAGCTAAGTAGAACTTGTGTTATGGGTACTGGATAACTGAGATACATAATAATATACTAGTACATACATAGATATTTTATTATACTTATAATGAAAAATTTATTTTCCACTTAGCTTTTGTGGAAATGGTATACCTAAACTCCACAAAACAGCTTGTCGCTAGTAAAACCACAAGCCTATCGGTTGTTAAGGCGATAGCAAAAATTGATTGTAATACAAATTGTAGGTCGTAAACAATTAGAAATATTTAAAAAAAAACTGATGATAAAACACTTCTTGTTATCATTATGCAACTGCTGTAATTTACCTTGTAACACTTTAGAATTTAAAGTTACTTGATAAGGCACGCGTGTGCTCCATTGTTCCATACATTTATCTATGGTATTGGCTTACATATTGCACATTGAATCATTCAAAATTAAACAATCTTTCAAAGGGTGTTAACACGTCCTAATACTATATAATAATATAAACAAAAGACATTGTGACAGACGACCACTGCGGCGCGGTGGGCGAAGGTCCGCCTGCGACGCAGGAGGTTGCGGGTTCGATTCCCGCCTCGGGACAAATATTTGTACGATCTGCAGATATTTTTTCAGGGGTTCTGGTCGTTTTCTATGTATAAAAAAATATCTATCTATTTAATAATTTTGTATTATGTATATCAGTCATCTAGTACCCATGACACAAGCTCTGCTTAGCTTGGGGCTAGATGATGCTGTGTGGATTGTCCAGCATTATTATTATGATTGTTTTACAAGATAGAGTTGAATTAACTTTTTTTATTTAGGCTAGACATAGTACGTAAATAAAACAATTATTGTTCATTGCTACCTTGAAATTGGATTCGCCATTATTGATGATTTATGATGGAGTCCGGAGTATACATCAATAGATTTATCCCAAAATCAGTGACAGGTACAAGCTTAACGCTATATGCCTAGCTTAAGGTGCTTATTATATGACATTTAGTTAATAAATGATCGGTTTTCAGATCGACAACCCCGCCTACAAGGGACCGTGGGTGCATCCCGAGATCGACAACCCTGAGTACGCACCGGACGCGGCCCTCTACAAACGCGACGAGATCTGCGCCGTCGGGCTCGACTTATGGCAGGTAAGGAACAGCTTACTTTATACTGATTCCTAGACTGGTTTGCGCAACTATGCCACTAGTGGGCTATTATTGACGGGTAGAGTCTGCTAATTTAACCACCCGATATCCTGAAAGCCAGCTTACGAAGCGGACAGCTTATTGAATAGCATACATTGAGATCTGCGCCGTCGGTCTCGACTTATGGCAGGTAAGGAACAGCTTACTTTATACTGGTTCCTGGACTGGTTTCAGCAACTAGGCCATAGGTGGGCCAATAAACCTGATATCATCAAGGAAAGCTAAAACGAAGGGAACAGCTAATTGAATTACATTATTGCCGTGTGGTGCCAGCATAGAATTTCACCACCCCAACTCTTCCCGTGGGTGTCGTAAGAGGCGACTAAGGGACTACCTCAACAACTTCACCATACTGAACCCGCATGCCCAGCGTGGGTATTATGGGTAATAACCCCCAAATGTTCAATAATGCCATCTATGCGCTCATTAGGGGAGGCCTAGAGGTCCAGCAGTGGACTGTTTTAGCCTGATAATGAATCATCATTATCAGGCTATAACAGTCCACTGCTGCAGGGTTTCAAAATTTGCAAGCTTTTATCAGAACGACACTCTGGTTAAACAGGTTCCAACCATTGCCCTCATACTTAATTTTTTGTCTATAATATGGGTCCTTAATTTTGTAATATGTGCCTGAAATAAACGATTATTATTATTATACTGTGGTCTTTGTCTTTCACAGGTGAAGAGTGGTACTATCTTCGACAACTTCCTGTTCACGGATGACGTGGAAGTTGCCAAAGAACGCGGCGAGGCCCTCAAGAAGACCCTCGAGGGAGAAAAGAAGATGAAGAACGAACAGGTAACCAGGCATTCTAATAGACTATTCTACTAGCGTGAGGATTATGGGCTAACCCCCAAATGATGAATAATGCCATCTATGGCGCTCATTAGAGGAGTCCTATGTCCAACAGTGGACTATTATAGGCTGATGATGATGATGATTCTACTACTATTGGGAATCTATTATGACAAAATATGCAAAAGTTAATTCTTAAAGATCAGTTTTTGTAATGAAATCTAATAAAAATTTATGAATACGAGTATAGTCAGATCAGTCGTTTACAATTAGTAATCAAATAATGGTGCACTAACTCGTCCCACACCTTCAGCTATGTAATTGATCTCAGAGCTTTTGCAATACATGGCCAAAGATAATTATTTTTTTTTACAATAAGTTTTTACCTCAAGAAGCTGCTATACTCCTAAAAATCAATAGGTCTTTGCCATGCTAGCAGTTACCTTTAATCATCCCTTTAACCCACCATTCACTCACACCATTGCACGACTTCTAACGCACCTTTGACCCTTGTCTGACATATCATTATACAAACTCTTTTCCACCTTTGACCCTTCTCTGTTATATTCCTTACTATTCTGACATAATCATTGTACGTTTCAGGACGAGGCCGAGAGAGAGAAAGAGAAGTCTGAGAAGCCGAATGAAGAAGACGAAGACGATGAGGATCTGGACGACGAAGCCGGCGAGGCCGCGCCTGTGGTAAGTTGACACATTCACTGCCCCTCTCTACCCAACTGTCTGTTAGTAGTACATATTATATCTTTATCTTCAGCCCATATCAGTCTAATGCTGGACATAGGCCTCCCGTAATGAGAGCCATATTATATTAGTTATAGTTTATGTTAACCGTGTGTATCGTTAGCATTACTTTATACAGGGTGTAACAAAAATAAAGGATCAAACTTTCAGAGGCACCATAGAATCATGGTAAAAAAATTAAAAGACCCCAACCTTAACTTAATAATTTTAACCTTAAATTTTTTTTAAAATCCTAATCGCATCGAAGTTGCATCGCCCCTTAAAGTTTTATCCCTGAAACATCTTGAAATCTTAATCTTGGAATATCTGTATAGAAGATCAAAGAGTAATAAAAAAATAGCAAAGCGCGGTTTCAAGTAGAATTAACTATACCATACTAAGTTAGTATATAACGTATTTACATTTTCGGGTAAAACCCATTTAAATTATTCATAATTTATTAACAGTCACGCCTTGCGGATCTCATTCAACAAACATTTTCTTTGTCCCATTCAAGCTGCACAAAGAACTCACATCCACCTTAAATAATTGCGTGTTATTTTAAAAATACATCGCTAATCCGTGTCTTTGTCTACAGGAGGAGCATGACGAGCTGTAAGCCAGTGTGTGTGAATAAACAATAGTACTTGTGTTTGTGTGAGTGAGCGGTACGATGCCAGACCAAATCAACAGATCTACAACAGGCCTAAGTGACCAAAACCTAAATCTAGTGTGCGGGCACCAAAGGCATCAAGAAACAACAGTTCAATATTCTACGGTGTTCCTGGACAGAAAATTGTGTGTGAAGATCTGTATAGACCGATTGGTTAGCTAACTGTAAACATGTGCCTGTGAAGGTAAATGGTTAGTTTCAGTGATTTAGCAAGTGCTAAGTTCGAAATATTCCAAGTTCCGACAAGTAGTGTGCAATTTTTATTTATTACGTCGGCGACTGATTTTGTATAATTATGTGTAGATGAGTATAGCTCAGTTTTAGAGTGCCATCGAGGTGGAAAATCCTGCGTTTCTATGCCTTAATTAATTGAACTACCTACAATAGTCGTGATAACTTATTTCACTGATAGTTAATTTTTGTCGCTTAAAATTATAGTTTCTATTATTAAAATTATATTTTATGTTGTTATCTTGGGTTCTTTTGGTTGGAAACACAGTATTTTCCCTCGAATGTACGAATTTAATGTTGTTTTCCCGCACTGTGTGTGGGCGTTTGTCTATGGTTACTTGTACAGTGTTAGTTGCCTTAGCGTTTTTGTAAAAATACAACTAATATTGTATTAGCAATCGAGCGTTTGAGTTTCTCATTTTGTTTTAAATGAGTCTGAAATAAATTATATAAAATTATAACATCTTTTATTTTAGATAAAACAGCCTGAACTGAATACACTTTTCTGTAGACTTATACAACATCTTTATAAGAAGGCCAACTTTTATTTTTAAAACAAGAAAATTACAAAACCTAACGTTTACAAACAAAATGTACTACAACCTCTTTAGTCTAAACATCTTTCGCATGCGCCTCGAGCCAAAAGCTCATAGCGATAGCCCCAACTTTTTTGTTATGTTGGTAGAGAATACGCAGTTCCATTTGTAGTTCACTTCCTCCTAGTGAATCCCAGGTCTAATGAACATTAAATGCATGATGTATCGTAAAATCTAGAAGTAGGTAGTGATACTCT